>CM057456.1:225582500-226236666 GCA_016271365.2 Neoceratodus forsteri
CACACCCTCTGATTGTCATCCTGTATAATTTCCAAACTTTCCCTAGTGTCTAGTAGTCCCCTCACCCTCTGATCACTGGCCCCAGTATACAAAAATAATTCCCTGGTGCCTAGTGGTCCCCCTGCCCTCTGATCTCTAGCCCTGTATGAATTTAATGCTTTCCTGGTGTCTAGTGGCCCCCCGCCCTCTGATCGCCAGCCCCAGTAATAGTAATGAATTTCTCTGGTGTCCAGTGGTCCCCCTGCCCTCCAGTCTCTGGCCACATATGTTTTAAATACTTCTCTGGTGTCTAGTGGTCCCCCCCCTTGATCACTGGCCCTGGTAACAGTCATGAAATTCCCTAGGGTCTAGTGGCCTCCCTGCACCACAGGCACTGACCAAGCCCACCCTGCCACCCCTTACTGTAAGCCCTAGTGCAACAGGAGCCAGCCCACGCAGTGACCAGCTCAACTGCTGCCATATGCGATGACAGGGAGTGTGTGTCTCCTGTAATGTAAAGGGAGCATGTGTACTGTCTACTGTAGACAGTATGCACACTTTCTTTACAGTGCAGGGGACACACACTCCCTATCATCACATATGGTTGCCAGCTGAGGTGATGAGAGGAAGGTTGTGCTAGTCGCCGTATGGGCTCCCGTGGCATCAGTGTTTACAGTGAGTAGGGGTGGCAGGGTGGGTTGATCGGTGTCTGCAGTGCAGGGGGGCCACTAGACACCAGGGAATTTCATTACTATTACCATGGCTGGTGATTGGAGGGCAGGGAGTACCATTAGACAGCAGGGAAGCATTAAATTCATACGGGGCAAGAGATTGGAGGGTGGGGTGGACCACTGGACACCAGGAAAATTGCTATCATTATACAAGGCTGGCAATTGGAGGGTGGGGGACCACTGGACACCAGGGAAATTGTTATTGTTATTATACGGGAAAATGATTGGGGGAGGCCACTGGACACCAGGGAAATTGTTATTATTATTATATGGGCCGATGATCGGGGGGGGCCACTGGACACCAGAGAAATTGTTATCATTATACGGGCCAGGAATCAGAGGGTGCAGGGGAACCACTGGACATCAGGATAGTGTTTAACATTATATGGGACTGGATACTCAGAGTAGTGATGAAACCAGTCACGGGGCGCAAACCTACCATCACTTCCCATGCAAATGGACCCTTAGTGCCTTGCATGCCCAATGGGCTCATTTGCATGGTGCTGCCTGAATATCATGCTGGGAGCTATCGGCGCTATTGGGTCTGGTGACACTGTTCCCTGCATTGCCAGGATCCATGTCAGGGCAGCACTACTCAGCTTACTGCTGCGCCAACATGCCCCTATATTCAGTCTGATCATGCCAGTGCACTGTCTGACTGAATATAGTATCCTCAGGGCCATAGACAATGGGCAAGCGTGGCACAAACCTCTGTGCTCCACTTTGCCCATTTTTTGAATATCTGGCCCCAGAGCATATATAAACTGTAACATGCAGTGCAAGCTATTGAATCTTCTCACTGCTGCCTATTGCTCTGATGTCATCTGCTGAGGTTCTGGGATTTGTAGTAAAAAAAGATGTCAGCCTACAACTAAACAAAATGAGTCTGATATAATCTACTATACTACAGTAAATAACAAAGTGCACATTGGAACCTACCCTACACTTAAGTGTGGGGGGCCCTTGGTGGTGACTGTTCCCCTTTAGAACACCCAAGGTATATATTTAGTGTTATCCTTCTTTCCCTAGCAAATACTGCTTTTAGAGCAGTCGTTGTTTTACTCCACCCCTCTGACATGATGACATCAGAGCATGGCTAGTTTCAATATGGGGGCAAAACTGCTACATAAATATATTGACTAGAAGGGCTAGCAAAAGGATCTTTTAAAAACTCTATTTGACAATATTCTATTTAAACTCCCAGTTTCAACCATCGACACAGTGATAATCCCTTTATCTCCCTACAAAGTGTGTACTAAGCAGAATACATGATATAACTGATTGGGGATATAAGTAGACTAGTGTGCCTGCAGGTTCAAGTCCCCTTACTGCCACTTCATTCTTATGTACTATATATAGAGACAACTCTAGTGGCTGGCAACAGCAATCACAAATTACTACCTTCCAGTCCAAAGTAAGAAAGATGAGGATGATAAATTTCTCTGAGGCTGACAGTAAAAAAGAGGTCTGTAAGAGAGAAAACATATTTAGATTATTAGTAACCAGTATATACAATCATTTAGACCATATATTTTGTTACTTGCTCTAAATAGGTCAATGAAGTAAGATTCCTTGGTGAGGAGTTTTCTCTGCAGCTTTCCTCCTCTCCTGTTCAGGGTCACCTTCTCTATGCCAAAGAACCTTAAGCTCAGAACTGTATATGTTTTTTCTCTAGGAAAAGTCTGGCTGCTAGGAACGTTTTATCAACTCTTCTAATAACACTTATATGTTCCCCTACTCTGATTTTTAATAGTTAGTTTTTCATATGTATATCAAATCATAGGATAGGGGCACTTTAGACCATGAATTACCCATGTTGTTTGGCATGTGATGAAATTCCTTAACTTTTACCGCTCCTCCTGTGGCCATATTAGCCACTGTCTTCATGCAGTGTGCGTTTGAACAATGAACACACAGACTGCATGTATACTTAACTTTTTTTTTTTTTAGTTTTTTTTTTGTTGACCGGCTAAGTGCACTAGACAAATCCTGCCTATTTTCAGGCACGACCTGGGGAAGGGGGATACAGATGCATGTCAACTGACCTCGAACCAGATTAAGCTGTTGGTGGTATTTTTCGTGAATGGAAGAAATTTGGCCAGGACACCAGGGAAATTCCCCTACTCCTTCCGGTGGCGGGTTTCCTGCTGCTGAGATGGAGGATTCGGTCGGAGTCCAGCGGTGCTCTGGTGAGCTGCTTACCTCCTCGATGCCGATGTTACTGGCGATGCTGCCTGCTTGCAGTACTACCCAGGAGACTGCTTTGGAAGCTACTGCAACGCAGACTTCTTTGCCTATTAAATGTGATGCTGTGGCGACTGAAACAGCGATGAATGACTTACACAACGAGATGGAATGCACTGCTGCTGTTTCCTGTACTGCATCTCCTTCAGCGTCTCAACTGGAAACTCCGGGGATCTCAGTACGTCCTAGGATGATGGAACCTTCTGCTCTGGTGCTTGCTGGTATGGTGCCTTGTCTTCCCCCTGTCATTTCCAGAGCTTGTCTCTCTGATCCTACCACGGATACCGGCTTACAGTCACAAGATGTAGGGGATATGGATTTTGCACCTGACTCTCACTCACTTGCTACTCCGCTCCCAGTGCCTAAAACAGCGAGTACTGCTTCTGTTTCTACCTCCTCATTGATTTGTATACATTTTGGTATTGACAATGACCACACTATAGTGAACCCTATGTGGTCAGTCTCTTCGGCTCTCACACAAGCTGGTTGGATTAAAGCGTTCTGGATTCTTGGACCGGACCCGGCGTGGGATGCGGATAAACATGGGGTTCTCTTCTCTCCACACAGGCCTGCACCTACGACCATGAGCTCCACCGAGGTACCTAACTCTGCAGATGCTGTTATGAATGATTGTATTGTTTCCACCCCTGTTACATTATCTACTCATGCTACTCATGGGTCTACATGGGGGGATATGATGGATTCTACAGATCCATGTAGTGTGTCTGTGACTGTTATGCATAAACGTGATTCTAATGCTTATAGTGACATCCCTGATGCTCATCCTGATCTGTTATTGCAGGAGAGTGATACTTCTAGGCCTCAGATATCTCCTGGTACCCTTCCTATGCCTTCTGGCACCCCCTCCCTCCCTGATCTTCCTTTCTCTTCCTCCCCACTGGGTGTTTTCCAGAAAGCACAACAATCCAGTACTGGCTTATCTAATTCAGACCTTTCAGGCCTAACACATTCTGTAGTTAATATGTCTACTCCCAGTTCAGGTCCGTTTCCTGCTCTCAGTTCATCCCCCTCTATACTAGCACCAGTTACACCACTTGCTACGGATCCGGGAGAAGGAACTTCCTCTCTTCCAACTCCCCCCTTGCAACCTGGTATAGCATCTGACAAAGGTCCTGTCTTGTCAGGTTTATTTAAAAATAAGTTAGAACAGGCCCCCAGATGTCATGCAGTACGTCTACATTACAAAGGAGGCCTCTCTGTGTTTCCTGACCGGTATTATGTAGCCCGAACCCTATTGAAAGGTGATATGCATTTTCAAGCATCTGATATTTATGCTTTAATACATATTTCCGGGGAGAAAACCTTTGATATTAGCTTTAAACATGCTAGTGGTTTAGATAAATTTTGGAATAAATACACCACACTGAAAACTTCTCCTCTATGGGTCCCTTTTTCAGTCATTCCCCTCACCAAACCAGCAGTTCAGACTGTAACTATCATGTTTCGCAATGAGGGAGTTAGCATCAGTGATATTTATCATTGGCTACAGAATAGATGTACAGTCTTATCCCCTCCTGAAGCTGTTATAGATGAGGAAGGTCTTTGGACAGGTAGCTGGAAATTTCGTGTAAAGCTGTTCCAAGTCAATTCTGAAGTTGTTCACCTTCCCAACAGCTTTTTTTTTTGGGTAAAGATAGAGGGGTATGTTTTTATGGAGGTCAACCCAGGGCCTGTTATAAATGTGGCTCCCACATGCATCTCAGTAGCACCTGTGACTTGCTAAAATGTAGCTTATGTGGGGGTTTTGGACATCCTAGTGTTTCTTGCATGAATGTATTCCAGTGCAACTTATGTGACGAGAAAGGGCACGCGTATCATCAATGCCCTTGGGCTAGCAAGAATAGACAGGAGGGGTGGGATTCCACTGTCCTGGTTCAAAAAGCACAGGCGAAAGCTCAAGATCAATCTATGAATCTGATATCACTGTCTGACATACCCGAGTTGCCTGGGCCCCCCCCCCCAATATGCTAGATGCCTCTGTTACCACTACACCTGCACGAGACCCTCCTAAGGATGTACAGATTATTCCCACTGATCAGGTATTGGCTACACATCCTCTACCCTCTTTATCTACTCAATCCACGAGTACTCCCTTGTTGGACTCAGATGGTTTTCAGATTAGCAGGAGAATAACCAGGGCAGCATCTTGCAAATCACTGAAGCTGCCTGAAGTTTCCCTTTCTAACTCCTTTGAATGTTTGAGAGATGGAAGGGAGGACTCAGAAGGTGATTCAGAAACATCTGTCTTACCTTCTGATATGGATATTACTATACCTAAGCCTCCTGATGTTTCTCATGAAAAAATGACTAAAACCAATAAAGGAAGTAAAAAATGCAAAAATATGACTGTCACGGAAGGAAGTGGTTGATTGCTTATTCTCCACACTGGTTCTTCTTCGCTTGGCTTCCTTCAATGTTTGTAGCCTAAAGAGCTACAAATGGAGAATGTTTTTTTTCCATCTTGCTGCATCTCTCTCCTTGGATGTACTCTTTTTACAAGAAACACATCTCACCTCGCTTGCTGAAGTACAGCTTCTTAAACGGGGTTGGTATAAAGGTCCCTCATACTGGACTTTTGGAGATGATTATGCTGATGGAATTGCTATTTTATTTTTTTCTACGACGGTTTCGATTTCACGCATTCTGGACATTCATCCTGGTAGGGTTTTGATCCTTGATTGTACTTTTCAGGGACATCCTATATGCCTCATAAATCTTTATGGTCCCCAATCAAAGCGTGCTCGTATACAGTTACTAGATCTTCTCACTCCTTTTCTCTGTACCAGGAAACATCTTATGTGGGGTGGTGACTTTAATTGTTCTTTGGACATTTCTTGTAGGACGGCTGCTGGAAAAAAGGTTTATTGTGACTCCACTGCTCTCTCTCATATTGTTAAACAAGCTAGTTTACATGATGCTTACCGATACTTACATACAGATCCTGGCTATACATACCATAGATCCATATATCACACCCGTATAGATTATCTCTTTTCCTCTAGATATTGTATTCCATTGGCAGTTTCCATTAGCCCGACTGAACTTTCAGATCACTTCTTATTGACCTGTACGTTTTCCTTAGATAATGACACCTTACCCATTATGTCCCCAACACCTCAGTGGAAATTGAATAATACCTTATTGACCAAGTCTGTGGTTCAAGCACAAGTTAGATCCTTCTTCCAGACTCAAATCACGGTTCTTTGTTGTTATGATTCAGTCCGGGAATGGTGGTCAGATCATGAAACATGATCTATGACGCTTTTTTCAAACGATTGACGTTGTCTGTACGTGATTCTTACCTTACCTATTTGGATTTTCGGAATCAACTATATTACTCAATGTCTCTTTCGGTATCTTCCTCGATAGACTATTCCTCACAAATTGCTAAGGTTAAACGTCATATGTTTGCACATCAATATAAGAGTGCTCATTCCTTGGATTTTCTTATGAGAGTGGGGACATCAGTGTCCCCTTCAGCTAACTCATTTTCCGCTCATGCTTCTAGACTTCATGCTATTGTCATGCATGGTCTTTTTGATGGCTCAGGACGCATTGTTTCAGATGTCTCTGGTATGCTCTCTATTGTTCACGATCATTTACTTTCTCAATTTTGTACTATACCTCCTTGCATTCCTGAATTGTCTAAGATTTTTAACGCCCTGCTCCACAACTTCCATTACACCTTGTTGAAGAGCTTATTGCTCCCATTTCTCAGGAAGAAGTTATTTTGCTATTTCTCATCTTAAATTGCAGGTGAGCTGGGTCCTGATGGTCTTATTATGAATGTTATAGATTATTTCAGGAGGACTGTCGGAAATATTGGGCTCAAGTTTACAACTATCGCTTTACGAGATTCCTCTCCGATAACGAATTTTGGTATTTCTTTTCTCAAATTTATATTCAAAAAAGGTGACAAGCGCTCACTACTGAACTGGAGACCTTTTCATCTTCTGAACACTGATTTTTAAATTTTAACGCGTATACTTAGTACACGTTTACAGCGAGTGGCTCCAGATCTCATAGACCCTGCTCAGTCTTGTGCTGTGCCTGGGAGATCCATCAATACAAATCTATTTCTTCTACGTGAAATTTTTGAGGCGAAACACCGTAATGACATTTCAGGATTTGTATTATCCCTGGATCAGGCTAAAGCTTTTGATTCAGTGTATCATTCATATCTCTTTCAGGTTTTACGCTTATATGGTATTCCAACAGCTTTTATTCAATGGATTGCCCGTATTTTTTCCTTTGCATATTTTTCCCCGCTGGTTAACGGCTTAATTGGTGAACCTTTACTTCAGAAGGTTGGGGTGCGACAAGGGTGCCCATTTAGTCTGCTGTTATATGTTTTCGCCTTAGATCCCATTATACAACAAATTAATTGGGATTCCCAAATTATAGGCTTAGCACCCCATTACTCCCTTCCCAAGGTTAAGATCGCAGCTTATGCGGATGATGTTGTTTTATTTATGCAAGATATTTTCTCTGGTAATAAAGCTGTTCAAGTATTTCACGATTTTTCTATTTTTTCAGGAGGCAGATTGAACCTTCAAAAATGTGTCTCAATCCCTTTGGATGCAGACTCTGCTACTGTTGCTAGAGTTGCTGGTATTAGTATATCCATCTCCCCTCAGAAAATTTTGGGAATTTGGTTTAACGTAGATGGGGCTGCCACTTATAATTGGGAACACGCTTACATATAGGTGAAAGTAAAGTGGGTATTTGGAAATCATGGAAATTAGGCAAAGGAAGAGATTTTAGTTGTTAAAAGTTTATCCTCCCTGTCTTTTTGTTTCTCAGTCATATTTATGCCCCTCCTAAACAATTAGAAACCCGTATTTTTAGTGTGTGTTTTCAGATGGTTTGGGGTAGCAGACTTAACCCCATTAAACAAGATGTTACATACTTGTTGATTTCTCAGGGTGGACTTGGTATGATACATCCAATAGCTTTTTTTCTTTCTTTTTTTCTTTTTCACCTGTTTCAAAGCATTAAATATACATCTACCATTAGTGATGCTTGGATTGACTTTGCACTACATTCAGTTATGGAGAAATGGGACTTACTCCCGCCTATACCATCTCGTCATACATGTTATCCCACATATGCTGTAGACAGCTTTTGCAAGTTAAGGATCTGGAAACTTTGTAAATCCTCAATATTAGCATTATCCAGAAAACAACTATATGATGCCTTTCTAGTTATTACTAGACCAGTGTTACACTTTCCTTACTGCTCCCCTTCTAGGCAAAATTGTGCTCTGTCTATCCTTACTGATAAAAGAATACCACTTCATATGTGGGATGTGTCTTGGCTGTGTTGTCATGGCAAACTCCAAGTTAAGGGGAATCTTTAACATAAATCTTCTCAAGAACGATTTTGCCCTAAACCTGCCTGTGTACATATTGTTGAAACTATGTCACATTTCTTTTTTGAATGTCAAGATGCTTTATTATTTTGGAAAACTTTGGGCAATACGTGGAAATGGCCTTTTCTTGGCAGAATAACATATCAGGTCCTGATATTGGGGGAATTTTCAGCTGTTTGGAACAGATTTCACCCTAGTACCCTTAGACTTATTTTTATGATATGCAAATATTATATGTGGCAAGCTCGATGCCAATTTGTATTACAACAAATTCTGACTGTACCAACTGTTATTATACAGCATATCGAACATGCTCTCTTGACTATTATGGAATCTGAACATCAGAGACTTCCGTTGCATCGATTTCACACTTTATGGAAGTCTATTACTTTCTTGTTATAATTTTTTTATGTGTTTTCTTATATTGTTTCTTGCTTTGTTTGCATTATTTTTTTCCCTTTTTTTTGGATTACATGATTGTATTTTCTTTCTACATACTTGACTGTTGTATGGCCTTTGTGATTTTTGTTCTGTATGCCTATGTATGATGTTATGATTTATTTCCTAATAAAATTCACCTACTCTGTGGTAGGGGGACCCTCTGGCCATTTTGGCTGCTAGCCAAGATGGTGGATGGAAGCCAGCCAACAGAAGATCTAGTTGCTATGGAAGACTCGATGGTGAAAGTGCCTGAAACTATGGATATTACCCCAATTTCTGCTTTACATTCTGATGTGGAGTCTGATGGACAAGATTCTAAGCTTTTGGATGCTATGAGTGATTCATTTAATTTGTGTATTCCTGAGACTGTGCCAGACTTGCCTAGTGACTCTGACTCAGAGTCAGTGGCCTGCTGTGTGGCGAAACAGGATCCGTTGTCAGTAGACACTCAGTCAGAACAAGAGAGAGCACTGCGACTTCAGTTTGCTGTGGAGGAACGATGATTTTTCCACAAGTGAGCGCAACTTGAATCCTCTTTAAGACAGCTGCAGTCTGACAGTAGCAGCTCGTCTGTCAAACAACACCTGCTGACTAATATGGATTTGCCGGCTGTTAGCACAGAGCCTCAGAGTTGGGTGGTGCGGGTGGAAGCCGCTGAAGAGGCAGAACGTCTACAGATCTCAGCTCCTGTGTTGCCCTCCACTGATATCTCATCAGAAATGGCTAATACAAGTACGGCGGGGCTTGGCCTAAGATGTACAGTGGAGTTGGTGGCTCCTGCATTGGACAGATCTTCTTGGTCGGTTCCCTCAGCGCTGCAAGCGGCAGGCTGGACCTTTGATAAATCCTCAGGCAAGTGGCTTTCTGATACTTCTCCAATTATCATGCCCACAAAAAGTACTCCTCTGACACAGTCACCTGCAGCTTCAGAGGAGATTTCAGCTTTAGAAGTCACAATGGACCTGGCCCTTACACAAAATCCTGAGTTAGCATTTTTGAATAATGTATCAAATCCTCCCCAAGACCCTAAGGCTGCTACTTCTGCTACATCCTTACTGCCTCAGCAGCCCCTTAACTTAATAAATAAGACTGCACCAAAATCTTATGTTTCTCTCTTCAAAACTCCCATATATCCAGCAAAGAGACATAATGCTGTGCGTTTATCTTATTCTGGTGGCATGGATACCCCACCAGATAGGATTTTTGTTGCCAGAAAATTTCTAAAAGACTCGATAAAGTTTATGGCCATGGAACTATATGCTCTGATTCACATCTCTGGGGAAGCTACATTTGATGTTAGCTTCAAAACAGTTCGGGGTTTAGAGCGCTTCTGGGTTAAATGCAAGCAACTAAAGAACTCTTCCCTATGGTCCCCCTTTATTGTTACTCCTTTGTGTAAACCATCTCATAAGATTGTTACTGTGCTTTTTAGAAACGAAGGTGTGAGTGTTCAAGATCTAATTGTTCGGTTGAAACATCGCTGTACCTTACTGGAAGATCCTATAGCCATCCTTGTCTCTGAAAATATTTGGACGGGGGGGTTGGAAGGTGAAAATTATGCTTAATACTACAGACAATGGTCCAACACATTTGCCTAATTCATTTTTTTTAGGACGTGATAGAGGAATTCTCTTTTATGCAGGACAGCCAAAAATGTGCTATAAATGTGGCTCACTGGAACATCTAACTAGCGCATGTGATTTGGCAAGATGTATAATTTGTGAGGAGCTGGGTCATTTTAGTTCATCTTGCTTAAATGAAAGCAAATGCAACTTGTGTGGGAAACTGGGACATACTTTTCAGAATTGTACTGCTGCTGCACATAACTCACCTGACCAGGCTGATGGGGAAGAACAGCATTTATTAACAACCTTAGCACAAAAGAAAGCAAGTAACCAGGGGGTTTCTACTCCTGACGACTCAAAGAGCTCACCTGTCTCTCCTGAGCTCCCTACAGAGCTTAGGCCTCCGGTAATGCTTGCCCCCCCCACAAACAAAGCCAGCCCCAGTACCATCAGAAGACTTTGCTCCAGCTGTTGTACAGCAGCCTTTACCACAGACCCCCCCAACACTCCAGCCAAGGGAACTCGAAATGCCCCCTCCACCTACGCCTAAGCAAAGAACTGGAAACAGAGTTACCAGACAATCTACCAGGGTGACTGTAGACAAACTGATACCCCTTCAGTCTGCTGCTACCCCAACCTTAAATAAATTTGACATTTTACAATCTGAACATTCGGGCATTGATTCAGATGTTTTCTCAGTAGATTCTTTGGTTCTGGAAGGTACTACTGACATGGAAGGAGTGGTTTGTCCTCAAGGACAGCAGAAACGGAAAGCTAGAGTTAAATTAAAAAACACGGACAAGCAGTGTCAGAAGAGTCCCTTTAAACTAACCTAATGACTGAACCTTTCTCCTTTCACACAATTAATGTAAACAGCATCAAGCGGATACACAGACAAAATATGATTTTCTCTGTGTTGGCCCACTTTCACCTTGGTTTTTATTTTCTGCAAGGTACATGACTACATACTTTGAATGAAATACAAATGGCCTCTAAGGCCTGGTACTTTGGTCCTTCCTTTTGGTCCTTAAGCACAGAGCCTTGTGTGGGTCTAGGTGCTCTTTTTAAATATCTGGATACAAAAATTCTTAAACTTTTTGACCTACTTTCGGGAAGAGCTTTAATTCTGGATATTCTTATTCAAGAAACACTTTATAGAGTGATTAATATATATGCCCCCCAACAAAAAGCACAACGTTGTAAACTATTTCAGCTCCTTGAACCTTATTTGTATACCTCCCATAAAATAATTTTTCTGGAGATTTTAATTGTCCCATGACTGCGAAACACGGTAAACAATACTGTGACTCAAATTTGTTATCAAACGTGATTAGTACAGCAAATTTGGTGGATGCTGTCTATCATTTTACAAAGATGACCCTCCCTATATTTCATAAAGGCTCTTTACACTCCAGTATCGACTATCTTTATGTCTCCCTCACTCTACCTATATGGAAGGCTGAGGTTTCTGCTCTTGAATTCACAGATCATCATATAATTTCAGTGACCATTGGACCCAATACCGGATGGCAAAGGAGTTTGGGATTTTGGAAATTGAATTCCTCCTTACTCTCGAACCCACAAATTTATGCACAACTACATAACTTTGTCTTATCACGTAAAACTGTTATGTTTTTTTTTGATAGCCCTGTATTATGGTGGGAAGACACCAAGCTCAAACTCACTAAGTTATGTAAACAACTCGGTAAAGGGGTCTCATGGACTGAATATTTTGACTACTTGCAAAATAAGAAAGTACTACAACAGCTATACTCAATCTCTTTTGAAATAGGTCAGAATTTAACTTCCCAGATCTCCCAGATCATGGAAAAAATGCTTCAGTTTCATGCTAATAGAGCAAAATCCTTATTATTTCAACAACATTTTGTACTCCAGGGTGATTTAGCAACTGCTTGTCCGTATGAATATTGGCAATCCCAATCACATAGAAAATCTATTTCTGCTGTTCGAGATCAAGATGGTGTGGTGTATCAAAAAACAAGGGATATAATTAGAATTGTGTCTGATTATACTTCCGGCATGTTTAACCCTTTACTGGCCTCTATGACCAGATTACGATCCTTTTTGAAGGATTCCACTATCCCTGCATTGGAAGAGGCAGGGAAAAAAACCTTTTAATATCCACAATTTTGGTTGCAGAACTTAAATCGACACTATCCTCTATGACCGGAAAGAAATCACCAGGTCCAGATGGTATCTCAATAGAACTTTTGAAATTAGTAGGTAATCTCTGCTTGGAGGAATTGGATTTAGTGTTTAACACAATTTTGAGTTCTGAACTTGTTCCACTATCCATGAATTCCGGAAGCTTAACTTTCATCTATAAAAACAACGATAAACTCGATTTGGACAATTGGCGCCCTATTACACTTTTGAATTCGGATTTTAAATTACTCATGAAAATGTTGGCAAACAGACTGTCCTTGGTGGCTGATAAGTTGATTTCTTCAGCACAAGTATATGCTATTCTGGAAAGAAAAATTCAGACTCAACTCTTTCTCCTAAGGGAACTGGTTGAGCAGGGAAAGAGGGGGACTTTGGATGGTTACCTGCTCTCCCTGGATCAATCAAAAGCTTTTGACAGAGTAAATCATGATGCTTTGTGGACAATTCTAGCACATCATAATATTCCTAATATTATGATGCATTGGATAAAAAGCCTGTATCGCACAGCAACAATCTGTCCAGTTATTCAAGGATGGACGGGTCCTCTCGTTTCTCTTAAAAGAGGCATTCGGCAGGGCTGCCCTCTTAGCCCTATCCTATATGCCTTTTTTATTGATCCCCTTTGGAGGAAAATTAATGATTCAATGGAGGTATATGGTTTATGGTCTCAAGAACAGGTTCTTCCGTACAAAATTATGGCTTATGCAGATGACATGACACTTATGGTACATGATGAACCTTCAGTTCTCACGAGTCTAGCTATCTGTACTGAATTTGGTACTTTTACAGGAGCTGCTCTAAATCTCAATAAATGTTTTGGTCAACGTTTGCCATACACCTTAAATACCTCTGGATCCATTGCTGGTATTTTGATAGCCCTGGATCCTTTGAAAATTCTAGGTATATATTGGGGTAACATACTGTAGAACTGGAAATTTTTAATTGGGAAAAAAAATTTCTTTTAGGTCAGTGAAAAGTAGCTCAATGGAATAGATGGAAATTTGGAAAAAAGAAAAGGGTTTTTCTCATTAAATCTTGTTTAATTCTGTTTTTTCTTTATCTTAGCTATGTGTTCCCCCCCCCACCAAAGTCCTTAGAAGTTGGACTAATAGGAATATTCTTCCAGGCATGTTGGGGATGCAATCTTAATCCTATAAAGCGAAATATCTTATATCTTTCCATTAACCAAGGAGGACTTAACATGCCTAACCCTATTTTATTTTTTAATAGCTTTTTTATATTTGAAAACATTCAACCTTTACTGTTAGATGAGACACATGGATGGAAACTGCTTTACAAACAAATTGCCTGTGCTGGCTTCAGTTATGGGAAGCACAATCCTTGAAATGTTTTAAGAAATTGACAATAGTTCCGGAGTATATAAGGAGTACTTTTTTACGTATTAAACAATGGGATCTGTTAATGATTCATGTGCTTAATTTATCTAGAAAACAGTTGTATTTTTATTTATAGGATAAAATCTGTTGGGTAGAGACTGTGTTTATGAACTGCCCACTACATTATAGAACTAAATTGTGGAGCGTCCTGGTAAAAAAATGTATTCCTACCCATGTTTGGGATTTTCATTGGCTGGCCTGTCATGGCAAGATAAATGTCAAGTCCAATCAAAAACATAAGGCCAAACAAGAGACTCTGCGCACGGCCTCATTGTATTCAAAAAGAGGAAACTATAGAACATCTCCTGTTCTTCTGTTCATTCATATCTGGTTTTTGGGCCTTCATAGCACATGAATGGGGGGGGGATATTTTCTCAACCTTATCTTTTGAAAATTTAATGTTTGAAATCTTTGATGCCTCTTGGACTAGTAAATGGCATTACAGTACACTGCAGGTATTTGTCACAGTGGTTAAATGGCATATATGGTTGGCTAGGTGTGCTTTTATACTACAGCAACAAGAAGGCACACTATTAGAACTGTTGCAAAAAATACTACATCAAATGAAAAGAATATGTAAAGCTGAACAAACTTCCCTGTCAAGTATTCGTTTAATGGAATTGTGGATTGGATTCCCTTGGATCACTGACTCGGATGCTCTAATTACTTAAACTTATTTATGCTATAGGTCAGCTTTGCTCACTATATTGGGATTTACTGTAACTCTCCGTACATTTGTCTGCTCTTTTCTCATTTAAAAGTTCAGATGATGCATTAATAATTTGGACATATTATGAATTTGGTTTAAAGGAAAAAAAAAGGGTAGGGGGTTTCCCCTACTCCTTTGGGGAGGGAAGATTTAGCTTATCAGGGGGTTACTGTAAAAAAAAAAAACAAAACTTTTTTTTTTCTGATTTTGATTTTCCTTATCATGAATAAGTATACTGGAATACTGCTTTTCACACTATATGATTTTCATATATGGAATTTTCTGTTTTCTACACTTATAGTGGGAAGGGGAGGGGTGGGTTGCTAAATGGTTTTCTTATATTTTAGGACTGTGGTACGAACTAATACTTATTTTTGTTCTTGTTTGCTTTTCTTTGTCGGATTTATATGATATAGTGACTTGTATATATTTTGTTTTTTGACTTTTGGTTTGACCTTAATAAAAAAAAATTCCCCTACTCTTTTAGTGGGGATGGGACGGGGGTTATGTACAAATACGGATTATTTATGTTTCCAGTTCATTTATGCTGTAATACTTGTTTATGTTTTTGATTTCTTTCATTATGATTTGGTATGAAGCAATACACTTTTGTATATTTTGTCTTAAGTTTTGAATAACAAATTCCCCTGCTCTTTTCGAGAAGTGCCATGGGAACTTTAACATCCACCTGAACTACCACCAGAACAGGCAGATGGGACCTCAGTTTAACGTCTCATCCAAAAGATGTCTATATGAGACAGAAAATTGCCCTCTGATTTTTTAGGGACTAAGTGATCTGTATAGACCACCCTGTCCTTCAGGTTCTTTGCCCTTTTGGCCACTACTAGTATGAGTTCTTTAAATACCTCCTTACCATTAGTACTCTGAAAAATTTTCCAGTGTTTAAATACAATACTGTTTAAACACCCCAAACTATCAGAAAATGTGGTTGAACACAAAATGGTACTTAGTGTCCCCCAGTTCAAGGTTAAGTCTTTCCTGTCATAACTGTCTTCTCTCTGTGCTATCTGCTCTTTCTCTTGCCGCTCTTATCACTTTCTGCTTGTGTTTTCTAGAGAACAACCTCTGTTTCATCTCCTCCACTGCTGCAGTATAGTCCTCTGGTGTTGAGCTGCTTCATTTTGCTCTTAGCATCTGTCCAAATGGAATACTTTCCACCAATCTTTTTAAATGGAAGGATTCTGCATGTAAAAGAGTGTTTATATCTGTATCCTTCCTGTAATGTCTTGTGCACAGTTTGTTGTCCATCTTGAGTATTTCCACATCCAAGAAATTAGTCTTATCATTCCCCCAATTCATTGTAAATGCCAGATATGAAGTCCTGGGCCCAGATATTCAAAAGGGTTGCGCCATGCGCAACAGGGTTGCGCATGCGCAAGTCCAAAAATGCGCCATTCTGCGATATTCAGCAGGAGGCAGTTACGCCACTGACAACAGGTTGCGCAAAAGAGCAATGCAAATGAATGCATGCTCAACAGGAGGGGGAGGAACCATGCATAACCTGCGCAACCCGATATTCAGTCGGGTTGTGCAGAGTTGTGCATGCGCAACCCCCAACCTGCCCCTGCACAACCTTGAGCCAAAAAAAAAAGGATCAAGTTGAGGGCCACCTCAGGTGAGCTGCTGTATTGCAGGGCGCAACACAGCAGCTGCCACCACTGGCTGGCCCCCAACTCGGTCCCTGTGCCCCCCCACCAGCCCGATCGCGGGCAGAACGTAAAAACAACCCCCCACCCACACATCTCCCGAAGCCCGATCGCGGGCATCACAGTTACAAGAAACCCCCACACATGTCCGAAGCCCGATCATGGGCAGTACAGGTATAGGCCCGCACATATCCCACAGTCCGATCGTGGGCAGAATGTATATGAACCCCCAGTGCCTGATCGGCGGGCAGAATGTAACCCTCCCCCAACCCGAATATCTCCCTGGTGGTCCAGTGGACCGTAAAGCCCGATCGCGGGCAGAATGTCATCACAACCCCCAAACATCTCCCTGGTGTCTAGTGTCCCCCACCCACCCACGAAGCCCCTCCACCCGCTCGCCCCCGCGGCGGCGACAGCATCCACCCGCCTGCCGCCCGCCGCGCGCCGACTGACTGTCGGTAGGGCTGCATGCCCATTGGTGCAGAGCTACAGCCAATGGGCGTGCAGCCCCCGCAGAGATGACAGTTCAGATTTGGAATGAACCATTCACAAATCTGGATTGTCATGTACGGAGGAGCTGCACGGTTCATTGGCTGTAGCTCTGCACCACGGGCGGCAGCCCTACCGACAGTCAGTCGGCGGGCGGCGGGCGGCAGGCGGGTGGATGCTGTCGCCTGCAGGCTGCGGGGAGCGGGGTGAGGGGCTTGTGGGTGGGTGGGGACACTAGACACCAGGGAGATGTTTGGGGGTTGTGATGACATTCTGCCCGCGATCGGGCTTTACGGTCCACTGGACCACCAGGGAGATATTCGGGTTGGGGGAGGGTTACATTCTGCCCAGCGATCGAGCACTGGGGTCTCCACATTCTGCAAGTGATCAGACTGTGGATGTGGGGGTTCATGTATCTGTACTGCCCGCGATCGGGCTGTGGGATATGTGTGGGGTTCATGTATCTGTGATGCCCGCGATCGGCTGTGGGATATGTGTGGGGGTTCATGTAACTGTGATGCCCACGATTGGGCTGTGGGATATGTGGGGGTTCATGGAACTGTGATGCCCGCGATCGGGCTGTGGGATATGTGTGGGGGTTCATGTAACTGTGATGCCCGCGATCGGGCTGCATTGTGCGTCGGTCCCCGATGGCTGCTGCCTGGCAGGGTGGCCAGGAGCAAGTCCTCGGGATCGCACACCTACATGCAAATGGCATGCAAATGGGGCATAACAGATGCAATGGCCTCTGTGCCTTGTATAAATTATGGCCCCATTTGCATGTCACCTTTGAATATCGGAAATTTGAGTATGGTGCAATGGTACTTGCGCCACCGCAAGTTTAATGCTCGCACTCTGGCAACTTGCGGTGGCACAAGTTCCACTGGCTTATGCGCGCAAGTGTTGGTGGGGTGATATTCAAAGAGTCGCTCAATAGCGCAACTCCTTTGAAGATCACTCGGCCGCCCCCATGCTCAACTATTTTGAGCAGCGCAGGGGCTTGCGCCTCAGAATGGCGCAGTTTGAAAATCTGGGCCCTGATGTTTAGATACTTGTGAAAGTTCATTAGTTCCTGTTTGGTGCCCTTCCATATAACCAGAATATCATCTATAAAGCATTTCCACTTTTTGAATTGATGTACAAATGAATTAACAAATTCTGGCTATATAAACATTTGTTCAAAACTGTCCATAAACAGGTTGGTGTAAGAGAGTGTCATGATAGATCCCATGGCCAACCCCTTCATTTGCCAGTAAAACCTGCTTTTAAAGACAAAATGTCTTTTCTCAAGAACCAGTTTCACCATACTGGCAAGATAATAATTTGGGGATTTGTTTCTTGTCTTTTCCTGTCACATGTCTCCCTTAATGCCTCCAAACCCTCATTATATGGTATCAACGTATATAAATCCCTCACATCTCAAAATACTAAAAGACAATTATCTACATCCAATTTTTCACTATTAAAGCTGTCTAATTGGCAGATAATGCTCCCAGTGTCCATCACAAATGCCCTAGAGGTGTTTACAGGAGGTTATATATGGTAGTCTATGTATGTTGATAGAGATTCAAGTACTGAGCCTATGCCTGCAACTATCAGTCTACTAGGGGGATCCACAAGACTTTTATGGATCTTAGGTAGGGTGTAGTATACAGGTAATCCTGGAGTATTGTTCATTAATGCCTTATGTTCCCATTCTAACATCCACCATTATCATGATCTTCCTGCAGAAATCTTATTACTACCCCCTTCACCTCCTCAACTGGTTTACTTACTAAGCTGCATACTAAAAAGTGAGGAGCTAAGGAGGCTTTGGGCTCATATGAGCTCCTGTCCGTTAATCATAATATTGTAATTTGTTCCCCTCAAGAATGTACTTATCTAAATTCCTTTTGAACTGGTCTTTATTTGTACTACTTACGATTTCTGTCAGCAGGCAATTCCAAGGGCTGACCACCCTCTGTGTGAAAAAAAGCTTTTCTTTTTTCTGTATTGAACTTATGTGGTTTCAATTGTAGTTGGTGCCCTCTTGTACCCTTATTGTTAATTTTAAAAGTTAGGTTTAGTTCATTTTGGAGTTGGCTATCTTGTATCAGAGTATAGCATAACATCAAATCCCGCCGATCCTTCTAGTCTGAAGTGGCATCAACTTTAATTGTTTAAGTCTGTCTTCATATGATAATCCCCTGCAACCACAGACCACCCTCATTGCCTGCCTCTGTACCCTCTCCACCATATCTACATCTCCTGCCTTTATTGGTCCCCATAAAGGGCTACCATAATCTAATAATGGTCTCACATAGGATCTATGCAGTGGCAATAGCACTCCTTCTTCCTGGCTTTTAATGTTTCATTTGATTGTCCCCAGTACCCTTTTAGCCTTTGCAATTTGAGTGTTAGTGTGTGTTTTATATGTTAGGTTATCTGTAATTATTATACCTAAGTCCTTTTCTTCTCTTGTTTTTCTTAAAGGTATGCCATTCATATAGTACTTTGCTTCCCTGTTGCGACCACCTAGGTGCATTACACTACACTTGTCCTTATTGAAGTTCATACCTACAGACTCTGCCAATAGCACCATTCTATCAAGATCTGATTGTAATTTTCTCTAATCCTCCTGATTTATGAAAACACTGGCTAATTTTGTGTCATCTGCATATTTACTTATCCACCCAGTAACATTTTCTTCTAGCTTAGATATAAATAGCTGAAAGAGTATTAGGCCCAGAACAGAGCCTTGTGGTACCCCACTGGTTACAGGTACTATATCTGACTGAAACCCATTTATACTTACTACTTGAGTCCTGTTACTCAGCCATTTCTAGACCCATTTTACAATATTGTGATCTAGATTACAATCCACTAGAGTTTGTATGATCTCACGTTGGACTTTATTATAGGATTTAGCAAAATCTAAATATATACAGTCAACAGGTTTTCCTTTGTCTAAGGCTAATGATATATTTTCATAAAAACATAAAAGGTTTGTCAGGCAAGATCTCCCTGAGATGAATCCATGTTGGTTTGTGTCAGGAATATCTGATTTCTTTAAATGTTCTTGTATTATATCTTTTATGAGGGATTCTAAGATTTTACCTGGTACAGAAGTGAGACTAATTCTTACTTTTCTCTAGTTTTTCTCATTAGTGAGTTGTCTCACACATTCCTTTTATGACTGTCACAGTCCATCACTACTATTACTCCCTCCCCCTTGGTTGCACTTGTTATGATTATATCATGATCATTTTCCAAATTTTGGAAAGCAGATAATTCTGTGGGTATTAGATTAAATTTATGTCTGCAGTCCATCTCCTATTTACTTTTTATAAAATTCTCCACTTCTCTGTCAACCGGGTCACAATTGGCTTAGCTATTTGCTGGTATATGACTGGGGGAAGGAAAAAAGATGTTACTCCCATAGTCTGTGAAATTTCCATTCTCTTCAATTTTTCTCTGTCCATAGTCGGGTGATTTGGTAGTGTATCAAAATAAAACCTTAATCTAAACTTCCTATAGAACCACTGTAGGTCCAGTTTGAGGTAAAAAAAAAATTAACCTGGTTGTGGGGGCTAAAAGTTCAACCCTGTAGCTAGAAGGGTGTTCTTTTTGTCGGTGAGGTTATATTTAGATATGTTGAACATGAAGTCATTTTTTTTTGCTGTTGCTGCTGCTGTTGGATTGTTACCACCCTGTCCCCTTGGGGCACCCCTTTGCCTGTTTTGGGGTTCTTCTTTTTCCTTGCCCCTAGATTTTTCTCTGTTCCTGTATCTGTTTCATCTTCCATAAAATCTGTTCCAGAGGGCCCGTCTAGATGGTCTTCCACCCTCCTGACACTCTGTCTGCCCTTGTATTCCCCACCTCTTCTAGGTCTTCTGTATGTCCTCTTTTCAACTGTGCCTAAAAAGTGTTGGTTGGCTTCTATATGATGTACTTCCTCCTTCACTATCTGTAGAGTACAAGGAAGAGTCTGAATATTGCATGCTGCCCTTGGTATACAATTCTTATTGCTTAATGCCCAAGTATAGATGTTACCATGTCTATAACCCACCAGATCTCTTTTAAACTTTATTTTATTGGCTCTGATGTCTTCTTTGAATTCCTTAAATTTTGTATTACTTTAGATAGGAACAACTGGTAATGATCTATTGTTTTTTTTTCCTTATTTTGATTTTCAGTAGTTCTAGTTTCTGTCTCTGCTACTTTTAACTCTGCAGGCTTACAGTAGGTGCCAGTTCCCCCCACCCCACAGAATGAATCTTGCTTTTGAACCATGACACTACTAGTCCCAGGTTGCGGCTATCAAACTTTACTTTTATCTCTCCAGTTTGTGCTTCTATGATGAGTAGCATGAAATTCTTGGAGGCCCTTTTTCTAACCCATCCCATCTTTTTTCAAACTCTATATAGGTAAAGCCTAAAACTGCATGCAGATAAATCCTTAATCCACTTGGAATTCATTTCTGCTTTATATACTGGGACAATGTTAAAGCATGCCACTCTAGTTTTGCATAATGCTGTTTCAAAAAATTCTAATCTGTACTCTTGTTACTCCCTATACCTGTTAGACTTCTGTTAGTTTTGAATCCCTAAAGTATTCTTTCATCAACAGTTTGAGAAATATGAAAGGGAACTCATCTTTTGTTATGGAAACTATCCAACTCATCAAATGTTTCCTTATTACAAAAATTGTTCTTATACAGTCTTGTATATAATGATGTTGTAGCAGTACTGGCCATTGAGAATAGATGTTCTCCACTATGTCCCCTTTACTGTTTCTAGGTCCAAGTGTTTCAGTCCCTGCTTGAGAGAGGGTTCTTAGAAACATAGAGACATAGAAGTTGACAGCAGATCAGGACCGCAAGGCCCATACAGTCTGCCCATTTTTTCTACCTTATGAATGTGCCATAAGCCTTTAATCTGTCAAAGGCCTGTTTATTCATACTCAACTGTATTGCTCCCGTATGCCTATCCCATGCCTATTTGAAGCCCTGCACTGTATTCATATCCAACATTTCCTGAGGTAGCCCTTCCATGCATCCACCACCCTTTCTGTGAAAAATAACTTCCTCACATTACCCCTTAATCGGCCTCCCTCTAATCTCATGCTGTCCTCTTTTCCTGCAGTTTTTCTTATATTGAAACATGTTAGACTCTTTTACCTTGTTAATGTCCTTAAGATGTTTGAATGTTTCAATCATATCACCTCTCTCTCTCTCTCTCTCTCTCTCTCTCTCTCCTTTGCTCTAGGGTATGCATATTGAGCTCCGTTAATCTGTCCCCATATGTTTTCTGATGCAGTCCCTGCACCATTTTGGTTGCCCGTCTCTGGATTGCCTCCATTTTCCTAATGTCCTTGTGCAGGTACAGCCTCCAGTACTGCATGCAGTACTCCAGATGGGGCCTAACCAGTGTCTTCTAAAGAGGGATTATTACCTCCCTCTTATGACTTGTGATACCCCTACTAATACACCCCAACATCCCTCTAGCCTTACCTACTGCTTCAGTGGTCTGCTTGGATGATTTCAGGTCATCTGTGATGATGTTCCCAAGTCTCTTTGTTCCCTTGTGATTGCAAGCAACTCCCCTCCCAACCAACAGGTACCTTCAGGGTTTCTCTTCCCTATGTGCATGATCTTGCACTTCCTTGCTTTATATCCCAGTTGCCACTCTTCAGACCATTTTGCCAGTTTTTCCAGATCTCTTCTCATTCTGCCCACCCCATCTGGATCATCTACTCTGTTGCAGATCTTGGTGTCATCTGCAAACAGGCAAACCCTTACCCTCCAGTCCATCTGCAATGTCACTGATGAAGATATTGAAGAGGACTGGCCCCAGGACTGATCCCTGAGGTACCCCACTTGTGGCTTGCATCTCTTCTGACTGTATATCATTTACCACCACTCTCTGTTTTCTGATCACCAACCAGTTTTCCACCCAGTTGACCAATGTCTGACAAACCTCAAGCTTACCCACCTTATTAATCAATCTTCTATGTGGAACAGTATTGAAACTTTGCTGAAGTCAAGGTAGGCGACATCAACTGCACCCCCTTGGTCCACCACTCTGGTTACCCAGTCAAAGAAATCTATGAGATTAGTTTGACAGGCCTTTCCTGTTGTAAACCCATGCTGTCTTCAATCCTGTGCTCCTATGGATTCCAGGTGTTGCACTATCCTTTCCTTAAGGAGTGTCTCCATAATCTTGCCCACTACTGAGGTAAGACTGACTGGTCTGTAGTTCCCTGCCTCCTCCCTGCTGCCACTCTTGTGGTGCGGGATTACATGTGCCCTTCTCCAATCTTCTGGGACCTCTCCTGTGCTCAGAGACTCACTAAACAGTTCTGCTAATGGCTCTACTAGTTCCACTCTTAGCTCCTTTAGTACCCTGGGATGTATGCCATCAGGTCCTATTGCCTTGTCCACCCTGAGCTTAGTGAGCTCTTGTAGGACCATTTCTTTTGTGAAGGGACTTGTGCACACCTCCCTCCCCCCTGTGTCCATGGTGCTGAGCTGTGGGCCCTGCCCTATCTTCTCTTCAGTAAATACTGAGCAGAAGTATCTATTTGGGATAGATGCTTTTCCTTGGTTCTCCTTCACAAACTCCCCCTTATCCCCTTTGATCTTAGCAATACCCCCTCTGGACTTTCTCCTTTCAGTAAGCAAAATAAGGTTCTGGCGCACACCAACTCATGAGAGGAACGCATAAAGAAATAAAAATTATAATTTATTGCACCAAGAAAGACAAAATTTCTAAGCAAGATGTTTATCTTTCTTGGTGCAATAGAAATATAATTTTATTCTTCTCTCATGAATTGATGATGCTAGACCTGTTTGCTCACTATCAACGTTGGTTCTTGAGCACCACATCCCAGTGCGCACTCATTTTGGAATACTTTCTCCTTTCACTAATGTATCTATAGAAAGTCTTGTCTCCTTCTTTTACTGTTCATGCTAGTGTTTCCTTGGTTTGGGCCTTTGCCTGCCTTACTGCCTTCCCTGCTTCCCTTAGGGAAGTTTGGTATGCATCCCTATCTTCATCCTGCTGCATTGCCTTATATTTCCTGAATGCCAGCCTTTTGGCTCTGATCTTTTCTGCTACTGTTTTTGAGAACCAAAGTGGTTTTCTCCTTCTTTTGCTCTAGCTTTTCACCCTAACACAATGGGATGTTGCTTCAAGTATTGCATCCTTAATGCCTGCCCACTTTGCCTGTAGCCCCTCGCCTGTATTTCTTCTTGCCAGGGCTAGCTTACCTCTGTTGGCCATCTTATCAAAGTCAGCTCCTCTGAAGTCCCATATTTTTACCGTGGAATGGGATGATTTAGTTCTAGTGGCCAAATTGAACCATGCAATGTGATGGTCACTGGCCCCCAGGTGACTTTCTACCTGGAGATCTGTGATCCTTTCCCCATTAGTCAGTACTAGATCCAGGATAGCTCTATCTCTTGTGGGTTGTTGTACCAATTGTTTGAGGCCCTCCCCCTGCACGGAATCCACTATGTGTCTAGTGCTGGTGGATGTTCATGCTGGTATTGACCAATCTGTATTTGGCATGTTGAAGTCTCCCATTATCAGAACCCCCCCTTTAGCTGTCATGTTTTGTATATCTTCTAACAGTAATGTGTCTGTGTCCTCCCCCTGGTCTGGAGGCCAGTAGACAACCCCAGTTAGTATGGCTGTCCCATTTGCTGTTTCCAGGGTGACCCACAGTTCTTCTAACTCCTTATGCATATTCTGAATTTCTGTAGCTTTTATATTTTCATTGACATAAAGGGACACTCCCCCCCCCTTTTTTGCACCTCGGTCTCTTCTGAACTGTACATAGCAGGGTACTAAAGTCTCCCAAGTGTGGTTACTGTTGAACCATGTCTCACTAATGGCTACTATGTCCAGTTTAGCCTCTGTCATTGTTGCCTCCTGGTCTGTGATCTTATTTCCCAGACTGCAGGCATTTGTGTAAATGATTTTCCATTGGCCAGATTTCAGTGTGTTAGTTGTGGGCCGAGATCCAGCTTTTCCCCTGCACATCATATGGGGATCCAGACCTTTTTCCTTACCTGGTGATGCAAATGAACTACATGTGACAGGTTGAATAGGACCCTGTCCCAGTTGTTATGGAGAGTTTGAATGCAGGGATCTGTTCTGTTCTTTCATTTTACTGTCTCTTGTCTGTCTGGTTGTGCAACCAGATTTTCTTGTGAGATCTAGGACTTGATCACCCCAACAGTCTCGCTGTTCTTTGCCTCTCACTGTCTCTCTACCCTCACTTGCTGTTCTGTCTTTTCCTCCCTTGCATATCTGCTGGTATAAAAATATATGCAAATCATTATGTGGAAACGTAACTGATACTGGGATCCCTTTGTTTAGAAATTATATACTGTTACTGTTGAAATGTATATAATTATAGTTTGAGATGATTGCAAGAAGCTATTGGGAACTCAAGGGGTTAACCTAAGAGCAGTTTACAAGCCCTTTTTCAGAAGCTGTGGAGAAAGGGCCTCAGTTCCGGGACATTGTGTTCTAGCTGCACATGCCTGATATTTACAAGAACATTTTAGAAAAAAACAGGATGTTTTTTAAGAAGGGGGTTGCAAGGACTTATAAAAACAAAGTTGCAGTTTCTTACAAGGGACACACAGAGATTGAAGGAAAACTCAGATGAGTCTTCTCTGTTTATTCTGCTTTTGTAAATAGTTATACTGAACAAGTCTATTTTTTTATGTTACTGCTAGTACTAATAAACACTTTTTGCGAATTCTACAACTGCTCCTGGTTTTTCCTATGCTTCCTGACCTGTGCCTCAATGACACTACAAACATGCTGAACTCCTGTTTGATCACTAGCTGAGGGGGGAGGGGTGTTCTTCCCTTCTTGCACTGTAAGGGTGTCCTGAGTTCTCCAGCTAGCACAACCAACAAGGTGCTCACTATGATAGTGAAGAGAGAATTCTGGAACAGCCCATGGTATTAAAAAAAGTGAAATAAATATCAGGGAGTTGTCTGTTCTAAGGGTGTCACTACTGCAGTGAAGAGCATAGGAAATCAGTGAGCACTCACCCAGATTCAAAATGTTAACAAAATGCTTTATTTTTTAATATACACAGTTTTTTTCAGGGTACCCTATACACCACCAACATGGCCTCGGGATGGAACCAGGTTCAATAAATTTCCAAATTATCAAAGTCTTTCAAAACAGTGTAAATCAACCCCCAAAACCCTTACAGTGCACAAAATTGCTATACATACTCAGTTACTGAGCTCACAGCTTTTCAATCTCTCTTTATTTCTTTAGTACTGTATTGCTATGAAGATAACATGTAAAATACTAAAAGACTGTAGTCTTGGGCACAGTGAAGATATCCACTCATCTCCATTTAAAAAAAATGTTTAATTCCTAAATGGCTAAAGGTGGAAACTGGGAGTTTAATCTGAATATTGTCAAAAAGAGTTTTTATAAGGTACTTTAGCCAGCCCTTCTAGTCAGTACATTTATACAGCAGTTTTGCCCCCATGATGAAACTAGCCACACTCTGAAGTCATCATGTCAGGGGAGTGAAATAAAACAACAGACAATGACAGCTCTAAAAGAAGCATTTGATAGGGAAAACAAGAATAACATAAATATATATTTTGGCTATCTTAACAGAGAGTATGTTCTGGTAATCCATTTCTAAATAATGCATAAACGAAAACACATTTAAAGAGAAGCACTAAACAAAGATTTATTACCGTGCAGCTATTGAGTAACAGTTTTCAGTAGGGGGCTGGTGCTGACCACGGGGTGTCAGCTATCTACAAAGTAAATTTGCAAGAGAGTGAATAATGGGTTCGCAATGCTTGTGTACATTATACTGATTATCTGCAGAGTTACATTTTTGTAGACTATATAAAAGAAATGCTATGCGCTATTGCATTAGCGCTACTGCAGCATCATGACATCAGACACTTCTGCGTCATAATGTCATGTGCACTGACACATTACAATGAACTAGGAAGTCTGGGACAGTATTTAAGTCCACAGCTATATGGTGTCAGTTCTCTAATTCCAGAAAAAGAAGGGGGGGGAGTCATGCTATAGCACTGGAAGTATGTAAAGAAATCCCTTTTTAACATATGAATATACTGATAAGTACCACATGGTTTCTAATATGGAAAAGCACTTACTATAGACCCCCTTTTTATGGTTGTGGGTGGAGCCTACAGCCATATCGCTTTACCTTGAAAGGGGTTTCTGTGGAACACATTTTTAGTAGTTTTCAGTGTATCCTTCCATAACACTGTAAATTCCTATGGCAGTTAAAAAATACTCCCTTCTTTCTTTTTAGAATGATGCACACAGAACTCCAAGCTGCTTTTCTCTGAGAGCAAATGTGCACACCTTCCAAACAAATCTAAATATCTTTAAAACTATTCAAACTGCACAAAAACAACCAGCATGAAAGCTGTTCAGCAGAAAAAGACCTTTCACATAAGGGTAATCACTAAACTGAATTCTTTATATTTTGTAAAATACAGTCTTCCAAACAACCTCATTTTTTTCTCTCTTTCTCTCTCTGTCTCTCTCTCTGAGTGAACACAGTAGGAGTCATGCCAAACAAATGTAAATATCTTAGAAAGTATACAAGTTACCAATATACAACTAACATGAAAGTTGCTCAGGACAAAATTACCTTTCAAATGAGGGTAGTCAATAACCTGAATATATTAGATTTTTTTTAAATATAGCCATCCGAAAGGTGAAAATTGTGAAGAAAAATGACAATTCAGGTAATTAGATGGCCATAGTTTAAAAATATAATTAGTGCAGCTTAATGAATTGGCTCATTGGAAAGGTGTTTCTGTCCTGAACAACTTTCACACTGATGGTTTATGTGTAACGCATATACTTTTAGAGATATTTACATTTGTTTGGCATAACTCCTATCAAAAATGAAAATTTAGGCAATCAGATGACCATAGTTTAAAAAATATAATTAGTGCAGCTTAACAAATAGGGTCATTTGAAAGGTCTTTTTGTCTGAACAATTTTCATCTGTAACTTGTAAATTTTTAGAGATATTTACATTTGCTTAGCATAACTACTATTGTACTTGTTTGTTTATTTACCATATTACAGCCAAAACTCCCACCAAAGTGGGTCAGCTGAAGTTCAATATACAAATGTTTAAGAAAAATACAAATAATTTACAAAAGCATATATCACAGTAGAGAACACCTTAAAATGTACATCACAAATTCAATAAACAGTTATTTACAAAAAAAGGGATGTTACAGTAATTTTAACATTCATTTAAAAATTTCATAAAAGGGAGGACTGATACTTAATTGTTCTAAACACTGGTTTTCTCCATCTCACTTGTTTTCTTAATTCATAAACTGCTGTTTCTCTAACTGATAACAGTGTGTGCAACTTATGCTGAGGGTTACAAATTTCAAAAAACAGTTTCCTTGACATATCTATTCTTCTCTCATCCAACCTTTCTAACTTACACATTTTCAATGCTTCATTATATGACATTTCACAACCTACAATAATTCTCAAAGCTCTCTTCTGAATTTGTTCAATTTATTCGCTTTCTACCAAAGTCAGCCCAGCATCCCATACAATAGCCCCATACTCCAAAACAGGACAAACTACTGTGCAAAAAAATATACTAAGTCATCCTGACTCACACCTGCTCTTTTTAACATTGTCAGGAAATACACCCTTGTATTCCCTTTCTTTACCATCCCTGACACTTGTTCTTTCCATCCAAAATCATTTTGAAATTGTAACCCTAACAATTTAACACTCTTTACTACTGCCACAAAGCTACCCCCAAACCTAAGTTGTGGTAACTCAGCCTTATTTGTTTTCCTAAATCTTATTTCTTGTGTTTTACTGGGTTTATCTGCATCCTTCAATGAGTCCATACTTCAATTTCTTCTAAATCCTTCTGCATTACGCTTTGACTTAGTTCTCCAAACCTATCAATAACAGATGTATCATCCACATATTTAATACAAGGCCTCATTATATGCAGATCATTAATCATAATAAGAAACAAAATAGGCCCCAATTTGGTACCCTGTCGAATCCTCCCCCATGAAAATAGTCTAATTCTGATCTCCACCCTCCTTTTCTATCCACTGTGACCTCCCTACAAGAAAGTCATGAATCCATCTTATTATACAAGCAGGAACCACCAACAATTGTAACTTATCAATTAGAATAGCATGCACTATCTAATCAAATGCTTTCCTGTAATCAACTAACACTGCTCTTACCATTTCACCATTTTCCCATGACATCATACATAACTCTTGGAATTTTAATAGAGCTAGGGTGGTAGAGCACCCCCTCAAGGAGCCTCAGTTTTGCAAATTACTATGGGCCAGATATTCAGAGCTCAGCACCGGGCGCAAAGCCATTGCGCTGGACTAGCGCCGACTGCAATATTGAAATGCACCTTTAGTGCCGGTGCTAGGTGTTAGCACTGACACTAAACCAAAATGAAAGCAGGGGGTGGGACAGAGGGGAGGGACCCTGAATGCCAGTGCACTGGCATATTCAAAAGCAGAGTGTCACACTACAGGCATTAGCGTGACCTGTAGCGTGGCGCTAGTTACTGCCGAAGAAAAGCTGCTCTTAAGGCAGCGCTAATAGCGGAGGTACCCTCCCAGCACCTATCCTGACCCCTGTTCCCCATAGCAACACATCAGTACCCTGGTAGTCTAGTGGTGCCCCCCACCCTACAGCACATTTCCTGACCCCCATTCCTCATAGAATGTAACAACTACCCTGGTAGTCTAGTGGTGCCCCCTACCTTACAGCACATTTCCTGACCTCCATTCCTCGTAGAATGTAACAACTACCCTGGTAGTCTAGTGGTGCCCCCCACCCTCCAGCACATTTCCTGACCCCCATTCCTCGTAGAATGTAACAAGTACCCTGGTAGTCTAGTGGTGCCCCCCACCCTCCAGCACATTTCCCATTCCCCGTAGAATTTAAAATTTACCCTGGTAGTTTAGTGATGCCCCCCAGCACGTTTCCCAACCCCAATCCCTGTAATATCACATATATCCCTGGTAGTCTTCAGTACAGCTCATTCATTCCTCGGTCGGTGGCTGGCCGTGGTGGTGTGAGGAGGGCTGAGCCGGTCACCAGCTCGATTCATGGCTGATGGGTGGGATGTGCGAGGGCAGTGCTGGGGGGGACCACTAGACTACCAGGGATATATGTGATATTATGGGATTGGGGTCCAGGAAATGCTGAGGGGCATCACTAAACTACCAGGTAAATTTAAATTCTACGGGGAATGGAAAATGTACTGGAGGGTGGGGGGCACCACTAGACTACCAGGATATACTATCTTAAACATGTAAGGGGGGTTAGGAAACATGCTGGGGTTGGGGGACCACTAGACTACCAGGGTGTGCAACAGGAACACATGGCAACAGGGACCATGATGACAGGGTGGACAGCCTGGCCCAGCCAGTCTGCCCAGGTCCCTACTGTATGGATATGCTGCACACCTTACGTAGTCTACAGCATATGTCCATCCACCCCCACCAGGCATGCCTTATGCTTGTCCCATGCATTCATGGGTCCCCCCACTGTGTTCCATCAACACCTGCCGTAGGGTGCCTATGTTGTTGGGGGTGGCATCTACAAGGGCACATATGGCCAGCGGACATGTGTGTGACTATCTCCCCCTCTCTCTTCCTCTCTCTAAATATATATATATATATATATATATATATATATATATATATATATATCTATATATATATATATATATATATATATATGCATGGGTGTGTGTATATCAGTTGTATATCTAGCTATGTGACACATAGGTATCACTGTCTCCATGTTTCTCTCTCCCTATATTCATACCTTGTGTTGTACAGCTTGCAGTGCTGCATGGGCAGGATGTCTGCTCTGTTTGTGCCTGCCAGCACACAGTCCCTGCTGCTTCAAGCCTGTACTTCCCTGCCGACCAACAGGGGATGCTGTTGGCATGCCTTGGCCTGCTGCATCCAGCTTGTACTACCATTCTGACCAATAGGTGGCGCTGTGTGCTCCATGCAGTAGCACCGGGCAAACTGCATGGTACTTGACTGCTAAGTAGCAGATAATGAGATGCAAATGTACCTGTTTGTCCACAGATTACCTAAGCAGGCTCATTTGCATGGGAGATTTTAATATAGCTCCCATTTGCCCCAGGCTATTCAGCTTGCACTGGGCTAATGCGTTAGCACTGTGTACTCAGGTTAGCATAGGCAAACCTCACGTCAGCATAGCACAGTTCTGCAGTGTGTGGCTTACATTGTTGTTTGCAGTGGATGTGAGACATCTCTGTGCAATCGCACACAATGCTCTCCACCTGCAACACTAGCTTTCTTCAGTGTCTGATGGGCTGCAGTGGCAATGTGCACTTCCCTGTTGCTATATTCAGTGCTATCTTATTCCTGGGCTATCTTTGCCCTGCACTCCTGGCCCTGTTTGCTGACTTCCTTTGTTTGCTATATTCAGCAGGTTTTGCTCCGGGCTATTCCTTTTGAATATAGCTTGCTTTCTGCTCCAGGCTATGTTTGCCTGCTGGGCAGTGCTACTTTAGCCCTGGAGCACAGTTTTGAATATCTGGCCCTATGTCTTTAAGTGAAATTCTAAACTAGACCACCTTGTTCATCTCGTCATGCCTAATTTAAAGTGGACAGGAATTGATTACTTATGTGCAGCTGTTTGAAATGCCTCTATTTTCATAAATTACATTTACACCTCTAAAGGATCCCTATTTAACTGTGCCTGACTAAAAGCTGAAGCTGTCAGTTGCATTTTGTATTGTTTTCTTTGTATGGACAACATTCTGTGCAGTTCCTTTCATAGAACCAAGAATTTAGAGTTTGACTATGTCACTTCATGGTTTCAGAACCATGGGCAATATACTGATAAGTTCCTGCTAACATTTCTGAAAAAAACGTGAAGCCACAGAAAAATATGTTGTCGTATTGGTCCTTGTAACACAAGATCCACAGAAACAGATGATTTGATACCTTTTATTGGACCAACAGAGTTGTTACAAAATAATACAGGTGCATTTAGCTTTTGGATTATGCAGAATCCTTTGTCAGAAAACATTGGCAGTTGTTTTAGAAGAACATACTTTCTCAAAACCCACATCATACAAAAACAACAGATGAAAATTTGTTAAAGGACCCCACTGGTTAAAACTGCATTCCAAAAAACAACATCCCCATATAAAGACAGCAAAAGTTCCATCAAAAGAAAGCTATCCCAAGGTTAAATGACACTGACTTGAAAGTTCACTCCCTGAGAAAAGCTATAAATCAAATGAAGCTTCATTTTGAAACCCTCTGTGTGTGTCTGTGCTAGCATTAGTAAATGACAATGATTAAAAACCATAAGGAAAAATAAGCTTAAAGAGCAGCTGACGAGTTCAGGAGAACTTTAATAATACATAATATTTAGATAAAGTTCAGCTTGTATTTTACATTAGTTCTTTATTCCTCCTCCCCATTATTTATTGCTGAGTTCAATTGCAAGAAAACAGAATTGTTGCTCCTGAAGAGTTCATCTATTTCTGTTGCTGTCTCCCTACCTGAGGTCATAATGCACTGCTTGTGACATCACAGTTACTCTCATGGCAACTGATAGTGATGTCACAACAGAGCATTATGACTTGAAGTAGGGAGTAAGCCATAGAGGCAGATTAACTTTAAAGTAACTGTAAGGGATACAAATCATGTATTCATGCATATTTCCTCAGTAATAAATAATGGGGAGGAGAATTCTAGAATATATATATGGAATACAAGCAGAATTTTACCTACTTATTATGTTTTTCAAAGTTTTCTTTCAGGCGTCAGTAGCTCTTTCAGCAATACATAGTAAATAATGTTAAAAGTCTTATACATATGAAAATCTATATGTGTTAAGTAAAAAGTAGGTTTAGAAGGCAACCTGCCCTAGTGTAAATTAAGCATTCACCAGCTGTTTCACACAGTGGTGTCAATCAAATTTTACACAGCGTACTGTTCAGATACATTTTTATTAAACTCTGTGTACAAGTCCATATTACTCATGAATAGACAAACTTATACTGTCTTAAACATGATATATCTACAGTTCTGTAACAAGTGACTAGTGTGTATATATTCAAAACCCATACCTAACATAGACCCCCTTGTAATTGAGATACTGTTATCCTAATAAGTCCATGTATCAACATGTGTCCATGTGTACCTAATCTGCTAGTGTATTAAATAACAGTTCTATAAATCTAAAAACAAAATGAAATACAACTGACAGCTTCAACTTTTACTCAGGCACTTTTAAATATGAATCCATTAGAGGTATGCATTTAACTTATGAAAATAGAGACATTTCAAACACCTGCACATAAGTAATCAATTTCTGTTCCCTTTAACTCATTCAGACTCATTGTGTGTTTAGAGCACTGGAGACAGAACTCCAAACTGCTTTTCGTTGAGAATCTTCCAAAGGCACTGTGCAGAATTATTAGCAAATGTGCACACATTCCAAACAAATCTAAATATATTTAAAACTATTCCAGTTACACATAAATGACCAGTCTAAAAGTCATTCAGGACAAAAAGACCTTTCAAATGAGGGTAATCACTAATCTGAATTCTTTATATTTTGTAAAATATGGTAATCTTATTACCTGTATTTCCATTTTGGTTTTTACAAAATCCACATTTCTGATGGCAATTAAAATATCTATATATATATAAATAATTTAGATTAGTGACATCCCTCATTTGAAAAGCCTTTATGTCCTGAACACAAAAATGTAAAATAATGCACTTGGGGAACAGGAATCCAGGGGTAGAGTACAAAATGTGTGGCGTGGTATTGACAACATTAAGAAAGCACACATTAAAAAAAAAAACACTTTTATATACAATTGATTACTGTTTAACAATATTATGCATCTATGGCTGCCACTGTACATCTTATGTAAACCCGTAATCACGTTCCTCACTTGAAGCGAAAAGGGGTGGAGTTGGAGGCCATAACTGATTCCTTGTTTTTGTGTTAAAGGGTTCAGGTTTTTTACAGAAAAAACAAGGAAAGGCATCATTTCTAAAATGTGCAGGCAAGCATGGGGACCACTTTTTTCCAGAGCATGCCATCGCCAGCAGCTACCACTTCAAGACTGCCACTACCCCAGCCTAATACAAACAGGGGAAAACCTGAAGTAGTCTACCAGCACTGAGATCAATATGGTTAAGGTACATCTGCCAGAAATTACTGCTTAGAAAAGAACGAGAAAGTGACTGTGATGACGAGCAAGTCCCAGACCAGATCTCTAGTTTGTTAATAGTCTTTTCCTGAGTCTGATTTTTATGCCTGTGTGGGCCAAGCTCCACAGATGTTATGCCATCATCAGATTTGTATAAGAGCACTGTGTAAGCACGTAACTGAATCGCTGTCTGATGTTCTACCACAGTGCTCCAGCATAGTTTCCAGTGTTTCTGTTTATGCAGCCCTTCCCCTCTGCAGATCACATAAACAAATCCACTTCCAGGTGCACTACTTTTCCTTTCTGCAACTGCAGAAGTGACGGCCGCCATATACAACATGGTGGCACTGACTTAAAGTGTGCATGCACGAATATCCTGCATATGTATATAACCCCCATGCCAACTTTGGCTAGCTGGCACCCCCCCTTAAAAGTACTACTAACAACTACATGGCATACAATTTTCTTTTGGCAGAGCTACACTCATGGTACCACCCCTAGCGTTGGAGTATATACCAGGCTCATTATCTAGAGGATGTGGGGTTGGGGGTACATACTAAGATGAACCTTTTTATTTACAACCAGGTCCAGGGGAGAGGATGCTAGGCATATGCTAGACCTAACTGCTGAGGGGCCCAAATAACATTCACACTAGAAGCAACAGGTGGAATGTCCAAAGAGGTAACTGGGATTTTGTAGTATGACTTTATTTACAGATGTTACTTAAAGCAAGGGTGGTCACCCAAAAGTTTGTCATTGCAATACAGGCAACACTCTCTTTTGCAGGACACTTTACTAGACAGTACTGTTTTCCACAAAAACACCTGTATCTCTCTTCCAAAGTGTGTATCTGTGGGATGTGCCTCACACTTTAAACATTTTCCACACATTTCCATTTCCAAACTGTATATCTCTGGGATATGCCATATGCTTTAAAATCCTTCTGGTGCATGGTCATTGCCCATAGCAACAGTGGTGCCCATCCATGAACCACTTAGCCCTGCCTGAAACTCCAGCTGACATTCCTCCCACCCTTTGCCCCAAACAGCCTCTGCCATTCCTTCAGGGTAACACCAAATGAGTCTCCAATGCCCAACGAATTGCTAAAGACTCTCAGCTTTAACTTTAAATTCAGCACAGTTGTGGTGAAAGGGGTCCTTGACTGGTGTGATCTAGCCTTATCTAGGGCACACACACCTCAGACAACTCCCTCAGAGAACAGTCTCAAATTCTGTACTCACAGATTAGTTGTTCCTTCCTCCCAATCATGGAAAGAACAAAAGGCACCTTTTTTCTCTGGTAGCTGTCAGATTCTACTCATTGTTCTTCTTTAAGGCAGCTGTGAGCTTCAGGAACTTCAGGGGATTGCCCCTTCAATCCACAAGAATTGAATTCCCTCTCCCCGGAGTGAAACTAAAGAGTCCTGCAGGCAAACTGAACATTTTACCAAACTAGGGTGCGAAATACCAGGGCTCCCTTTGGCAGAGCTCCAATGGCAGAGCACCACCATGTTGCGCAACTCTGACTGCCACACTTGAACTTACTGATGAACATTCTAAGCTCCCAGAGAGCAGCTAACTCTAAAATGGTTTTGCTGCTGTGAGAGTTCTAAATGACATAATCATCCTTCTCTCAGGCTAGCTGAGTAAACAATGATGTCATTATGTAGAAAGCCCCCTAATGAGCTCCCCACCAGCTTTCTTTTCCTACCTGCCTAACACTAGTACTAATGGGATTCTAGTAACCAGAGGGGACTGGGTTGTTACACGTAGTTATGTCATCACCGCCATGCTGTGCATGTGCGAGTATCACGCATGCGCAGTACTATAATCGCTGCAGTATTACAGCTTACTCCAGTGCAGCGAGAACACCACATATTCTTTTCACTGCTCTTGCCACTCTTAAAAGCTCTCCACAGCCATATTGGCTCTGACCAGAGTTTGTTACTTCTAACCAAAGGGCACAAAGATGAAGTAAGAGACTGAATAAGTAATAATATTTATATGATAATGTTGTAATGTATAATGAAGTCACAATGGCGTGATAGATTCATCTACATATTAAAATTCCTCTAATTAAAGCAGACTTCAAGTAACAATAATAGTGTTGGTCTCTATTTAGGAATTAAGCATTTTTTTAAATGGAAATGAGTGGATATCTTCATGTGCCCTGAGACTACAGTCTTTTAGTGTTTATTGCATTTTATCTTAACAGCAGTACAGTACTAAAGAAATAAAGAGAGAGATTAAAAAAGTGTGAACACAGTAACGCAGTAACTGGCTGTGTATAGTGATTTTGTGTCACTGTGTGGGCTTCTGGGGTTGATTTACGCTTTGAAAGACTTTGATCATTTGGAAATTTGTTGAACTGTTATATTTAAGATAACCTGGCTCCATCCCGAGGAAGGGATCTTACCTCCAAAATGTTGATTGTTTATGGGGTACCCTGAAAAATCGTGTTTATTCAAAAATAAAGCATTTGACATTTTGTATCTGGCTGAGTGGTCCCTGATTTCCTATGCTCTTTACTGTGCAATAATGGCCATGAGTTCCTTCTGTAATGCCCTATACTCTGCTTGTCTTGCTCTGTCCCTAAAGTCCTTTCATATACATATAATATGTGATGTAGCCTTTCTGCAGCCTTTCTTCAACCTTGTGAATAAAATTGCCACCTTGAGGAGTGCTATGGCAGTGAAATGTTTAGGATAGAAGCCTGTCTCGACTGGGGTTAGGAATTGGTTGTGGGGCAGGGCTGTATGATTTGGAAATGAACACATCACTCCAGATGTGTTGCAGTGCAGGCAGGATGGAGATAATTCATTCTTTCTTTCTTTCTTTCTTTCTTTCTTTCTTTCTTTCTTTCTTTCTTTCTTTCTCATTTTCTTTCTTTCTTTCATTTATTTTTTATTTTATTTATTTATTGAAGATTCAGATTACCTTTGAGCTAGACAGCTCATTTACAAAAGTACCACATCAGTTTCAATATACAGCATGGATAGACAATAAACAAGTACAGGAACCAACAATTGGGCTATAGTACAAACATTCAATAGAGTGTAGTTCCAACACTTTTGAGAAGTCATAAGACAGTTCTAGGAAATACAGCAGCCTGTCTGGCATTGTCAGGCGGGCACCATGTTCCAGGGAACTCAGCACTAAATAGAAAATAAACATATACAGGGAACCAACAAGTAATCATATAGCGGGACAAACTTTCCGGTTGCTATTCCAGCACTTGTGGGAGATCATGTCAATGTTTAGGAAGTACAGCAGCCTGTTAGGCATTGTCAGGTGGGCACCATGTGCCAGAGGATTCATAGGAGGAAATGGAGGGAAGCATGTTAGAAGGTGAAATCCATCTAGAGGGATGGGTGGTTTGAGACCGAGGATGAGATCAGGTATAGCAGTTACAGTTATTAATCTGGGTCAGGTAGCTATAGAGTTCCTTCTTAAAGGGACCAGTTTTACAGATGTCAGCAAGGGAGTCAGGGAGTTCATTTAGCCATTGGGGACCTCTATAGGCCAAGGACCTTTGTGCTAGGGAGGTGCACCTAAATGGGATAAGGAGAGAGTTTTTGGCCATACTCCTTGTGTGCTTCGTGGTCTGGAGAGTTTGGAAGTGCTTGTTTATAGCAGCAGGTGTTAGGCATAGCAGGGCTTTTTTCCCTTGGACGCAAACATGGTATTGTATCCTACTCTGTAGGGGGAGCCACCCTGTCTGAGAGTAGAGACTGCATGTGTAGACTGTTCTGCCAACCCCAAGAGCTAGTCTGCAGACCTTGTTTAGGGCCATTTGAATTCTGTGTAGTGCTGTGTCAAGGGCAGCACTGTAGATTAGTAGCCCATAGTCTTATTACTGACAGGATTGAGCTGCTTATGGCCAGTTTCAGTGCATTAGGGGTCATGGCACTCCTATGTCTGTACAGTATCCCTAGCCTGACATTAGTGGCTCTAACAACATGATCAATATGTGCGGCGAGGGGAAGGGTGTTATCCAGGTACACTCTCAGGTACTTGAAAGAGCTGACTTGCTCTAGCTGCACCCCATCCTTGCTAAGGATAGACAGAGGGCCTAGCTTCCTTTTAGTGTGTGATGAGGTAAACAGCATGCCCTTCATTTTTTTTTGTAATTCAGTAGTAGTTTGTTTTGTTGGAACCAGTGTTCTAGGTTTATGAAGTTGTTTTGGAGCTCTTCTGTGAGTTGGGTTAGTTGTTGGTTGCTGGAGAAAATAACAGCATCACCTGCATAGAGCAACATTTTTGATGGGCAAACTTGAGGCAGTGTGTAAATGAAGAAGTGGTCCAAGGACAGAACCTTGGGGGACTCTGAGAGAGACTGCTCTTAGGTCAGAGTGGATCCCATTTATTTTTACGCTTGAAGTTCTATGGGAGAGATAGCTCTGCAACCAAGTTACTGTATCAGTGGACAGGCCCAGCACCAGTAGTTTGTCTAGAAGGATTTTGTGGTTTACCGTATCAAGTGTTTTAGTGAGGTCAATGAAGATTGACCCCACTAACTTTTTCTTGTCAAGTTCCTCATAGATGTAACTCATAAACTTAGTGAGGGCTGTTGTAGTGCTGTGTGCTCTTTGGAACCCATGCTGCTCCTGGCATTGTTTATTATATTTGTTTAGGTGGTCTGTTAATTGGTCAGTCTTTATACGCTCAAGGGCCTTTGATGGGGGGGGTTAATATTGAGATAGGGCGATAGTTTGAGTGGTTTGTGTGGTCACCGTTCTTGTGCTCTGGGGTGACATGAGACTTTCTATTTGGAGGGGAATGTCAATGTCCTGAGTGACAGATTGAATATTTTGGTGATGGGCCTGGTGATCTTGTCTAGTGTGAGTGCAATGATCTTCATACCCAGTGTGTCCCCTCCAACCCTGGATTTGCCCAGTACCCATTTTATGTATTTTTTTGCTTTTGCGGTTGAGACCTGCTTGAAGTAGAAAAGTGTCTGGCTAGCATCTGTTAGTGAAGTGTGGGCTGGGGTGTGTAGAGTTTCAGAATCCTGAGTTGATAGATAGTCTGAGGTCAGGAAGGAGCTAACATCAGTGAAAGCTATGTTGAAAATGTCAGCAATCTCTTTAGGATTGTGTGTGGTGGTGTTACCAGTGGTAATCAGGTCAGGTGCTGTTTTGCCTTCCTTCTCTAGTAGGTTCTTTAGAGTACCTCAAAAGTGTTTCCCATTTCCTCATGCCTTTTCAAGGTGCTCTTTAAAGAAGTTGTCCTTTGCTTCTCTTATTGCTTTGGTGCAGCTATTTCTTGCAGCTTTGTAATTGATGTTGTCCTGTGGTAGGCCTGTGGTTTTAGGTCTGTACCAGAGGTTATCTCTGGTTTTCATGAGCTCAAGAAGTGGGTCTGTAAGCCAGGGATTGTTTGTCCCCTTCTGCTTATGGCATCTAAAAGGTGCAAAAGATGTTACATGCGTTTGTGAATGTGGTGATGAAATACTCCAGGGCCTCATTAACATCTGCTGTATTATCAAGGGGGGACCAGTCAATCATCTGGAGATACTGCTTAAGGGTTTTGAGGTGGCCTCTCTTCACTGTCCTATTCTTTACCATACATGGGGTCCGTTTTAGATTTTTGTTGGTCCAGGTGCAAACTACAGGGAAGTGATCACTGAGAGTATCAGACAGGACCAATACATCTGAGATCCTCTCCAGGTGGTTGGAGAGCACGCAGTCGATTAGGTACTGTTGCCAGTCTTATAGTTAGTCCTGATAGCCTGGGTCACCATTTGTGTCAAATATAGACCAGAAGTCATATCTTTCTGTGGTGTGGCATTATGTGCCAGCCAATTGATGTTAAAGTCACCTACAGTGTTGACTTCCCAGTTCTGGTTAAGTTGCTTAAGATGCTTAGCAAATAGCTCCAGACCAGTCGATTGCCACCCGGGGGGATATAAACTGTGATAAGCACTAGTGTCTAATTTTGGTTATTGAGGAGTAGTTTGACAGAGAGGAGTCGAACCTCTTTTACCGTGGTATTGTGATGGATGACCTGCCCTTTGATATTATTATATAGGTAGACTAAGCAGCCACCCCCTCTTTTTTTCAGCCTATCCTGTCTGAAGATCATATAGCCATCAATGGCAATGGCTGCGTCAGGATTTTTTGGGGGAGAGCCACATCTTTGTCAACAAGAATATGTCTGGCTGGTGCTGAGTGACCCAAGCCCAGAATTGTGCTAACTTGGGTAGGAGGCTCCCTATTTTAATGGAGACTAACTATAGGTGACCTAGCCAACCATCTTTTGTCAGGGGTGGACCAGTGGGGCCTGGGTTAGGATGCACATTTCCAGACAGTAGGAGTAGAATAAGTGTTACCTTTTTGATAGCGTGTCTGCAATAAGCCACATTGCTGCATTTAATCTCTAAATTCCTGCCTAATTTCTTTCTTTCTTTCTTTCTTTCTTTCTTTCTTTCTTTCTTTCTTTCTTTTTTCTTTCTTTCTTTCTTTCTTTCTTTCACACACTGAGCTAAGGCTCATTTCTGGGTATGACCCAGGAGAAAGAAACAGGAGAAGCAGACATACAATACACAATTGCAAGTCAACAAAGCAAAGATCTGGTAAATAAGTTAGTACAAAAATTAAGAGCAGTCACTGTACAATATGGAACACCTGTACAAGTGCAAAATAAAACAACAGCAATACACAGCATGCAAATAACTATACTAAAACAGGTGAGAGACATTTAAGATAGGTGTATGCCTAGCCCGGTGGTGGAGGAAAGTGCAGAGGTGTTGTGACAATGAAACTAGTAGGTAGGTAGTGGAGACCCAGCCGGATGCCTGAACAAAGATCGTTGAGGCTCAGGCCGGAGAGGTGTCAGGAGGAAGGGTAACAGGAGTAGGTGGGGCGGGAATGGAGTTTCAACTGGTGTCTGAGGAAACCGGTGGGGAGCAGAGGGAGGGAGGAGGAGGAGGAGGAGTAGGTTCCAGAGTGAGGGAAGTCAATAGGAGAAGGCATATTGCCCAGCTGAAGAGTGGCAAAAGTCTTATGGTCCCAGGAACAGAGGGAACAGGAGGGGGGAATTGGGGAGAGAAGAGAGGAGAGGAGAGGTAGAAGGGAAGGGAATGGAACCAAACCAGTTTTTGGATACGAAGGAGGTACAGTGAGCCTGGCGATGTGAGAGCATAGGTAGGATGGATAAGGAGGAGTAGAGGGAGCAGTGGTAAGTATGGGGGGGTGAGTCTGTAGCAAAGCAGCAAAAGGTGTTACTGAGGGTGTCCAGTCTAGCAAGGGAAGTGTTGGGGGCGATGACGTAGACAATATCAGTGTTGTCAAAGACAGGGATCACCATTTTGAGAACAAGCTCCCTGCAGAGATAAGCAGTCTTTGTTGCAGTACAGGGCACTAAGGTTGGGACAGAGTTTTGCATGGATGGTATCAATGTGGGCTGAGAAGTCAAGCTTACTGTGAAGTTGCACACCAAGGTACTTGAAGGACTGCACCGCTTCAATGGGAGAGCCATCTAATCTGGTGAAAATGGGGGGGGCATGAGTCTGACCAGTTTCTGACTAGTACTAAAGGTCATGGATACTGTTTTTTTAGTGTTGTCCCAGAGTTGGTTGGATTGGTACCAGTGCAGAACACTGTGGAAGTCCTGGTGGAGCAGGTTTTCAACAGCTGTGGTAGAGGGACCAGAGGTGAAGATGACTGTGTCATCAGCATACATGTGAACATGCAAGTTGGCACAGGCAGAGGGGAGCTCATTCAGGAAAGAGTAGAGCATGGGACCAGGAATGGAGCCCTGTGGAACCCCAGCCTAGATTGATAGTGGAGGTGAGGTAGGAATGGAATCAATCAAAAGCAGGAGCTGAGATGCCAGCAGTGCTCAGCTTGTCCAGGAGGAGTGGCTGGGACACTGAATCAAAGGCTTTGGCCAGATTGACAAAAATGGCATCTGTAATGTGCCCCATATCCATTCCAGAGAAGATGGTAACAGTGACATGCAGCATGGAAGAGATGGTGAATTGGTGCTTCCTGACACCAGACTGGTAGGGGGGAGAACAAGTTGAAGGATAAGCAGTAATCAGAGAGTCTTGATTGGAGAAGTTTCTCTTGTAGCTTGGGGGGGAGGGAGATGGGATGGAATTTGCCAGGGAAGAAGTGATCACCCCCTTTATAAAATGGAATAACTTTGGCCAGCTTTCAGGACTGAGGAACAATCCATAAGGAGAAGGCAAGGTTGAGCAGGTAATTAAGGAGAGATGCAGTGGCAGGAGCTGAGAGGTGGAATAGCTTGGGGTCCAGCCCATCAGGGCTAGACTTGGACATGCTGAAGTAGGAGAGGGCAAGCAGGCTTTCCTGGATGGTGGTGGGGGAAGTAGAAACCCAGGGAGGGGTGAGGAGGAGAGGAAGGGGTAACAGGAGGGGAAGGAGAGGAGCTGGGAGGGGAGAAGGGAGGGCACAAGTAGTGTTGTATACCTTTCTGGTACCTTTGTTTCTTTTCATTAGTTTCTGTAGAGTTGCACTGGAGACCATTATACCAAACAGGAGCAGGATCACAGAACAGATTCTAAGACTCATTTAAGTAAAACAGCTATCTTATATTTATTTTCCAACTGCATAGCATAATTCAGTAGGCTAAGCAGACACACTGGAGTCTTGGCCACACTGGCTCAAACTGGTTACACATGCACTCCTATTTCCTGAGTGCATGACCCATACTGATGGAGTCTTAAAGAGACAACAGCATATATTACATCCCCTTTTTTAACTGAATTGCCCACAAACAATTAAGATTTCAAATGTCCACTTTAGAGTCTATTTAACACCTATATTGAATCTTTCAAAATGTCCAAAGGAAAGTTTTCAACACTTACCCTTGATGAATTCAGGTGTGTACCACTAACCTAAAATATAGTCATTATACTTGACAAGTATCTTCACTCTCCTTCCTCTTCGAGTGAGCCTCTGTACACCTGTAGGAGACTCTGGTAGCAAACTTGGTTCTTTGCCTTCTACTGATTCTGGAAGTTGAATAGGTTCCATCTCAGGCACTTCCACACTCAGTTATGAAGTGTTGCCAGACTCTATCACCTGTTGACCATTTGCTGCTTCAGTGGCTGTTGTAACAGTCCTGTCGTGTTTCAGGTGATGTCTGTTCCTACGAAAACATGCACCACTTGGTGTAACAATGGTGTATGATCTGGGTTTAGGTCTGGTGTCCTCAACTGTTGCTAGCTGCCATCCTTGAGCTGTCTCCAAACATACTCTGTCTCCTGGATGTAGTATGGATACGTTTTTGGCACCGCAGTTTAATACTCCCTCTGCTTCTTTTGTAGTATTTTTAGTTTATGATGGGCTCCTTTAGGTACATGTGGTTGAAGTACCTGTCTTGTTTCTGGTAAGGTGCTTCTTGACACTCTGCCCATTAGTAGCTGAGAAGGTGAGTATTGCATACCTGAAGTGGGAGTGTTCCGTAGACTCAAGAGTGCTAAATGTGGGTCAGTTCCAGTGTGGGATGTCTTCTTAAAGATCAGTTTTACAGTTTTAATCATTCTCTCAGCCTGACCATTCGACTGTGGGTATCATGGACTGGAATGGATCAACTGTATTCCCCATTGTTTTGCAAAAGAGTGTATTTCTTTACTAGAGAAAGGCATGTTGTCTATGATCATTTCTTTCGGTATCCCATGCCTCGAGAATACTGACTTGAGTTTGGTAATTATTGTGCTGGATGTTTTATCTTGCAGTCTCAGCACTTCTGGATACTTTGAAAAATAATCTACAAGCAGCAAAAAGGATCTCCCTTTAAAATCGAAAATGTCTGCAGCTAGCTTGTACCAGGGTAATTCAGGAATTTGGTGGGATCACAATGTCTCTTTTTGATTGCTTGGAAGATTTTCTTGACACACTTTGCAACCTTCGACCATTTGTTCTATGTCTTTAGACATTCCTGGCCAGTACATGACCATGCTGGCTTTAGCTTTTGATCTCTGGATCCCTTGGTGAGCAACATGTAATCTTTGTAGCATCTTTGCTCTGGCACCTTGCAGTATTACCACTTTTTCTCCAGACATGAGCAGTCCATTCTCTATTGCCAGTGACTGTCGTATTGGCCAGAATATTTGTAAAGCATGTGGCAGCTGTTTTCTTCTTTGTGGCCATCCCCTCTTGTGTATCTCTATTGCAGCTTTCAGTGGTTCATCTTTCTGCATTTCCTCAGTAAGCATATTTAGCAGCTCTGGGCTTAAAGTTTCTGTCATCGCCATTGCATATATAACTTTTTCATCAAAGATTTCTTCAGTTTTGTCAGAACTGTCACTTTCAACTGCCCTTGAAAGTGTGTCAGCTATGCACATGAGTTTTCCTGGAGTATATGACACAATCATATCATACCTTTGTAGTTGCAGCAACATTCTCTGTAGCCTGGCAGGAGCTTGCATCAAAATGGCCTTGAAAGAATAGCTTCTAGAGGTTTGTGATCTGACTGAACTTTTACCGTGACTCCGTACACATACTGGGGGGAACTTCTTTGTAGCAAACACTATAGCTAACAATTCCTTTTCAATTTGTGCATAATTTTGTTCTGCACAGGACAGCGCACGGGATGCATATGCAATAGGTCATCCTGCTTGCATCAGACATGCTCCTAGACCATCTTTTGATGCATCTGCTTGTATTTCTAGTGATTTTGCAGGATCATAGAAACTAAGGAAAGGTGCTTTTGTCAGGGCTGCCTTTAAATCTTTCAGAGCTTTTTCATGCTCCGGTCCCCATTGCCACACTATATCTTTTTTTAAGCAGAACTCTCAGTGGTGCAGTCAAAGATGCTTCATTTGGAATATACTGGGCTAGGTACCTGGTTATGCCCAGTAGATGCATTAGTCCTTTCTTGTCCTCTGGTGGCTTCATGTTGTTTATTGCTGTTACTTTCTCTTCATCTGGCTTTACCCCCCTCTGAAGTAATGACATGGCCCATGTATTTAACTTGATTCACCATGTATTGTATTTTGTCTTTGTTGAATTTGACATTGATCTTTTGCACTCTCTTCATGACTTGACACAATATTTGATCATGCTCTTCTTTTGTGCAGGCAGCTATGATCATGTCATCTGCCATGATGTGGACGCCATCAATGTCACCAAAAGCTTCTGCATTTTTCTGCTGAAATACCTCACTTGCAGATTTTATCCCAAATGGTAGTCTGTTAAACCTGCATTGCCCCCATGGGGTATTAAAAGTACACATCAGTGAAGAGTCTTCATCCAGGATTACCTGCCAGTAACCATTCTTTTCATCAAGTATGGTGAATATCTGCTTTCCAGCCAGCTTGCACTGTACATCTGCAGGGGCTGGAATGGAAAAATGTTGTCTTTTCACTGCCTTATTGAGTTCTCTTGGATCCAGGCAGACTCTTAAGGTTCCATTTCTTTTTTCTTTGATTACAAGACTGTTCACCCAGGCCATGGGCACATGCACTGGACTTATAACATCCAACTCCTGTAGCTGTTGTAAGGTGTCTTTCAATTTGTCCACGATTGCATGGGGAATTTTTCTACAGCCATGTATTACCGGCATGACTGTAGTGTCCACGTGAATATGATGTGCTCCAGGGAAATGACCTAGACCTTCAAATACTGTAGGATACTGTGCAATTAATGCTTCTTTTGTTGCTGGAGATTGCACATGCACAATATTAATTCTGCGTATCAAGTCCAGTTCAACACATGCTCTCTGTCCAAGTAAAGGTGCGGTGTTTTCATTTGTAATGAAGAACAGCAGACTAGTTTTCTTGTTTTGCACTTCTGCTTGCAATGTGGCACAATCTTGAAGTACAATTCATGTCCCCCCATAAGCTACTAGCAATGTGTTGGTAGGCCTTATCTTTACAGGACTTGGCAACTTGTTAACCATTTCAATTGGAATTATGTTTGCCTCTGCACCTGTGTCAAGTTTAAATTTAACAACAGTTTTCGCAATATTAACATCTGCATACCAGGTTTCATCCAGTTCTTCTTCTGTTCTGCTGGAGTTCATTTTGTGTATTACTCCAACAAATAATGTGTCTATCTCTCTGGATTTCTTTTTACTGGTACTGGCTTCTGGGTTTTTGGTCCTACAAACCTTGGAATAGTGATTTTTTCTTCCACACTTGTGGCATATGGCACCATATGCGGGACACTGTTTTGGCTGGTGGATCTTCCCACAACGTTTACATTTCAGTTCACTTGTACTGGAAGCCTTATGTGTGCTCTGTTTGTTCCATTTTCTGTTCTCCTTTTTACCACTGTGCTGTATGACAGCTTGTACCGACCTCTTCTGGGTGCGTCCTGCCATTGCTTGCTCCTGGGCCTTTGTGATCTCTTTCACTCTGCAAATGTTTACAGCTTCTTCTAATGTTAAATCAGGGTCAGCTAGAAGTTTTTCTTTAAGAGCAACATTGGTTACACTAAACACAATTTTATCTCTTAGCATCAGGTCTTCTGTGTCACCAAATTCACAGTTCCTTGCTTTTTGTTTTAACTCAGTTAGAAATTGGTCTATACCAGCTGACTCTTGCATGGGGTGTGCCCAGAATTTATGTCTTTCAAACACTGTATTTTCCCTTGGATTGCAGTACTTTCTAAATGCTTCAAGCACTTCAGCCATTGTGGGTGCCTGAGGATCTGCATAGTTATATTCATAGTGTTGTATAATTCTAATCCTTCATCACCAATAGTGTGTAACAAAATACTGTAGCTATTTTCAATTTTTCAGATTTCTCACAGACACCAGTTGCTGTCATGTAAAGCTGCAGCCTTTGTTCCCATCTCCTCCAATTTTCACTGACATTTCCAGTTAACACTAAAGGATTGGGTGGCTTAAATTGCTCCATGAGTAACACACACACACACTTTCAGTTGTAACTTCAGTTCTGTTTAAGACTGTGCAGATCTTCTTTTGCAATATTCTGGGTACTCACTGTTTTCTGGTCCTGAGTTCTCTGTATTTGTTTACTGTGTCTCTTCTGGATTGGCTTTCACTTCTGACACCATGTTGTATACCTTTCTGATACCTTTGTTTCTTTTCATTAGTTTCTGTAAAGTTGCACTGGAGACTACTATACCAAACAGGAGCAGGATCACAGAACAGATTCCAAGACTCATATAAGTAAAACAGCTATCTTATATTTATTTTCCAACTGCATAACATAATTCAGTAGGCTAAGCAGACACACTGGAGTCCTGGCCACACTGGTTACACATGCACTCTATTTCCTGAGTGCATGACCCATACTGATGGAGTCTTAAAGAGACAACAGCATATATTACAGGTAGTGAAGAACTCTCTTTGAAGTAAGCAGCAACAGAGGGAGGGTCAGAAACAGGTGAGCCATTAACCAGGAGGATTGGTGGAGTGGACTGGGCAGGAGGGGTCAAAGAGGGGGTGAATTACCTTCCAGAATTTAGCTGTGATGTTAAGGTTTCTCTGGAGGTTGTCTTGAAATAATGTGATTTCATGGCCCAGACAGCCTTAGTACAGTTATTCCTGAGAGCCCTGTAAGAGACAAGGTTAGGAAGGGAGTGGGATAATTTACAGTAAGTCCAGGCAAGATCACAGAACCTGCACAGGTCAATGATAACTGCCTTCCGCTCGAGGTAGGGTGGCAATTGGGGGGCCCCAGCCATTGTGAGGGGAGCAGGGGTGGGGCTGAGTATGCCCACACAGGTTCATTACAGTAATGCCTGCTTATTTTTTCATCAGTTTGTAACTTCTCACCCTTGGCTGCCTTGCCACTAACATTTGAACTTCCTTCTAAAATCCACTGTGCTGGGGGTACGTTTGTGTTTCAACATCACTGCTGGTGTTGCTGTTTCTTTTCTCCCTCAACCAGTGAGACAATGTGTGTGTCTGTGCCCTGTGAGATCAATGGCGTCTGAAGATTAAAAACTGATTTCAGTCAGCTGAAGTGGGGGTGGGTTGCGGGCCTTTAAACTCCAGCTGAACCTAGTGGCCCTCCAGGGTGCGGCCCATAGCAGAGTCTGTTTTCTCTGTGTGTCACTTTTCTTCTACCTCCTGGCCATTTCTGCAGCTGTGTGTAACATCAGAAGGCAGGCTCTTGTGACATTAGTGCTACAGTGACTGTTTCTGCTGGAGCTGACTTTTGTTCTAATTTTACCTGCGTTACCTGCATGCTTTTTCATAAGGTTTAATTTTAGGAATTCTTGTTGTTTAAATCTGCAGTGCTAATCAACCTCTGTTAGCCTTTGTCTTTGGTTGCCTTGATCACAGGGCACAATGCAAATTTATTAAGATGTTTTTGAAGCTGACTTCTGGTTTGGCCATAACCAAGATGGCCATTTAGGGTTTTACTCTGAACATCAGACTCCAGATAACACCAGGAAAAAAATCCTATTGCTACAAAATTTGATTTAAAAACTGTTGTACTTCATTAGTGAATAATCAAAGGAAATGAATATAGTAGTTTTCGTGGTCATTCCTGGAAAATTTTCAGCCAGATTTTTGTGCTATGGCAGCAGGTGGTGCAGTCTCCAACTCTGTGATCAACTTCGAAACAAAATAAATGTTTGGCAAAATACTTGCTGAGGTCTCGAGGGCAGAAGACACCAAAATACATATGGAGCAAAAAATGGAACATTTAACAATTAGGGTCTCGGATGCTGAGGAGACCCTGAAACATTTGGACATGTGGACAAACCAATTGGATGTTGAGTTACATTCTTTAAAAAAATAACTTTCATTGTTGTGGGATAAAATTGATGATTTGGAGTGTTGCAGCTGAAGGAATAATATTTGTATTATAGGGGTGCCAGAGGGAGCAGAGGGGAAGAATGTGGCTGACTTTGTGCATCACCTATTGTCATCAGTTCTGGGGCTTAAAAATATGCCTTTGGATGTGCAGTGGGCCCATAGATCACTGGCACCCAGACCCAAAGCAAGAGAGAAACTGCACCCAATCCTGGCTCTCTTCTTGTGGTATGCTGTTAAAGAGCAGGTATTGGCAAGGGTGAGAGAAAAGGGCATTCTGCTATGGCATGGGCACTGCATTTCATTGTATAATGACTATTCTGCTAGACTAAATAAAAAAGGGCTGCTCCTCATGCCACGTCAGCAACCCTGGTGCCAGGGGTTGGCCGGGGGCCGAGGAGCCAGGATTGAGCAGCCACCAGGCAGCTCTCCTCTCGAGAGAGGAATGTGAGGTTTCCATGACTCTTGGCTGCTACTCAGTGGAGGCTAGGTAGCAGAGCCAGGCTGGGGGAACCTAGGCACTAGGCCGGGAGGGAGGATGGGGCCATCACCAGAGCTGCAGGATGCATGCATGCCTCCACGCACATGTGCAACCATGTATCGGGGCCCCAGGAGTAAAGGGGAGAAAATGCAAATACCATGTCTTCCCCATTGTCATAAGGCAGGAGAGGCAATGGGGGAGCTCCAGGCTAAGTAAAAAAGGGTTGCTTTGAAAGTCCTTGCAGCAGTTGGGCGTGAAATACAGGATGGCATACCCATTGATCTTCAAAACTCAATGTAACAGCCTTTCATGAGTTTCAAGACCCTAAAGAAGCAGCAGAGTTTGTGAATAGATCCTGGGGGAAACTGCTGCATAACGAACAAATAAGAGGTCAGTTAACAGTTTCCCAGCCAGCTGCAGGACCTAACAACTGCCTTGTCATGGACATGACACCTTACTCCCCAGTGCCTTCATCAAGTTCATCTCCCCCTGACCAATGGCAAAATGGCACAACAACCACAGAAAAAGAGATGCCCTGGACCTGTCAGTCCTCAAGAAGCAGGACTCTGGTCACTGAAGCAGGAATTATGGGTCCTGAGCCTCCTACCATGAATCCTCCACATCAATGTCTCCGTCTGACAAGCAATTACTCCAGTTACTGTATGCTGACTCATCGTTTTGTGTTCAGGTTTCTTCCAAGCTGAATGAGGATCTGCTGCCCTGGCAGCAGCAGGACTCAAACTGTTGACCGTCACCATTAAAATCATGGGCGGACATAGCCAATGACAATTTGACAGAGCTCCTGGGGTCTTAAGTGTTCACTCCTAGCCCAGAATTGTTTCATGGACATTCGATGGATGTAGAGCATCACCATGCTGGGACTTTAATGTGGTATCCTTGGTAATGCTTAATAACTACCTCCCCTTACAGGTGTAGAGAATGGATTGAAAATGCAGCACTTGCTACACCGACCTGAGGTCAAATGGTTCGGGGAGAGGGATTTGTCAAATGTTTTTACTGTCTTAGAATTGGGTAAAATTGGTTTGTTTGGAAGGAGAAGGGAATGAACAAGATGGGGGGCTAGTTAACTTGGCAGATTACAGCTTTAGTTTACCCTGATAGGTAGAGGGTAAGGTGTCACTTACTAGCAGCTCAGCAATGTGGTCCTCACCATACTGCAGCAGGCCTTCTAACACCTAGCACCATAGCCCTGTGATCAAGTGGTAAAAGTTAATACTGGCCCAGTTCCTGACAATACCTACCACCTAGACAATGTGCTCAGTGAATTTCGCAGAAGGGCACAACCTAGAACATTTGAGCAACACTGTGTATGAGCCCAATCAAAGTTCTTAGCCCTAAGGTATGATGGCTTGTTAACCCCCCCACAAACACACACACTCATTTATGGAAACCTTTAATACGATGGGGCAGGTCCTAGTGCAGGTATGGGCTTTGCACTCTTCCTCCACTCCAGCAAAACAGTACCCAACTGCAGCCATTTAAAAGTTTAGAGGGGTCACAGTGGTGCTCTTTTATGGAGTGGTTTGTTGTACAAATTGTCCCACAACAGGTACTTCCTAGTCTCTCCCCCTGACCTGCATGAATGAATGGCGGTTAGTGCACACTTACCTCCTCAGCTATCCCTGATCTCTACGCTTAGCTTTTCCAATCTGTACCACTGCAGCATCTGTGATCTGTATTATTGGCTCCTTTGCCCTCTATGTCTGGGTTTTGTTTTCTGTTGCTTTTCCTTCTTTGCTCTTTCTCCTTCACTGCAACTGTTGTGCTCGATGGAGAACTTGCACTAAGACCCCTGCTGTTTTTGGACTGGGATGGAAGGAAGCCCTAGAGGGGAATCAAGCACTCTTACACCAGAAGTCACGCCCTCTAATAGTCCCTCAAACAAGAAGTCATGAGTGTTTGTTGTTCTCCCATGGTAGTTCAGAGGGAATCTAAGCCAATGTACTCCCCTGCCAGGAGGCGAGCCATTCAACTAATTTGTCTCTTCTTGCACTGATGGTTCACAGGAGAGAGCTTATCTTGTGTAGTACATAAGCTGTTCTATTAGTGCCTGTTACTATGCTTCATAATGGAGTTTGATATTGATGTATGGACTGTCTCAGTGTTCTTTAAGGGGAGGAATGCGGGTGAATAGATGTTGCACTTCAGACTGCAGAACAGTAAAAGGTTCAGGTGCTACAAGGAAGACCCTATCCACGTATAGTTGCAAATGGATGAGTATGTTCTCTCTTCTTTTGCTTCATTCCTCTTATAGCCCTTGTGTTGTTGTTTTTTCCTTTATTTTTACTTCTGTCTACTACCCCTAAGCTGGTCATTGAGCAGTATGCTTAAATAATGTTCATACGTATTTGTCACAGATAATTACCCCCTCCCTCCTCATTGACAACAAGCTAGTCTTAAACCCTATCACTGTTGTTTCTACTCTAAACACTTTCTTTACTACCTGTGTCCTTCCACCATCCTCTGGAACCCCCCCTCCTTCCTTGTCTACTCCACCATCTGTTAATGGTTATCAATTCCCCCACCACCACCACAGCCCAAGAGGTTATCCTCTCCCTTAAGTCTCTGAATCCTCACAAATCCAGCCCCGTTGGGCTTGACCCTCACCGCCTACAAATTTCTTCCCCAGCTATCGCTCACCCTCTGGCCCATCTTCTAAACCTCTGTTTCTCCCATGCCACTGTCCCACAAGCCTGGAAGTCTGCAAAAGTAATCCCCCTACACAAAGGCGGTGACCTTTCCTCTCCAGGAAACTACTGCCCCATCTCCCTCCTCCCTGTCCTAGCCAAACTACAGGAATCCCTAGTCCTAACCAGGCTCACCCACTTCCTCTCCACCACCGACTTCCTCTCCCACTACCAATCCAGCTTTAGGAAAAATCACTCAATTGTCTCCTCACTTCTCAGAATCACAGATGCCATTCTTACAGGCATGGACAAAGGACACCTCACCTCTGCCATCTTCATTGACCTTGCTAAGGCTTTTGACTCCATCTCCCATCCTGTCCTACTAAACAAACTCAGTCTCACTGGACTCTCCATCCCCACACTTAAATGGTTCCAATCCTATCTATCTGATCGAACCCAAAGTGTTCTGACTGGCAACACCATCTCACCACCCCTCCAAATTCTAGCAGGCGTACCCCAAGGCTCTATGCTTGGCACCATCCTATTCTTTATATTTCTAAACAATCTTCCTTATGTCTGCACCTCCTCTCAAATTCACCTCTGTGCAGATGAAACCATTCTGTACTTATTCATTTATTGAAAAGTGTTACCAGAAAGGCATGCTGAGCAGACTACGTCTCGATTCTAGATGCATCCTGGGGGGACAGGAATAGGGATAAGCAACATCATAAATACAATAATCACCATATGCAGAGATCAGAATCAAATTACAGTGTACAAAGACCCTGAATTATATACAGAGGCACAGACACAGTACTCCTCCTGCTCATCTGCCTCCAAGTTAGCCTCACTGCTACAACACAACTTCTCCTGTGTCCTTCAATGGTTCAAAACAAACCAACTGAAAGTCAACACCAGTAAAACTGTACCCATGACCTTTGGTGCTGCCCAAAAGCTCTCCAACATTTCCTTACCCGCCTCCTTCTCTACCCTTGATGGCACCACCCTTGACACAGTATCAGCCTACAAGTACTTATGCATCTGGGTGGACTGCCACCTAGACTATACAACCCACATAAACCACATTCACGCTAAGCTCCGCCCAAAGCTCGGTGCTCTCTACAGAGACAAAGATGCCCTCTCCCTCCAAGTCTGCCACACACTACTCACAAAGACTATCTTACATATCCTCGACTATGCTGATGTCATTTACAGTTCTGCCTTCTCCACCGCCCTCTCCAGACTGGACACTCTATTCAACACCTTCTGCTGTTTCACTTTAAATGTTCCCACAAAAATTCACCACTGTACCCTCTACTCCACCCTTTCTCTCCCCCCAGCCTCCTGCTGTCAGCTGCACACCTCCACTTTCAAAGCCAAATACTTGTTCAGATCACTTACCTCTTACCTGATATCCCTACTATCCCCTTCCCCCCACCCAGCCTACCACTTCCACTCCAGGGTCACTCGCACCTTTGCTCTTCCCCACCTTACCTCAAACTCAGAATAGACCACTTTCTCATACTGTTTTCCTCACCTCTAGAACTCCCTCCCATCATCACTTCACCTGCTTCCCTCTTTCAACCTCATTAAAAGTACCCTCTCCCATGCTCAACCTCCCTCCTGTTCTTGCTACTAAACATGCTAGTCCCCTCCAGGATGCTGTAGTTTTACCTAGTTATTTCTCAGGCCTTGACATTGTCTCTATGCTGTATGGTACCTCATAATTATCTCCTTCACTTGCTTGGCCTGCCATGAACTTCTTACTCCCACCTTCAACTTCCATGTATGTAACTGTTTATCGTTATTGTATATATTGTATGACTTGTATTGCTGAACTTGTATATACTGCACACCCAGGCTTATATTATTCTGCCTAACCATCTATATTTTTGTAACTGAGTTTCTGTTTATATACCTAGGCTTCTGTAACCTGCTTGTTTACTTGCACTTCTCCCCTTCTTTCCCTCTTCCTAGGGTCACACCTGGAAATGGGCCTTGGCTCAGTGTGTCTCTCCCGGTCACCAAACATAAAATAAAATAAATAAAATAATTGAGGGGGGACACAGTGGGCTCTATGTTACACTTATGTAGGTTAGATTTATAGTTGCTGGCTTGTAGGATGCTGCTGCAATCCCTAAAACTGCTCAGATACTCTGATAGTGCCCTAATCCCCCTCTCACACTGGGGGATCCTGGGGGGAGTGGACACGGGGATAATTGCATTAATTACAAATATCTCAGGTCCGTGTCATGCTGTGTTTCTTTTCTAACCCACCCCCATATTCTCTAGGGTATAACGGGAATGGGTAAAGCTGGTTCTAGGGGAGGGATATGTACTGCTCCTCTATCTAGAGTGAGGACCCAGGCTTCACTTAACATTTGAGAGTTCTTACTGAACTGCAAGGGGAAAAGGTGTAAGGAGGCATATTCATAGGTTCATAGGAAAATTACAAGATCGAGGGTTGAGCCCATTTTGATCACGCCACCCTTACCTTGGGTAATAATTATATTTTGATTCACCCATATATAAATCTAATTTTTGTTTAAATTGGCATAAATTTTCACATTGCACAACCTCTTGTGGAAGGGAATTCCAAATTGGAACAACCCTCTGAGTGAAAAAACTATTTCTCTTAGAGGTCTTGTTTATATTAGCCCTTAATTTCATACTGTGAGATCGTGTTGTACAAACTGAAGGATGCCAATCCATATATATGGATTCAAACAGAACTTTATCATTTGTTGCCCTATAAATTAAACATAGGTCTCCTCTCATAGAGCGATATTCAAGTGAGTAAAGGTTCAACTTTTTTAGTCTATCTTTGTATGAAAGAAAACTCATATTAGTGATGTGTTTAGTGAATCTCCTTTGTACTTTTTCCCTGGACTGTTTGTCCTGTACTAAAGCTGGAGCACAAAAGGAGGAACAATAATCAAAATTAGATCGCACTATGCTACTATATAAAGGAATTAATACCTCAGGCTCCCTGCTCTTAATTTTTTTATTTTATTTATCAAGTCTAGGATTACAAATACCTTTGAGCCATGGCTCTTTTACAAAGGTTCCACATCAGAGAAATACAAATTATGGGGAACATCAAGACAGGCATTACAACAAAGTGGACATTGCAAACAGAGTACAGATTAGTACAGTTAAATACAGCTCAAGGGTAGCTTTGTAACAAGGCAGCCATGGGCATTTGTCAGAGAAAACAGACAACAGATAAGAAGTGCCAGAGTCATAGGGAGAGGGAAGAGGGTAGGGGGAGAAGGAATGTAGGAACGGTGTCAAGAGGGTGAAAAGTGCAGCATTGGGTATACCAAGATGTGAGGGTAGAATCCAGTGAGGAGGGGAGGAGAGGGGGACAACTAGAGCAGAAAGGGAAGTGGAGAACAAGGTTAAGTTGGGCAGTCACAGGAGCTGTTGGTAGTGAGATAGTCCCGGAGCCTAGTTTTAAACATACCAATAGTTGGGGCAGAGGAGATGGTTGGGCTGAGGCCATTGAACCAGAGTGGTGCTCGATAAGCAAAAGAGCGTTGTCCCTGTGAAGTGTGACAGTGGGGGACTTTCAGTAGCTGTAGCGTGGATCTCCTAAGGCACCGTTTGTTAATTCGGTGTTGTAACAGAGTTGAGACCCCAGAAGGTGCAAGGCCAAGGTAGATTTTTTTGACCATGGAGCAGGTGAGAAACTTTATGCGGTTTGATAGTTGGAGCCAGCCGGTCTGAGTGTACAGGTCACATGTGTGGGTGAGACGGTGAGCACCAGTTTTCAAAATACAATTAATTAAACGGTTAAATTTTTTAACTGTTTTGTTCGAATGTTCTGAGAATTTCAAATTATTGTAACAAATACACCTAAATCTTTTTCAGAACTTACCTTACTTAATATACTATCATTTATAACATAGTTGAATCTTATTTTATCCCAGTACAGATTCATAATAACGGATGCACTGGACCTTCTGTTAGTAGACTTACGCTGTAACTCTGCCAGAAGGTGGGGCTATGGCCTTGCTAGTGACTAGCAGCATGAGTTATCCCCTAGTGGGGAGCCGAGGGAAGCTACAATGGTAGCACTCTGAACCTCGGTGAGTCTTGGGGCCAGCAACTGGCACTTGGAGTAGTGGAACATTCTGCTTCCTACCTTGTGCAGTGTTTGCTGGTCTCCACCTTACGGGTTTGTCTATGTATTCTAACTCGTACATTTCTCTGACATTTCACAATTAAAAGGAACAACAATAATATTTGAAGGTTAAATGGATTTATTGAAGTTTTTTTGTGAGCTATGGTGTTGCTAAGTTTTAGTTCTGCTTTTTCAACTGTACAGGGTTACCTGTCCTTTAGTATCACTGTATGGATTTTAGGTATCCTTCATTTGCACTTCATTGGCCTGTTCAATCAGTCAAAGTTCAAGTTTATTGGCAGGAAAACTCCACTGAGCACACTCATTTACAAGGATGTCCTGTTAGGACAACATTATACAACAGTGTACAATACACAATATTGACATAAAATACAGATACGATAATTGGTATACAATATGGATACATACAGGGACAATAAAACAATGGCATACAATACAGGTGATTTTGAGGAAGCAGTCACACATTTGTATTAGGCGAGCAATGCAAACTATGACTATACATTTTGATAATCAAACAAATACTGGGGGAAGGAAGAGGGGATAGTTAATTGGAGGCAAGTGCACATTGTAATAACTTTGCTCTAGCTAGGAGCTAGGTGGACAAAACAATGGGGCCTGATGGGATTCACCCCAGAATTCTAAAAGAACTAAGGGTAGAACTAGTGACACCACTGACTGCCCTGTTTAACAAATCATGGGAGGATGGGGTGGTACCTGAGGACTGGAGGAGGGTGGATGTCATTCCACTTCACAAAAGTGGGTGCAGGGCAGAGGCAGGAAACTAGAGACTTGTTAGTTTGACCTAAGTGGTAGGGAAAATGATGGAATCACTACTGAAGGAAAGAATTGGTGAGTACCTAGAAGCCAGTGGGGCACAGGACCCAAGGCAGCATGGATTCACTGCAGGAAGGTCATGTCAGATGAATCTAATAGATTTCTTTGACTGGGTGACCAAAGTAGTAGACCAGGGAGAGGCTGTGGACATGGCCTACCTAGACTTTAGCAAGGCATCTGACACAGTCCCACACAAAAGATTAATATACAAGTTAGCCAGCCTTGGAGTGGGCCCCAAGGTGGTAGCCTGGGTAAATAATTGGCTGGACAACAGGATGCAGAGGGTAATAGTAAACAGAGTCCACTCTGAAGAAAGGGGGGTTACTAGCAGGGTACCGCAGGGTTCAGTACTGGGACCAGTCTTCTTTAATGTCTTTATAAGTAACATTGCAGAGGGACTGGAAGGAAAGGTATGTCTCTTTGCAGATGACACAAAGATCTGCAACAGGGTTGATACACAAGGTGGGGTGGAAAGGATGAGAAGGGACTTGGCAAGGTTGGAGGAATGGTTAAATGTATGGCAGCTTAGATTCAGCGCAAAGAAGTGTAAAGTAGTGCACCTGGGAAACAAAAACCCAGGGGAAGAGTACACAATGGGGGGTGAGATACTAACAACAACAGAAATGGAAAGGGACCTGGGGGTAGTCATATCAGATGACCTAAATGTGGGTAAGCAATGTGAGAAGACAGTAAGAAGGGCTGGGGGGATACTGGGATGCATGGGGAGAGGCATCACCAGTAGAAAACAGGAAGTTTTTATCCCTCTGTACAGACAGTTGGTGAGACACCATCTGGAGTACTGTGTGCAGTTCTGGAGACCCCATCTCCTTAAGGACATAGACAGAATAGAGGCTGTCCAGAGGAAGGCAACTAAAATGGTGCAGGGTCTGCACCAGAAGACATACGAAGAGAGACTAAAGAAGCTTAATATGTATACCCTCAAGGAAAGGAGGGAGAGGGAGGACATGATAGAAACTCTCAAGTACCTCAAGGGAATCAACAAAGTCCAAGAGGGTAGCATCTTTCAGAAAAAGGGGTCAACAAGAACAAGGGGGCACAATTTGAAGATAGAGGGGGGACGTCTCAAAGGTAATTTAAGGAAGTATTTTTTCATGGAGATGGTTGTGGATGCATGGAACAGCCTTCCTGAGGAGGTCGTGGAGTCAAAAACAGTGGGGGAATTCAAGAATGCATGGGACAGATATAAGGCAATTCTAGTGGGGGTAAGAGGAAGTAGGCTGTTGGTTAACTAGGATCTGCAGCTTATCCATTAGGTAGGGAAATGGGCAGACTAGGTGGGCTAAGCGGTCCTTATCTGCCATCAAATTCTATGTTTCTAGCTATTGCGGCAATGTCAAGTTTCCATAAGTGCCTTATTGAACAAGGATTTAAAAAAGTTTAGGGAGACTAGTCCAGAGAGCTTGAGTGAAGGCTGTATTTTTTTCCAGGAGGTCAGGATGGTGTTACTGATTGCTGCTCTACCATACAGAGTTGGGATTTAGGGACATCTAGAAGGATGTAGTCATTTTTCTTGAGGGCATGGTGGCTGCAGGATTGGTGATAAGGGAAGTAATATATGGTGGGAGTTTGTTCAGTAGGACTTTGAGGGCCCAAGTGCCAGTGTGAAGCAGTCTTCTAGTGGCAAGGGATGACCAGCCCACTGCTGAATAAAGGGTGCAGTGATGCATTCTAAAAAGTGTATTTGGTTATAAAATGTAAGGCACGGTGATACAGGATGTCTAGTCTGTGTAGGTTGGATGCCGTGCTACTGTTGTAAATAATGTCTGCATAGTTCAACATGGGAGGAAGGTGGCTTGTATTAGCCTTTTCCTGATGTCTGTGGGGAAAAGGGATTTATTCCTATAGAAAAATCCCAGTCTTATTTTTAATTTTTTGGTGAGGGATTCAATGTGCACAGCAAATGACAGCTTACTGTCTAACCAGATTCCAAGATACTTAAATTTTTGACAGTCTCGAGTGAGTCTCCTAGGAGGGTTGCAACAGGCACCGGTGTGGCTTGCTGGCATAGGGGTGTTGACGGCTGTGATGGGAGAAAGTACATTACTTTAGTTTTCTTGGAGTTTAGAAGTAGTTTGGAATTAAGGAGGTTGCGTTGTAGTCGGTTGAAATCAGCCTGCAACTCAGTGCTACCGTCAGATAAGGAGGGTTTAGATGTATACAGCACAGTATCATCTGCAAAGAAGTGGAGTTTAGAATTCAGAATGGTGTTGCTTAGTGAATTAATGTAAATAGTGAATAATAATGGCCCCAGGATGGAGCCTTGGGGGACCCCTCTTGTGGGCATAAGTGGGGAGGGTAGGAGCCCGTCAGCTTTGATATGTTGTAGTCTGCCAGTAAGGTAGCTAGAGAACCAGCTTACTGAAGGGCTATTCAAGCCATGTTCTTTAAGTCTGATGAATAGTAGACTGTGGTCGACCGTGTCACAGGCTTTACTTAAATCTAAGAAGTCGGCTCCTTTAGAGAGCTTATTATCGAGGGTGGTGAACCAGTCATTTGTTACTAGGGCTAGTGCAGAAACCATGCTGTGTTTTTGCCTAAAGACTGATTGTAGTGGCTTGAAAAGGTTTGTATTTTCAGGGTGATCCCTTAGTTGATTATTAACTAGTTTTTCTAGTAGCTTTGACAAAACCAATAGGATGGAAATTGGTCTGTAGTTGTTTAAATCACACGAGTCACCTGACTTAAATAAGGGCAGTATGTGTGCTGTTTTCCAACAGGTGGGTACTATGCCAGATGAGATTGACAAATTGAATATGTGTGTTATGGGGCCAGTTATGAATTGGAACTCTAGTTTTAGGAATGTAGACAGTTCCGTCTGCTGCTGCGCTCTTTCTAGTATCCAATTTTTTTCAGTAGATCTTCAACTTGTTTGAATGAAACTGGGGAGAGACCAAAAAAGTCCTGGATCAGTGGATCCATGGGAACATCCTTGGTTGTGGAGGAGTTGAGGAGCCCAGCAGCGGGAGAGGAGCCGAACGCTAGACCCAGTGTCGCAAAATGTGCATTTAGTTTTCCTAAGATCATGCCACAATCTGACATAGTAGTACCTTGTGATGTGATTTTGATTGAAATTGAAGGCGGGGGTCTGTGGCCTTCCACGGATTTAACTGCTATATTTTTGCGGAACTGCCTTTGGCACCCTTTAAGACTTCCACATAAAAGTTGCATTTGGCTGATCTGACAAGCTTTGTACAAGCATTCCTTGCAGTTCTAAAGGCTGTCCAATCTACAGGGGCTTTAGTATTTTAACTAGATCCCAGAGTTTATCTCAGTGAGTAAGGGATGCTTTCAGTTCAGCAGTGAACCAAGGGTAGGATGTCTTTTTCACTCTGCAACGGATAAGGGGGGGCATGCTTATTTGCAATGTTTGTAAGGTCTGAATTAAGGATGCCGACAGCCTCATCCACTGAGGAGGCCAGGAAGAAATTTTGCCAATTTGTACTCCTGAGATTGGCTAGAAAGCTTTCTAGTTTAAATTTGAGGAAGCTTCACTTGGTAATGAATTTGGAGCAAGAAGGGCATTTTTCTAAGCTTCTTGCACAAACTACTATGTTATGATCACTTAGATCATTGTGGAATATGGCTGCGTGTAGGATTTTGTGTAGTCTGTTTGTGATTATCAAGTCTAGGATAGAACTTCTGGTGATATTTTTTGCACTGGTTCTGGTAGGCTCTATGATAAGTTGAAAGATACCCAGCTCATCGCACAGGTCTTCCAGGGTATTTGCTTTTGGTATAAACCAATCCAAGTTCAGATCACCAAGGATAATGAATTTGTTCAGGTGGCTTTAATTAAGATTCTGAGGGTGGTTACGAGTTTGGTGCCCCCTGCTTGCGGTCTGTAGCACCTGATAATATTGATTGCTTCAGACAAGGGAAGGGTCAGTCTTATGGCCAGACATTCAAATTCTTTTGATCTAGAGGCTGCATAGAGTTCAGAGTAGTGCCCATTGTGCTTTCCTGCCACTTCTGCTCATTGAAGTTTTTGAAAGATTGTAGAGTTATAACACATTGGAGTAAGTCAGTTATATCCATCTGTGCCCCCTGCCTTATGGTTGGGGAAAATGTTGGTAAGTTTACAGTGGTACCCTGGAAAGGCTTTTATGTTCATGCTCATGCTTATATAGCTAAGAATGGCCACTAAGCTGAAACTCTTCCAGTTTATATCTTGGAATGTTAAAGGCCTCAACTGTCCTATTAAAAGAAAACAGGTCTTGTCACATTTGAAAAAAGAAAAATGTGATATGGGATTTATACAAGAGACCCACCTTCTCCCTGCAGAAGCTAAGAAGTTGGTAAGGGACTAGGTGGAACAACGAGTGGGTAATTCATACTCAACTAAGGCCAGAGGGCTAGCCATTCTCTTACATACAAATCTTAAGGCCAAGATACAGGCATTGGCACGCTCTAAGCAAGGTAGATGGGTAGCATTAAGGGTGCTGATTAATGACAAAATGGTAGTAACGACCTGTGTATATGGTCCAAATGCTGACATTGCTGAATTCCACCCGGAGGTGGCACAGCAAATCTTGGCCCAGCTACAGCAGGATGACCTCTTAATAGTGGGAGGGGACTTCAACGAGGTCTGGGACCCTATTTTGGATAAGTTCAGAAATTTCACTGCAGCACCAACCAAAGCCAGAATGGCATTCAGGAACCTAGCAACAGAGTTTGACCTTAGAGACCCCTGGAGAGAGCTTTCCTCACAGGCTGAGATTTTACTATTCATTCTGCCCCACACAGTAGTACAAGCAGAATTAACTTTTTTCTAGTTCAACAGAAGGGCCTACAGGATGTTTATAGAGTCAATGTGGGACCCATTATCATCTCAGACCATGCATGTGTCCATATGATCATAGCTATTGGGCCTAAAACTACTTCAGCCCCTAGGTGGCACCTTACTGCCCTTGTCACCTCCCTCGATTCCATCAAGTACTCCTCCCAGTCCTCCCCTCTCCCTGTTTTCTTGTACTTCCTAAAGACAGATCTTTTCCTCCTTACCTTTTTCATGACCTCCTTGCTCAACCAGCTCGGTTTATTAGCCCTAGCCTTCTTGCTCTGGACCTTGCAGCAGGTTTTGGTTGCCTCCCCTATCCCCAGCTTTATGAGCTCCCACCTCTGGTTAGTGTCCATACTAAATTGAATTCTGGCCAGGTACCCTTTTACCACTTCCTCCATCCTCCCAAAGTCGGCCTTCCTGAAGTCCAGCACTCTTGTACCTAATCCAGGCAAGGACCCCCACCAGGCATTGAGTTACCATCCAATTTCCCTTTTAAATACAGATGCCAAAATCCTAGGCAAGTTCCTAGCAATGAGACTGCAAAGTGTCATCCCCCATATAGTGAGGCATCCCAAACTGGGTTTGTATGGGGATGACTAGCCATGGACAATTTGAGGGTGGTGATGAATGTTATTTGGAAGGCATCACATTCCACTACCCTCTCCATATTGATCAGTGTTGACGCAGAGAAGGCTTTCGATTCTGTGGAATGGCCCTACCTGTACCAAATGAAGGAAGCATTCAGAATGAACTCTCAGTTTTTGCATTGGGTGAAGTAACTCTATACGGACCCCGCTGCATCAGTTCTGACCGGAATATGGCACCCCTCCCCACAACCATTTCAGCTGCATTGGGGGACTAGGCAAGAATGCCCTCTGTCACCTCTATTATTTTTGGTAGCCCTAGAACCTTTGCTGTGTGAAATCAGGACAGCCCCAGACATTCTAGGAATTCATGGCAGCTCCTTGTGGCTTGTCACATTAGCCTATGCCAATGATCTAATTGTAGCCCTACAAAACCCAACAGTAACATTGCCTGCCCTCTTATCAGTACTTGATAATTTTTTAGTAATCTCCAGAATGAGGGTCAATTGTGACAAAACAGAAGTTTGGCCCCTCAATGCGGAGGTACCTCAGAATATTATTGAACAGCTAGGACTTAAATGGAACCCTACACACCTGACATATTTGGGGATAAACTTGTCAGCTGACCTAACAAAAATAGTAGGTCTTAATCTGCAGCTCCTATACCTCACATTAGCTGGTGAGTTTAATAGATGGAAGAAATTAAACTTATCTTTCTGGGGAAAAATAGCTGCCTACAAAATGATGGCCTTCCCTAAAATATTGTTCTTCCTTAATAGTCTACCTAGTCCCATACCTAATGCTCAGTTCCAAAAATTTGAAAGCCTATTTGCATAATTTCTATGGTATGGGGCTCAGCCAAGATTTAGTAAGCACAAATTGAGAGCCCCTGAGTGTAAAGGAGGATGGGCCATGCTCTGGCTATGGGTTTACCACCAGGCAGCAGGAATCCAACATAGCCTGCATTGGTTAGCTCCCCCTACTGGCCAAAGCCAATATGGCTATAATAATAATAATAATAATAATTTTTATTTATAAGACACCTTTCAGGTGTCAAGGCACAGTACATAATAACAATTAAAACAAGCATAATAAAAATACAGACAAACCAATTAAAACATTCAATATTGTCATAGCAAACCAAATAAAACATTCAGTATTCAGCTATCACTGGAATCTGGCCTGGAGGGTGGCTCCACATGGAACTTAGTTAAGATGATGACCAGACCTCCATTCCCTGAATCCCAGATACGCAAATTCACTGTCATCATGGAAGTCCCCTTAGAACAATTTGATAAAGATATGAGCTCCCCTGGGCACTGGCAGCCAATATGGCATAATAGCTGGGTGATGATAGGTGGCAATCCCATTTGTTGGTCACGGTGGAAAGACTCTGGGCTATGGAAGGTGGACCACTTGAGGTGTCCTGGTGCCCCTTACTTATCCTTTTTCCAACAGCTTATGCAATGTTGAAATCTTCCTGAGGAGGATTTCTGGCATTATCTGCAAATTAGGCAAGTGTTAAGGGGAAATGGGCCTTCTCTGAGCTGCATGAGGGATATGCCCTTAAGTAAACTGCTTGATAAGTGGATGAAAAATCCCCCTAGACTCAGAGGACTCATTTATAATACTGTTCTGACCCCGCATACCCCGTCTCTAGATAACCAAAGAAAATCACGGGAGCTAGACTTACAGACGCATATCTCAGAGGAGCAATGGGGAGGGATGATTACAGGGGCACAGATGCATTTCAGAGATATCAGATATCAACTTATTCAGAAGAAGATAGTACATAGATGATAGAGGATTCCAGTGGTGCTGAAACGGATGGGACTGCTACCCGTAGAGGAATGCTGGCGGTGGCATGAGGGAAGAGGCACGTAAGCACATATTCTATGGGACTGTCCCTTGTTGAAACAGTACTGGGATTGAATTGTGGCCTTCTGTGCTAAGGTGGTGGCTCACCCCATCTCGTAGAATCCTCTGTTTTGGCTGTAGGGCAGAAGTGTCAGGCTTCCCTACTAGCTGGCCCTTTCATTCAATGGTTACAGGCCGCTGCTTTGGAGGCGAAAGACAAATCCTCCTTAGATGGCATACAAGCAGTTCACCATTGTTTGTGGATTGGATAGAGGCCCTAAATAAGATAGCTGACTATGAAAGACTTTTGCACATAGGTACTGATCACTTGTTCTGGTTTGATGCTATCTGGAGCCCTATGCTGGAGTATCTAAAGGAGAATATTAACACTCAGTCAGTCGGGCCTAGCTCCCTGATATTGCTCAAAGGGAGACAATAATTTTAACATAGAGGTTTATGGGGAATTCTGATGGAGATTGGTATTGTTTTCACTTCAGGGTTTAGTTTGGATAGCTAGGTTTTGTAACTGTTAACACCTGTTCTATTAACTGTTTTTTTTTTCCTCTTTTCATTTAGTGTAACCTATAAGACACTGTATTGTTAGTTTTTACTGTTTCAACAATGGATTTTGTCAAACTTTGTATGAAACAGTTGTGTTATATTTGTCTTGTTTAAATACATAAAAGAAGTTTCAGAAAGATGTATTTGAAAGTGACTGTTCTTTGGGCACTGTGCTTTGAATTAGCGATTCTCTCTAAGTCAGCAATAATACTGGGGTTGATAGTAGAGTATGAAGGATGGACGAAGGACAGATGCCATCAAGGCCATTCTCCCACCATTCAGTGACAGTGACTACTGAAATTACCCTGATCCATGTACCTATCTTATCTAATTTTATCAAGCTGTTAAAATCAATCATCTCCACTAAGTCACTGGGTCAGATGTTCCAGATGCCCCCACCCTCTGGGTAAAGAAGTACTTCCTGTTAATTGCAACACAAAACTTCCTTAGTAAAGAAGTAACACTGAGTAGTCTTTTACCCCAACTGCAGTTTTAATCAGCCCAAGCACTGCTGTAGATATTTTAATGGGAAAATGGTATACAGTGGAGCCAGACAGGATACAATGCAGTAACTTGCAATAAATGACATGTCACAAAATACTGCATGACAAAAGGGTTTCATTTGCATTAAATTACACTGTTCCCAGCAGCACACTGCAGCATTTTGCAGTAGTGCTACATGGTATTGACTTGCAGCCTGGCTGGAGTCACTGTAGATATGAGAAGTTGGCTAACATTTCTACAATTATGCTTTTGGTTGGAGGTTCTGGCCTCAGGACAAGAAATGGAGCAACTTTAATCTTCCTCATGTTTTGCAAAGACATAGGGCAGGATTTTTGAATGCCTTAGATCACTGCAAGCCCTGGTGCACCGATGATACAGTGCATAGGGCTTGCAGCAATCTAACAAGGTTTTCTATCCCATGCAGCAATTACTGCAAGTTAGGCCAACATTTTCCAGTCTAACTTGCGGCGATCCTGGGGTCTGTTTTCACAGAGCTTGTGCCAGATATTTGGTGCAAGCTGCCATAATTCATGGACAATGTCACAACTGCAACCAAGATTGTAAAATCAGGTGCAATTGCGGCAAAGAGTCTGGCACACCACCAGAACCTAAGTGCCATGGCACAGGGCTGGACACAAGCCCTGCATTATGCTTAGAAAATCCTGCCCGTAGACGTTAACCCAGGACCATATACCATACCTCACAAAGGGCAATCTAGCCATAGTGCATGATAATTCTAAGAACTTGATAAAAAATAGAGATTGTTAGAATCATTTCAGAAATGGGAGGTTAGGGTCTTATAGGACTCACAGAAACTTGGTTTACAGGCCAAGCTCAACTAACAAAACTGCCCTAGGAAATTATTTTTGTAATAGACTAAACAGAATGAAATGGGGTACAGGGGTATTGTTATATGGTATGGGGTCATTATATGCATGGGCATAATGCCACATAACACTATCGCTCTTGGTGTGCCATGAGGCATCATGTCTTGTTCTGTTCGGGCTCTGGCCCCAAACCCCTGCCCTGGGGGTTGTGATCCCTGGACCCCCACTAAAGATTCTCAACTCCAGGGGGTCCAACCTAGGGAGTGCATAGGTCTGATAGCCATTATACCGTGACGCTATTAAGCTGCAGCACATTATGACCCGCATACATTGTTTGGCATACCTTAGATTTCAATCAATCAATCAATCAATCAATCAAATCTTTATTTATCCAGGTGAACATCATTGAGCAAGCTCATTTACAAGATGGACCTGGTTAAGTCCAGATTATATTACAAAACAGGCATCAATATTTACAGTGGGAATAAAAACACAGTGGAAGCACAAATCAGGAAACACACATACATAACATAACAGTTGATTCTAGAGCATCAATAAGACCAGTGAGTAGTGGGAACAGGCAAGTTCACAGAGATACAGAGATGGATATTGTTACAGTAATTTTCATAGGAAAAAAGGACAGGCGAGACCCAGGTATCGCTATCAAGACAGACAAACAGAAGTAAGTGATGCAGCTTTTTTCTTGACTGGTTCACAAATGAGTAAAACAGGTGTTGTTATGTTTGGAGGAAGCAGGCAACCTGCTAGGCACTAACACAGCATCTCCAGGGAGCGCTTACATTGGGGCTGTGGGCAGCTGTACCATGGCGTACTGGAGGAAAGTGTGAGCGAGGTACTGAGGCATGGATGGAACAGCACCTACTGCATATTTAATCCAGGGCTAGGTGCTAGCACTAGCTGTCCAGGTACAATGGACCGTCGGGCCATGGGAAGGTGACAAGACAGGGACGGAATGGATACGCTGGGGCTCCTGTGGCCAGTCACGTTCAACAATTCAATAGGGAGCTTAATCACTCATACTCCCGATAATAACACTTTAGCCATGTGGAAGGATTATATTGGTCAGGGAATGAAGTGGTTACAGCTGTTTTAGCAGAGTACGGCAGACCATTCGATTTTTTGCCGGCATTAGAAGGATCGCCGAAGAGAACTGCAGGAGCCAATCGGGAGCAGGGGCAGGAAGGTGCTCACGATCCAATTGGTTGGCAGCTTTAATTTGGGACACCCTATTGTTAAATATACTAAAGCCACAGAGGGAATGGAGTGTCTCTTGATATGTTTCTCTAGTTTAAATGTAACAGTTGGAGTGATTTACTCTCCCCTGAAAACAAAAATATGTGCCTTTCATAAACTGGCCCACATAATAGAAAAGCTTACCTGTGGTTAGATGGGGGAACTGTCTAACTCAGCCCCCAGCACTATAAAAGGCAGGCAATTTCAGGCCCTCCTGCCTTAGTTTGCTTTGTATTTGTTGTTGCCTCACTTCTTTTCACTCCTTCCACTCCTGTATCTCTTTGTTTTTACCTTTTTCTTGGTTCTTGCTTCTTTGCCCTTTTCTCATCTGCCTGATTCATTCATACTGTATTTGCTGTCTGTCTTTTTCTAACAACAAGAATAAGAGCAGCCCAGTCAAACTTGTGCAGCATCTCTGCTAGTGATATGGTGCCCAGAACTTAGAACATTTTCAAAGATGCTCTTTTTAACTGTCCTGGTCAGAAGCCTCCCAGCATTCCAAAGGTACAGTAGATCATTAGTTTCTGCTGAAGATGGCAGTTGCTCTGTATGGTGCTCCCAACTAATTTGACAGCTAAGTCCTAAAGATTTGTTGTTTTACAAAATTTAAAGTTTATTTAAAGTAACATTTCATAATACTACCAATATTTACTGAAATGAGATGCTGAACAATTAAACCTTAAAAAGACTTTAACATGCTCCAGCCCATATTTTGAGCAAGTTAGGTTTTTTTGGGGCTCACAATGGCTGTGGTTGAATGTTGTTAAATTGGTCAACTCATAACGACTGTGGTCAGCAATAAAGTACTTCTGCCATGCTGTTTACAGTACTTTTACACTGTTTTTGGCTCAAAGCTGTGGTTGAATGAACTAAAACTGGTTGGCTCTCAATGCCTGTGGTCAAAATAAAACTACCAACTCTCGATGTCTGAGGTCAGAGATTTTACTGTGGTGACTTTTTCCGGTCTCATGCCTAAGTCAGAATTAAAATAAAAAAAAATGAACTGGGTGCACAGGTTTCAGAAAATGTGAACAATGCAGCCACTGTTGGTCTACGGCAGATAGGCATACAGAGTACTATGTGTGTTTGGGCATAGATCACGACTGGCTACACTGTTACCTGTGCAAAGTGTTTTGTCCTACATATGACACAGAAAATGCAAAAAACAAAAAGGCCATTGTTATCAGCTCCATCATCTCTGTCTAGCTGCAAAGAGTGTTCTCCTGTAACTCCACTTAAAGTGAGTGTACTCTGGAAACAGGCCAAGGGTGCTTGTAAAGGTTGCCAACCAAATGCATGATCAGAAGAAAGAAGCACAAGCACTCCCAGAGAGTATGCCTGAATGAAAATTTAATAAATCCAAGTACAAGGAGTAAGCATGAAAACACCGACTGGCAGCCCCAGCTCTGACCATTAGGCCTTCCTTAGAGGGTGTGTCTAGATGGTGTAACAGACCTCATATTTAAACATCTTATTTAAAGAAACAGTGCACATACATAAAAGTGTTCATGATTATTTATGTGAATGATAAAAAAGTCTTTAAATGAACAGGTCTGTGAGAGAGCCAGTTTCACTTATATATTCTGATTTATAATTCATAATTCATATTCAGTGTTTTAGTTCACATGAAAAGTACAAAGAATAACATGATCTTAAATAGGTAAGCAAATACCTGGCAATAATGACTCAACCCAAAATAGCTACCCAGTCATTTTCCAGCAAATGAAAATGTTTCATTGGCTGAATAGAACACTAAGTAACCTACCAAATGCAGTTGCATATAAAACCAAAACTGGGGTAGAAGGGTAAGTGTCTAAGTAAAATAAGGAGTGAGTGGGGTGGCATGGGGGGTTGGAAATGGATAAAAGGAAAAAGGGAAAAAGGTTATGGGGAAAGGGAAGAAAGTGAAAGAGGATAGACTGGACTAAGGGGCTAGAAATATCATAAGTTCCATTTATGCAAACTGCAGGAACAAACAAGATAATAAAAATCAGTACTGTTTGAAAAATAAAGCCCCAGCCAGCTACAATGTAAAGTAATATTACTGTTACATAATACACCAACAGGTTGGTATTAACCAAGGGATGTTCACTCTTGAAAATGTAGAGGAACAGGGCATAAGTGAGCTAAATGCATTCCCTGAAAACTTCAAATTTTGTTGTCAATAAAAAGCTGAACAAAAATAACAAAAACAGTATACCAGAAAGAAACCTGCAATGGACAAAGACAGGTTTTGATATATTTCATCTATCAAACATCAAGTAGGACAAAATTGGGGTGGGGGAGCAGGTTGCAGAATGCCAAGCCAGTCTCACTTAACATTTCATTATTCTCACTTCCCAATCCAGTAGATCATGTCTGTGAAGACTTAGATTCACTGGAACTGATTAGGATTGGCTGCAAGAGAAAAGAAATAGAAGCAGAAAATACACATTAATTGTATGTTCAAACTAGGTATTTGAAGTAATTCATAATAAGTCAATACCATTCGCACAGCTCATATTGTTCTTGATACCATCCTGAGATAGCTTAGCCATTTGAAAATAAAGTGCACTATATTGTGCAAAATCCCTATATATAAATACACAACTGCATAATGATGAGTTCACCCAATTGCTGTCACAGGTTTAGGGTGCATTAGTCCAAAAATTGGACAGAAGTTTGATTATTTCAAGTAAGGAGAATAATCAAGTTCTTTGTTAATACCATAAAGGCTTAAAGCATTAGGGGTGGAAATTCACTGTCTCTCTTTCTTTAGGAGAATATTTAATCTGTCTCCGCCTCTGGGTGGAGGGGGTACATGTTCCAATGTTGTAAACTTTAATCCTTTTGGATTTGAACTGTGTGCTATCCCAAAGTGTGCCCCTATGAAATTGACACAGTTTTTGATGTAGAGTGCACAGATGTGCTCTTGAATCCTAGTTTTGAGAAATCTCTTGGTTCTTCCCACATACTGTAGTCCACAGGGACACCACTATGTACACCCCATACAGTAGGTACTTCTACAATTAAGAAACTGCCTAATTTTTTTCACTTACATCATGTTGTAATGGATGTATATAAAAGTTCCCTTCAGATGCATAACTGCAGATATTGCAGAAGCTACATTTGTGAAATCCCTGTGGGTGTGGGGTAACCAGGAAAATCCTGTTTATGGTGGGGAAGCTGATCTGATGAAATGGCTAAACATCAGAATGTCCCCCAAACTTTTCCCCTTATGGAAAGTGACCCTAGGTTTTGTATCCAAGCATTGGCCTATGGTTGTATCTGCATGTAATATTGGCCAGTATTTGTAGATAGATAGATAGATACTTTATTTATATAGCGCCCCTTCCTGGAGGCTCGGAGCACTTAACACCAATATTTTAAAAACAATGCATACACAGAGTCTTGATACAATACATACAATTACACAACAACAGAGCATGCAGCAGACTTCAGTAAAAATGATATCATTCATTAAAAATAATACAATAAAGTAACAGTCAGTCCATTTTACTCTTACGTTCCAAAAGCCTGGTTAAACAAAAATGTTTTTAATCATTTTTTGAAGGTTTCCACCAAGGGTGCCTCCCTTAGATGTCTAGGTAGAGAGTTCCACAGGGTTGGCATGGCCACTGAAAATGCACGGTCCCCAGAATGCTGCAACCTAACCCTGGGAACCACAAGGAGGCAACCCTAGGAAGAATGGAGAGCCCGAGATGGGCAGTGAGGAACAAGAAGGTCTTGCAGGTAGGCTGGTCCCCATTCATGCAGGGCTTTATAGGTCATTAATCTGACCTTGAAGGCAATCCTCCACCTAAGAGGCAACCAGTACAGTTCTTGGAGAATAGGCATTATATGATCCAACTTCAAAGTGCCCATCAACAATCTAGCCACTGTGTTCTGCACCAGCTGCAATCAGTGGAGATTGCCTCCAGATAGCCCCAGGTACAGAGCATTGCAGTAATCTAGTCTGGACGTGACAAAAGTATGCACTGGGTGGTCAGGTCCTCAGCTGGTACAAGGGCTCAGATCCGAGCAATGTTTTTCAAATGGTAAAAAAACATTTTTGATGATGGCCAACACCTGCGCATTAAGTGTCAAACTGTTATCAAGGATCATGCTCAGATTCTTAACCTGAATGGAGGGAATCAAGGGAACACCCCCCAGAATTAAGCCAAGGGGATCTCCAAGTCCCCCCCCCCATTCACATCGATGACTAGGATCCATCACCAGTACCTCCATCTTGTCTGGGTTGAGTCATAGCCAGTTGTGAGTCATCCAGTTCTGGATCTCCTCCAGGCAGGCGTTAAACACAGAAGTCACCACCTGGTATCCAGGGGCACAGGACAGGTATAGGTGGGTATCATCAGCATAGCAATGAAAACCCAACCAATGCCAACTGATAATGTCTCCCAATGGCAGCATGTACACTGTGAACAACAACAGAGGCAGGACCAACCCCTGCAGAACTCCACAGTGCAGTGGCATTGGGTTAGATGAAGCTAACCCCATCGTCACCCTTTGCACTCTGCCCATGAGGTAGGACCTAAACCAGTTGATGACATTATCAATTAGTCCACACCAGTACTGCAGATGTTCCAGCAGCACCTCATGGTCCATGGTGTCAAACACTGCCGAGAGATCAAGGAGAACCAAGATGGTACATTCTCACCTATCCTTCACCATTATGAGATCATTTAGCACCTTCACCAAGGGGGTCTCTGTGCTATTCTGGGCTCTGAATCCAGATTGGTAACACTCATAAGTGGTGGAGGAGGCAAGACGCATCTTGAGCTGGATGGCCACCACTTTCTCTAAAACCTTCACTAAAAATGGGAGGTTTGAGACTGATCTGTAGTTGCTGAGATGTCTGGGTCCATTGAGGGTTTCTTCAATAGGGGTCTAACCAAGGACTCTTTCAGTGCCGTAGGAAAGACCCCACTCCCCAAAGAGCTCCAGATGATCTCAGTCACCACAGATTCTATCAGGTCCACACATCTAACCAAAAGTTGGGTTCGATCTGGGTCAGGATTGAAATATGTTGATCACAGCCTCAAGACTATCTCAGCCACCTCCTCACTCCAACAGGATCAGACTTAGCCTATATAAGAAGGGTGCTCTGACACTACTCAGGCTGAACCACACAAGCCCTTTGAGTGACACTGGAAGTGATCTCCATCCTGATAGAGGACACTTTGTTGGCAAAGAACAGAGCAAACTCCTTGCACCTTGTGCTTGAACCTGGTCCTCCCATTGGGAGACAGGTTAGCTGTAATAGCCAGTCTGCCATACAGAAGAGTGGAGCTGGTCTGTTCCTTGCTGCAGCAATCTCCCTTGACAAAAAATCTGCCTTCTTTTGGGAGATTGCCCCGATAGTCACCATAATGTGGCTTCAGGACCAATTTGTCCTCCATCAGTCCAGATCTCCTCCAGCACTGCTCCAACTTCTGACCCTTTATCTTTACCTCCCTGAGCTCCCCATCAAACCAAGGGGGTCCACGGTAAGTGGATAAGGATTGGACACGAATGGGTGCAATCAAGTTGAAAGGGGCACAGACGGCCGTATTATAGGCTGCCACTACCTCCTCCAGCTTGGTCACACATGCAACCTCCACACTTGGTAGGTACAGTACCACCTGTAGTCCTGCTGGGGACAGTCCCCATAAAGGGCGGTACCAGACCATCTCCATAGAGGATGGACCCTCAGGGGGCCCCAAATGTGAACCTCACAGTGCTATGATCCGAGCAAATGACCGGATCAATCCTGAGGTCATCAACCCCAAGACCCAGAATGAACACCAGGTCTAATGTGTGGCCATGCGAGTGGGTCACTGAGGTGATAACCAGTGATAAGCCCAGAGCTTCCATACTCTGCAGGCGGTCATGTCCAAATGATGAGAGTCCATCGTCTTCCCAGGCATTGAAGTCCCCCAGAATTAACCATCAGGGGGACCCCAGCACCAGGCTAGCAATGAAGTCTCCAACCTCCTACAGGAATTCCCTTTCCCCCCCAGAGGGCAGAAAAACAGAAGGATCCTGTAACCTGCGCCAGGAACTCCTCGCACGGCAACACTCTCAAACGACCTGGTAGGACCCACCGGTAGCACCGCGAGGCCCAGGCTGGCTTTAAAACAAATGGCCACTCCCCTGCCTTTGTAAAGTAAGCTCCTGATCTGGCTAGTTATGGGGCTAAACTCAAGAACCATAGTACAAGGAGGGGTTTGATACTCCTCCTTTTGTTTGGGGACCAATAGGGTTTCTCTATTCAGTTTGTTGACTTTAGAAAGTGCCTAATTTAATAATGTGGACTTATAGCTCCTCTTCAGTAGCCTTTCTGTGAGTTCCCTTGCCTGCTTTATAAAGGTGTGATTATCCATACAATTATGCCTGATTCTCATATATTGAGAGTGTGGTATTGAGTTAATCAGTCTCTTGGGATGAGTACTTTCATAGTGCAAACTGGTATTGGCCGCTGTTTATTTCCTGTAACCACAAGTGGATACTGCTTGTCCTGGGACTCCAAGGAGAGTAACGTCAAGAAAACTGACCAACACAGGGTCTGCTACAGATGTAAATTTCAAATCAAAGTTATTGTTATTCAAATGCTGTAAAAAATCTTGTGTTTCTTCCATGGTGCAGACCAAGATACAAACCATATCATCAATAAAGCACATCCATTTCACTACCTTATTGTGGAATGGATTCTGTGATTCATTGTAAATGTGGATCTCTTCCCAATACCCCATGTACAGGTTAGCATAGGATGGGACGAAATATGCCCCCATTGCTGTCTGACATTTCTGGAGGTAGAATTGTTTACCAAACATGAAAAAATTCTTATGTAATGCAAATTCAAGACCTTCCAGTATAAATCCAACTGGAACTTGTTCAGGGTGCATCATTTGAGTGAGAATGAACTCTACTGCCTCCAGTCCTTTGCTATGGGGAATGCTGGTGTATAAACTAGACACATCAATTGTCAACCATGTGAATCCTGCATCTCATAGGAACCCTGTAGTGTATGCAATGGACTCATGGTATCTTTAAGATGTGATTTAAGTGAATTCACTAATGGTTGTAGACGGTGGTCTACAAAGATACCCAGATTTTGTGTGATGGATCCTATGCCCGATATTATGGGTCTACCCGGTGGGTTAAGCGGATCCTTGTGGATATTGGGTAGGATATAGAAGGTGAGTATTACTGTGAATTCTTGTTTTAGAAAACCTGCCTCCTCATTTGATACTCACCCCTGCTCTAAAGCTCATAAAATCCAGTGTGTTCATTCCCCTGACAGGATTGAGTGGGGTATAGTTCCAAGTTTCATATTATCATCAGTGTTATACAGTAATTCATGTACTTTTAACAAATAAAAATCTTCTGACATAATAATAATGTCCCCCCTCCCCTTATTGGAGGGTTTTATCATGATACCTTTGAGGTCCTTCAATTCCTTTAAGGCCTCTCTTTCAGAAGCTGTGATATTATTGTTAAATTTCATCCTTTTGCCTTTGATGATTCTGTCAATCTCGTTGTTCACCACTTTTTTCAAAATAATTGATGGCTGGATTCATTAGAAAACTCTGCAGCTACCTCCAAGGTCTAGTCACAGGTGTTACATATCACTCATACTGCCTCAGGTCTGACAACGGCTATCATTTTCAGGTATCATGCTGCAGGAGAAACCTAGGGCAACCCTCAATTACCTACAGACTTCCCTACATGTGGAATAATTTGTTCCTCACAATTACAAAAGGGCACTACCTTTCCCTCATGCAAAAGGCAAATTAAAGCTCATCATCCCTCCAAGACCTCATGTCTCAACTGCCACAGTAACCCCTCCTCCGATAAAACTCATCAGATGTCTGGCACTGCTTAATGGGACTGCAGGAACCACCCTAGCCTTTGCTATCTAGGCCTACTTGACCATAGATTTTGTAAGCTTTGTTTAGTAATGCACTCCATAGCTAAGAGAATCTCTATTGCATCGACTTCAAATGTGCCTGCCAAACTTGTACATTGTATGCAACTGTGCTGTCCACTATGTTATGAATTACTGCTTTTTTTTTCACAAGGAACCATGTGGAAAATTGTACTTCAGTATCTATGCAGTTTTTTTGTCTCTGTACTTATGGGCCCAGATATTCAAACTGCACCATTCTGAGGCGCAAGCCCTTGCGCTGCTCAAAATAGTTGCTTGAGGGGTGTGGCGGAGGTGATATTCAAGGAGTTGCGCTGTTGGTAGCAACCCTTGAATATCATCACCCCACACAGCACCTGCACATGGCGAGTGGAATTTATGCCACCTAGTGCCAGAGTTGAGCATTAACTTATGTGGCGCAAGTACCATTGCACCATGCGCAAATTTCCGATATTCAAAAGGTGACATGCAAATGGGGCCATAATTTATGCAAGGTAGGGGGGGCCATTTGCATCTATTTATGGCCCCATTTGCATGCCATTAGCATGTAGGTGCGCTGATCCCCGAGGACTTGCGCCTGGCCGCCCTGCCAGGCAGCAGCCGTCGGGGACCGACGCACCCTGCAGCCGATGGCGGGCGGTATCACTAATAAGTCTACATTTCCCCCACACACATCTCCCAAAGCCCGATCACGGGCATTACAGATTACATAGACCCCCACATCTCCACAGCCCGATTACGGGCGGCCACAGATTACATGAACCCCCATCCACATCTCCCACAGCCCCGATCGCGGGCAGAACGTATATGAACCCCCAGTGCCCGATCCACGGGCAGTACCAACCCCAACCCCATTATATATCTCCCTGGTGGTCCAGTGGACCGTAAAGAAGCCCAATCGGGCAGAATGTCACGTTACAACCCCCAAACATCTCCCTGGTGTCTGGCGCCCCACCCACGAAGCCCCTCACCCGCTCCCCGCGGCGGCAGGCAGCATCCCACCCGCCTGCCGCCCCGCCGCCGACGGCTGACTGTCCAGTAGGGCTGCCGCCATTGGTGCAGAGCTACAGCCAGTAGGCGTGCAGCCCATACCGACATGACAGTCCAGATTTGGAATGAACATCTTCCCACTGAACTGAATGTCCGGCCATAGACTGCACACATTAACAGCTCTGCACCAATGAAGCGTGCAACCGGTGATCAGTCGGCAAGCAACGAGTGAGATCCGCCAACGACTTGCAGAAGGAAAGGCCGTGAAGTGAGGAAACCATAGACACCAGGAAAGATGTTTTGGGGTGGTTGTAACATGACATTCTGCCCACAATCGAGCTTCACGGTCCACTGACCACCAGGGAGATATTCGTTGGGGTTACATTCTGCCTGACAATCGGCACCGGGGGTTCATATACATTCTGCCCGCGATCGGGCTGTGGAGATGTGGGTGGGGGGTTCATGTTACGTTATGACCGTGATCGGGCTGGTGGGGACACAAGGACTGAGTTGGGGCCAGCCAGGGGTGGCAGCTGCTGTGTTGCGCCCTGCAATACAGCAGCTCACCTGTGGGTGGCCCTCTACTTGATCCTTTTTTTTTTTGGCTCAAGGTTGTGCAGGCGCAGGTTGGGGGTTGCGCATGCACAACTCTGCACAACCCGACTGAATATCGGGTTGCGCAGGTTATGCATGGTTCCTCCCTCCTGTTGAGCATGCATTCATTTGCATTGCTCTTTTGCGCAACCTGTTGTCAGTGGAGCAACTGCCTCCTGCTGAATATCGCAGAATGGCGCAATATAGGACTTTCGCATGCGCAACCCTGTTGCGCATGGAGCAACCCTTTTGAATATCTGGGCCATGATACTTAAGGCCTTTACGGGTAAATGTTCTATAACCCTCCCACCCCCTTCCCACTCCCCAGGCCCCAACTGGAAATAAGCTTCCTGAGCTCTGCTTGCTTAACCTGGTAAAATAACATACATTGTGTTCATTTACTTTCATCTTTTAAAAGCTCTGTATAGTCTAGCTGTCATGCATGCTACTGCATTCCTATTAAAATCAATCAACAGCCCTATTTCTAAGTAAATTCTGTGTGTTAGTTATAATTCCGAGTAACATATTTCAACTCTTTAAATTTAATTAACATGTGCAAAATTATGCACGAGCAATAAATACTGATTTTTGATTCAAAGTGTGTGCTACAGTGCTTCAGAGCAAATCTATAGTCTGTTCTGCTCTGTGAAAACATTTCTGTCTGAACACTAGGCAGAGACCGAAAGGCATCTCTTACCTGTTTCTCTGAGCTTTCCGCAGATTACTGGCAGCAAGAAGGTGTGTCAGGTGTTCCTTTTAATGCCCGCAGAACTGAATCTGAAAATGTCTGTCTTCTTGTTTATCCCTTGTAGGTAGAAACGTTATTGTCCCACAATCTATTGTGCCTTGTTGAAATTTACATAATTTTTCTTGTCTTATAGACTGTTCATATTCCTCTAATTTGTTTTTTGTGTCCTCTAGCCATTGGTTAAATTCCTCTAATTTCAGCAGTGTTTTTAATTGTTCTTCTTCCCTTTGTATTTCTTCTGCCATCTGTCCTCTTTCATTAATAATAGTTTCTCTAAGGGCATACATGAAATCTACACTACATTTGATGAGGATTCTATCCCAACATTTGTTCAAGGCTACATTATTTTAACCTATGTTGGGCTCAACTGCTACCCTAAAACCTTAAAGGATCCTGTTACATTCCAGGAATTGGGCTAACGTGAGTCCATGCCATTCTACAAGGAGATCCCTTTATTTTACATGTTCTAGTTTCTGTACAATTTCCTTGGTGATATCAGCCCCCATAATGGTTAGGTTCCCATTGCCCTTCATAGTTTTTATCGGCTTTTCTTTTTCTGCTTGGCTAAAATAACTGAAAGTATAGAAGCTGGTTTGCTTTGCAAATGCTCCATAAGGTTTCCATGTATACATCTTCTTATAAAGAAATGTCAAGAGACAGAAGCTTTTCTTTGTACTGTATATTGATTATTTTACATCTTCAATTCATTCACCAACAAACAGGGTAGTGCCGAAAAAATGTGCAGGTCATCTCAGTTCCAATAGTAAATCACTATAAGGTCCCATTTCTTTTTCTTGGTTCAATTGCCTAATAATCCCAAGATCTGTTTAAAAAGCAGGCTCTGAGGAAGGAGTCTCAAAACCAAAATGTCAGCACATACATGACGCATGCACACACACGGTCACATTAGTTCTCCCCGCAACCAGCAGCTTAGCTCCATAACTCCTTAGAAACTCAGGGGCGCCCAAATTAAATTATGGCTGAGAATGAAGCACCGAATGCATGACTGTATTTGCTTTTTAAACAAATCTTGGGATTATTAAGCAACTAAGTCAAGAAAAAGAAATGGGACCTTACAGTGGTTTGATATTTGAACTGTGATGACCAGCATGTATTTTTTCCACACTACACTGTTTGTTGGTGAATGAATTGAAGAAGTAAAATTTTACTACAAAAATAGATTTTTGAGGATATCTCTTCCATTAGGCCACGTCTTTCAAAATACAGCCGCCAATCCCTATGATCACTGGGAAACTTTTGTTAGCTGAGAGTCGCCCGTGGCATCTTGCACCAGCGTCTACATAACCGTGGGTGGCCCCATCACTCCTCATTTCTTTTCCTGACAATCATTCTCATTGGACCTACTGAGGAAATGTCATTAAGTAACCATTGCCATTAACTCCTCTTTATTTTATCACAGTGTTTTTCATCATCTCTGCATGTTGCTGAAATCATCAGCCATGGTATTTCAGTATTGTAAGCGTGGAGAGAAAATTTGTAAACAAGACTCACACACAGTTTGTGTGTGCTGTCTGAACCTGTCTTACAACATGAGGACTAGTGAGATCTGCCAGGACTTCAACCAAGCAACAAGGTGACACCATAGGAAAGTTTCAGAAAATGTCCTTCTCCAAAATGCATTAGCATCCATGGAGAAGGAGCAAGGCCCCAAATCACTGTCACCATTTACATCAGCCGAGACGCAGCCACTGAAGCTGAAAGCCCAGGACAGGGACTAGTCATCGTCATGGCCTTCCTCATTGTTAGACCATAAGCATAAGCATAGAGACAAAGAGAAGTCTTCTTCCCTGGTGAGATCTCAGTCACTGTTGAAACACGGTAACCATTCAGCATCATCACTCCCTCCAGCAGCATTGAAGACAGCTCCCCTGACTGCCGTCTAGACACCAAGATCAGGCCCTGTCTTAGGCACTACCATACCTGCTATAGAAGGTATGACACCATCATCTTTTTCAGAGATGATACAATGCATTCTGCCTGGATTACTTATGCAGACTGTTATTCCTTCAATAGGGCCAACATGCACTCAGCTCCCATCCATGACTACTTCTAGCACCCAGCAAATTCTTCCTTCTCAGCCACTGCCATTATCTCTAGTGACTTCAGTAGCTCCTGTCATCCACAGGGAGGTCACTGATGAGGTGAAATATAATCCTGGCCTCATGGTTTTAGAGGAGGATTTAGAGGAGAATTATGAGAGAGAGCAATATGTGGCACCTCATTCTAGTGCTATGCTCTCATCCTGTAGTGAGAACTCACTGGTGTATGCTCCAAGATCTCCTCCAGAGGATCTTACTTTTCAAACCATGATGCAGCAAATGCAAACTGCCATGGACTTTGCTGGGGAAGAAGATGCCACTAAAAATATTTTAATGGAATTTTTAAAGGTTCTTTGCTCACTCACCATTATTATTCCCTTATTTATCCTGCATTAGAAGACGCTACCTTTGCTAAATAGCACAGATCCAACTCACTGCCTGTAGTTTCCTGAAAGACTGATAAGCAGTATCCTGCCCCATGTGCTTAGCCTTGTTATGCTAACCAGTCACAAATTGACTCAGTAGTCACCATGGCTGCTCATGATAGGTCCAAGGCACCTAAGCAACTGAGTACTTTGCCTCCTGACAAGGAATCTAGGAGGGTGGATGTAATGCACAGGTTTACGTATGCCTTTGCATCACTGGGTCTTAGAATTGTCAATTATCAAGCCCATATGATTAAATATGAGAACAGCCCCTGGAAAGTTGCTTGTACTGCAGCTCCATCTTTGCTTGAGGGTTCTTCTATGAATGAGTTAATTGAAACTTTAACTTCTGGGACTGAGGTTGGCAAACATTTCTTAAGGTTAGCCTATGATGTCTCTGATTCTTCTGCCAGAGCCGCTGTTTCAGGCATCTATATGAAGTACTATTCTTGGCTTAGAGTTATTAGCTTTGCTAATGATGTACAGCAAGCAGTTCTGAATGGCCCATTTGGGGGACAAAACTGTTTGGTTATGATGTTGAAAAGACACTCAGGGGTCTTCAGATATCCAAAATGACCCTCAGATCTATTAAGTCCCTTTATCCCACTACTTCTAGGGGACATGAGAGTGTCTCTTTTCATTAGCCTGTTACAAGAGGTGGTCATGCCCACCATCAACAGGGCAGAGGTAGGGTAGGTGGTTCTTTGCCAGGACCCCTCACCCCAGATGCCCATTCAAAAGTACTCAAAGCAATCAGTGCCAGTGGTTCCACCTGACTCTTTTCAGACCATAACACCATCTCCACTGTTACCTCCAGGGATGGTTGAAGGGGGCAGGATCTCCCTGAACCTAAAACAGTGGCAGGAGATTACAACAGACAAGTGGGTACTGGAGATAATTGCAAGCAGGCATGCTGTGGAACTTTTAGCAATACCTCTAGAGCATCCTAAACCTCCTTCCAGTTATCCTCCAGGCCATTTGTCCCTTCTGAAGGAAGAAGTAAATTCATTATTCCAAAAACGTACTACTGAACCAGTTCCTCCAACCCAGAGAAACAAATGGTTCTATTCCAGATATTTCCTGGTCCCAAAATGGACAGGGAATCTGTGTCCTGTACGAGAACACAGGGATCTCAACTTCTACACAGAAAACAAGAAGTTTCATATGGTATCCCTGCAAGCTCTGAGTTCCCTTCTATAAAAAAGGGACTGACTGTGTTCCTTAGAAATAAAGGATGCATACTAGGGCTGGCCATTGCATCGGGTCACAAGTTCTGGCCATTCACATTTGGCAGTGTTTGAAATTAATGGTCCGAACTGGGTTTCACACTGTCAAACCTGAAACTGAAACCCAAAACTTTAGAAAGCAACAGGACATTTATTTAATTAAAAAAAATGATCCAGAGCATTTTTTTTACACTCAGTATCACCATTCCAGCTTCCAATGTGCAGACATGGGAGGGGGGGAGATCGCTACTGTGGGGAGACTAGGGCCATGTGAGTCAGCAAATTTGGCATTTAATTTTGGGCCAAATCGGGTCAATTCAAGTTTTGCCCAACCTGGCTCAAAATTGGCGCATCAGGCCAAATTTGCTGACTCGCACAGCCCTAATGTGTACCTTCAAATCAAGAACAGAAAAGCCCATGGGCAGTATCTATAATTTTTGCTGGAAAGGGAGCGCCATCAGTTCAGAGTATTGCCTTTTGGCTTGTTCTCTGTGCCACTGGTCTTTACTAAATGCCTGGCAATAATGACAGCAGTCCTTCATAGGAAGGGCCTACATGAGCTCCCCTATCTCGATGACTCACTTCTGAAGACCAGCTCCAGAGAGGCTTTACTACATACCTTGTCATGGACAAGGCAATTGTTTGATGACTTAGGGGTCACAGTTAATGTATTCAAGTTGGTCATGACTCCCTGCCAAAGATGGCAGTACATAGGAGCAGTCTTTCCTGCCACAGGTCAGGGCAGAAAGCCTGAATGCTCAAGCACATCTGATACATAGAAGTCACTATGTTACTGCACAGGCTATGACACATCTTCTGGGCCTCGTGGCTGCAGCCATTGTGATGGTGCCACTGGCATACTTGCACATGAGGATACTACAATGGACACTCAGGGTCCAGTGGGATCAGCTGACAGAGAAGCTGGACCAAAGGGTCCTTGTCATGTCCCTACTGTGCAGGGCACTACTATGGTGGATGGATCGCAACAATAGTTTATAGAGCATTCCATTTCTTGTCCCAACTCCTGTACAGATTCTCATCATGGGGTGCGCATCTGGGTCCCTGCCAGACACAAAGATTTATGCTCTCAGGTGGAGGCCAAGTTACACATCAATGTCTTGGAAATTAGAGCTATTCTATACAATCTCCAGGCATTTCAGAAGCAGTTAACTCCAAATCCACTGTGGTTTATCTATGCTGACATGACAACAATGTCATCGATGTTCAGCATAGCGACATCCCTGATGTTGACAGGTGAAATGTCACCTGTCAGACATCGGTCTGTGTTTCTATCAGGGGGCTGCGCCCACCAAACCCCCATGCAGGGGGATGTGCCCCCCACATTCCCCTCTTCTAAAGATTGTTAACTCTGAGTCAGAGTTAACTCGCGGGGGGGGGTGAAACTCGGTGAAAGGGTGAAATTTGGCTGGCGGGTCCTCCACAGCAACATTTTTGAAACTTGTCAAAAATGTCACTGTGGGGGATTTCGCCAATGGGGTTTCACCCTTCCATCGGCACACCATCCACTGTTAATCCCAACAGACAATGCCTGTGTGATGTTTTACATCAACAAGCAAAGGTGCACCCATTCCTATCCCCTAGGCAGAGAAGCAATAAGAGTGTGGTACTGGGCTTTGTCCCACAGCCTCCAACTTTCAGCTGTGCGTCTCCCATGTCTCCAAAATATCTTAACAGACAGGCTAAGCTGGTCACAGTCTCAGATGCAAGAATGAAGACTGTTGACCTCCGTGGCAGATGACTTCTTCACAAAATGGGGTGGTCCAGAGTTGGACCTTTTTGCATCCCCACACAATGCAAAACTGTTGCATTTCTGCCCGCTCATCTAGGACCTGGAGTTTTCTGGTGAGATGCATTGTCCTTCTCTTGGAACAGGAAATTGCTATATGCATTTCCACCAATTCTTTTAATACAGCCTTCTCAAACTGTGACTGGAAGGTGCTACCCTCATCCTCATAGCCCCATTATGGCCTCACCAAATATGGTTTCAACTCCTACAACAACTGGTGGTGGAGTCTCCAGTACCTTTCCTGTTGAGTTGGGGTCTGTTGTCACAGGACAAGGGGTTTCTGGTCCATCCAGACCTAAAGTCCCTATACCTGCATGCATGGCACTTGAAAACATAGCCTTGGCACGTTTTGGTGTAGACCCCTAAAGTTGCTGATGTTTTGGTTGCCAACAGAAAGCCTTCTACCAGATATACTTATTCCTTAAAGTGGAAGTGGCTCACTTTGTGAGCTGCTTCCAAGAATTTGGACCCATTCACATGCCCTGTAACTGCAGTGTTGGAATACTCACTGTCCCTGTCAGACTCTGGCATACAGTATTCCTCCTTTAAAGGGACACATTTATGTACAGTGGCAGACATCATTAGAAAGCCCACGAAAGGTTCTTTTAATTGAGGTATTGGGCATACCTGTAGCCGGAAACAGTCCAGAGATATAGATGACTGAGTCTGTGCAATATAAATACTACATTAGAGCCATTTTTAGAACCTTGTGGTGTCAGTGATGATCAAGCAGTGCCTAACTGCATTGAGTTAAGCACTGCTTGATCATCACTGACATCACAAGGTTCTAAGAATGGCTTTAATGTAGTATTTATATTGTACGGAGTGAGTCATCTATATCGCTGGACTGCTTCCAGGTACAGGTATGCCCAATACCTCAATTAAAAGAACTTGTCATGGGCCTTCAAACTGTGTCTGCCACTGTACATGAATGTGTCCCTTTAAGGTGCATTTGGCAGCTATATAAGCATTCCATGCCCTTTTTGATGGGAAAATGGTTGCACAATTGGAGGTGTCCTGTACTTTTTTGAGAGGTACAGCATTCTGCATCTAAAACCTCCTATTCGTAATCCAGTTTTTCCCTGGGGCTTGAATTTTGCGATTGAGAAACTGATACTGGTTCTGTTTCAGCTGGCAATGAGTTGTGGCTTATGTTTCCTGTCGTGGAAAATGTTATTTTTAGTTGCCACTGCTTTTGCTTGAAGGATTTCAAAGCTGCAAACTCTAATGTGTGAGCCTTCTTATTTAATTGTTCACAACTATAGAGTTTCTTTGCATACAAATCTTAAGTTCCTACCAAAAGTGGTATCTGAATTAACACTGAATCAAATTATACACTTTTCTGTTTACTATCCCGAGCATGTCAATCAGGGTGAGGCGCTGCTCCATGCTTTAGATGTACACCGAATACTGAGATACTATGTCAATCGCACCAGTGACTGCTGATAGTCCTCTCAGCTTTCTGCTGCATTTGCCCCTTTGAAAGAGGGTGCCCCTGTGTCTAAACAATGCCTGTCCAAATGGCTGGCACATTGTATTACGTTGTGTTATAGGAAGTATGGTAAGGAACTTCCTGGTGTGATTCGTGGTCATTCCACAAGAGGGGTGACCACTTCTACTATTTGTTCCAGAAATGTTTCTGCTGCTGACATTCGTACTGCAGCCACATGGAACACTGCCCACACCTTCACTAAACATTACAGTCTGAACATTATCTCTCATAGAAGTGCTAGCTTTGGGCTTGCTGTACTGCAAGGCCTCCTGTCTTGAATGTATCAGCCTGTACCAGCCTCCCTCTGCCTTTTAGGACTGCTTGGAACTCATGCCAAAGGTGTGGCCTAATGGAAGAGATATCCTCAAAGAAGATAGAATGGTTACATACTTACTCTAAAAGTAGATCTTCGAGAGAAACTCTTCCATTAGGCCATGCCATCCCTCCCTCCATACACCTTCTGCTTCAGTGATGACAGCATCAGATATTGTGTCTGATCCTAATCCATGGCTGTTATACCCAGCAACATATATGGCCTTGTGTGTTTGGTGCTGGTCTGATCTCCTAGCTCCCCACAGGTGTTAGTCCTCCGAGCCTAATCTCTGGCAGGGAACTGAGGAGTGATGGGGCCATCCATGCTTATTTAGATGCTGATGCATGACATCATCATGGGTGGCCCCCAGCTAGCAACATTTTCCATGTGGTCCTAGTGCCTGCCTGAGAGCTGTAGTTCCAAAGGTGTGGCCTAATGGAAGAGATTCTAGGTACTAATGACCTGGCAAATGGGGAGCCAGAGGAAGTTCAGGAAGAGTTTAAGAAATTGGAGGAGGGGTCTCAAGCAAGTAGCTACTTCTGTCACTTTTTCAGAAGTACTGCCTGTGAGAGGCAAGGGAGAGCATATGGGTGCATGCATCAGGAACTTTAACTCATGGTTGAAGAACTGGTGCTGTGAGAAAGGGTTTGAATTCATTGGTGACTGGGACCCTCCTGGAGGATGAGTTTATTCAAGCCCTGGCGGCCTGCATTCATCCTGGAGAATCAAGCCTCCAATAGATAAGTTTAAATGCTACATTGACAAGCATTTAAATAGCAAAGGGGGTGGCAGGCCAGCAAGGAGGGTACCTCTTGCTCACCCCACAGCAAGCAGTGGAACCAGTGAACCGGAGGAGTGGCTATCTCTACAAAGCAGTGTGCAAAAGATGGAGATTAGCACCCAAGAGGTGGATAGACAGAAAAGGGGCAAAATTCAGCAGAACGGCAGAGAGCAAGGAGAACCAGGGATAAAGGACAACCAAGGAAGGGGCTGGAATAGAATAGCGAAACAGTCTAGGGAGATAAAATCATGGAAAGCCATGTGTGCCAATGCCAGGAGCCTTAGCAACAAGATGGAAGATCTGGAGGCTGTCATGGTGCAGTCAGACCTGGACATTGTGGCCATCACTGAAACCTGGTGTAATGATAACCATGACTGGGAGATGGCCATACCTGGCTACAACATATTCAGAAGAGACAGAGCAGGTAGAAAGGAGGAGGAGTGGCACTGTATGTGAAAAATGACATAAGGGCCACAGAGATCCAGGAGGAACAAAATGGGGAGAGATACTGTGAGTTAAGCTGAAAGGAAAATGGGCCAGCCATCTGCACAGGTGTGGTCTATAGACCACCAGCCCAGGAGGAAGAAACAGATAGGGAGCTGATGCTAGCCATCCAAAGGATAGCAGACAAGAGTGAGGTAGTACTGGTTGGAGACTTCAATATTCCAGACGTGGACTGGAGCATCCCTGTAGCAGCATCAACTAGGAGCAGATTTATCCTGGACTCCCTTCAGGGTGCCTTCCTCAAGCAGCTGGTCATGGAACCAACCCGGCAGAAGGCAATACTGGACCCTGTGCTCACAAACAGGGACAGTGTGATGGGGCTAATAGTGGGGGAGCACCTGGGGAACAGTGACCACCAGTCATTGTGGTTTGAAGTCACAGAAAGAGCAGAACCAAACCACACAAAAACACGTATCCTGGATTTTAGGGGGGCAGACTTTGGGAAAATGGGGAGATACTTGAAAGAGGCATTAAGGGAATGGAGCAGGAATCAGGGTTGAGGAACAGTGGGCAGTATTTAAAATGGGGATTACAAGAGCAACAGAATTATGTATTAAGCAGGTTAGCAAGAGGAAAAGGAAGAGGAGACCACTATGGTTTTCCAAAGAGGTAGCAAAGAAAGTGAAAGCCAAAAGATTGCATTCAGGCAATACAAAAAACACAGGCAGAAGGGGACAGGAGAAGTACCAGGAGAAGCAAAGGAGGCAGGGAGGTCAGTAAGGGAAGCCAAAGCTCAGACAGAAGAACACATTGCAAAATCAGTGGTAGAGGGACAAAACCTTTACGGTACATAAGTGAAAAAAGAGAAAGGCAAAGGAGGGATAGTGAGACTGAAGGGGAGGATGGGGGCAGCGGAGGATGACAACAGTAAAGCTGACATATTGAACAGGTATTTCTGCCCAGTCTTTACTAAGGAAGAGGAGGATAATGGGTCTGAAGGAGTACAAGGGGTGAGAATGGTGCAGAAATGGACATAAGTCCTTTACACGAGAAAGGGTCCTAAAGGAACTGGAAGTAATAAGAGTTGATAAAGCAATGGGCCAGATGGGGTGCACCCCAGGGTCCTTAAAGAACTAAAGAGGTGGTGGCTGAACCTCTCTGGCATCCTGTTTAGCCAATCACTGGAAACAGGGAGGTACCCAAAGACTGGAGGACAGCAGATGTAGTCCCTTATACAAAAGTGGAACAAAGAGGAAGGGAACTACAGACCAGTCAGCCTCACCTCGGTAGTTGGGAAGATCATGGAAGTACTACTGAAGGAGAGATTGGTGGAACATCTGGTTATCAATGGACTACAGGATCCAAGGCAGCATGGTTTCACCAGTGGGAGGTCATGTCAGACCAACCTCGTTGAATTTTTTGACTGGGTGACTAGTGAGGTGGATCAGGGGAGGACAGTGGACATGGCTTATCTGGACTTCAGCAAGGCCTTTGACACTGTGCCACATAGAAGACTATTACACAAACTGGGGAATATGGGAAGGACAGTAGTGTGGTGGGTAGGTAACTGGCTGGGCGTCAGGACACAGAAGGTGGTGGTAAATGGCTGTCACTCCACAGAGGGAAGAGTGACCAGTGGAGTACCACAGGAATCAGTGCTGTGATTGGTCCTATTCAACATCTTCATCAGTGACATTGCACAGGACCTAGAAGGCAGAATTTCACTGTTCGCTGATGACACAAAGCTCTGTAACAGAGTAGACACACCACAGAGTGTAGACAGAATGAGAAGGGACCTGCAGAAACTTGAAGAATGGTCAGGGGTTTGGCATTTGAAATTCAATGCAAAGAAGTGCAAGATAATGCATATGGGGCACAGAAACCCTGGCACAATATATCAGTTGGGGAGTGAGGATATAGCATACACCAAGCAGGAAAGGGATCTTGGGGTTATCATCTCTGATGACCTCAAAGTAGGGAAACAGTGTGACAAGGCAGCATGTAAAGAAATAGGATGCTGGGATGCATAGGCAGGGGCATCACCAGCAGGAAAAGGAAGGTCATAATTCCACTGTACAAGACACTAGTGAGGCCTCACCTGGGAGTACAATGTACAGTTCTGGGAGACCTACCCCAGGGGACATAGACAGGGTACAGAAGGTTCAGAGGAGGGCAACAAAGATGGTACATGGATTGCATCACAAGTCCTGTGAGGACAGGTTGAAGGAACTGAATATGTACTCCTGGAGGAGAGGAGGAGAGAGGGGTATGATAGAGACATACAAGATATCTTACAGGGAGGAACAGGGTGCAGGAATGCACTATTTTAAGTGAAAGATATGTTTCAGGACTAGAGGCATGGGATGAAGTTGGAGGAAGGAGGGCAGATTCAGAGGAAACGTGAGGAAGAATTTCTTCACAGAACAGGTGGTGGACAAGGGACACCCTGCCAGAGGAAGTGGTAGGGGCTAAAACAATCACGGATTTAAGAATGCATGGGATAGACATAAAGGAATTCTGGAGGTCAGGGGTAAGAGGCAACGGACTTCTAGGAAAACATAAACTGAACTTACAAGCTCAAATGGGCAGACTGGGTGGGCCATAGGCCCTTATCTGCTGACACTGTCTATGTATCTATGTATCTATGTATTCTCTCAGAGAGCTACTGTTATTTTTTTTCCTTTAGGTTCAGATTGAAAATGTAGGCTATTGCATCAACTGAGCTTGTAAATTTCAGTTATTATAAGCCTGATTTTCCATCATCATCACCTCCCTCTCTAAGGGTCCAAGATTCTAATGCTTAATAGAAAACAATAATAATTTAAAAAAAAAATGAAAAATGAAAAAAATATACTAGACTACACTATCTGACTGCATTTTGTAAGCTCATATTTCTATGTATAACTATCTATTATGGAAGCTATTTTAGAGATTAACATACTCCTTCTTGGATTTTACCAATGAAAGGACTCCATAGTTTTTCAAAAGTGTCCTCATCATTTATTTTTAGATATTGGATTCATTCTAATTTTGATGCCTCTACCATGAAGTTCATCCATGTTTCAAATACCAGGGGCTCTGGGACCTTCCATTTCAATAAGATACATTTGTTTGCAAGGCTCATTGCTATCATTAGTAAGATTTTTTGTGATGACTCAATTTTAATTTCCTGTCCTAACTGTGTGAATAATATAAGTAAAGATAGTAACTGAAGATACGTTTGTCATAATTGCTTGTATTTTTGACCAAAAATTTGTCAGAAATGGACAGTCATGTATTAAATGTATTAATGTTCCTGTAGCATTTGTACACCTAGGGAAAGTTGCTGGTATATTGCTATTAATTTTATGAACCCAGTTCTATGACTGGGTAACTAGGCAACTGGACAGGGGCCATGCAGTGGATGTCCTGTATCTGGACTTCAGTAAGGCATTCGACTCGGTGCCGCATGGAAGGCTGGGAAGTAAGTTAGTAGGCACAGGGGCAGGTGCAAAGCTGGTGAGATGGGCAGGGAACTGGCTTCAGGGAAGGCAACAGAGGGTGGTGGTGGGTGGGGAGCTCTCACACCCAAGGGTAGTGACGAGTGGTGTTCCACAGGGCTCGGTGTTGGGACCAGTGTTGTTTGGGATATTCATTGCAGACATATCATTGGACATCAAGAGCAAGACCAGTCTGTTTGCTGATGATACCAAGGTAGGAGCGGTGGTGGATGACCTAGGGGGATGGCAGGGGTTGCAGGATGATCTGACAAAGCTTGAAACCTGGTCAGACACCTGGCAACTGGGGTTTAATGCCAAAAAGTGCAAGGTGCTGCATTTTGGGATGAAGAACCCAAGGAGGAGTTACCAGCTGGGGTGAGTGCAGCTAGCCCAGACAGAGGAGGAGAAGGATCTGGGGGTGCTCATTACAGGGTCAATGAACAACTCGGCACAATGTAGGAAGGCAGCTGCAAAGGCCAATAAAATGATGGGTTGTATTGCAAGGGATATATCCTCGAGGAGGGAGGAGGTGATTCTGCCGCCGTATAGGTCATTAGTTAAACCACACCTGGAGTACTGTGTGCAGTACTGACACCCGTATCTGAAGAGGGACATTAAGTTACTGGAGGGGGTGCAGCACAGGGCGACAAAGATGATCAAGGGGCTGGGGGACTTATCATATGAGAGGAGGCTGAGGGAGTTGAACATGTACTCACTGGAGGAGAGGAGGGACAGGAGGGACATGATTGAAACCTTTAAGTACATGAAAGGAATAAACATGACAGGCACAGAGGGGCTGTTCAAAGTAAGGGAGGGGAGGGACACCAGGGGCCATGATATGAGACTGGAGGCAGGAAGGTTCAGGAGTGAGATGAGGAGACACTTTTTTACAGCGAGGGTGGTGGCTGGGTGGAATGCGTTACCTGCAGAAGTGGTATCCAGTAGAACAGTGGACTGCTTCAAAAGGGGATGGGACAGGACAAGGGGGAGGGTCAATGAAGGGGAAGGGTGGAAGGAAGGGGCAGCTGCAGAATAAGGGGTGCTAGCTGCACATTCGAGCACCTTTATCTGCTGGCAAATTTCATATGTTCGTATGAAGTTTTGCTGGGGTAAAATAAGCTCTATGTAATATGTTGTACTGAATTTGTTGAAGTTTACTCATTTTAATTTTAACTATGGGGGAGGCCAATATTTCTTCCCACAGTTTCTCTGAGATTTCAATATTTAAATCATTTGCCCACTTTTGTTTCATTTTTATGATATCAATAGAAATAATTTTATTTAGACTTTTGTACAGTGAAGTTATTGATTTCTTATTTTCTTTTTGCTGTTTTAACAGGTCTAATATGGAGGTACTTTTCAGAAGTAGGCTTCCATTTGTTTTTCTTATATAGTTTTAAATTTGTAAACACTTATACAAATGTTTATCTGGTATATTATATTGAGCTTGAATTGTTGAAAATTGTTTACATTTGTTATTTTCAAACAGTTGACCACACTCAGAAAGTCCTTGTAATTGCCATTGTTTGAATGTAGGTTCTTTAATTGATGGTAAGAAATCATAATTATTATATATTGGAGTGGAAGATGTAACTGGCACACTCTCTTTTATCATTTTATGGCATTCAAACCAACTATAAATAGTTGTATATGTTGCTAAATTGCCTTTTTTATATTATTTTTATAAAAGCCCCAAAAGAGATGGCCCGGTGGCATTGAGGGTTGAGGCATTGGATACCACACCTCATGCTACTCCAGTGACCTGGGTTCAGGGAATGACCTTGGTCAAGAAGGTACAGTGTGGAGAGGGGAGCAGGATCGAGCATGCCAGTGGGCAGTTCTCCTCTCCTCTCCTCTCCTGAGGGTGCTGAGGGTAGGTTGGTGCCCCCCCCCATAGTTCCACTCCCACCAGGTGGTGGTCTGGTGGGTAGCATAGGTGGAGAGGGGGTGGCAAAAACAGTTACAGGAGGTTTAAGGGGCTGAGCTGGTGCCACGGGGTGCGTAGCATGCCTCCACACACTTGCATGGCCATGTGCTGGGGCCTCGGGGGCTCAGGGTGATGGGGACCAAAGAGCTATATGGAAAAAAGGCCAGAAAATAATATATCTCTTAGATGTGGATATTCATGCAAACCTTGTTCCATTTCTGTTAAATTTAAAATATTCTCTCTTGTTCGAACCCAGTGCCATATTGCAGTTATTTGTAAGGATGTGTGTTTGTCATGGGTGAGGTTTCAATAACTCATTAGTTGTTCGTGGAATCATTAGTAAACTTCCTGGCACTGTCATCATTGCTAGTTTTTGATGACAATAGTGAAAGCCATGAAAGTCCTGAATAAAGACCAAATGTCATGGAATCCATTACACGTATGACTGCCATGACAAACTTACATCCCTAGTTATTTGTACTACTAAGTAGTATTTATAAAAGTCTGGTAAAGCAAGACTGCCTTTTTCTGTTTCCAAAGTTAATTTATTAAAAGCTATTCTAGAATTTGTGTTTCTCCATATGTAGTTTGTTACTATTTTCTTGATGTTATTAAAGAATGATTTGGGAATTATTATTGATAGTGCCTGATACAAATATAGAACTTTAGGAAGAACTTTCACGTTTATTACATTAATTCTGCCTATTAAACTTAATGGTAGATGTTGCCATATATTCAAATCCTCTTTAATTTGTGTTAACATTGTTTCAACATATTCTTGAAATAAATTGTCTGGATTATATGTTAATGTGAACCCCAAGTATTTAATTCCTTGTACCTGTTGACATTGACAGTTTTTTGGTGTTAAGAGATTATATTGTGTATTTAATTTCAGACTCAATAATTTGTCCCAATTGATTTTATAGCCTGAGGCATTGCCAAAAGCTTTGAAGAGTTACAGTTATGCTAAGTACGTAACTGTTCTTTTCTGTCTCTTGACATTTCTTTATGAGAACATGTGCACATGGAAACCTTACTGAGCATCTGTGAGGTAAACCAACTTGTATAACTATACCTTGCTGTAGAGCACCCTCCTCATATACCCCAGGAACCTTTACAGTGAGTTTTTGCATGAGCTCAAACAGAATCTATGCCATCAAAACTGAAAGTATAGCTGCTATCCACACTGCCCCCACATCTGCAAAATCCTCCACTGAGTGTGACTGTTGTTCAGAGAACCTAGTAATAACAGACAAATTAATATCTTTACCAACCAATACGCATAGTAATTATATTTACAATAATTTAATGCAAGTCATATACTGGAAATCGTGACACACATTATGCTCTGCCAGAAAAAATTGTCCTTCAGTGCCTATGTACTGCTCAGCCACATCACAGCGTTCAAGCTGCATAGAGCTACCAGGTTTGCCTATATTGTATTAATAGTCTGCATAAGGAAGTACATAACATTCTGAATTTAAGGATTCCATGTGCATAAAGCCCCCCAAAACAATTATATATATTTGAATTTTATCTGGTGCATACCTTTATGGATTATGTTTTTACTTTAATGTTTGTATGAAAAGAAGGATTCAAAATAGTGTTATGAGAATCCATGATAGATAGCTGCAGTAATATACATGGGCCTGGATATTCAGAAGGGTTGAGCATAGCGCAACACTGTTGCACCATGTGCAACCCACTGATGCACCCCGGCATGATGTTCAAACAAGGATTGAGCCTGGCACAAATCCCGGTGTGCCGGAGCGCATCAGTAATGTATGCGGCACAGGTGGGGGGGTGTGCCCATGCATACTCCGCACATCCCGATATTCAGCCCAGGATGTACTGAGCCCATGCATGTGCAACCCCTACTTGCACTGCACACAAGTGAACCAAAAAAAAAAGGAACAACAGATGGCCACCGACAGGTGAGCTGCTTTATTGCAGGGTGCAACACAGCAGCCGCCACCTGTGGGTGGCCACCTGAGCTCTGGCTGCACCTTCGTGGTGGCACCCCCCCACATGCCCGATTGCAGGCATACATAAGAGAAGGATAGTCCTATATCTCTGGTGGTCCAGTGGACCACTTGCAGCCCAGTCACGGGCATATGTCTGTTTAAACATTTAACACTATCCCTGCTGGTCCAGCGGACCACTTGCAATCCTATCGCGGGCATATGTAGAACATCACTATCATACGATATCCCTGGTGGTCCAGTGAACCCGCTTGCAGCCCGATCTCAGGGCATATGTTATCAAACAAGGTCAATATCCCTGTTGGTCCAGTGGACGCTTCGCTGATCGTAAGCATATGTTTCTAAATGAAATGTCCAATATCCTAGTGATCCAGTGGACCACTCTGCAGCCCGTCGTGGGCATATGTAATAAAAGGAGGTTCAATATCCTGGTGGTTCAGAGGTACCCCTCTCTCACCGCCTGCTGAAGCCCCAGCCCGCTTCCCCCGGTCAATGGCAGGCAGTAGCACCACCTGCATGGCCGCCCCCACCACCACTGACTGACACCATATGGTAGGGCTGTATGTTCATTGGTCCATAGTGTGAGGTCAATGGCGTGCAGCTCCGTGCTATATTACAGTCCAGATATGTGAATGGATCCATTCACATATCTGACTGTGTAGTATAGTACGTGGCTGCACGCCCATTGGCTCACCCTGTGGACCAACTGGGCATAGCCCTACTGTATAGTGTCAGTCAGCAGGGTGGCAGGGGTGGCAGGCAGGGGTGCTGCCGCCCACTGCTGACTGGGAAGAGTGGGCGGTGGGGTTAGTGGGCGGTGGGGAGGGGGTACCACTGACCACCAGGGATATTGGACCTCCCTTTATTACATATGCTCTGCAATCGGGCTGCAGCAGTCCACTGGATCACCAGGGATATTGACATTTCATTTACAACATATGCCCATGATCGGACTGCAAGCAGTCCACTGGACCATCAGGGATATAGGACTTTTCTTTACCACATATGCCCGCGACACAAGGAAAGGGTCCACTGGACCACCAGGGATAATGGACCTTTCGTTTACTACATATGCCTGCGATCAGGCTGCAAGCGGTCCACTGGACCACCAGGGATATAAGACGTGTACTTCCTTTACAAATTCCCATGATCGGGCTTTGGGGCACTTTTCCACGATGTGCAGGGGGCGTCAGTCCCCAACAGCTACAGCCTGGCAGGGCGCCAGGTGCAAGTCATAGGGGATAGGCACACCTGCATGCAAATGGGGCCTTAATGACATGGAAATGGCCCCATTTGTGCCTTGCATGCATTATTGCCCCATTTGCATGAGCACTTTTGAATATCACGGTTGTTGCGCCCAGCACAATGGAACTTGCGCTAGCACATCCCACTGCTCCACTCTGGCCACTTGTGCTGGCGCAGTGCCACTGCGCCATGTGCACTGTGGGTGGCCAGGGTGCAATATTCAATGTTGCTGTGCCATGGCACAGCTCCATTGAATATCACCCTGTCAACGCCCCTGCGCAGCCAAGTTGCGCTGTGCCCAGGCTCGCGCCACAGCCTGGCTCAGTCTGAATATCCAGGCCATTGTGTTCATTTATTTTCATTCTGTTATAAAGCTTTGTATATTCCAGTTTTTATGCATGCCACTGCACTGCTATTAAAATTAAACAGCCCCATCTCAAAGTACATTCTTTGTGTTAGTTATACTTCCTCTGAGTAAAGCACTTCAGAGCAAATCTACAGTCTTTTCTGCTCCATGAAAACATTCCTGTCTGAACACTAAGCAGAGAGTGAAAGGCATCTCTTTACTGTCTCTTCAAACTTTCCGCAGCTTACTGGCAGCAAGAAGATGCGTGAGGCATTCAAAGAAAGTTCAAAGTGACAGGTAAGGTAAAGCACTGCAACACCTGCCTAGAATCATCAAACTGGTCAGAACCGATATGGCTGTAGAAAGCTTTTAGGAGTGGTAAGAGCAGTAAACAGAATATGCTGTGCACTCACTGCACAGGAGTCAGCCATAATACTGCAGCGATTACAGTACTGCGAATGCATGATACTCACACATGTGCAGTTTGCCCTGGAGTCAGACTTGTGCAACATGGCGGTGCTGACATAACTACGTGCAATAAACCAGTCCCCCCGGGTTACTAGAATCCCATTAGTACTAGCCTTAGGCAAGTAGGAAAAGACAGCTGGTGGGGAGGTCATTAGAGGCTTTCTACATGACATCATTGTTTACTCAGCTAGCTTGAGAGATGGATGATTACGTCATTTAGAATTCTCACAGCAGCATAACCATTTTAGAGTTAGCTGCTTTTGGGGAGCTTAGAATGTTTATCAGTAAGTTCAAGTATGGCAGTTAGACTGGCAGGAGGTCTGTCATTTGGGCTCTGTCAAAGGGAGCCCCGGTATTTCTCACCGTCATTTGGTAAAATCTTCAGTTTGCCTGCAGGACTCTTTAGTTTCACTCATGGTGAGGGCCGAGGGGGAATGCAGTTCTTGTGGATCCAAAGGGCCATCCCCTGAAGTTCCTGAAGTTCACAGCTGCCTTAAGGAAGAGCTATGAGTAGAATCTGACAACTACCAGAGAAAGAAAGGTGCCTTTTGTTTTTTCCATGACTGGGAGGAAGGAACAACTAATCTGTGAGTATGGAATTTGAGACTGTTCTCTGAGGGAGTTGTCTGAGGTGCGTGTGCCCTAGATAAGGTTATATCACACCGACCACGACCCCTTTCAATACAACTGTACTGAATTTAAAGTTAAAGTTAGAGTCTTTAGCAATTCATTGGGGATTAGAGACTTATTTGGTGTAGCCCTGAAGGAATGGCAGAGGCTGTTTGGGGCAAAGGGTGAGGAATGCCATCTGGAGTTTCAGGCAGGACTAAGTGGTTCATGGATGGCACCAGTGTTCCATGGGTATCGACCGTGCACCAGGAGGATTTTAAAGTGTATGGCACATCCCTGAGATATACACTTTGGAAATGGAAATGTGTGGAAAATGTTTATAGTGTGTGGCACATCCCACAGATACACACTTTGGAAGAGAGATATAGATTTTTTTTGTGGAAAACAGTATTGCCTAGCAAAGTGTCCTGCAAAAGAGAGTGTGCATGTATTGCAATGATAAACCTTTGGGGGACCACCCTTGCTTTAAGTAACATCTGTAAATGAAGCCATACTGCAAAATCCCAGTTACTGCTTTAGACATTCTGCTTGTTGCTTCTAGTGTGAATGTTATTGGGGCTACTCATCAATTAGGTCTAGCATATGCCTAGCATCCTCTCCCCTGGACCTGGTTGTAAATAAAAAGGTCCATTTTAGTATGTACCCCAACCCCCCCATCCTCTAGATAATGAGTCTGGTATACACTCCAATGCTAGGGGTGGTACCATGAGTGTAGCTCTGCTAAAAGAAAATTGCATGCCATGTAATTGTCAGTAGTTCTTTTAAGGGGGTGCCAGCTAGCCAAAGGTGGTGTGGGGGTTACATACATATGCCCGATACTCATGCATGCACAGTTTAAGTCTGCGCCACCTTGTTGCACATGGCAGCCGTCACGTCCATACTTACAGAAAGGAAAAGTAGTGTGCCAGGAAGTGAGTATGTTTATGTGGGACGCAGTAGGGAAGGGCTGCATAAACTGAATCACTGGAAACTATGCTGGAGCACTGGGGCAGAACATCAGACAGTGGTCCGGGTATGTGCTTCTACAGCGCTTTTTTGCAAATCTGATGATGGCATAACATCTGTGGAGCTTGGCCTGCACAACCATAAAAATCAGACTCAGGAGGAGACTATTAACAAACTAGAGATCTGGTCTTGGATTTGCTCATCATCACAGTCATTTTCTCATTCTTTTTTAAGTAGCAATTTCTGGTAAATGTCCATTAACCATACTGATCTCAGTGCTGGGAGACTACTTCTGGGTTTCCCCTGATTGTACTAGGAGAATGTAGTAGCAGTCTTGAAGGGGTTGCTGCCAGGGGTGGCATGCTCTGAAAAAAGTGGTCCCCATGCTCATCTGCACATTTTAGAAATGACCCCTTGAGTTAAAGGGGACAGGAATTGATCACTTATGTGCAGTTGTTTGAAATGTCTCTGTTTTTATAAATTATTGTCATACCTCTAAAGGATCCCTATTTTAACTGTGCCTGAAAAAAAGCTGAAGCTGTCAGTTGTGTTTTGTTTTGGTTTTAGATTTATAGAACTGTTATTTAATAAAACAGCAGATTAGGTACATATGGACACATGTTGCTACATGGACATATTAGGATAACAGTATCTCAATTACAAGGGGGGTCTGTGTTAGGTTTGGGTTTTGAATGTACACATACACTAGTCACTTGTTACAGAAATGCAGATATATCATGTCTAAGATAGTATACGTTTGTTCATGAGTAATGTGGACTAATCGTACACAGATTTTAATAAAAATGTATCTGAACAGTACACTGTGTAAACTTTGATTGGCACCACTGTGTGAAACAACTGGTGAATGTTTAACTTACAGTAGGGCAGGTTGTCTTCTAACCTATCTTTTACTTAACAACATATATATTCACATTAATAAGACTTTTAACATTATTTATTATATATTGCTTAAAGAGCTACTGACGCCTCAAAGAACACTTTGAAAAACATAATAAGTAAGTAAAATTCTGCTTGTATTCCATATCTATTTTAGATTTCTCCTCCCCATTATCTAATATCCAGAAAATGGGCATGAATACATGATTTTTATCCCTTACAGTTACTTTAAAGTTAGTCTGCCTCTATAGCTTACTTCCTACTTCAAGTCATAATGCTCTGTTGTGACATCACAATCTGGTGTCATGAGAGTAACTGTGATGTCACAAGCAGTGCATTATGACTTCAGGTAGGGAGACAGCAACAGAAATAATAGATGAACTCTTCAGGAGCAAAAAGTCTGTTTTCATGCAAATGACCTCAGCAATAAATAATGGAGAGAAGGAATAAAGAACTAATGTGAAATGCAAGCTGAACTTTATCTAAATATTATGTTTTGTTAAATTTCTCTTGAAGGTGTCAGCTGCTCTTTAAGCTTATTTTTGCTTGTATTTTTAATCATTGTCATTTACTAATGCTAGCACAGATAAACACAGAGGGCTGGATATTCAAACTGCGCCCAAAAAGTGTGCAACAGCAGGAGCAAGCGCAAGTCAGTTACGCACATGCGCAATAGACGTGATATTCAAACATGGAGAAAGCCAAATTGCGCAACAAGCCAGCGTCTGAATATCGCACAACCTGTGCTATAGCGCAACCAGGAAGAGGAAGCTGAGCAGAGACGATGCACTATGGCGCAACAAGGGCTGCCCAGCTGAGCAGCTCAGAGGTGCCATAGCGCAAGCAGGGAGCCCCCCAGCAGCAGAGCAATGGAACTGCACAACCAGGGAGGTAGGCAGGGGCACACCACCCATGCCACAGATGGGCACAGGACACACTGCAGAACCAACAATGCACCCCACACCCCAGCACTGCATAACTGGGGAGGGATGGAACAGCCATCGGACCATGGGGACAAGCAAACAAAGCACAGCTGGGCCATGGTGCCCCAGCACACCCACTGGCAAGCTGAGACTGCCACACAAGGAGGGCGGCCCACCCCATGGCACAGCAGCCCCCCCGTGCACAGCACACCCTGCACCGTGACCCAAGACACCCCCCATGAGCAGTGACCACCACTGCGGGAACTCCTATGCATACCACCACCCCCCACTGCCACACTGCAACCTCACGTACCACAGAACCATACAAGCCAGACCCACCATGAGCCACAGCAGCTCTGCACAGACACCCACAGTGGTGTGTGGAAGCATGCAGCACACTGATGCAACACAGTGCAGGGCAAACACATACCCATACCCACGGACACTCAACACAGGGACGCAGTAGTGTGGCAGCCAAGCCCCAGTGTGGCCCATGAAAACTGTGCACACACAGCCTGCAGTCCTCATGGCACAGGGGTGACACCCACCCTGTGCATGAACTGTGGCCCTGTACACCACCAGCAGATGCCTGATCACAAGTCACAGACAGTGGTGCACAGCCCTGCAATACACACAAGTCAGCAGCATGGAGGTGGGTCAGCAACCGCGAGGCCATAGTGTCACCCGAGGCAAACATGCACCACACCATTGACAGGAGGCAACCCAGCATGGTGATGGTCACAGTGGATGACCTGCAGGACAGCCACACTGAGAAGGCAGCAGACCTCGCAGGCCACAGACATGCAAGGGTGTCAGCTGCACAGGCCAAGGATGGGTTGACAGGGGCACAATGGACACAGAGCAGGCACCATGGACCACTGCACACAGTAATGCAATGCACAGGGAACAACACACACACCACAAATACCGACTGATGGCCACTCCCACACCAGAGACACTTCCCACACACACACACACACACACACACACACACACACACACACACACACCTCCATGACTGAACCACCCCAGATGCCATGCACACCACTGCAACTGAGCACCTATAGCCAGCTGCAAATCAGAGACCACCACAGTATTCATATCAAAATAACTGTATTCCAAAACATAACAACAACAACTATTTACAATTATGTACAAACATGGGGTGGAGGGACAGGAACAAGGTGGGGGTGGGTAAGGGGCAGGGGTGAACATATGGGAGAGGGAAGGCGGGGTGTGAGGGTTGGTCAAAGGGGGAGGTTGTCTCTCTTCACTGGTGGCCAGCCTGGTCCTCTGCTGCCTGGGGCCGTTGTCTGGGTCACCTCCTCCTCCTCATGCCATGCTGCTGCAGATCCCGCAGGATGGCAAGGGACTCTTGCGCCACCCGCACAAGGTCCTGGATGGACCGCTGCATTCGCAGGAGTATCCGCACACCTAGGACAAGGGATCAGAGTCAATGGGTGTGACTGTCCATCCCCCTGCAGCCCACCCAGTATGCATGGCAGACAGCCATGTGCCACGCTCCTGTGATGGTGTGCACCCACCCACAGTGACCTTGTCCACAAGACATGCCCAACCAGGCAGCAACAGCCATGTGTACCACTGCACACATACACCGCCCATGTCCAGCACAGCACAACCAGGCCATACAGTAATGTGGCTATGCGGTGGGCAGGCAGTGCCACAGCCATGTGCCCAGTGCACGCATGGACCACCATTGACACACTCCCAGACATGCAGTGGCACTGGGACAGTGCTGACTGTCACATGTTGCGTGCATGGCAGTGGTGTCCTTGGATGGTGGCCATGCCCTGCCTCCCACCCTGTCACACAGCATGCAATAGCAATCATGGTGTCATGGCACTCACCCTCATCAGGATGCTGTTGGCGTTGTGGTTGTTCACTGCCACGATCCGGGTCCTGCAGCCACCACCCTCCGCTGCTGATCCAAATTCCTCCTCTGCTCGGCCATGCCTGTGGGAGACTAAAGGAGAGAAACACATCAGTACAAATCCAAGCATATTCCCCGCCCCAATGTGTGCGCCCACCCACCCAGCCAGACCCACCCATCCCATACCCTGTAAACACCGCCATAGCCAACCCTAGACCATCCCTCCCCTATGTGCTGGACACATGAGACAGTGTTACCAATATGGACTATACAAGTGTGTAGACGTATCACCCACCTGGACGAGGCACCACGCCCCTCCTGGCACGCAACCGCAGACATGCCAGTAGCTCTGGCTCCCTCCGTCTCAGGTCCCCATACCGGTGCCTGCACTGTTCAGCCATTCTCCTGTGACCAGTGGCTGCCTCCAGGTCAGTGGCCACCTCTTTCCAGACCTGGGTCCTGGCCCTGTCCAGTGGCACCCTCACCAAACAGTGGGCCATAGTGTGGCTCCACAGTGGCCACAAGGTTGGCCAGCTCAAGGGCATCCCACTGAGGGGCTCTCCTGAGTGCCATCTCTAATGCTATAGTAGACAATATGGCACTCCGCAGCGTGGCAACCCCACGTGGAAGAGCTGCATGGTACATCGCCGCCATTCCCTATCGCGCAGTCGGTACAGCGCTGCCATTCCCTATCGCGCTGTCACCGAACAGCGCGATAGAGCCATACACATGCCAGACGTACAGCACCAGGGGGCAAAGGTCAGGCACAAGGTCAGGGGTCAGTGGCGCAAGGCCACGCACAGCGCCATCAGACATCTACATGTCCTGCACAAACAGTCACCTGCGTGCCAGTGCCACAGTGTGGACTATTGCGCAGTTGTGCCACAGCGCCATTTGGTTCCCAGCGCTGTAGTGCCACTGGCACAATGGTGGCCATGTCCTGAATGGTTGATCGCGCACAGCATGTCATCAGCGCAGCAGACGCCTACGTAAGCCACCTGGGCATGCGCAATGTGGTGTACTACACAGTCACGGAAATGCGCCATTGGCTCAGCCGGCTCATCCGTATTGCGCAAAGCGCAACGGCGCGATATTCAGCCGACACATGCAAATCATCTGATCAGCCATTCAAAGGCACAGTGGCGCGATTTGCATCTCATTACAGTTGCTCTACTCCTAATTTGCATGCATTGCACTATAAATGTGCGATACTGGGCTGCGCTGGCCAGATTCGGGTTACTGCAGGTGAGAGGTGTTGCATGCTGTGTGATGTTCTGGACAATGGTCATGGGATAACGCTGTAGACTGCACAGTGACAGGTGTCTACTTCCACCCATACAGACCGACATGACCGAGCAGAGCCAAGGTGAGGGTGAGGATGGTGGGCGGAGGAGGAGGCCCAACTTCACCACAGCGGAGACAGAAGACCTCTTCCAGGCCTACCTGGAAGAGGAGCCACTACTGAGTGGACTGCGGGGCACCCCTCAGGCCCGTGTGGCTGCATGGGAGGGGGTAGCTTGGGCAGTGAACCTGCACGGAAGCCACCAGCGCCCCGTGCAGGAATGCAAAAAGAAGATGGGGACAGACCACAGGAGGGTGAAGGAGAAGGTGGCAGCCCTCAGGGCGGCACGTGCTGGCACAGGCGGGGGCCAGCCAAGGGTGGCGGAGCTGACCCTGGCTGAGGACCGACTGGCTGCATCAATGCAGCAGAGTGCTATTGAGGGCATACCAGAAGGTGGATTCCAGACAGGTGGAAGCCCATCACTGCATGGTATGACATGGTGGTGGTGTTGGGGGGGGAAGGTTGTTCACACGCACTCACATGTCCTCACTTTCTGTTACAGATCCTGTTCATCTTCAGGGGACGGAGGTGGTGGGTCCAGGCAGTGAGGAAGACCTGCCGGAGTTGGAGGAGGGTCCATCCACCTCTGTCGCCAGCCAGCATGCACTGCACCAGCATGCACACCTGGCTGCCAACTCTGTTGTCAGTGAGTCAGGTGTGGGGGGTGCACAGCTTGTGTCTCAGCAGTCTGGCATGCAAGCATGCCAGCACACTGTGACTGTGGCCGTAGCACGTACCTGCACCATTGATGATGCAAGGATTGCAATGGGCAGTGACATGTGTGTGTCCCATGACGGACATACAGCAGGCCAGCACGTGCCCCTGGGCCTAGCTGGTTCCAACGTGTGTGCCAGCATGTCGGCACAGTCCCAGGCTGTGCCTGTCAGCACCGTTGGGGCAGCACCGGTGGCTGTGCAGGTGTCTGGCACTGTTGTGGCCACAGCAGTGGAACGAGTGGTCCCTGGGGCACAGCGGTTGGAGGGGCAGCAGCAGCAGTCACCCACCAGGTCTGGGGGTACAGTGTCCAGTGGTGGCACATGCCCACCGCCCTTTGATATGCCTATTCCTGGTCCTGGTGAACAGCGCCCACCCTCAAGGGGTGTTGAGCATCAGGACCTTCCATACCCTGGGGGACAGGATGCCGTTGTGGCACAGTACCCATTTGAAGAGCACACCCGCCTGCGCGAAATCAGTACAGCAGCAGTGGGCTGCAACTGCCCATGGAGGCACTGTGCATGGTTGTGGAGTGGCACAGCAGGGACTGTGCTCTGATCCTTGCAGAGATGGTCCATATGTGGATGTATGTGACCGCCGCCGTTGACAGGCAGACCCAGGCATTGCTCGCTGTCGTGGCTGCATTGGGCACACAAGCAGGTGCCCCTGTACCGTGCACCCCACACAGTACGCTCTCCATTCCCCATTCCCAGCATCGTGTGACACCCAGACTGTCAATGCCGGGTTCTGCTGTGGGCATCCCGAGCACCCCTGGTGCAGGTATGTTTGGCATACTACAGACCCCAGTGCAGACAAGGTCATGATCGTGCAGTGGGACCCCTAGTGGTCCATCGGTGCCACCTCATGTGGCCCATGATCAGCCTGCCAGTGCTGTTGGGTCACGGCGGGGCCGCCCATACATCCGCTGTGGCCGTGGAACAGTGCAACATGACTGACCTGTCTCCCAGTGCGGCCCTGTCTGGTGCTGCCCTGTGTCAATGTGTTGGCGGTGGCAGTGCACTGGTGGGTGCCCTGCCCATCACGCTGACACAGGACCACCTGCACACCATCCCCACTGCTGTCCACAGATGCGTGGCATGATGATGCCTGCATTGTACTGTACACCAAGGTGCAAGGGTGCCCAGCATCTGACACACGTACTTGGACAGTACAGGTGGTGGGTGTGGTCTGTGGATCTGTGTGTTTGCCATGTCTGTTCCTGCTCTGCTGTGCACCTGCCCATGTACGCTTTGTGCCTGGTGTGTGTGTGTGTGTGCCCATATGACTGTTCACCCCTCCCTGATGGTGTGTTAGTGTGCCTGGTCTCTTCAACTCCCCTTGCTGTCATGCACCCCTGGTGTGTTACCCTGTGTGCCTGTGGGTTGCACCAGGACAGTGTTGGTTGCACATGGCCCCTTCACTTACCTGTGTCATGTATAATGCTCCTCCGTGATGGTGTCCCGGTGCAGCTGAGCCTGCCGGATCAGTCGGGGGTCCCACCATCCAAGGGGGGGCTGCTCATCACCATCATCACCGGCGCCACTGGCGTCCCCATCGCTGTCCCCCTCCTCGACCTGAATGGCTATCCCACAGTCTTTGGCCATGTTGTGCAGGATACTACAGGCCAGAAATATCCCACAGGCCTTTGAGGGGCTGTACTGTAGGGCACTGCCGGAGGTGTCTAGGCATCGGAAGCGTGCCTTGAGCATCCCAAACACCTGCTCAATGATGTTGCATGTGGCAGCATGCGCCTCATTATAGCGTTGCTGCGATGGGGTCATGAGGCACCGGTATGGTGTGAGCAGCCAGGGATGGAGTGGGTATCCGCTGTCACCTGTGTGGAGATGGTGGAGATGAGTATCATGTTCAGGTCCATATTGCCAATATCCCTGTGCCACTACCATAGCACCTGTGGCATTCCCACCCTTGCCCCACATTTGCAATTCACATGCGTACTCACCCACTAGATGGCCTGTGGGATGTCCCCACTCGAATCGATGGCACAGTGCGGACTGATACCATATGAAGGCATCATGTGCTCCACCAGGTGTGTGGCACAGACATTGATTATGCGCATAGTGGCATCACACACCACCTGGCAGTTGACACTGGAATAGCCCTTCCTGTTCCTATATGCAGCCCCATCAGGGCCGGGTGGCGTCGCGAATGGCCACATGGGTGCGGTCTATGGCCCCTAGCACACCGGGCATACGTGCTGCCTGTGGAACTCTGCGCATGTTTGCTGTCGCTGCTGCTGCGGTGGTGAAATGGATGTGCTCCGCAGCATGTGGCAGCAGTGCGCTGAGGAACTGGGTGAGGATGCGTGACGTGGCTGACTGTGTGATGCCTGTGGTGTCCCCTGTCAGCCTCTGGAAGGTGCCCGTGGCAAGCAGGCACATGCAGGCTGTCACCTTGGTCTCCACCGACAGAGCATGACTCCGTCGTGAGGGTGCCTGCATCACATCACTGCACAGCTCACAGAGCAGCCTCAGTATTGCCCTGTTCAGGCTGTACCGGTCCACGATCTCTACATCTGTGTACAGCTCAAAGCTGATGCGGGCACGGTACTGCCTGTTGGGGCGTATCACCGACGGGCCCTTCCACGCCACGCCCCTGCAGCATGCATTCTCACCCTCATTACAGCTTCCATGTGAAGCTGGCACTGTCCATCTCCTGGCTTGTGACCCCCGGCTGATGTTGCTCTGTTACCCCGCTGTCCTGACTGTTACCTCCACTGCACCGGGTACCCCCGCTGGCCTCTGCAGCCTATGGCCCACACAACTTCCCTTGCCTACCCTGTTCTGGACTGTCACTGTCTGTCTCTCTCTGTCTGTCTTGCTTGGCATCCCTGTAGCGTTCTTGCGCCTCTTACTTGAGCCTTTTTATTTTGGCTCATTTCCGCTGTGGCGCACCTTCCGGTTGTTCCGCTATTGCGCATTGCACAAACCTTTGAATATCGCATTGCGCTCTTTATGCATGGATCCACCCCCTTCGGTTGCACATGCCTTCATTTGCATTGCGCTGTTGCTCAGCCTGTTTTCAGTGGCGCAACTGCCTCCTGTTGAATATCGCAGAATGGCGCAAATTCGGACTTGCGCATGCGCAACCCTATTGCGCATGGTGCAACCCTTTTGAATATCCCACCCAGAGGGTTTTAAAATAAAACTTCAGTTGGTTTGCAGCTTGCATCAGGGAATGAACCTTCAAGTCAGTGAAATTTGACCTTGGGATAGCTTTCTTTTGATGGAACTAATCCTGTCTTGGTGAAGTAATTTGCAAGGCTGAGGCTGTTTAGAAGTACAATACAAGTTATCAAGAGTTATGCTAAAAAAATGTAAATATCTCTAAAAGTATACAATTTACAGAAAGTTGTTCAGGACAACAAGACCTTTCAAATGACCCTATTCATTAAGCCGCACTAATTATATTTTTTAAACTATGGCCATCTGATTACCTGAATTTTCATTTTTATCACAATTTTCACCTTTCGGATAGCTATATTTAAAGAAATCTAATGAATTTAGATCAATGATTACCATCATCTGAAAGGTCATTTTGTCCTGAACAACTTTCATGTTGGTTGTATATTGGTAACTTATATACTTTCTGAGATATTTACATTTGTTTGGCATGACTCCTACTGTGTTCACTCAGAGAGAAACAAAATGAGGTTGTTTGGAAGACCATATTTTACAAAATATAAAGAATTCAGATTAGTGACTACCCTGATGAGAATGGTCTTTTTGCCCTGAACAACTTTCACGCTGGTTGTTTTTGTGCACCTTGAATAGTTTTAAAGATATTTAGATTTGTTTGGAAGGTGTGCACATTTGCTCTCAGAGAAAAGCAGCTTGAATTTCTGTGCCCATCATTCTAATTAAACAGAAAGAATGGAGTATTTCTTTAACTGCCATGGAGATTTGCAAAATGGAAGGACACACTGAAAACTCCTAAAAGATGTGTTCCACGGAAATGTTTTTTTCAAGGGAAAGCAGGATGGCTGTAGGCTCTGCCCACAGCCATAAAAATCAGTATTTATTGCTCACTCATAGTTTAGTACATGTTAATTAAACTTTGAGTTAAAATGAGTTTACGCAGAAGAATTATAACTAACACATAGAATTTACCTAAAAACGGGGCTGTTTTAATAGATGAAAGTAAATGAACACAGTGTATGTTACTGCAGCCATCTGGTACAGATTCTTATAATGCTGTTTTGAATCCTTCATTTCTTTTATGTAGTTCTGCTTACAGTATATTAATACAATATAGGCAAACCTGTTGGTAATACTTTCATAAGATATAAGTACGAGTTTGTGACACTGTGGGTGAGATATTCAAACTGCGCCCAAAAAGTGTGCAACAGCAGAAGCAAGCGCAAGTCACTTGCGCACATCCGCAATTGTCGCGATATTCAAACATGGAGCAAGGCCAATTGCGCAAGCAGCCAACGTCTGAATATCGCACAAACTGTGCCATAGCTCAACTAGGAAGGGGAAGCTGAGCAGAAATGATGCACCACAGCGCAACAAGGCAAGCCCAGCTGAGCAGTCCAGAGGCGCCATAGTGCAAGCAAAGAGACCCCTGCAGCATAGCAATGGAAGTGCACAACCAGGGAGGTAGGCAGGGGCACACCACCCATGCCACAGATGGGCACAGGGACACACTGCCGAACCAACAATGTACCCCCACACCCCAAGCACAGCATAACTGGGGGAGGGATGGAGCAGCCACTGGGCCATGGGGACAAGCAAACAAAGCACATCCCGGCCATGTTACTGCAGCACACCTACTGTCAACCTGAGACTGGCACACAAAGGAGGCGGAGCACCCCAGTGTCCAGCGGCCCCCCTGTGCACAGCACTCCCAGCACTGTGACCCCAAGACACCACCCATGCACAGTGACCAGCACTGCAGGAATCCCCAGGCCCCCCCGGAACACTGCAACCTCGTGAACCACAGAACCACACAAGCCAAACCCACCATGACCACCCAGCAGTGGATGGCAGAACACAGCAATACTGACTGGAAGCCTAACCCACACCAGAGACACCGCCCCACACACACGCACACACATACCCATGACCATACCACACCTGATGCCATGCACACCACTGCAACTGAGCACCTATAGCCAGCTGCAAATCAGAGACCACCACAGTATTCATATCAAAATATATATGTAATAAAGATGCAAAACAAGAGCAACAAACAGTAACATATGTACAAAGCAGGGGTGGGGGTATGGGTATGAGGTAGGGGTGGGTAAGGGGCAGGGGTGAACAACTGGGAGAGGGAAGGTGGGGATTGCCAATGTCTGGCTACCACCTGGCAGCCTGCCCTCCTCCTTCTGCCTGGCGCTGTGCCCGTGGCCTCCTCCGGCACCGCATGCCATGCTGCTGTAGGTTGAGGAGGATGGTATGCGAGTCCATGGCCACTTGAGTCAGCCTCCGCATGCCCTGCTCCAACATGTGCAGGATCCGGATACCTAGGACAAGGGATCAGAGTCAATGTCTGTGACTGTCCACATCCCTGAATGCCACCCATCATGCATGGCATACAGCCAAGTGCCCCGCTCCTGTGATGGACTGCACTCACCCATAGTGACCGTGCACAAGACATGCCCAACCAGCCAGAAATGGCCATGTGTACCACTGCACACACACACTGCCCATGTCCAGCACAGCACAACCAAGGCTGCCCAGTGATGTGGCTACATGGTGGGATGCTAGTGCCACAGCCATGTGCCCAGTGCATGCATGGACCACCACTGACGCACACACACGCATGCAGTGCCACTGGACAGTGATGACTGTCACATGTTGCGTGCATGGTAGTGTCATCCATGGAAGGTATCCGTGCCCCCCCAGCATGCAATAGCATCCATGATGTAATGACACTCACCCTCATCAAGCCACTGCAGCAGGTGCTGCTGTGGCTGTGGCTGCTGCTGTGGCTGTGGCTGTGGCACACCTCCTCCGCCAGCCACCCTGGCACCGCCATCCCAGGCCTCAGCCTATGCCCACCTCTGCTCCTCCACACCTGTGGGAGACAAATGAAGAGAAACACATCAGTGAGATCCCAAAGCAGACAGCCCCTTGACCTAGTGAGTGTGCCTGCCCACGCAACCAGACCCAAAGAGCACACACCTGCAAACACCCTCACAGCAAACCATAGCCCAACCCACCCCCGTGTGCAGATCACATTACACAGTCACCCATGCGGACAATACCGGTGCATACACAGCACACCCACCTGGCCTGGGCACAATGCCCCTCCTGGCATGCAACCTGAGGCACTCAAGCAGAGCACGCTCTCTCCTCCATAGGTCGCTGTAGCAGTGCCTGCACTGCTCAGGGGTCCTCCTCCACCCAGTGGCCTGCTCCAGGGCAGTGACGACCTGCTGCCACACATGGGTGCGTGGTACATGCAGGGGCACTCCCTCAAACAGTGAGCCATGGTGAGGCTCCACCACAGCCACCAGGTTTGCCAATTCCAAGGCCCCCCATTGTGGTGCCCTCCTGCGTGCCATTTTCAAAATGTAAAATGGCAATATGGTGCTCCGCAGCGCGGCAACCCCATGTGGAAATGTTGCACAATACACACTCCATCACTGCCTATCGTGCTGTTCGGACAGCACCGTTGGTCCATATCGCGCTGTCACCAAACAGCGCAATAGAGCTGTACACATGCCAGACGTACAGCGCCAGGGGGCAAAGGTCGGCCACAAGGTCATGGGTCAGTGGCGCAAGGCCACGCACAGCGCCATCAGATGTCCACACGTCCTGCATGATCGGTCACCTGCGTGCCAGTGCCACAGTGGACTATTGCGCAGTACTGCCACAGCGCCATATGGTGACTAGTGCTGTAGCTCCACTGGCACAATGGTGGCCGTGTCCTGAATTGCTGATCATGCACAGCACGTCATCAGCATGGCAGACCCCTATTTAAGCTACCTGGGCATGCGCAATGCAGCGTACCACACAGTCACAGAAATGCGCCATTGGCTCAGCCGGCTTGCTCAAAGCGCAACGGCGCGATATTCAACCGACACATGCAAATCATCTGATCAGCCATTCAAAGGTGCAGTGGTGCGATTAGCATGTCATCAAAGTTGTGCCACTCCTAATTTGCATGCATTGCACTATAAATACGCGACATTGGGCTGCGCTGGCCAGATTCGGTTACTGCAGGAGAGGTGAGTTGCATGCTGTGTCAGATGTTCTGGCCAATGGTCATGGGATAACGCTGTAGACTGCACAGTGACAGGTCCACTTCCACCCATACAGACCCGACATGACCGAGCAGAGCCAAGGTGAGGGTGAGGATGGTGGGCGAAGGAGGAGGCCCAACTCACCACGGCAGGAGACAGAGGCCCCTTCAAGGCCTACCTGGAAGAGGAGCCACTACTGAGTGGACGGCGGGCACCCCTCAGTCCCGGCTGCATGGAGGGGGAAGTTCGGCAGTGAACCTGCACGGAAGCCACCAGCGCTCCGTGCAGGAATGCAAAAAGAAGATGGGGACAGACCGCAGAAGGGTGAAGGAGAAGGTGGCAGCCTCAGGGCGGCAATGCTGGCAAGGCGGGACCAGCCAGCGTGCGGAGCTGACCCGGCTGAGGACCGACTGGCTGCATCAATGCAGTGGAGTGCTGTAGAGGCGTACCAGGAGGTGGGATTCCAGACAGGTGGAAGCCCATCACTGCACGGTATGACATGGTGGTGGTGTTGGGGGGGGGAGGTTGATCACATGCACTAACATGTCCTCACTTTCTGTTACAGATCCTGTTCATCTGCAGGGGATGGTGGAGGTGGGACCATGGAGTGAGAAAGACCTGCCAGAGGTGGAGGAGGGTCCATCCACCTCTGTCGCCAGCCGGCATGCGCTGCCCCAGCATGCACACCTGGCTGCCACCTCTGTTGTCAGTGAGTCAGGTGTGGGGGGTGCACAGCTTGTGTCTCAGCAGTCTGGCATGCAAGCATGCCAGCACGCTGTGACTGTGGCTGTAGCACATACCTGCACCATTGATGATGCAAGGACTGCAATGGGCAGTGACACGTGTGTATCCCATGACGGACACACAGCAGGCCAGCACGTGCCCCTGGACCTAGCTGGTTCCAACGAGTGTGCAAGCACGTCAGCACAGTCCCAGGCTGTGCCTGTCCACACCGGTGGGGCAGCACCAGTGGCTGTGCAGGTGTTTGGCACTGTTGCGGCCACAGCAGTGGAACGAGTGGTCCCTAGGGCACAGCAGTTGGAGGGGCAGCAGCAGCAGTCATCCACCAGATCTGGGGGTACAGGGTCCAGCGGTGGCACATGCACACCACCTGTTGACTTGCCCACACCTGGTCCTGGTGAATAGAACCCACCCTCAAGGGGTGTTGAGCATCAGGCCCTTCCATACCCTGGGGGACAGAATGCCAATGTGGCACAGGACCCATTGGATGAGCACACCCACCTGCTGCGGGCATCAGTAGAGCAGCAGATGCGGGTTGCAATGTGTGTGGAGGCACTGTGCGTGGCTGTGGAGTGGAACAGCAGGGACAATGCATTGATCCTTGCAGAGATGGTCAGACTGCGGACGGATGTGACCGCCGCCATGGACAGGTTGACCCAGGCAGTGGTCTGTCTGTGGCGCATTGAGGCACACAGTCAGGTGCCCCTGCCGCACACCCCACATAGCACGCTCTCCTCCCGCTCCTCGCATCGTGCCATGCCCAGACTGTCAACGCCGGGTTCTGCTGTGGGCATCCCAAGCACACCTGGTGCAGGTATGTTCAGCATGCTACACACCCCTGTGCGGACAAGGTCGCGATCGCGCAGTGGGACCCGTGGTGATCCATCGGTGCCACCCCATGTGGCCCATGATCAGCCTGCCAGTGCTGCTGGGACACGGCGGGGCCGCCCACGCATCCGCGGTGGCCATGGAACAGTGCAACATGACTGACCTGTCTCCCAGTGCGGGCCCTGTCTGGTGCTGCCCTGTGTGCAATGTGTGTCATGGTGGGCAGTGCACTGGTGGGTGCCCAGCCCAACACGCCGACACGCGGACCACCTGCACACCCACCCGACTGCTGTCCACAGGTGCGTGTGCATGATGATGCCTGCATTGTACTGTACACCAAGGTGCAAGGGTGCCCAGCATCTGACACACGTACTTGGACAGTACAGGTGGTGGGGGTGGTCTGTGGATCTGGGTGTTTGCCATGTCTGTTCCTGCTCTGCTGTGCACCTGCCCATGTATGCTTTGTGTGTCTGTGTGTGTGTGTGTGTGTGTGTGTGTCCATATGACTGTTCACCCTCCCTGATGGTGTGTTCGGTGCCTGGACCCTTCCACTCCCTGCCATCATGCACCCCTGGTGTGTTACCCGTGTGCCTGTGGGTTGCGCCTGGACAGTGTTGGCTGCACATGGCCCCTTGACTTACCTGTGTCATGCATAATGCTCCTCCGTGATGGTGTCCCGGTGCAGCTGGGCCTGCCGGATCAGTCGGGGGTCCCGCCGTCTAAGGGGGGGCTGCTCATCACCATCATCACCGGCGCCGCTGGCGTCCCCATCGCTGTCCCCCTCCTCGACCTGTATGGCTATCCCACAGTCTTTGGCCATGTTATGCAGGATACAACAGGCCAGGAATATCCCACAGGCCTCGAGGGGCTGTACTGTAGGCACCGCCGGAGGTGTGTAGGCATCGGAAGCATGCCATAAATATCCCAAACACCCGCCGATGATGCTGGCGTGTATGCATGCCTCATTATAGCGCTAAGCGATGGGGTCATGGGGCCGGTATCGTGTGAGCAGACAGGATGGAGGGTATCCACTGTCATCTGTGTGGAGATAGTGGAGATCAGTTTCATGTTCAGGTCCATATTGCCCATATCCTGTGTGCCACTACCATGGCACCTGTGGCATTCCCACCCTTGCCCCAATTTTGCAATTCCTACATGCGTACTCACCCACTAGATGGCCTGTGGGGATGTCCCCACTCTCGAATTGATGGCACAGTGCGGACTGATACCATATGAAGGCATCATGTGCTCCACCAGGGTGTGTGGCACAGACATTGATTATGCGCCCAGTGGCATCACACAGCACCTGGCAGTTGACACTGGAAAAGCCCTTCCTGTTCCTGTATGCGGCCCCATCGGGGCCAGGTGGCATGAGAATAGCCACATGGGTGCAGTCTATGGCCCCTAGCACGCCAGGCATGTGCTACCCTGTGGAACTCCTGCATGTTTGCTGTACGCTCTGCCGCGGTGCTGGGGAAATGGATGCACCAGAGCATGGCAGCAGTGCGCTTGAGGAATTGGGTGGTGATGCGTGACGTGGGCGTATCGTGTTATGCCTGTGGTGTCCCCTGTCGGCCTCTGGAAGATACCCGTGGTGAGCAGGCACATGCAGGCTGTTACCTTTGTCTCCACTGACAGAGCGTGACTCCATCATGAGGGTGCCTGCATCACATCACTGCACAGCTCACAGAGCTGCCTTAGTATTGCCCTGTTCAGGCAGTACCAGCCCACAATCTCTACGTCTGAGTGCAGCTCAAAGCTGATGCGGGCACGGTACTGCCTGTTGGTGGCATACCGACACTGCCCTTCCATCGCCACGTCCCCGCAGCATGCCTTCTAACCCTCATTACAGCTTCCATGTGAAGCTGGCACTGTCCATCTCCCTGGCTTGTGTCCCCCCCCGGCTGTTGTTGTTCTGTTACCCCTGCTGTCCTGACTGCTACCCCCACTGCACCGGGTACACCTACTGGCCTCTGCAGTCTGTGTCCCTGCACACCCTCCCTTGTCCCTCTCCTCTCCTGTGCACTCCCAGGCCTGCACTGTTTGCCACTGTCTCCCTGTTTCTCCCTGCCTCATGTGGCTTCCCTGTAGCATTCTTGCGCCTCTTCCTTGAGCCTTTTTATTTTGTATCATTTCACTGCGTGGCTTACCTTCAAGCTCATCTGCTGTTGCGCATTGCGCAAGTCTTTGAATATCGCATTGCGCTCTTTATGCATGGGTCCACCTCTTCGGTTGCGCATGCCTTCATTTGCATTGCGCTGTTGCTCAGCCTGTTTTCAGTGGCGCAACTGCCTCCTGCTGAATATCGCAGAATGGCGCAATTTCAGACTTGCGCATGCGCAACCCTGTTGCGCATGGCGCAACCCTTTTGAATATCCCACCCAGTATGTCTGTTACAGGACGATTTTAAGTTGATTCAAAAATGATTCAAGAAGGTGTTTTTTAGTTGTATATTCTTTATTCACAGTTCCCCCAGAAAAAGCCTCGTAGGCTAAACATCAGGATTGTAAAATAATAGAAAGACAGTATTTGAAATGTTTTGTGTAGTGGCCTTTTTTGGCACAGAGCAGCCTACTCTGAACTACTTATAGGGAACATTTCTTCATTGAAAAGGCGGTAGATGCCTAGAACTCACTGCTGGCAGAATTGGTGGAGGCTAAAATGATGGGGTGGGGGGGCTTCAAGCATGCATGGGATAACTATATAACTATAGGGGAATATTAAAAAGAGGAAGGGAGTTAGGAGGGTTGTCATAGACTAGATAGGGTCTGTGGAGGAAGAATAGGCAGGGAAAACTTGGGCAGGCTAGATGAGCTAAGCAGTCCTTTCCTGCCGACAAATTCTATGTGTCTATGCTTCAGAGGAGCATTAGGTCCAGCTAGTTGGGGAACTTAAGAAAGCTGCAAAATCAGATTCATTGGTGACTTTGGGGGATCTTCAATCTGCCTGGCACACACTGACATCTTGAAGCTAATGGTAGGACTGAGAGGGTGTTCCTGTTCACTTCCAAGGACTGCTTCCTAGAACAGTAAGTCAAACAAGGGACTAGGTTTGAAGCCCTCGTTGATCGTTTTCTCAGTAGTGGAGATGGAAGCAACTTCAGTGTGAACATTAAACAATATAGGTAGCAAGTCAGGCTAATAGACAACCAAAAAAGGACTAAAAGCTTTAGTTAAGTTAAAAAATGAGTTTATTAATAAAAACTCATGGCAGAGCTGGCCTGCCAATGTAACTGTAGGGTTACCAAGTGCTGGAGATGTGATGCTGAACAAGCTGACTTGCTTCATAGGAATGAGAAAAATGGTGGCAGCCAGGCTGGGCTAGCTGTCCACTCTGCTTTTGCTCTGATTTATGTTATTTTATTTGCTTTTGGTGACATCGTTAGCCGTGTGTTTGCTGCCTAATGCCTACATCTTTTGCTTTTAATTATTGTGGTTAAGAGCCAGTTAAGTGTTCGGTACGACCCGCTTATTTCGACATTGCTCTGTGGATTCATTTTTAATCCTTTGGAGCATTTAGCAGGCCATTCAAATGGTCGGGAAGCAGTGGTAGCTGTTTTCAGCCTCTGTTTCAGGGAGATTTGAGCGTTTGTATGTGTGCCCATACGCTTTTAGGGCTTGCGCCACTTTTAGATTCCCCCAGTTTGTCTGTCTTGGCAGTGACTTTTTACTGGGGGTTTTGTGATTTCTCTGGGGTTAATGGTGAGATCTCCTGCTCCTGGATTGATTTTGGTGTCCATTTTATTTCGCCCAATACATGTATGTGACTTCTGAATCTTGGACTCTTGGATTACTTGGATTACTTCTCGGAGTGTTATGTTCCCATCCCTGCAGGATTTAATCGGGACCTGTCGTCTGTGAAGGATGTGCTCTGGTCAGGACTGATTTTCTACTTTTTTGTACTTTCTGTTGATCCTGGCACTGTGTTTGTGGCATTTGCTCCACTTGTACTGAGTAACTTGGTCCTGCCTGCTGTTGGAACTGTGGGCTCCTTTGGGGATCTCAGGGTTTTTTTGGCACTCGCAGGGGTGGGGAGTGGGGCCGGGCAGAGGATCGGTGTTCTGTTTCCCTTGCCTAGACTTGTGGGGTGGTCAACCAGAGGGCTGGCATGCCCATGGTTGTAGTGATGGGCCATTGATCCTCTAAGATATTTTCCTGTATTAGTAGCTGAAGAAATCTGTGGGCCCTGGGAGGATTTTTTCCGGAAATTTTGAAATTGAAGCCGGGGATTTGCTGTTTCTTGACTCTGTTGGATATCCGCCCTGGCATTATGAATTTTGTGAGCAACTGACTGAAAGCAGCTGTTGGACATTTTTGCTCCTTAAACTCCTTTGGACAGCAAGTACTTTTTAATCTCTGTGTATTGCCAGCCTGAATTTCTCCTGTCGTTAAGTTTTGTATTTTATTTCTGGAAATCAGTTCGAGCAGTGAGAGGGCTTAGTAAAGATCTTTAATCTCACCCTTATATTGATAAATGCGAGAGGTTTATCTGGAGGGTGGATTATCAAACTATTTTTATTTATTTTAGTTTATTATTTTGCATTGTATACGTACGTATTTATTTATCTGTTAATTTTCTGTAAGATCATCCCCCACTAAAATTTGTGAGAGATTTCTTTGGAGGGTGATCGTTCAGATTATTTCTATTTTTATGTTTTGTATTTAATAGTAGCACCAGGAAGTGAAAAGCCTGGGTGTGTTAAGACTGGTCCTTTAGTTGTGGGTCAGGAGGTGAAATTCAAGATTGGCTGAATTTTAGGGGTACTATATTATTGTGTTTAGATTGTTTAGTTTGATTCAGAGTATAGGGTTAGGTTGTGGGCCGGGGATATGTGTTTTCCTGTTACCCTCTGGTCGTGCACTATTCAGCCTCCGCTCTCCACCCTTTTTCCCCCCTCCTTTGTTTTTTTCCACCTATCAACATTGTCAGGCCTTGGGTATTGCCTGTAGGGGTGGGGAGAGGGTGGGGGTGTGAACAGTGGAGGCTGGAAGAGCGGGATGCTCTCATTAGGGTGGTAAAGCCCAGGAGATGCCCAGGGGTGAAGTGGAGCTTGGAGCGTGGGCCATCCTGTTTAGTCCCCATACCCAAGGGCACCATCGCTGGTGTTGGGCAGGTAGTCGGGGCAGCCCATTAGTTCTGTCCAACCCAGGCATTGTTGTGAAATGCCAGATCTGTCTGGAATAAGACCACCATGATTTCCGATCTTGTTGGGTCGACAGATCTGGCTTGTATCACAGAAACCTGGCTGGATGACAATGCGGGCCCAATACTTGAGGCCGCAATTCCAGCTGGGTATACTGTGATACATCCCCCAAGGTTGGAGCGTGGGGGGGTTGCGGCCTGGTTTAAGACCAAATTGGAACTCACTAGTGTTCCAGTTGAGGAGGCCACTTCATTTGAATGTGCTGTAGTAGCAGGTGTGGGCTATCGAATTGCTCTCATCTACCATTCATCCGGAGATGGGAAGCACTTCCTTAAGGAAGTGGCAGATTTCGTCATTGACAAGGCATTTGAGTCACCCAGGCTGATGGTCCTGGGTGATTTTAATGCCTAGATCCATGATGAACTCTTGCAATTTGGACAACACTTCCTCCAGTTAAGTCACTGGGCCTGACACAGGTGGTTACCACTGCTACACATACATGTGGCCATTCTCTTGATTTGGTCTTCATCCTGGGGATCGAGGCTTCTGATGTGGGGGTGGAACCAGTCACTTGGTCTGATCACTACACTGTGAGATTCAATTTTGGCACCCCCCCTTATAGGCCAACCCCTGTGGAGATGGTCAAGAACCGTCCTTTACGGAATATTACTTCCGATGGTCTTGCTGTGATCCTTGACCAATCACAATTTCCTGTGCATGGCAATGATCCAGAGGCATTGGTTTTGGCTTATAATAATGCCATTACCTTAGCCCTGGACCCTATTGCTCCAGTATGTGTGCGTCCTCTCTCTCTTTGACCTCGGGCTCCATGGTCTGCCCATTTCTCTACCTACTGGATAAGCTACAGATCCTAGTTAACCAGCAGCCTACTTCTTCCTACCCCCACCCCCTAGAATTGCCTTATGACTGTCCCATGCATGCTTGAATTCCACCACTGATTTTGACTCCACAACCTCCTCCGGAAGGCCGTTCCATGCATCCACAACCCTCTCTGTGAAAAAATACTTCCTTAAATTACCTCTGAGCCACCCCCATCTTCAAATTGTGCCCTCTTGTTCTTGCACACTTTTTTGAAAGATGCTACCCTCTTGGACTTTGTTGATTCCTTGAGGTACTTGAATGTTTCATCATGTCCCCCTCTCCCTCCTTTCCTCGAGGCTATATATTAAGTTCCTTCCTCTCTCTTCATATGTCTTCCGTGCAGACCCTGCACCATTTTAGTTGCCCTCCTCTGGACAGCTTCCATCCTGTCTATGTCTTTGGGAGACTGGATCTCCAGAACTGCACACAGTACGCCCAGATGGGGTCTCACCAGCTGTCTGTACAGAGGGATAATAACTTCCTGTTTTCTACTGGTGATGCCTCCCATGCATCCCAGTATCCCCCCAGCCCTCCTTGCTGCCCTCTCACATTGCTTGCCCACTTTTAGGTCATCTGATATGACTACCCCCAGGTCCCTTTCCATTTTTGTTGTTGTTAGTATCTCACCCCCCATTGTGTACTCTTCCCCTGGGTTTTTGTTTCCCAGGTGCATTACCTTGCACTTCTTAGCATTGAATCTAAGCTGCCATACATTTGACGATTCCTCTAACCTTGCCAAGTCCCTTCTCATCCTTTCCACCCCACCCTGTGCATCAACTCTACTGCAGATCTTTGTGTCATCTGCAAAGAGACATACTTTTCCTTCCAGTCCTTCTGCATTGTCGCTTATAAAGACATTGAAGAGGACCGGTCCTAATACTGAACCCTGCGGTACCCCACTAGTAACCCTCCTTTATTCTGAGTGGACTCCATTTACTATTACTCTCTGTGTCCTATTCTCCAGCCAATTCTTTACCCAGGCTGTCATCTTGGGACCCACTCCCAGGCTGGCTAACTTGTATATTAATCTTTTGTGTGGGACTGTGTCAAATGCCTTATAAGTCTAGGTAGGCCATGTCCACAGCCCTCCCTGATCTACTACTTTGGTCACCCAGTCAAAGAAATCTATCAGATTCGTCTGGCATGACCTTCCTGCTGTGAATCCATGCTGCCTAGGGTCCTGTGCCCCTGGCCTCTAGATACTCGACAATTCTTTCCTTCAGAAGTGATTCCATCATTGTCCCTATCACTGAGGTTAAACTAACAGGTCTGTAGTTTCCTGCTTCTGCCTTGCTCCCACTTTTGTGAAGGGGAATCACATCTTCCCTCCTCCAGTCCTCGGGTACCACCCCATCCTCCCATGATTTGTTAAAAGGGTAGTCAGTGGTGTCACTAGTTCTACCCTTAGTTCTTTAGAATTCTGAGATGAATCCCATCAGGCCCCATTGCTTTGTCCACCTTCAGTTTTAAGAGTTCTTTCAGAACCCTTTCTTCTGTAAATGGGCTGGTATCAACTTCTATATCCAGAGTGTTTCTACTGTTTGTTTTATGTACTCTCTTCATTTGTAAATACTGAGCAAAATATTTGTTTAGTATCTCTGCCTTTTCACAGTCTCCCTGCCCACCCTCCTCCCTTTATTAAGCCTCACTATCCCTCCCTTGGTCTTCCTTCTCTCCCTGATGTACCTATAAAAGGTTTTATAACTCTTCTTAACTGAGTTGGCTATCTTTTCCTTGGTTTGGGCCTTTGCTGTTCTGACTGCCTTCCCATTCTCCTTTTGCTTTAACTGATACAATTCTCTGTCCTGCTCCTTCTGCAATTCCTTGTACTTCCTGAATGCTTTCTTTTTCTCTTGAACCTTCACTGCCACTTCCTTTGAGAACCATAGTGGTTTCTTACATCGTCTTGTTTTGTTTATTTGCTTCACACAAAGGCTCGTTACCTCTGTGATAGCAGTTTTTATTATTCCCCATTGTTCTTCCACCCCTCCTTACTGCCCATTTGCTAGTGCATTCCTTAGGCACTCACCCATTTTGGCAAAGTCAGCCCTCCTAAAGTCCAGTACTTTTGTCTTTGCATGGCTTGACTCTATTGCTGTGTTTATTGTGAACCATACTGTTCGATGGTCGCTAGTTCTCAGATGGCTACCCACTTCTACATCTGTGATCCTCTCTCCATCTCCATTTGAGAGAATCAAGTCTAATATTGCCCTCTCGAGTAGGCTCCGTACTAGTTGTCTAAGGCATGCTCCCTGTAGGGCATCTAGAATAACTCCACTCTTCGAAGTGGCAGCTACAACTGCATTCCAGTTAACATCTGGCATATTCAGATCACCCATCAGCAATATCTCCCCTCTTTTTCTGCCATTCTAAGTATACTTTCTATCATTTCCTTGTCCATTTCCTCCCCCTGAGAAGGGGGTCTGTATACAACCCCTGTGCGGATTGTGGTGTCATTGCCTTTCTCCAAATTTACCCACAGTGCTTCTTCTCCTCCATGTTTACCCTTTTCCGATTCCTAGGGTAACCTTAAAATCTGCTGGGGCCAGCGCTTTTATGTTTACAGCCCCATCCCTCTGGAATTCTCTATCCTGTCAGATTAGGGAGTGCATGACCGTGGGGAGCTTTAAACAGGCTTTAAAATCTTTTTCTCTGGGTCAAAGCATATGGTAGCATTGATTGTTGATCTGTATTGTTTTTATGATGATGATTCTGTATTTATGGTGTTGTATTTTCTTACTGTATTGCGCCTTGATATTTGAAAGGTGCATAATCAATAAAGCATTATTATTTTTATTATTATTACCACTCATGACACCACCAATCCAGGTTTAGGAACAAGTTCAGGCCATCAGAGGGCTGGCTTGGGGAAGGATGGCAGAGGGGAAGGTGCCATGTACCACTGCTTTACCACCACCTGGATGGACACAGGTGGTGGTGGTGCAGGGGATTGGTGGCTTACAGGAGGGGCCTTGGAGCAGAACTTAGGATTGACTGCCTCTGGATTCCCAGTAGCCAGTACCCATACACGCTCCTGGTGGGAGGGGGGCAGGACAAACAGAAAATGGAAAATGGAGGTGCAGGATCAGGAGCATGAAGTTTCCACCAGTCCACCACTTCCACTGCCAGGTCCGTGCCACCATCCATCTGGAGATATCACCAGCCTTCACCTCTGCCATGGGTGGCCAGATGTTAACAGGGGGAGATGCCATGCAGCTAACGGCATACCCCAGCCCCTGGAGGCAAGCTGCAGGGGCAGCACAGTGGTGTGTTGTGGGTGGACTGGGGGTTCCAAAAGGATGGCTGGTGGATCTCAGTAGGAAGATATAAGGGCACTGAGGCGGGAAGTGGAAGGAGGTCCTGACCTGGCCCAGAGCCCAGGAGCATAAACCATGTTAAAAAAAAAGCACCTCATGGCAGCAGCACTCAGCCTACTGCAAGATGGCCATTGTCTCATGCTATCATGTGCACCTTTTCAAGCCGTGGCCTCTTTTGATTCAAAAGCCCACTTAAATTTTGGTATTTTAAAGTGACATACTGTCATGAACAATTAAAAAAAGTAGTTACACATACAAAAATATATAAGAATACCCTCATCAGGAATATTATTATAACTGGACTGTGTACATATTATATAAAGGCATTTCATTGTATACATAACCCTCACTATATTACAGCTACATAACTATGTTCTAAAAAAAAATCCTACATTACCTCTTACAATAGCACATATCCCTCACTATACAGCAGCATGTAGCATTTGTCTTTTAGAACATAAAGTATGTATAAAATATTGGTAGGTACCAGGAGCTAAAATTAGTGGTGTCAAAGCAAACCTTGAAGAGTTGTTAAGTAACAGTGAGATTAAACCCCTTACTGTATTACACGTAGTTACAAACTATATCAGAGTGAGAACCAATGAAGATATCAAAAATTCTTTCAAGGAGATGTGGAAAATAGTAAAGGAGAAAGGATGCAAACTCCTTACCTAGGGCAGGGCAAAAAAGAACAGCTGAAATTAGACAAACACATGTGTGGCTTTGAGAGTGAGTAAAAGATGAAAAGTACATATTTTTGAGAAACTGAGACTTTTTCTCCATACAACAGTAAATATACAGAAAATGGAGCATTGATCTACTAGGGAAGAGATTGAAATAAGTGATAACAAGGAATTTGAACTAGATAGTAAATGGGACAAGGAAAAAAAAACAGCCTATTGAAGATCAACAAAATGAAAGTGAAATTAACGCCAATAGCAAAAATAACCCTATTATGAAAAGAAGAAAAGACTACAAGGGGAAATGTACAGTAGAAAATGGGTCATTGGCTAATGAGAGAAGCACCACCTTGAATAGCATATTAAATGACAGAAACAAAAGATATCAAGGGAATCGAGAAGTTTAAAACATAAACTCGGTCCTTAGAATATGTTACAAAACAGGACATTCACCTCGTGGCAATCACAGAGACTTGGTGGTTAGCAAGTGATACATGAAATAAAGAAATTAGATGCTATACTTTCTTAAGAATAGACTGAGACGGAAGAAGGGGGGATATAGCCCTATTCGTTCAAAATGATCTGAAAGTAAGAGAGTTGAACTTGAGAGATGCAACAGTAAACTTGGAAATTATGGGAGTAGAAATAATGAAGGCAGGCACATACCCAGGAAAACATAATTATGCTATAATTACTGGCCAGCATTTTTTCTCATAGGGAAACCCAGTTATAATTTGCCGTTATAACCAGCTGGTTATAAGAGCAAACACACACTGGGTTTCCTTGCCTCCACGCATGTGCAAGCCACTCTCTCTCCACTTCTCTCGGTAGACAGACGGCACACAACCACCACTTGGTGGTAAGTAAAACCCCTCAAAAAAAAAAAAAAAGAACTAATACAAAAATGTAAAGGTCCACTCTGCGACCCTAAAACATGAAAGTAATTTAAAATCTTGGCAGACTGTGGACTGCACTGAATCCCGATCAGTTTGGGGCTGCCTCAACAATGATCTCTGTTTTTTGTTTTATTTTATATAATTGCTGTGGTGAAAAAGCACTGGCCAGCAATTATATCAAATAAAAGATGAGGTTGAGTGTAAAACTCAATTTTACATGCACCCTCGGTGTGGGATGCTTTTTATAAACTCCTCGGGCTTCGGCCTCGGGGTTTATGTAGCATCCCACACCTCGGGCGTATGTAAAATCTCATTACACACACTACCCCATCTTTTATTCTCTATATAATAACTTATGAGCGATTGTTTTCCCCTAAGGAAATCTGGTTTATAATTTGCTGTATAGAGGCAGTATAGTGCAGTGATTTAAGGCTCTGAGCTGCAAACCTGGAGACCTGGGTTTGAATCCCACAGCCCCCACTTGGATACTGTGTTGCCCTGAGCAAGTCACTTAACTTCCTTGTGCTCCCAGTTTGCACCTGTAAACAAGCTTCAGCTTAGTGTGCCTCTCCTGGTTACAAAAAAAAAAAAACCATTATAAAGGAGTGTTTATAATAGCAGACATGAGCCAGGTTTCCCTCGGTCCATGCATGTGCCAGCCAACGCTCTTCCCTTCCTCAGCGCCAGACTCAGACATTTAACTGCCACTCTCACTCAGCGGTAAGCTAATTAAAAAAAAAGTGCTCTCTATACTACTGTTATTTAGTGTATTACGACTTAATTTAAAAAAAAAAAGAAAACATTTCTTTTTACAAGCCACTTTAATCCGACCGGGGACTGCTCTGAAACCCGACCAGATCACAGCTGCACTTAGATGTGTTTTAATTTTGTATAATTGCTGTGGCAAAAAAATGCTCCCCAGCAATTATATAAAAGAAAAGATGGGGTGGTGTGTTTAACAAGGTTTTATATACACACCCTCAGTGTTGGATGCTTAAATAAACCCCTTGAGCTTCACTCTCGGGGTTTATGTAGCATCTAACACCTTGGGTGTGTGTGTAAAATCTCATTAAACACACCACCTCATCTCTTATTCTATATATACAGACCACTTTACTCAGTTATTATTATGGACCAACTGTTGTGTAAAAGTAATTGAAAAACATTAATACAGAAAACAGAATTGGTATTAATTAATTTATTTATTAAGATCTTGGATTGCACCTATGAGCCGGGGCTCTTTTACATAGGTTACACATCAAATGGTAATACAAACAATGGTGGAGAACAGAGAGAACTAGAACAGAGACCATTATTGGCATCGTACAATGTATGCCAGATCAAATACATACGAGGAGAGATAGGCAAGGATACAAGATCAGTGAATCAGTCAGGGGCCCTATCGTGGTGAAGAGAGGGATCAGCCAAGGGCCTTGTCATGTGGTAGAAGGAGGAAGGGGATGGGAAAGGAAGCAAGGGATGGGGTGAGGCAGGTGAAATGGTCTGGGAATATTTATGAAGGTGGTATGCAGCCAGGTGGCTTTGTCAGGTTGAAGACAGGAGGGGGAGAGGATGGGGAAGGAAGACAGAGCAGAGAGGGAGGAGGAGGAGGAGGTAGGTATGAGAGAGAAGTGGAGGGGAAATAGAAGTATGTGGAGGGGAGGGAGGGACCAGGTGGGGAGTATGGGTCAAGTGCTAATAGGAGTTGTAAGTGATAAGTGCAGAAGGTGAGTAGTAGGTGACGGTTTGCGGCATACATTACAACACCTCAGTGGAAGCAGTCACACATATTGTGCTGGACAAGGTACTACCGAAGTTCCCATTTAAAGGGTCCGAGCTTGGGGATTGAGGTGATGTCACCAGGGAGGGAGTTTAGCCAGGTGAGTGCACGGTAGGCAAAGGATCTTGGTCCCTGGGTAGTACGGCAGTGGGGTACTTGAAAGATTTGGTTTACAGAACCCCTGGTACAGTTTGGATTACAGGAGCGGTTAAGGATGTTTTGTACCCTCGGGGGAGCCTGTCCCAGGCTGATTTTCTTGGCCATTAGACAGGTTTGGAGTTTGATTCTGTCATTTAGCTGAGGCCAGCCAGTCTTAGTATAGAGGATGCAGGTATGAGTGAGTCGATCATCTCCTGTGAGGAGCCTGCAGGCCTTGTTCAGGGCTGTGGAGATTCTTTGTAGGGATGTTTCGGTGGCAGAGCCATATACTGCAAGCCCATAATCAATTATAGATATAATGGAGCTATGTATTGCAGTTTTTAAAGCATCGGTAGCCAGACTCTGTTTCTGCCTATGAAGAAGCCTAATGCAGATGTTGACAGCCATGGCGACATGATCAATGTGCTCGGTGAAGGAGAGGGTGCTGTCCAGGCTAATACTGAGATAGTAAAAGTGTTGAACTTGTTCTAGAGGCATACAAGCAGAGTTGCAAATGGTGAGGGGGTATGATCTGAATTTGCTATGATGGCCACTGAAGAGCATAACCTTGGTCTTTTTGTGGTTAAGTATTACTTTGTGTCTGTGAAACCAATCTTCTGATTGCCCAAAACTTAGCTGAAGTTGTCTCTCAAGAAGCTTGGGATCGTGGTAGCATATGAAAATTACTGCATCATCTGCGTATAGTAATAAACTGTCATGACATGAGCTGGGCAGTCTGTTCATGAAGATACTGAACAGAAGTGGTCTCAAGATGGACCCTTGCAGCACTCCTGAAAGGACTGCACACTTATCCGAGAGTCGGTTGTTGATCCTTACTTGTTGGGAGTGGTCGGTGAGGTAACTTTTGAACCAGGATACGGTGTTGTTGGACAGACCTATGTTCAATAACTGGGCAAGTAGAAGAGCGTGGTTCACCATATCAAAGAGAGAGATCTAAGAGCTCTGCACCAACTAGATAGCCTTGATCAAGAGACTCGTGAATAAAGGCCATGAATTCAGTGAGTGCTGTGGTGGTGCTGTGCCCCTTTCTGAATCTGTGTTGTTGGGGACACTGCAGCTGGTATTTTTCAAGGTAGTCAACAAGCTGGTCTGCAACAACACATTCTAGGGCTTTAGAAAGGGAAGGGAGAATGGAGATTGGCCTGTAGTTCCCATGATGCATCCGATCACCACTTTTGTGAATAGATGTCACTGTGGCAGATTTCCACTTGTCAAGGAATTAGTATAGCCTTAGAGAAAGGTTAATAATTTTGGTTAGTGGATATAGAATTTCCTCCAGGGTTAGGGTGACAACTTTCAGGTCCAGAGAATCCCCACTGAACCTTGATTTTCCTAGTACTTTTAGAAAGTATTTCCTTGCTTTGTTGATAGTAATTGTTTTAAAGTAGAAGGGAGGGTGTGAGTATGGTTGGTTCCCATCAGTGACCTTCACTGAGGGAGAGGAGTCATTGAAGAAATCAGTGGGTAGGACACCACCAAGATTGGTGAAGGCCATATTAAAAGTCTTAGCAATAGTTGAAGGGTCAAGGGTGGGCAAACCATCAATATTGAGCATGGTCAGGGGTTGCTTAGAATCCTTGTCTGTAACTTCTTTGATGTTGTGCCAGAATTTTCTACCATGTTGGTGAGCTCATCCCTGTAGAACTTGTTCTTAAGGTCATGGATCATATGTGTACAGTTGTTCCTGGCTGTTTTATATTTCTCTATGTCACCTTGCCTTCCCGTTGCCCGTGCCTGCTACCATAGGTGATTGCTAAGGTTCATGAGTTCCAGCAAATCCAGAGTGATCCAGGGGTTACGTGTACCTATAATTTTACCAATTTTGAGTGGGGGCATGGAGGTCACAGGTGGTGTTGAATTGGTAGATGAAACATGTAAGTGCAGTGTTTACGTCATCAGTGTCGTCAATCAGGGACCAATCAATGTTACGCAGCTGTTGCTTGAAAGGTTCAGGATGCCCACTGAGAAGGATCCTGCTTGCGACTGTATGAGCGGGAGGATTACTGTACTTGTTGGATTAATAGCATATGATTGGGGAGTGGTCACTGATTGCATCCGGGAGAACAGTCACATTGGTTATTTGAATAGGTTGGTTGGAGAGAATCCAGTCGAGTAAGGTGCTGGTCATTGACCTGTAGTTAGTACGGGTGGGGGAATTGGTATTAACAGGTGACTTAAATGGAAATGTCCATATGTAATTGGGCCCCACCTCAGTGTAAGGCAGGGTCTGATTAGCATTTTCCCAAACTGTTATCATTTTTGTACTCACAGTGTGTTAAGAACTTTAGATTTTATCTGGTTGAGCCTGGTGTCTCTCCCACCAGCATTTTGATCCAAAGTGCCCCTAGCAGTACACCCACAATCTCCATTCCAAGCATTTCACAAACTCATGTATCTCATTAATGTCCCCATGCCACACCATCAGTATATCATCAATTATGATACTGATTATTTGCCCTGTTGTACACATACCTCTCTTCCCATAGGCCAATTAAAGATTTGTAAAATCTGGGGCAAAAGTGACCCCCATGGTCGTCCCGCTAACTTGCAGAAAAAATTCCCCCAAGAAAAGCAAGGCATTGTACTCTAGGACAAACCAGGCTAGCTGTACAAAAAATTCAGTGAGCAGTCTAATAGTGCAGGTCAGCCACCTACCTTGATTGACTGCTCTTCTTGACCTCCCAATATTTGAAAGGTGTTTCTCCAATACAAAAGAGTAGTACTGAAGCTTGGACGCTCAGTGTGTCAGCAAGTAACCTTCGAGCAGTACACTGGAGTTGTCAGAGCACCCAGAGGACTTAAGACCCTAAAGTTCTCTTCTTTTGGAAAGGACCAGGTGGAATATTTTGACTCCTGGAAGGAGATCTACTCCTCTTTGTTGATACTAATTGAGCTGATTCTTAAAGATTCTGCTAAACAGCAAGAAGTTTTAACAGCAGAACTTTAACAGAAAGAGGATGTTTTGTAATTGTTCTCTGACTCAGCCATGTTTTAAACACTAAAGGCAAAATTACAAAATACCATTGCTCAGTGTGATAAGAAAATACAGTCAATCAAGCAGAGAACGTTCTTGAGGGACAAAAGGGATTATGTGAATGACTGTATAATTAATGGTTTCCCCTTTTTTCCATAGGGAAACTGTGCCATAATTTGTTGTTATAAAGGAGCGTTTATAACAGCAAACATGTACACAGTTTCCCTCGCTCTGCGTATGCACCCGCTGCAGTGTGTCCCTTATTCCAGCTCACTGCTTCCTTCTCATCCCAAATTCAACCACCAGAGGAACTTGGCAGTAAGGTATTTAAAAAAACTGTCATTTTCCACATATACAGAGATAACAAAACATTTTAAAACACTTTAAAATCTCGGACAACTAAAATGTGGAGACCAGATGAACCAGAGCGCAGTCTCACCAGAACTTCTGGTATTTTATATAATTGCTGTGCCAAAAAAGGAAAATCCAGTAATTATATAAAATAAAATATGGGGTGGTGTGTGAAAACTCGAAGTTTACACACTCCCTCAGTGTTGGATGCTTTCACAAACCCCTTGAGCTTCGCTGTCGGGGTTTATGTAGCATCTAACACATTGTGTGTGTGTAAACTTCTCATTACACACACCACCCCATACTTCACTCTATATATTTTACTGGAAAAAGGAAATGAACACAAAGTATTTTCTAAGGAACACCTCTTCTGCTCCATCTACATAGAACAGCAGTGAATCTGAAGGTGCCTCATCATTTTTTTCTTGTTTTGTTTTCTTTTTGTTAGAGTGCAGCTTGTCTCAGATAGGAGTCCAGACCCACCACCCAGATGCAGCCCCAGAATCACCTTTTAGCTCCAAAAAAGATAAGGCAGGGCAGGAGGAGCTTCATTGGCAAGCTTTTAAACTAGTCAAAGGGGGAGGCACTGACAAGCAGCAGAAAAATCCCAGCCTCTCCCTACAAAATAGGGTACTAAATGAGAAAAAGACCAAGGTAGAACGGTTAGTGGGGGATGCTGCAACAGAAGGTAAAGCCATCAAAAAATGGAGAGCAATGAGTACCAATGCCCGTAGTCTAGGTAACAAGCTTCCTGAATTAGTGGCCTTGATGGAGGAGGAACATCTGGATATCGTGGCAGTCACAGAAACATGGTACACACAAAACCATGACTGGGACGTAAACATACCAGGATACACTATCTACAGGAGGGACAGGAGGTAAAGAGGAGGAGGAGTAGTTCTTTACATAAAGGAAGGAATAAAAGCAACAGAACAAAAAGGGTAAACAGGGCGGAGAAGAAGCATCAGGGTAAATTTGGAGACAAGCAATGGCACCACACCCACAGGGTTAGAGTACAGACCCCTTCTCAGGGGAGGAAATGGACAGGAAATGATAGAAAGTATACTTAGAATGGCAGAAAATGGGAGATACTGCTGATGGGTGATCTGAATATGCCAGATGTTAACTGGAGTGCAGTTGCAGCTGCCACTGAAGAGTGCGGTTATTCTAGATGCCCTACAGGGGCATGCCTTAGACAACTAGTACTGGAGCCCACTCAGAGGAGCAATATTAGACTTGATACTCTCAAATGGAGATGGAGAGGGATCACAGATGTAGAAGTGGGTAGCCATCTGGGAACTAGCGACCATCAACAGTATGGTTCACAATAAACACAGTAATAGAGTCAAGCCATACAAAGACAAAAGTACTGGACTTTAGAGGGCTGACTTTGCCATAATGTGGAGTGCCTAAGGAATGCACTAGCAAATGGGCAGGAAGGAGGTGGAAGAACAATGGGGAATAATAAAACTGCCATCACAGAGGTACCAAGCCTTGTGTGAAGCAAATAAACAAAACAAGACGATGTAAGAAACCACTATGGTTCTCAAAGGAAGTGGCAGTGAAGGTTCAAGAGAAAGAAAGCATTCAGGAAGTACAAGGAATCGAGAAGGGAGCAGGACAGAGAACTGTATCAGTTAAAGCAAAGGAGGCTGGGAAGGCAGTCAGAACAGCAAAGGCCCAAACCGAGAAAAGATAGCCAACTCAGTTAAGAAGGGGATAAACCTTTTATAGGTACATCAGGGAGCCAAGGAAGACCAAGGGAGGGATAGTGAGGCTTAATAAGGGAGGGAGGGTGGGCAGAGGAGACTGTGAAAAGGCAGAGATACTAAACAAATATTTTTGCTCAGTATTTATGAAGGAAGAGGGGAGATACATAAAACAAACAGTAGTAACACTCTGGATACAGAAGTTGATACCGCCCATTTACAGAAGAAAGGGTTCTGAAAGAACTCTAAAACTGAAGGTGACAAAGCAAGGGGCCTGATGGGATTCATCCCAGAATTCTAAAAGAACTAAGGGTGGAACTAGTGACACCACTGACTACCCTTTTAACAAATCATGGGAGGATGGGGTGGTACCCGAGGACTGGAGGAGGGCAGAGGTGATTCCCCTTCACAAAAGTGGGAGCAAGGCAGAAGCAGGAAACTATAGACCTGTTAGTTTAACCTCAGTGATAGGGAAAATGATGGAATCACTTCTAAACGAAAGAATTGTCGAGTATCTAGAGGCCAGAGGGGCACAGGACCCTAGGCAGCATGGATTCACAGAGGGAAGGTCATGCCAGATGAATCTGATAGATTTCTTTGACTGGGTGACCAATGTAGTAGATCAGGGAGGGCTGTGGACATGGCTCACCTAGACTTTAGCAAGGCATTTGACACAGTCCCACACAAAAGATTAATATACAAGTTAGCCAGCCTGGGAGTGGGTCCCAAGATGACAGCCTGGGTAAAGAATTGGCTGGAGAATAGGACACAGAGTTATAGTAAATGGAGTCCACTCAGAAGAAAGGAGGGTTACTAGTGGGTACTGCAGGGTTCAGTATTAGGACGGTCCTTCAATGTCTTTATAAGTTACATTGCAGAAGGACTGGAAGGTAAAGTATGTCTCTTTGCAGATGACACTAAGATCTGCAACAGAGTGGATGCACAGGGTGGGGTGGAAAGGATGAGAAGGGACTTGGCAAGGTTAGAGGAATCGTCAAATGTATGGCAGCTTAGATTCAATGCTAAGAAGTGCAAGGTAATGCACCTGGGAAACAAAAGCCCAGGGGAAGAGTACACAATGGGAGGTGAGATACTAACAACAACAAGAATGGAAAGGGACCTGGGGGTAGTCATATCAGATGACCTAAAGATGGGCAAGCAATGTGAGAGGGCTGCAAGGAGGGCTGGGGGATATTGGGATGCATAGGGAGAGGCATCACCAGTAGAAAACAGGAAGTTATTATCCTCTGTACAGACAGCTGGTGAGACCCCATCTGAGTACTGTGTGCAGTTCTGGGACCCAATCTCTGCAAAGACATAGACAGGATGGAAGCTGTCCAGAGGAGGGCAACTAAAATGGTGCAGGGTCTGCACCGGAAGTCATGTGAAGAGAGACTTAAGGAGCTTAATATGTATAGCCTCGAGGAAAGGAGAGAGAGGGGGGACATGATAGAAACTTTCAAGTACCTCAAGGGAATCAACAAAGTCCAAGAGGGTAGCATCTTTCAAAAAAAGAGGTGTGCAAGAACAAGAGGGCACAATTTGAAGATAGAGGGGGGGCTCAGAGGTAATTTAAGGAAGTATTTCTTCACAGAGAGGGTTGTGGATGCATGGAACGGCCTTCTGGAGGAGGTTGTGGAGTCAAAATCAGTGGGGGAATTAAAGCATGCATGGGATAGTCATAAGGCAATTCTGGTGGGTGGGGGTAGGAAGAAGTAGGCTGCTGGTTAACTAGGATCTGCAGCTTATCCAGTAGGTAGGGAAATGGGCAGACTGGGTGGGCCAAGCGGTCCTTATCTGCCGTCAAATTCTATGTTTCTATGTTAGGAGCAGGAGCAACCAGAAGAGGAGGGCCTATTCCAAACAACAGCTGCAGCAGAAAGGCAAGACCAAGGGCAAAGGCAGGGGTAAGAATCACTACTAGAGAACAATAACAACATAATTGATATTTCCTCATATACCCTGTCCTCTGCAGAACTCTTGGTACTTAACCGAGGCCTTAAATTTGTCCCTACCAATAATATCAATCATTCTGAAGCAACTGTTGACTTTTACAGATTTACACATCTCCTTAATCTTGTGTTTTTTTAAACAACATGGAGAGAGCTAATATTTCAGAAAACATCGGTTCCTTACAGTCAAGAAAGAACAGTGTTGTTTTGGACAACCTTGACAATGTTGTAGACAGGACTTTCAGGGCAAAGTCCATGTTTAACCCACACATGAACCCCATTGTGGGCATATTTTTAAGAGTGTGTGACTAGAACATTCAAAAACCAGTGGACTCTGAATTTCAAGATAGATTTGTGAACTTGTCTAGGGAGCAATTTGAAGCACTTGAAATCTGCAGTCTACGCTATCCATAATTATAAAATCTGTGAATAAGTGGGAGGGTATAGTGGTTCAAGACACCACCAGTTATGTAGTTGAGATATGCAGGCAAATGGCAAATGAGAAGTTTTATAAACCTCTTACGTATGACCCCACTATCAACTTTAAAGAGAACATTGATCAGTTTCTAATTCTTTGGAATGTGGCACCATCAACCAGGAAAATGTGATTTTTAACTACAGAGTATAATATGAGGCCAACTATTTACCTGAGACAAAAAATATGTGAGAATGAACTCCACTCGAAACCAAGTCTCTTTCAAGCAAAATGCTTTTCTATTTTTTTCAAATCCACACTAGGTCATCAGGACAGCAGTTTCGTAGCTGACTCCACTTCGTCAGGCCCAAGCAGTGTTGGTTCTCTTGCGCTATACGTTTCTCATTAATCTCAGTTCATGTTGTTTGTTAAGCCCTAGCAAGGCTGCATAGAGTTATAGGACTCTTCCTCCCTTAGCACTTAAACAGTTCAATTTCTTTTTACTATTATCCTGCTTCATTTTAGTTTTCTAGTTTTTTTATATTCTTGTTAACCTCAGAGAGCTGTTGTCTTGTCAATATGCAGCCAACTCCATGGTGCTATGAGAGCCAACAATTTACCTCCTACTCAATATTCATAATAGCCTTGAATCTCCGCCTGGTTACCCAATAATCTCAGGCATAAATTCACTCATGGAGCCACTATTGCAGTATGTAGATTACTACATCAAGCCATTAATGAGTAGCCTGAGATCCTATGTGAGGGATTCCATGGAGGCACTGGCTATTCTCAGAGATATCCACATGAAGGATACATACCATCTAGCTACCCTTGATGTGGAATCTCTGTACACTAATATCCCCCCTGAGGAGGGACTTTCAGCACTGGCCCATTACCTAAACCTAAGGACCACTACTAGCTCACCCACTGACCATTGGAACAGCTAGCCCACCTTATCCTAGAGTGCAATGCCTTTCATTTCTTGGGGGAATTTTTCTGCAAGTTAATGGTATGACCATGGGGTCACTTTCACCCCAAACCTTGCAAATCTTTATCTTCACCTAGGGGAAGAGAGGCATGTGCATGACAGGGTGAATACTCTTTCACAGCAAAACTGGGTTGTGGAGAAGGTATGCTGATGTTATAATGATGGTGTGGTGTGGAGACATTAATGAGTTACATGACTCTGTGAAACACTTGGAAGGGACAAATGCTAACCTTAAATTTGTCCTTACACACAGTCTAGAGGCCAAATCATTTCTGGACATCATGATCCTAAAGAACTGTGATGAGGGAGTGGACACAGATCTTTTCTGCAAACCCACAGACAGGAACACTGTTTTGCTAGCTAGTTCCCATCATCCAAGCCATGTCATTAGGAATATATCAATGAGCCAGTTCCTAAGGGTACATCATAACTGTAGCACTGATACTGCATTTGAAGGGAAGCTATGGAACTTACTGAAAGATTCAAAAGTAGGGGGAAACTGTGAAAGTTATATCCATAGGGCCTATGAGAAGGCTAAGGGAGAAGACAGAGATGTTTTCTTAACACCTGGGGTTAGGCAAAACAATAGTGAACATGCATAATGTATGAAGTTTGTTACTACTTATAACATTTGAGTTCAGGAGGTAGAAAACATCATCCAGAACCACTGAGGCATCCTACAAACTGAACCTAACTTCAGGAATATGTGGCACAACTGCCACATATTTTTATAGGCGAGCTCAAAACATGGAAGATTTTGTTACCCACAGCCTTCAACCAATCCCCACCAAAAAGCTTGGATACCTAGTCTGCCACCTTGTACCCATAGGTGTGAAAGATGTCAATATTGAGAGATTGTCTAGGTTACCAGTATTTTTGTTCAACCAGCAAGTGGCAAACAGCTTATTGTGTCAAAAGATTCATCAGCTGTGATGCTACTTATATGGTGTACCTGGCTACATGCACCTCTGAGGTCTGTTACGTAGGCCACATGAATTGCAAGCTCAAGGAAACACCTAGTGACAACATGCAAGCCATTCCACACAACAATGAGGAATCAACATTGACTGGCCATAACATGCAGTCCCCAAACTTTAGTGAACACAAATGATCATTTATTGGGGTGGAAAAGGCCTACACTGGGCCAACAGGCATCAATCTGGATGCCTACTTGCAAAATGGAAATCGTTTTAGATTTTCAAAACAAAATCTTTTGGCCACCAAGGCCTGAATGACCACATTGAAGCTGTGACACTGATATCATGTATGCCTGATTAAGTTAGGAATCTGCATTACTGTTTATGATCTGTAGTTTAGACTTGTTTATATTAGGAACTTAGACAAGATGTTTTTACGGCTGCAGTGGGCAGAGCCCTCAGCCATTTTGCTATTACAGTAGAAAAAGGGAGCTCTCAAGATTCCTAACAGACTAGATAAAATTGTAGTTTTGTGTTATCACTCCACTTTGCTATGTTCATTGAGCTGAGTGGTGTTATAATGCACTATTTTGTGTGCTAAGCTTCAATGTGGGTAGAATTCTCTTTCAAGAAAGATTTATAACTCATAAACATGTCATCTTAGTCACCCTTTCCCAGCAACAAATCTTGTAAAAAGATTTACACTGTTGTTCTTAACCTCTTGAGACACTATCTGATTAGCACTGTCTCAGACATAGTTCAGGGTTTTAAATAATTGATTAGCAGTTTTTTTTCTTGGGACAATGCTAACTGTACAGAAAGTATTTATGTAGGTTTTCTAGAAGTGTTGTGTTTGTTAAACACAATGAGGCAAATGCTATGCATTTTCACAATGTTTTAGCACTTTTGTGAGCAAAACACTAATCAATTTTTGGAATTAAATAAAACCCTGTAGTTTACTATAGCAGAAGACATCTGTTTTTTAGCCCCTAAGACAAGTAAAGCATTGTTATCTTTTGTTACTACTTTTACTATGCATTTTGAAAAAAAAAACATATATTTATATTGTGCTTTAGCTGGCAAACACATTATGAAACTTTTAGCCCTGAAAACAGCCACCTTTTCAGGTTTCAAATCTAAGCGTATAGTGCAACCAACTATTGTAAACTTTTTAGTGCCTTCACAGGAGGTGGGGGAACAGGCAGAAGTCCTAAATGAGTACTTTGCCTCAGTTTTTACTGGGGGGTGGAGGGGCTATGTCTTGTGAGGGGAGTGGGGACAAACTGCAGCAAGGGGTGGGACTGGTAGAGATCAGGGGCCCTGATGGGTCTGGGGAAAAGGAGTGGCCACTACAGATAGGTGGGGGCCCAGCAGTGCAGGGTGAAAAGGGGGAGGACATGGAGGCTGAAATCTCAGTAGAGAGAGTAAGGAAAGCCTTCGGGTCCCTTCAGACAGAGAAAGCACCTGGGCCAGATGAGATACATCCCAGGGTGCCGAGGGAACTGGCGGATGTCCTGGCAGTCCCTCTAGCAGAGCTTTTCAACATCTCTCTGAGGACTGGGTGGGTGCCCCAAGACTGGAGGGTGGCCCATGTCATGCTGATCCACAAGGTGGGGTCAAGAGAGGAGGCGGGAAATTACAGGCCTGTCAGCCTGACATCGGTGGTTGGCAAGGTGATGGAGGATATTGTCAAGGAAAGGCTAGGGGGTTACTGGAGCAAACTTGGTACTTGGATGACAGGCAGCATGGCTTTATCACGGGAAGATCATGCCAGACAAATCTTGTTGAGTTCTATGACTGGGTGACAAGGGCCCTGGACCAAGGTAGGCCAGCAGACATCCTCTTTCTGGACTTTAGCAAGGTGTTTGATTTGGTACTCCACAGTGGCCTGCTGGCTAAGCTGAAGAAAATGGGGGTAGAGAGACAGTTGTTAAGATGGATAGGAAACTGGCTCTCTGAGTGTACTCAAAAGGTGGTGGTTGGAGGGTTAGCCTCATCCCCAAGATGGGTTACTAGTGGGGTCCCCAGGGGTCAGTGCTGGGGCCACTCCTGTTCAATGCCTATATCTCAGACATCAGGAGGGGGATCAGGTGTGAGATGAGTGTCTTTGCAGATGACTCAAAGCTGGGTGCAGTTGTGGATGGGGAGGAGGGAAGGGCGGCTTTGCAGGAGGACTTGGAGGCTCTGGAAAGATGGTCAGGAAAATGGAAACTAAAATTCAATGCAGGGAAATGCAAGGTTCTGCACCTGGGAGTCAGAAATCCAGGCTGGGGTATACCCTGGGAGGAGATATGATTCAAGTCACGGAGGATGAGAGAGACTTGGGGGTAGTGGTAGATGTCAAAATTAACAACTCAGAGACCTGTAGGAGGGCAGCGCCAAGGGCAAATAGGATGGTGGGATGCATCACCAGGGGGATTACCTCCAGAAAGGTGGAAGTCATCCTTCCACTGTACAACTGCTTGGTTAGGCCACACCTCAAGTATTGTGTACAGTTTTGGAGACCAGATTTAAAAAGGGATATTACACTCCTAGAGACGGTCCAAAGGAGGGCAACTAAAATGATCTGGGGCCTGGGCGAGAGGATCTATGAGGAAAGGCTCAAGGAGCTCGACATGTACACTCTGGAGGAGAGGAGGGACAGGGGGGACATGATAGAGGTCTTTAGGTACATGAAAGGGATCAATAAAGGAGACCCAGTCAGGGTGTTCCAAAGGAAGGAGGGTAGGGCAACAAGAGATCACGGGTGTAAGCTGGAAGGGGGCAGGCTCAGAGGGGAGAGGAGGAGATGTTATTTCACTGAAAGGGTGGTGGAGCCATGGAATGCACTGCCCAGGGAGCTGGTAGAGTTGGAGACTGTGGACGGGTTTAAGAGGGGATGGGACAGGTACAGGGGGAGGGTAAATCTGACCAGGCCCAATACAGGTGGAACATCTGGGACTGGGGACAGTATAACCCAAGGGGGGGACACCAAAATCAGCCCTCAGTGCAGGTGCTGAAAATCGAGCAGACTCAAGACTCTGTTAGGCCTATTCTGCTGGCATTTTAGTATGTTAGTATGTTAGCAGTATCTAGAATGCATTTTAGTATAGTAGAAGACAGCTTCTTCTTTAACCCCTAAGACAAATAAAAATGGTATTATTTGTTACTCCTTTTACTATGTTTTTTGGGGAAAAAAATATTTATATTGAGTTACAGTATGACTGGTAAGCACATCCTATAACATTTAGCCCTATAAATAGCAACTTTTCTGGTTTCGAATCTAAGTACATATTATAGCCTCCAGCACTATGTCCATCATAGTTTACTATAGCAGAAGAAAGCTGTTTCTTTAACACCTTTCTCTCAAACAAACACACACATACACACCATCCTCATGGCCAAACATTTGAAATTAATACTGCAGCCTAATGTGTTACAAAACAATAAAGAAACTGTTTATTTATGTCATTTTGGTTATATGGAACACAGTGAAGTTCTGTTTACAATGTGGAATTTGCTACCATGGTAAATGTAATTATTATATAATGTATGGTAAGTGCCTATTAATCACCATAATCAGCAGTTACACAGCTTTGTTAAGCACTGCTTAGAATTTTAAAAGTTGTTAACCACACTTCAGAACTTCCAAACAGTGGCATAACAAAAAAGAATGCACCAGAGTTCCATAATTCTCACACATAGAATGCAAACAGTGTTTTTTTGACCATTCACTATAAAAGATGATGGCTGGTGATCGGGTGACAACCACACTGAAATCACCTCTTGTGGTTGCTAGGCTACAGTAAACCTCTCGAGCTGTGCCTCGAGGTTTACCATGTTGCCCTAGCAACCACTCGAGGTGATTGCAGTGTGGTTATCACCTTATCCCCAGCCATTATCCTCTATATATTGACATTCAGTTGTTTAATGATTAAAATAACATATTCATCAACTTAGCCTCTTCCCCACTTTCACCATGTCTCAGCTACATGATTTGCATAATGATAGTTTGGAAAGAATTATACATTTCCTTTAAATATTTCCTATCCTATATTTTGTATCCTGTATAGCACTGGGGAGTTGCTACATCTCATTCTCATAAGGGTCTTTATTTTACACTTTTTTGCACTGTGTTTACTCAGGATATCCCAGATTAGACACAATATCTTGTTTTCAGTGAAGTCATGATTTTACCCATTTTTACAATGTATTTATCCAGGGTAGCCTAGTCCAGCTGTAAAATATTGTTTTCAGCGTGTTCTGATTTTACACAATGCAGCATAATATTGTGTAGATGTAGAACCACACTGAAAATAAGATGTCACATCTTCTGTGAACTATCCAGGCTAAATATGTAGCAATCAGCAGACATATTCTAGGAAAACACCTTGTAAACATGTGTTAAAGGAAGATCACATTGAAACTGCCTCTCAGCCAATCTGTGTTGTGCAAATACATTAGAAAAAATGAGTAAAAGCATGACCACACTGTAAATGACATATGGAATCTCAACTGGCATATCCTGTAAAAATTCAGTATTTGAAATGAGTTAAATGACTTACCTAAATGAAATAAATATTTTAAATATTGGCTTGGCTAATCTTTCCTCATAGGTCTTATCTTACAGGCACTGCACCGTTTTTGTTGCCCTCCACTGCACTGCTTCTGCCCTGTCCATGTTTTTTTTCACATGGGGCCTCCAGAACTGGATGCAGTATTCCAGGTGTGGTCTCATGAGTGTCTTATACAGGGGCAAGATGACCTCCTTCTTCCTACTCTTGATACCCCTCCTTATGCACCCAAGCATCTGGCTAGCCTTTCCAGTCACCTTATTACAATGTCTAGTTTCTCTTAGGTCCTCTAAGATGATAACTCCCAGGTCTCTTAATTATTATGTGACTGTCAGTACCTCCCCACCTAGTTTGTAGTTTGCACCTGGGTTCTTGTGCCCTATGTGCATGATCCTGCACTTCTTTTCATTGAATCCCAGCTGTCATTCTTCAGACCATTTCTCCAGTTTTTTTAAGGTCTTACATACTAACATACTAAAATGCCAGCAGAATAGGCCTAACGGTCTTTCGTGTCTGCTCGTTTAGTCAGCCCCCACCCTGGGAGCTGACCTTGCTGCCTGCCCCCCTCGCCTTCTCTGGCTTCTCCCTTCCCAGTTCCGGATATTCTCGCTTGCTGTCTTCTCTCATTCTTTCAACACCCCCTGGCACGTCCACCTAATTGCATACATTTGTGTCATCTGTGAAGAGGCATACCTTCCCCTTCAGTCCCTCTGCAATGTCCCCAAAAAAGACATTGAAGAGGACCGGCTCCGACACCGACCCATGTGGCACCCTGATCTTCATCTCTCCCTCTCCAGAGTACTCCCACTTTACCACAACTCTCTGACTCCTGCAATTCAACCAGTTTTCCACCCACAGAACTATTTTAGGATCCACCCCCAGGTTGCGCAGTTTATTAATCAGCATTATATGGGGGATGGTGTCGAAAATCCTTCACCTCAGTTACCCAGTCATGCCATAGATTAGTACAATGAGTTAGTGCAAAGCACAGTGCTTATCCTAAATACAGTAAAAGTTAGGGTTAGGTGTAGAAGTAAATAAATGCCATATAAGGCAGTGTATGTGTGTATGGCAATGCTCTGTGTGTGTAGACAGTGCACTGTTAAGTTATACTGGAATATATATGCATATATGTATATATGTATTAGATAGTGTGTGTGTATCACAACAATTAGAAAGTGCACTTAGGTGGCTCAGTGGTTAGTGCAAAAATTGCTTGTCAACATTCCTCCACTATCTAGATCAGTTTCAGCCTTCTGCACATCATTGCTGATTTAAATGAGGTGTCCAGTGGCAACCCCTCCTCCACCCTCCAATGTCCCTCGGAGTCTGAAAAGAAGAAAACAGTTCCTCAATGTCTTTTTTTTAGTCTGTAAAAATGTGTGTAGACAGTGCACTGCTATGCTATACTGGAATACATATGCATATATGTGTACATGTACATGTATTAGTCGGTGTGTGTATCACAACAATTAGAAAGTGCAGTTAGGTGGCTCAGTCGTTAGTGCAAAAATTGCTAGCCTGCATTCCCCTGCTATCTGGATCAGTTTCAGCCTTATGCATGTCATTGCTGACTTAAATGAGTTGTCTAGTGGCAACTCCCCCACTCTCCGATGTCCCTCAGAGCCTGAAAAGAAGAACACAGTTCCTCAATGTCTTTTTTTAATCTGTAAAAAAGGTCCATCACTGATGCAACCATACACCCCCAGCCTGATCTCTCACTGAGCACCAGCCACCCTACACACACCCACACCCTAGACCCCCACACACACACCTTCACTCACCCAAACAGATCCCAGTGTAAAGATCCACTGTCCCATGGAAAACATATATTGCTGCTGGAACCAGCGACTGCTATATGAGAAATAAGTCGAAAACCCATCGAAATACATTGAACTGCCCTTACCTTATTTATCATATAGCAGTCGTCAGTTCCAGCAGCAAGACATGTCTTCAATGAGAGAGTGGATCTTCACATTGGGACATGTTCAGGTGAGTGAGGGTGTGTTTTGGGGGGGATCTGGGGATGTGATGGTGGGAGCTCAGTGAGAGGTTGGGCTGTGGGGTGGAAGTCGTATCACCACCCAGTCTGCCCTGCTAATCCCTATCTAGTGTGAGGCATCATGCCCAAACTGAACTCTGGAGCTCCCCCTTGCCTCCAGGATACCCTTGCATCAATCCCACTCCTTCCTAAATTATGTGACCAATTTAGCCCCTACCACCCCTCTGGTAAGCTATTCCAGGCATCCACCACCCTCTCCATGAAGAAATATTTTCTCACAATTCTCCTGAGCCTTCACCCCTCTAACTTCATGTTGTGCTCCATTGACTTGAAGCATCTCTTACCTTGGAAGATGCATCCTTCCTGTATTCTGTTTATACTAGTGATGTATTTGTATGTCTCAATCATGTCTCCCCCCTTCCTCCAGGGAATACATATTTAACTCCTTTAGTATTCCCTCATAGATCTTATCCCCCAGGCCCTGCACCATTTTAGTTGCCCTCCTCTGCACCAACTCCAGCCTGTCTATGTTCTTTCTCAGATGGGGCCTCCAGAACTAGATGAAGTATTCCAGGTGTGGTCTCTCATGAGTGTCTTATACAGGGACAAGATGACCTCCCTCTTTCTGCTTGCGATACCCCTCCTATTTATCCAAACACCTGACTAGCCTTTCCAGCCACCTTGTCACACTGCCTAGATTCTCTTAGGTCTTCCAAGATAACTCCCAGGTCCCATTCTTGCTTTGTGACTGTCAGTACCTCCACACCTAGTTCATACTTTGCCCCTGGGTTCTTGTGCCCTATGTGCCTGACCCGGCACTTCTTTGCATTAAATCCCAGCTGTCATTCTTCAGACCATTTCTCCAATTTTTTTTAAGGTCTTCTCTCATTCTTTCAACACCCTCTGGCATTCCCACCCTGCTGTATACCTTTGTATTATCTGTGAGGAGGCATACCTTCCCCTCTAGTCCCTCTGCAATGTCCCCAATAAAGACATTGAAGAGGACTGGCCCCAACACTGACCCCTGCAGCACCCTGTTCATCACCTCTCCTGTTCCAGAGTACTCCCTGTTTACCACAACCTTAAGACTCCTGCCATTCATCCAGTTTTCCACCCACAGAACTATTTTAGGATCTACCCCCAGCTGCACAGTTTGTTAATCAGCCTTCTATGGGGGACAGTGTTGAAGGCCTTTATGAAGTCCAGATAGGCCACATCCACTGCACCTCCTTGGCCCACCACCTTAGTTGCCCAGTCATGGCATAGATTAGTACAATGAGTTTGTGTAAAACACAGTGTGTATCCTAAATACAGGAAAAGTTAGGATTAGATGTATAAGTAAATAAATGCCATATAAGGCAGTGTATGTGTGTTACTGTGTGTGTGGCAATGCTCTGTGTGTGTAGACAGTGCACTGCTATGCTATGCTGGAATATATATGCATATATGTGTATATGTACTAGTCAGTGCATGTGTATCACAACAATTAGACAGTGCAGTTAGGTGGCTCAGTGGTTAGTGCAAAAATTGCTAGTCTACATTCCTCCACGATATAGATCAGTTTCAGCCTTATGCATGTCATTGCTGATCTAAATGAGGTGTCTAGTGGTAACCCCCACCCTCCAATGTCCCTCAGAGCCTGAAAAGAAGAAAATGGTCCCTTGGTGTCTTTTTTTAATCTGTAGAAATGTGTGTATACAGTGCACTGCTATGTTATACTAGAATACATATGCATGTATGTGTATATGTATTATCAGTGTATAATAACTGGCTCCCTTTTTTTCCCATAGGGAAGTCAGGTTATAATTTCATCATTATAACCAGCTGGTTATAACGACAAACACACGTCTGGTTTCCCTAGTTCAGTGCATACGCCAACTGTGATCTTCATTTTCTCTGCGCCATTACCTGCTCCTCAGTGCTGGTGCCATTGCAAAGTTCCCCGACACAAGTAGTCACCAATTAGTTGTTTTCTTTTTAACAAAAAAGATCACTGGGCACTGAAAATATACATTGACAGAATGAAATTAAAAAAAACCTAAACACTACTTTACGAGCCGCAACGGATCACAATGAAATCCCAATGGTCTGCAGCTCGACTCTATAAACAAATCCATTTATTTTGTATAATTGCTCTGATGAAAAAATTATCCCCATCAATTATACAAAATAAAGGATGGGTAGGTGGTCAAAACTTGGCTTTTACACACTTCCTCAGGGTAGGATGCCTAAATAAACCCCTCAAGCTTCACTCTCAGGGTTTATGTGATACCCCACCCCTCGGGAGGGTGATGTAAAATCCTCATTATAATCACCTACCCATTGATTATTCTATATGTGTGAGTCACAACAATTAGAAAGTGCAGTTGGGTGGCTCAGTGGCTAGTGCAAAAATTGCTAGTCTACATTCCCTGGCTATCTAGATCAGTTTCAGCCTTTTGCATGTCATTGCTGATTTAAATGAGGTGTCTAGTGGCAACCCCCTACTCTCCAATGTCCCTCGGAGCCTAAAAAGAAGAAAGAGATCCCTCAATGTCCTTTTTTTATCTGTAAAAATGTGTCTAATGAGTGCACTGCTATGTTACATTAGAACATATATGTATATATGTGTATATGTATTAGTGAGTGTGTATCATAACAATTAGAAAGTGTAGTTAGGTGGCTCAGTAGTTAGTGCAAAAATTGCTAGTTTACACATTTCTCACTCCTCACAATACCATTATCTTGCAGCCATATTGGCTCTTGCTAGATCTTTTTTTTTTCCTTATTTCTTTATCCCCCAGGGGCCACCGGTCTGCCTTACCTTCCACATCTGGCATCTCCTCTAGGTCCGTCCAGCCGCCATCTCCTCAGGCTACCTCCAGCGTCCACATTCGGGCCACGCAGCGACCCCCACAGCTTGCCCCCCGTGATGGCGGGGTGGTGGGGAGCACTCCCTCCGGAGCTCAACCCACCCCAGTCAGGATCCAGTACTGCCACACACCCTCGAGCACCGAGAGAGTCCGCTAAGGGAGACGGCCATCATGCCGCCACGACTAGTGCCCCGATTTTCCACTTTTTTCCTTCCCCCTGAGCCGGCAGGCGTGCACTGGCATGTGGCCATGGCTGCGGCGTGTCCTCCCATGTTCTGGCCCAGCGTCTGCCTCCGACTCTGTACTTGTGCTCCCAGTAGCAGGGGTGCCTCCGGTCTCCACCGGGGGTCCCCACTGCACCGGGATGCCCCTGGATCCCCTCCCAGGGAGAGGAGAGCTGTCCTTCGGATGCTCAATCCTACTCCCTCCCTGCCGACCCCCAGCTCCCGGGCTCGTTCCCGAACCTGCGTCGCTGGCGTGGTGCGAGGTGTGGCATCCAGCGCCTCAACCCTCAGCGCCACCGGGCCGACAGAGCTGGTTTGTTAATTGTTATTGAGACTGCAACAGTGATGCTTTTTAACTTTTAAGATGCAATAAGTCCGTGTCCATGTATGCATTTAACTTCTAGTTGGTCTCCATGGAAACAATTTCCTTATCACATCAACCTTGCGATATGGCTTAGGAACATTGCTAAACAATAGCACTGATATGGCACTGACTGTATCCCCAGCTGCAGTGACCCCTTTTTAAGGAGATATTAATTTGGCTAGTTCCAAGGAGTGGTGGCTACTAAGCACCGTAACAATCCTCCAAGTTCATGCATACACTACATAAGGATTTAAACTTGTTTCTTTTGTACTTGCACTCAACATTGTATTTCACGTGTAATGAATTTTTGCTTAAACCGTATGCGTGTTGCCTACACTGCTACTGTCACATTATGGTAATCCTTAAAATATGACCAGTTTGTAGCATCTGTAAGTCTCTGGACAAAATGCAGGCATGTAAAACATCAAAGCACGTCACTGTACACCTCACTAGGTTTGCTTATTATACCGTGTTTGCTGTTTCACCCAAATAAAACTTGATGCAATGGCCAGCAGCCATCTAGCATCCTGTTTTTATTTTTGCACTCACTGAGGGCACCAGTTTTATTGCCTTCTTCATTATCTAAAAATTTGGTAGCACCACCATTACCCACTTGCAGCCCTTATTTGTGCCAGACAGCTGAAACAGTTTGGGCCTCTCATCCAGCCATAACCAAAATAATTTATCAACATATGGGATTTCCCTTTGCAGTTTTGTTCATTACTGAAGTTTGTTTGTCTTGGTTATTGTAAACATATACTGGAGTACTTATGTTACTACCAACAATGTACTTTACTTACTGAAAATAGAGTGCTACTGTGAGCTGTGCATCTTTTCAATAAAGCAAAGTATGAAAAAATCAGATAAAGAAATGGGACGAAGGGTACATTCTAGTAAGAAAATATTACAAGACGAAGGGGAAAATGTATTTAAAAGTCGATAACCGGGAATGGCACCACTCAGCCAAGGCTCATTTCCAGGTGCGACCCGGGGGCAGGGCAACATAGGGATACACAGAAAAACACATTTGTAATCAAGGGTCATGGTTGCAAGACCCACACTTAGTTGACAACAGCCAAGTACAGTAATAAATATAAAAGTAAATAAAAAACTTAGAATGCAGCTTACAACAAATTCAGGTGAAAGGCAATCAGTGACCAAAAGAAAATTAATTTGGGGCATACTGTCTAAATAGAAATTAGAAACCAAGTACAGTGAAGCTTGCCAGGATGAGACCCACTTCTACAGCATTCTGCAGTATGCTGCAGCAGAGTTTTATTTTGCATTTTTTTATTTATGACTTTGTTAACTGGGTAGGTTCACTGATCCCAGGGACTGTTTTCAGGCACGACCTGGGCCACATAAGGTGGTACAGAGTAGAAACATCAGAATAACAAGAAATTAACAAGAGCAGGTATTACATAGTGAAAGGTTACAGTTGTTACATTTGGCAATACATGGCAGCAGTAGTTGAGGGACAGCAAATAAAGCAAAGCAAGGCTCATGGTGGTACAGTTTCAGTAAATAAGAGAACCTATCTGGCCCTACCCCTGGAACCTATGGGGGGGCTAGTCCTTAAAGCAGTGGCAGGTGGATGCCAACTGGAGCCGGTCTTTGAGTCGAGTCTTGAACAGGCGGTGAGTGTTTATGGTGCACAGTTCAGTGAGCAGCTTGTTCCAAAGTGTGGGGGCTGTTACAGACAGGGCTCTAGCGCCCATGTTCATGGCTACCCTGGGGATATTCAGGGAGGGGATACTGGAGGAGTGTAAGTAGCAGTGTGAGGTTTGGATGGTGGGAAGGGGAGCAAGAGGGGATTTCTGGCCAATACAGATGGCAGAATCAATAAAACTGTACAGTGCAAGGTCAACGCGGGCTTGTAGTGGGAGCCACCCCAGTGTAGTGTAGAGTGTACAGTGGTGTGTGGAGAAAAGGGCCAGCAGGGAGAAGTGGCAGGCACTGTTGTATGTTACTGATAGTTTTGCATGGTGGATGTGGAGGTCCTGGAGTAGATGGGAGAGCAGTAGTCCAGGATAGGTAGCAGGTTTCCCTGGATGATGGCATGGCGGGCCTCAGGGGCGAGATATTGCCAACATCTGTAGGCAGCCCCTAGTTTTTGGTGAATTCTTAGAACAAGGGAGTTTATGTGCGCTGTAAAGAAAAGGGTGGGGTCAAGCACAACTTCTAGATATTTGAAATGTTTGACATCCTCTAGGGCATGGCCATCAGGGGACATGATGATTAGGGGTGGGTTAGATTTGCATTTCGTTAGGAAGGGCTTAGAACCAAACAACATTGTTTTGGTTTTTTTGGCATTGACCAGAAGGAGGTTGTCAGAGAACCAGTTGTGGGCTGTGGTGTAGTTTTGTGAGAGGGCCGGAGCGATGAGGGTAGGAGACTTTCCGTTAGAGAAGAGCATGAGGTCATCTGGTAAACAATGTAATTTCAATGGGAATTAATCCCTTTTGTCATGCAGGAAAATGTAATAGTGCCAGGATGAAGTGAATGTCACAGTTTCCTGCATGACAAAAGGGACTAATTGCCATTGAAGTCACATTGTTTTCCACAATAACTTTGCTGCAGCATGCTGCAGAGTGCTGCAAAATGCTGCAGAATTGGGTTTCATCCTGGCTAGCTTCACTGTGCATTACACAGCACTGGGAGCATTGGGAGTTAGGGGGCAAGTGAGGCTACGAAATACTGACAGCTAGAGGGGGGGAGAGGACACTTGGGAAGAGGGAAGGGGGGAGTGTGAGCACTGTGGGAACCGAGGATGAGGGAGCTGTCTGAGAAGTCTTGTGAGGGAGAAAAAGGAGAAGGAGAAGGACAGGCAAAGATTGAGGAGGAGTTTATTCCATAGAAGTGGAAAATGAAAGGAGAAGGCAGATTGGCTGGCTGCAGAATGGAGGAGAGGGATATTCAGTGATTAAAGTGAGGGGGAACTCGGCGGGGACTGCGCCCACTCTGGAGTCTCATTAGGGGGAACTCATGTGTGCTCCCCACCCTTTTTTCCAATATATATTGCTATACTACTGTCCCTTTAAGCCTGAACGCTGCTGGCACTAGGACCACACGTGGGGAGGGAGGAGAATGATGAATAGTAATATGTAATTATTCCAAAAATGATGATCCTCCTCCTCCTCCTGTCCCCATCCAAGACTGATGTCCCTCCTGTGCAATGTACCGCCTCCCAGGCCGTCCTCCCACCCCTCGCCCTGCCCTTTGCAGTATGCTTACTGCAGTGCACACCAGGTGACTAACATTCCAAATGTCACCTGACCACACAGCAATTGGTGTGCACTAGGAGAAAGGTGGGCCATGGAGCAGGCTTACTGGGCAGAATCCATCTGTCGGCATCTCTTTTGATGAACACGGCAACTGCATGTGTGCAGATCAATTGCACATGCGCAGCTGATGTGTTTTTCGGTGTCTTCTTGTTGAGTCTCCTGGCTAACTGTTGTTGTGGAGTTGTCAGGTCACACAGCAGCTAGCATTTGATTTTAAATAAAAAAATATATCTACTTGGCCACGGGCATGGCACATATATTAGTGTGTGTGTGTGTGTGTGTGTGTGTGTGTGTGTGTGTGTGTGTGTAAATTCTGAAAAAAAAAAACAATCAATCCCCAAGTCCCTGCCTGAGAGAGCCTGCCAAAGAATATACTTTTGTTTTCAGTCAGACTAGTCAGTCGAGGGAGGAAGCTGAGGCTAGCTGGTGAAGCACTCAGGCACTTCCAGACTGAAGTTTGAACAGTGAGAGACCAAGGACTGCTGTTGGGGCTCATCTCTCACTGTTTTTGAGGTGGCAGTTGTCTGACCGCAGTGAGGGGACTAGGCTAGGGGAAAGATTTAAGGGGAGAAAAAACAGTAACACTTGACAACTAACAGCTTTGCCCTGTTTGTCAAGGGCAGCATTGGTGAACATTTTGCACTGGTGGTACTGGTGCCCCAGTGCCCTAACAACTTGTTGTTCCTCCTAATAATCTGCTAACTAAACTAAGTATGTTGTGATCTGTTTTCTGGTTAAATAAAAACCCATTCCAAAACAACATAAGCTTATAGGGCTGGGCTGTTTTGTCTGAGCCTGGGATTGCAGTGTTGTCTCCTTGGGTAAGGGTTGGGCTCTCACTCTCAGCAGTGGACTAGTGATAGGGAAGGTGGCTGGGGAGATTTTTTTGAGGTGATTTAGTGGAAGAAATAAATAAATTAAAAAAAAAAAAAAAACAGGGCTGCCTTGAGAGCTGACAGTGTCAGCTGCTGGCCGGGCAGGCTCCAGCCTCTCAGCAGGTGCTGGAGGGACTGAAGGGTGATTTTATTTTGTCTTGCCTTTGAGTGAGGAGGGACAGAAAAACATTTATAATAAAAAAACAGCCCCTTGCAGGAAAATTTCTTGTGGAAAAAAATACAGAAACAAACTCAGGTAACAGTGTTGTATTGAGGTCTGCAGAAGTGTCTGCTGGGCTCTCAGCAAGTGGTGGTGACCCTTAGTCTTTTGCTGAAGGGGACAGAATCATTAAAAAAAAAATATTTTGGGAATCTTGTGGGAAATGAAAAAATACAAAACAGATGAAAGGTCGGCCAGTGTCGCTTGCTTGAGTGGGCTCTCAGCAAATGCTGGAGGGGCCGTTGAGCTGAGGAGGGGTGATTTTGTCTTGCCTTTGAGTAAGGAGGGACAGAAAAATATTTATAAAAAAAACAGCCCCTTGCTGCAGGAATATTTCTTGTGGGAAGAAATACAGAAACAAACTCAGATAACAGTGCTGTCTTGAGGACAGCAGTGTCTGTTGGGCTCTCAGCAAGTGCTGGAAAGGCAGAGCGAGGGGGTGGATTTTGGTAACCCTTTCTCAGTGAGGGGGACAGAAAAATTTTAGAAAACAAAAAAACAGCCCTTTGCAGGGATCTTTTGAAAACAATACAGAAACAAAGTCAGATGACAGGACTGTGTTGAGGGCCGCAGTGTCGGCTGGCTGGGCTCTCAGCTAGTGTTGGAGGGGATGAGTGGAGGATTTTGGTGACCCTTGCAGTGAAGGGAACGGAATTATTGAAACAAAAAAAAAAAGTTTTCCAGGGATCTCTTGTGGAAGAAGGTAAATTAAATAAAAAAAATCCCTCAAGTGCCAGTTTGGCTTTCTGCAAGACTAAGTGCTGAAGGCAAGACTGACCAGTTTAACTAGGGTAAAGAAGAAAACCTGTGACCTTTTCACTATCTTTTTATTACTGTAACTCAGCATTACAAAGGTATCTGTACAGATATCTTTCTGAAGAGAAAATTATCTGGTGCAGAGTTTTGCAAGTTCAGATCATGACGATTATTGGAATAGTCTGTGCATAGTACCAGGACAATATCTGATTTCTTCAAAAGTGAAACTTTGCGCCTCTCTGTTGAGCAGCAACCTAGATTCTCTGAGTCACTTTCAGGGTACTAATATGAAACAATTACTGAACAACCCAAATTGCCCTCCTCTGAGGACTGTGAAAGAATAATTGCTCTTCTGGAAGTTATGTAACCCTCTGGTGAGCAACAAAACACAGCAGATGTGGTACCGTCTGCATCACCTATGCAGTCATCATCATCATCCTTGCCACTGAGCATATTGAAAGAATAGAATGTCAGACCATAGAGGCTGATTCATCGTCTGTGACCAGCCATTTGCTGGGCTGTTGGACAGCTGATCAAGGTGAGTATTTCAAGAATGCACACAAGTGGTTGTTAATCCTCAACAAGAAACTTGGCTGCTCAACTGCAAGGAAGCAAACCTGGTTTCTGATGTCACATTTGCCAAGGAATGGGCTGCTGGAGAACTCTCACCATATAGCGTAAACAATGATGTAGTGTATTGTTTTACAAACAGTGCCACCTCCCACCATGAACTTAAGAGTACCCGGGGAGCTCTTTATCATTATGTATATTGTAATATTTTATTATGCAATCTCTTAACTTATTTGATTGTACGCCAGTCTCAGGACTTCATTGTGAATGTACATATGTCTCAGGACCTCCTTGTGAATGGAGCTTGCTCAACGGAGTTTTCCTGCAATAAACCTGAAACTTGAAAACAAAGCGAGACAGCTACTCTCACTCCGAAAGAAAGTTTCAACACATGAGAAATCACTAGGACACCAAAACACTGATGAACTCTTAAAGAAACGTGATGACATACTTATTGAGAAGGCTGCTGACAAGTGAACATCTGGAAGCTACCGCACGAGTCATGAGAACAGCATATTACATAGCCAAGAAGAACCACTAATTTGCTGACCATCTAAAACTACTTGAGCTCCAAACACTAAACGAGGCCTCTGTTGGCACATATCTGCAGTTTCACATAACCTGTTCTGAAATGATTGGCACAATTTCTGAAGAAATGTGGAGGAACCTAATGAGATACATATTACGGACCAGATGCCCCATATCAGTTCTGGCTGATGAAAGTACAACAGTCAGCAACAGATCGACTTTGATCATTTACATATGTGTATACATGGAAAAGGAATCAACTCATGTTATGTTTTTCCTTCAACTGGTTCAAGTGTCTGACACAACTGCACAGGGAATTCATAATGCGCTCTTTATCCATGTTGTCATGATATGGCTAGGGAGATGAAGAGCTGAGGACAATGTTGGTGTGTCTCGCATATGATGGCGTGAGTGTGATGCTTGGTAAGAGAGGGTGCCTTGGAGCATTGCTACTCCTCAAATATATCTAATCTCTTTATGTGGCACTGCCGCAATCATCGACTGGAACTTTCAGTTGCTGATGTCATTGACTGTTGCAATGCTGTGAATCATTTCAAGATATTTCTAGATAAATTGTATTCATTTTACAGCTGTTCACCTAATAACACATGAAAATTAGAAGTGACTGCTGAGGCTCTCTCCACTCAGGTGGCTAAACTTGGCAGGTTGTTGTTGACTCGGTGGGTTGCTGGTAGCTACCGTGCTGTTTATGCTGTATGGAAGTCCTGCACTGCACTAAGTAAACACTTAAAATCAGTTTGTGATGATGCTAAGGGAAGCTCCGACAATAAGCAGCTCTGTCGTGGTCTGCTGAACAAGATGAGATCCACTACCTTCATCCTCAACATGGACATAATGCTGGATGCTCTTGGTGTATTACGGCTCTTGTCAGAATGTCTACAGAATCAGGGTGTGACCGTGTTTGACGCTGACAGATACATTAAAGACTGCATACAGGTATTCAACAAGATGAAGGATCAGCCTGGCACATACACAACAGAAGCTAAAGATGCAGTTAAATGCAAGGAGTTCCATGGTGTCTTGTTGGTAGAGGACAGGAGGGGCAATGCCATTTGTCATCAACAGCTCTATCAGGCCTTGATAGACATGACAGCAAAAAGACTGATGTCAGAGGAACTGTTAGTGAAGTGTGTTGCTATGCTCCAGCCTGACTAATAGCCTGAGGATGTAGAGAATGACTTTTGAGAAGTGGGCTTATGGATGCTGGTGAATAGATTTGGACACCTAGAGCAACTCCCAGAATGGAATGCTGTAAGAAACGACTGTGATGACTTTGTTTCATTCAGAGGTTACAGGAAGGGACAGTCCCTCTGCAAGTTGCTGTCCATGATTAACATGATCCTGTGAGCATGGCAGTCTGCGAGCGAGGTTTCAGCACAGTGAACATTATTGCCAGCCTGGTCTGTAACAAACTTACTGTTGAGAATCTGTCTAACTTGATGTTTATTAGCCTCACTGGCCCACCAGTGACTGAATTTGATGCCATCAAATTTGCCAAAAAGTGTCTGAGAACGCATCGATCTACCGTACACCAACGCAAGAGGGATAGAGAACCTGCCAGTGATCCACACGTCTGCCCTTTTAAATACAAGATGCAATAGTATACACTCTGTCTTTACTGAGAGTCTTGCGAAATAGGTTATGCACTGTCACACGTTGACATATGCAGCCTTCCAGCTAGAAATCACGTCACCTGAGTGCATCATTTGACTTTACTTGGTTTTAAACACTCCACGACTGCACAGCAGAGCTGCATACTGTTGGAGTTTCTCTTAAGTGTACATTTAAAAAAACTATCTTACAGGATGAAAATTTGTAGGGGAGGTAATGACTTTTAAAATTAATCATACAATGCAAACATTGCTGCTTTGTTTACTGTACATCAGCATTCAGTTGCCTTTTAGTAGGCTGTTATGAATCTGCTCCACAGCTGCTAAAAGACACCAAAATGCACCATTTGGCATCAATTTTCAAAATATTTTACGGGGGCATGCCCCACGAATCCCCTATAGAGGTTAGGATACTGTGCCACCTCTAAACTTTCTGGTTACATTACACCCCATGTCATGCTGGTGGCGCCCTTACTTTTTACCTGTACTTTAAAAAAATATTTTAACAGGATGAAAACTTGTAGGAGAGGGAGTGACTTTTACAATTAATCATGCAATACACACATTACTGTCTACTATGCCTCAGCATTCAGTTGCCATTTAGTAGGCTGTTAATGAAACTGCTCCACAGCCTTCTAAAAGCTACCAAAATGCATAATTTGGTATCAGATTTCACAAAGTTTTCTGGGGGGGCATGCCCCCCCCGGATCCCCATAGAAAGGTTAGGATTTTGTGCCCCCTCCAAACTTTCTGGTTGCATGACACCCTGTCTTCCTGATGCCCTTACTTTTACTTGTACTTTAAAAAAATAACTTAACAGGATGAAAACTTGTAGGAGAGAGAATGGCTTTTACAATTAATTAATCCTACAACACAAACATTGCTGTTTACTATACCTCCGCATTCTGCTGCCTTTCAGAAGGCTGCTATGAATCTGCTTAACAGTCTGCTGAAAGCCACCAAAATGCACCATTTGGCATAATTTAAAAGTGTTTTTAACGGTAAGCATGCCCCAACCCCCACCCCCAGAGAGGTTAGGAATGTATGCACCTTTGTGCCCCTCTACCTGTAGAGTTCCCCCTGTTCTGAATGTCTGCTTTAACCACTGGGGACATTATTTAAAAGGAAAAAGAAATGGTATTAAGAGCTGACTTAAACATGCCAGAAATAAACTGGGAAACTAACTCAGGCACAACAGCATCTGAAACGGAATTTGTAGATCTAATGTGTGATCATGATTTAAGTCATCATGGTGCTTAACCAGCCAGAGCAAATACATTACTAGATGAGATAATAAGTAAGGACTGTCATGTGAGGAAAACATTGGAAAATAGTGAGCAAAATATCGTAGAATTCACAATCAACAAAAATGTCATTTCAGAGAAAGATATGACATTATGCAGGGACTTTACACAGGCAAACTTCAAGAAGATAAGGGAAGTTGCAGCTGCATGGGAATGGCACAGGAATTTCCAGAACACTAATATTGAACAACAGTGAAAAATATTAAAAAATCAGAAATGGGAAAAGGGTATATTCCAAAAGGAAAAAAATACAGTGCAAAGGGGATAATACCTATGTGGTTCAATACAAAAATCAAAAAAATTAATAAAAAGGAAAAAGAAGTAGTATGTCAGCAATAAGACATGACAGGGTGTGCGTTGTATTGTCACAACACACACCCAGGGGTGCTTGTTGTGACTGCACAAAGCACAAACATCAAAGTGTCTTATTGTGCTTATGAAAAGGCCCCATAAGTTTACTTTACACCTTACAAATATTACACTGACACAGATGTGAATGTTAAATAATAATAAATATTTTGTTAATGTGGGAAAGTAGTCCCAAACTTGGGGGTGGGGACAACAAACTATTTTTTTACCTTGGGTTGTGCGGGTTAGTGATTGTGAAATAAAATGGCCACGGTTTGGAATTTCAAAGTTCTGAAGCAGCTCATTGATATTCTAGATGCACTGTTCCCTTGTTGGTGGGACTCATTTTACCTGTATGTTGTGCCCCCACAACATATGGCTCTCAGCCAGTTAGGACACAGTACTTAACCTACCCATTTCATAAAACTGCGAAATATAATAGCACAGATCAAAATGCCACATCATATCAAAAAGTCTAGAGGGACTGCAAAAAAAAAAAAAAGAAATGAGGTCAGCAAAGTTAAAAACAAATTAATAACTTAACAAACAACTACAAGGAATTTCATTCCTGTATGGGAAGCAAATAAGAGAGACATAGAACAGTTGGATTCCTTACAGATAATGGGAATGTTATCAGTAATAAGAAAGATATGGCTAATTTATTCAACATGTTCTCTTGTTTAGTATACAACAAAACTGAAAAAATGGTATTGGGCAATACTCTGGGGGATGATATAAAGGAGTTCAGTTTTATTGAAAAAAAGTGTGTTGGATAAAATCAAACAACTTTAAACTAATAAGTCACCAGGCCCAGATGAAGGACATCCCAGGGTGATCAGAAAAACTGTCTTCCAAAATAATTTCCAATTATAAATCTTGTTAATACTTCCATTATGATTCGAGGCATGCAGTAGCAACCCCAATTTATAATCAAAGTACCAATGATACTAAGGATGCCAAACAAGGGCTGTAAAGTGCAAAACAATTATGTATTAAAATACAATATACTGTACCTGGATTCAAACCACTGGTCCTTTGCCTACTTAGTGAACACACATTCAATTTGCTACTTAGCTGCAAGTAAGGGAATTGTAGTTCCTATAGTGCAGAAGTTAAGTCACAACCTGCGAAACAAGTGATTGGGAATCTAACCCCAGCAGGCAATTTACCTTCACAAATTGTTGTTCATAGCTAAATTTACTTCTCACATAATTTACTACTCTACTCCACACCACCATGAATCACCACTAAAGTGAGTTTCCAGCTTACAAAAACATTTGAAAAAAATATGTGTAAGTACCTGCCAGGATTTAAACTGCAGATCCTTTGTTTGCTAAGCAGACACACATTCAGTGTGCCACTAAGCTGCAGGTGAGTTGTAGTTCCTGTGATACAGAGGGATATCACAACCTGCAAAAGAGTCAACTGTAGATCTAATCCCAGCAGGCAATTTACCTTCACAAATTGTTGTTCTTAGCTAAATTTACTTCTCATATATTTTACTGTTTCAGCTCCACACCATCATGAATCACCACTCAAGTGAGTTTCCACCTTACAAAAAAATACAAAAAACTTTAAGCTCCTGCCCAGATTTGAGCTGTGTCCATCTGTATTTGAACCACTGATTCTTTGCCTGCTAAGCAAACACACACAGGAATTGGGCCACTGAGCTACAAGTAAGTAAGTGAGTTGTAGTTCTTATGATGTACAGGTTATGCCACATCCTGCAAAATGGGGGATTAGGGATGTAATCCCACCAGTCAATTTATCTTCACAAACTGTTGTTCTTAGCTAAATTTACTTCACATATAATTCATTATTCCAACTACACACCACTATGAATAACCACTCAAGTGAGTTTCCATCTTTAAAAAATTGAAAAATGCTTATGTTCCTGCTCAAATTTGAACCACCACTGATCCTTTTTCTGCTGTGTAAATATACATTCAGTGTGCCACTGAACTGCAGTGAGCTGCAGTTCCAACGATATAGAGGTTTTTTTCCACACCTGCAAAACTGACACCTGGGGTCTAATCCCAGCAGGCAGTTTACCTTCACAAATTATTGTTCTTAGCTAAATTGGCTTCTCATATAATGTACTCAAATTGTTTTTTTTAGCTAGATTTACTTCTTATATAATGTACTAGTCCACACCACATCACAATGAATCACTACTCAACTGAATTTCCATGTTACAAAAAAAAATCATAACAGTGTTCAAGTCCCTGCCAGGATTCAAACTATGTCTACCTGAATCTAAACCACCAATTCTTTGCCTGTTAAGCAACACAAGTTCAGTGTGCCAATGACCTGCAAGTGAGCCACATTTCATATGGTGTAGAGGTTATGTCACAACATGCAAAACAGGTGACTGGGGATCTAATCCCAGCAGACGATTTACCTTCAAAAATTGTTGTTCTTAGCTAAATTTACTTCTCATATAATTTACTATTGCAACTCCATACCACCATGAATTGCCACTTAAGTGAGTTTCTGTCTGACAACAAAAATGTTTATGCTCCTGCCAGGATATGAACCACTAATCCCTTGCCTACTAAGACAAAAACACATTCAATATGTCACTGAGCTGCTGGTAAAGGAGTTGCAGTTCCTCTGATGTAGAGGTTATATCACAACCAGCAAAATAGGTTACTGGGGATCAAATCCCAGCAGGTGATTTACCTCCACAAATTGTTGTTCCTACCCAACTGCTCTTCTGTAATTTACTACTCCAACTTCCCACTGCCACAAACCACTACTCAAGTGAGTTTCCATTTTACAGAAAAAAATAATGATAATTTTTAAATGTTTAAAGCCATGCTCAGATGTGAACCACTGACCCTTTTTCTGTTAAGCAAACACACATTCAGTGTGCCACTGAACTGCAGGTTAGTGAGTTGCAGTTCCTATGATGTTGAGGTTATGTTACACCTGCAAAACAGGTGACTGGGTATCTGATCCCAGCAGGTGATTTACCTTCACATATTGTTGTTCTTAGCTGAATTTACTTCTCATATAATTTATTATTCCATTCCACACCTCCATGAATCACTACTCCACTGGGGTTTCATCTTACAAAAAAAGTTTGAGTCCCAGCTAGGATTTGAATCACTGATCGTTTACCTGCTAAACAAACACACATTCAGTGTGCTAGTGAAATTCAGGTAAGTGAGTTGCAATTCTTATGGTGGAGAGATTATGTTGCAACCATCAAAACAGGTGACTTGACTTGCATTCAAACTTAGACAAGCCTCAGCTGGGACTAATTAAATTGACTACAACATACTGTTCAACTAAGTTCAGTGACCTGAAAGTCTGCCATTTAGCTCTGCTGAAACCCTTCAGTACATCAACAGTGACGTCTAACAATTTCTGTCACACAACAAGAGTTGTAGTGAGAAAGAAAATATATGCAATGCAGGGGATCAAACCCAGGCTTATGTAGGTCTGAAAACCAATGCTTAGATCAAAAAGCCCTATCAGTGACATCATCAATGACATTATGCAGCCATATCATTCACACTAACTGTAACATTAAACTTGACTAAATGCACAAAAGATTATGCATCACCACAGTAGGTGCTAACAGCTATGCTGAAATGGGGAGGGGGCAACCATCATAGAGGACAGACATGCAGCAGGTCAGCTTTCCCTCTGAGAACAATAAAAAGTGATAATTTAATGGTTGAATTTAGTATAACTTAGGCTAAAAGTATCCCAATGGGCATTAAAACAATTTGAGTACCTGGTGGTGGAGTTACAAGGAGCAGACTATGGGCAACCCTTAGAAAATGACAGGAGAAGGGAAGAATCAATCAATCAATCAATCAAACTTTATTTAACCAGGCAGTTACATCATTGAGTGAGCACATTTGCAAGATGGCCCTGGACACAAAGGACATATGCAAATACGATAGTTCAACAGAACAAAGGTCAACAAACAAAGTAAAACTAACAATGCACACAGTAGGAATCAGGAGCCGGGCTTAGTTAGCAAAAAGGCAAATACAGACATAGGTAAAACAGGAGGTGACAGGAGGAAGAGGGCAGAGGTGAAGGGTCAGATGAAATGGGGAGGGAGGTATGTGTAAGAAAGGAGATGGGCAAGGGCGAGTGAGGGGATGGGGGGGTGATGCTGCCTGAGCAGAGGACCCCAGCAGAGAGGGGTAACTGCGGCAAGAATAAGTGAGGGAAAGAAGGTAAGACAGCAGGAAGGGAGGTACAGTTCCTGCATAGGGATGCTAGCCAGCAGGGAAGAGTAAGGAGGTGAGGGAAGGGTAAGTGCTGGAGGATATTTGTTGCCAGAGTTTTGTTTTCAGGAGCCTCATGCCTGAATCTCAGCACTTTATTTTCTTTAATTAGTGCAGCAGAAAAGCCAACAGAGGAGGCTGGGCCCACTCATGCCGTGAAAGCAAAAGCTGATGGAACACAACCCACACAGGATTCATCATAAATTATGTTATGCAGCTGATCTGAGCTTTAGATCTATGGGTCACTGCAACTGACACTAAACTGCAAGATTTTAATTCACGTCTTACCCTGTGAGGAAACAATCGACTATGGCACTTTCTGAGGCAAAGGAGGCAGCTGTGTCAGTACCCAAAGCAGCAACAACATCAGCTGCACTAATTAAAGAAAATAAAGTGTTGAGATTCAAGCATGGGGCTCTTGAAAACAAAACCCTGGCAACAAATATCATACTCTTCGGACTGGCTGAAAGTATATAACTGGAGAATCCCTGTGGGTTTGTGGCCTACTGGCTAGGAGAGTATCTTAAATTATGCCTGCACCCTTCTGTGCATCACACCTACATAGTGACATGTCAGCACTGACAAGAAAAAGCCTCAGGCCCATGCACTCTGTTGGCAGTCCTGACCAGTGAGCATGAAGAAGACAGGGTGATGGCTGAAGTAAGGAGAAAGGGACCCATGGAGTGTATCCTACAATATGAAATTAATTAATTGTACTATTATCTTTCTATGTACTCCCTGGCCCAGATATTCAAAAGGGTTGCGCCATGCACAACAGGGTTGTGCATGTGCAAGTCCTACATAGCACCATTCTGCGATATTCAGCAGGAGGCAGTTGCGCCACTGAAAACAGGTTGAGCAACAGCGCAATGCAAATGAATGCATGCTCAACAGGAGGGGGAGGAACCATGCATAAACTGCGCAACCCGATATTCAGTCGGGTTGTGAAGAGTTGTGCAGGCGCAACCCCCAACCTGCGCCTGCACAACTTTGACCAAAAAGAGATCAAGTTGAGGGCCACCCACAGGTAAGCTGCTGTATTGCAGGCGCAACACAGCAGCTGCCACCATAAGCTGGCCCCCAACTCAGTCCTGTCTGCCCCCCACCAGCCCGATTGCGGGCAGAATGTAAAACAACCCCCAAACAGCTCCCAATGCCGGTCGTGAGCAGAATGTCAGTGACAACCCCCAAACATCTCCTTGGTGTCTAGTATCCCCCACCCCACCCACCCACGCAGCCCACCACCCGCTCCCCGGCGGCGGTGGCAGCAACCCACCCGCCTGCCGCCCACGCCCGCCGACTGACTGTCGGTAGGGCTGCCGCCGATGGTGCAGAGCTAGAGCTAATGGGCGTGCAGCCCATACCATTTATGACAGTCAGATTTGTGAATGAACCCATTCACAAATCTGGACTATCATGTCTGATATGGGCTACACACCCATTAGCTCTAGCTCTGCACCAATGGGCACAGCCTACGGTTGATCAGTCGACTGAAGCGATGAAGCGGCAGGCGAAGTGGGATGCACGCTCGCCCGGCTCAAGCAGTGGTGGGGAGCTTCGTGGAGTGAAGTGGAAGGGGGACACTGGAGACACCAGAGAGATGTTTGGGTATCACTGAACATTCTGCCTGTGATCGGGCATTACGATCCACTGGACCACCAGGGAGATATCCGGGTTGGGGGTCTTTTACATTCTGACCGTGTCGGGCACTGGGGGTTGTTTCACGTTCTGCCCGCGATCGGGCATTGGGAGATGTGTGGGCGGGGGTTGTTTTCACATTGTGCCCTCGATCGGGTTGCAGGGTGCGTCGGTCCCTGATGGCTGCTGCCTGGCAGGGCGGCCAGGCGCAAGTCCTCGGGGATCGGCGCACCTACATGCTAATGGCATGCAAATGGGGCCATAATCAGATGCAAATGGCCCCCCCTGCGCCTTGCATGAATTATGGCCCCATTTGCATGTCACCTTTTGAATATCGGAAATTTGCGCATGGCGCAATGATACTTGCGCCACCACAAGTTTAATGCTCAACTCTGACAACTTGCGGTGGCGCAAGTTCCACTGCGCCATGCACAGTGGCTGTGGCTGGGGGGTGATATTCAAAGGAGTTGCTCAATAGCGCAACTCCTTTGAATATCGCCCCGGCCACACCCCTGCGCAACTATTTTGAGCAGCGCAAGGGCTTGCGCCTCAGAATGGCGCAGTTTGAATATCCGGGCCCCTGTGTTTATAGTTTTAAAATTAACATACTACCATATCAACATTTGAAAAATGCCAGCAGATACAAGCCCTAAGATCTATTGAGTCTTCTCAAGTGTGCAGCTATCAGATTTTGCTCTGCAACTACCCCCCCTTTACAGTAGTAACCTTCCCCTTGATCCTGTCCCACCCCCCTCTTAACACTGCCCAGCAACTTGAATGATACCATCTCCTCCGGCAGTGTGTTCCACCCAGACACCACCCACTCCATGAAGTAGTGTCGTCTCATCTCCCTCTTGAACCTTCCCCCCTCCAGTTTCAAACTGTGTCCCCAGTGTCCCTCCCTTCTTTTAATCTAAACAGCCCCTCTGTGTTGACCCTGTTTATGCCCTTCATATATTTGAAGGTTTTGATCATATCCTCTCTATCCCTCCTTTCCTTCAGGGAGTACATGTTGAGCTCCCTCAGTCTGTCCTCGTATGGTTTTCCTCCATCCCTGAATTAAAATTAATAAAAAGGAAGTTTTATAAAAAAGGAACAAGAACAAATGTTCAGAATTTCAGGCCAGCTGTCTTAACATTGAACTAGGTAAAATTATGGATAAAGGAAAAAACTAGAAAATGTGTTTAAAGAAAAAGGCATTATACAACATTCAACATGGATTTATCCAAGGAAGGCCATGCCTAACAAACATGATATCATGCTTTGAACCTGTAAGCATGGCTTTGGACAATGAAAAATCAGTTGATGTAATATATATTGATCTGAGTAAGGCATTGGACGTGGTTCCCCACCAAAATCTAATTAGGAAATTGCTGCAGGCAGGAGCGCTGAAGTACTTTGTTAACTGGCTCAGTAACTGGCCAACACACAGAAGGCAGAGAGTAACAGGTAATGGGCTGAAATCAGATAGGGAAATGGTGACTAGTGGGGTCACACAAGGATCAGTCCTGGGTCTAACACTGTTCAATTTCTATATTAGGGACATAAACTTCAGACTCCATGGCACCACCAGATCTGCAGATGCAAAAATTGGGGACATCATTGATTCAGACAAAACTACATCACTCATGCACGGGAGTCTAAATAAGCTGGGAGCATGGGCCCAGAACTCAAAGATGAAATTAAATCCACATGAATGTGTGGTTCTATACCTTGGGGAAGAAAATCCAGAAATAGAATACACCCTAAATGGACACAAGCTGAGAAGTTCAACAAGCGAGAGGGATTTGCAGACAACAGTAGCGAATAACCTTAACTGGAATAACAATGCAAAACCATAGTTAAAAAATGTTATCAGATTAGAAGCTGCAGAGCACATAACATATCCATCAGAAACAGGAAGGTCATGGTGCCCCTATATAGGGCACTGATTTGATCACACTTGGAGTACAGCGTGCAGTTTTGGAGTCCTAACACCAGAGATGTGGTTAGGTTGGAACGGGTGCACATGCACTTTATTAAAGAACTGGAAGAGTAGCCATAAAAGAAAGGTTGGGAGAACTAAACATGTTTTCATTGAAGAGGAGGAGACAAAGGGGAGATATGATAAGGAGTATTGAGGGCAAAAGCTATGAGGAGAGACTGGAGGCCCTTAATATGTTTATGCTGGAGAAATGGAGGCTAAGGGGGGAATGTGATTTGAGTCTTCCACATATGGGTACCGACAGGGTCAAACAGAGGAAGATGTCTGATTTGGTGTGTATACTGAAGAGTACTGACAGGGTCAAACCAATGTAAATGTTTGATCAGCTGTATTCAAGCAGAACGCTGGGACACACCTGAAGCTCTAAGTCAGTAAATGCAGGGGTATTGATAGGAGGCTTTTCTTATCCCAAAGGGTAGTGGAGCTATGGAACAGTTTAACAGCATTGACAGAGGACATGAAGACAGTAAATGCCTTCAAGGTAAGCCTGGACAAATTTCTGCTCACCAAGGAAATCAGTGAATACCCTAAGTAGTAGGGTGGGTGAGAAATCTCTATAATTCAGTACTTGTTTGCACAGACTACTTATTGATCCCTGCTTACTAAGCGGGGAAGGGGAGAGGTGAACTTGATGGACCTAGTGTCCTTTCCAATCATAAATGACTATGTTATGTTACTATCAGGGTTGCTCATGTTCCGAATCATGGAATTATATTGATCAGATTCCCAACTTTTTTAGTAATTAAGATTTTGAACTGCAGGTCAAAAATCTAAATTCCTACAAAAAGGGGTTGAAATCAGAATCAGATTCTGATTCTGTACAATTCCACATCAGATTACATCTTTCAACTCCCACCACCCGGCTACAACACACTTGGCCCTGGCAGCATCCATCCTCAAGGCCCCACCCATGCACACACAAAACAGACAATGTAAGACAAAAAGACAATCCCAACCCCATTCCCCCAGACTCATAGCACCCAATCTCCACACACTTCACCTCAGATGACACGGAGTGCCCAGTATGCTGTATGTGTCAGAACAGCTCCACCAGGATCCCAGCATCCCTTCAAGTTCCTTCCTGCCATGCTACAGTGCTGAGTTGGATACGTATTGTCCCCATTCTTTATGATTTTGTGGTTTCTGGGGATTGGGGTTATCAACTGTCAGAGAGCTGACATCCTGGTATTTAGAAAAAGGGCTCCCATATTTTGTAGAACTTGTCTGTGTCTTCTGTTTTCAATGTATGCAGATTGTGTGGTAGGCCATTTGAACCCTACTCTCCTGGCTGTATTGCCACTGCCCTTTCAGGCTAAACCTTGCTTCAATGGTTTTGCACTGAGGTCCTTTGTATTTTAGATTGCTTTCCTAGTTTGGGCTCGCCATGACTGAACAAGTAAGACCATCATAGTGCTGATATCTTCTACCCCTGGGCTGAGATACAGATGAGTCACAGTGATGAAATATATACCTGTGTCTCCTGTTTTCAGCCTTTACTGATTGTATGAGAGTTCATTTGGCACCATGCTCTCCTGATAAAAGCAGACCCAGTCTAAAGTCTTTCATGGTGATTTGCATATCTTTCCCACAAAGCGTTACAGTATTGGGGTATATGGAATTTTGCATTTTATTGAAATTTGCCTTCATTGCCAGTGCCCTTCCTCGGTAACCATTGCTTCAGTGTTTTTATGCTGAGGTTCTTTGTCTTTCAGACCACTTTCCTAGTTTGGAATTACCATGACCCAAACCACTTAGACCATCATAAGGCTGGTTTCCCTTTCCCTTGGGCTGAGATACAGATGAGACACACTGATGAGTCCCTGAGGAGTACAAAACACATCTCTGTGTCTTCTGTTTTCAGCCTTTATAGACTGTGTTTAAGACCATTTGGCATTATACTCCACTTCTTAAACAGAACAGTGTAAATTCTCTCTTAGGGATCCACAAATGATTCTTTGCATTTTTGGTGATGTGTAATGTTGTTATTCCATCTATAGTTAATGTTCTCTGTATAGCAGATGGCATAACCAAGTGTTTTAACCTCTGATCTTTGCAGCACAAGTCAGAATTCCATCTCTATATTTTCCAGTTTTCTTTACCATTAATCAACTAAGCTACCTTTGCACTTGGTTTACCCATACCTTGCATGGGTCAGCGCACAGTATTTTGAAACCAAGAGAAGCTTGTTACTCTCCTAATGAAGGTCCTGCATTCTTCACCAGCTTTCAAGCCATGTCATGCCGCTAGAATTTTACAGATGCACACCACACTGGATTCTACTGTCTGTATGTGCATGCATCAATCATTTTATGAAAGAGACACGAGCTGTGGTATGGTTAGTCAGACTTTGCTCAAGCTAGGTCACTGCATAAACTGTATGGACAGCACTGAATACATGTTTTCAACATATGTCAAAACCAATCATTTTCTTTCATGTACATGCACCTACTGCAGGTTTAAAAAAAAACTAGGGCAGAAGACTACAGCAGCATGCAACGATTCTGTTTTGTAGTTGGTCACAAAAGACCACATAAGGCATGTGCCTTGGAAGGCATTTCCATTTTTGTTTACAAATACTATTTTATCTTGTTTAAATCTAAGTAGTTTGGGGCAATGAAATGTACAATTTAGTTAAAGAAGAAAATGGCCAACAAAGTTAGTGTATGCTCTTGCTGTCACAACGATTATGATACCAAACAGTGATAGTGTAAGGTATAAGCTGAATGGTATAGAAATGTAAAATGGGAAATGAACTTTTGTTTGTGCTTTGCTACTATATATGTATCATCATTTCCAGTTTGTAGTATTGCTTCTAGTAATTGGATTTCAAAAAATTCAGAACTGGCACCAGATAATGCATATTGCTACAAAGTCTACATTTACTGAACTCATAAATATCCAATGATCCTATGATCCTACTACACAAAACATAAATACATACACTTTCCACAGATGGCAACAAATGTATTTCAATATGCTATACATATGTTTGACATATATACACAATTTGTAAAACATATTGCTCCCATATTGGTTATATATGTGTCATAATCCCCCACTCTGGTAAATTTTAAACATGTCAAAAAGAAACCAGTGTTGGTATATTTAACAATACACTTTTGCCTAATTTGGAAAATATGTTATTTTCTGTATGGGGCAACAGACAGCGCTAACAGCATTGAGATGTACTGTGTACAGAGTATTTATTTATTTTAGTTATTGAAGAGATTAACTAGAAAAACACTGAAAAACAAGTTGCTCATCTCACGGTGCATCCTGGGTGGAGTGGAATACAAATTGTCTAACACAGGGTTTCTCAAATGGTGAGGCCAGCCTCCAAGGGGAGGCCCCAACCTGTTCCAGGGAAGGCTCAAGCAATGTGAAAGGATGCAGCAAAGTGAAAGCGAATAATGGCATGCGAATTTATGTAAAAAATGGTTACCAGGAAAGACACACTCAACAAACACTTGTTTCCTGGTATGATATGGGGGAAATACAATTCTTGGAAACTGTGCAAAACAAAATGCAAAATAATACAAATGAACATGAACAAGAAAACAATTAACCCATTATACTGGCTGCAGAAAAGCACAAATACAAAGGCTAAGCAGAGAGATACTGGGAGCAAGAGCAGGAGGGAGCAAAATGGTCCCTGAGAAGGTGTTTAAGAACAGGGTAAAACTGACAAAAGCAATCCAACTCATGGTGGTATTGCAATGAGGTAAATAGTCCAAAACTCAGAAGTGTGGAGCGAGTAGGCTGACCTGGGGAGGGTGATATACAGAGGGAGAATAATAAATTCAATAAAATGAGAATAAACTCAACTACTCAAATATACGTCATTGTATTATTCCTGTAATGTGCAAAATATGATAGTTATTCTAACTGTAGTCTATTGGGGGGAGGCTCAAGATCTTTTCCAAGGCTTGGGGGAGGCTCACTATGACAAAGTGTGAGAACTCCTGGTCTAACAGATTATATGTGGAAAGCAGAGAACCAGTCACTCTGAAATGAAAGTTATGAGTGATTTTACACTATTACATTCAACAAGATTACATCTACACCACCTGCAGTAATGCACACAGTACTACAGAAGCACTGTCTGCATCTGTCACATCCTGTAACTAATAACAATCAAACAGGAAACATTGTTACACTGTACTTGGATCAGGGTGGCTTTTTTTTTTCAGAACTAGAATGCTGGTAATCAATTTTAAATAGCCACCTTATTTGCTTATGTTACAGACTGACACTTGGCAGTGAAGCTACAGTATTGTGCAACAACAACTACAAAGGCCTCATTTGCACTGCTTGTGATGCAGAAGTACTTTCAAAGGGCAACTGAACACACTGAATCACGTGGTTTTTCAGCACTCTGGAACCTTCAGTGCTGAATCATTGTTGCAGAGTCTGACCTATACAATAGCACAGCTGAAATGGGATTCACTGCTACAGCAGGTTTATTTTAAACAAGAAAAAAAAAAAAGACCTTCTGCTATTAGTCATGTTACATGTGCAGAATGTGGCAGCTCCCCCCCCCCCCACTTTTTTAACACCTTGTTAAAACCTTTCAGTAGTACAGCTGAACATGGCCCTCAACCATTACAGAGGTACTGCGGTCTTATCATTAGAGCAAAGAACTCTGAGCCAAGAGATCCCAGTTTAAATCACAGCTAAGCTACTAGGTCATTGTTTGACCTTTGGTGAGTCGTTTGATCTCCTGGTGTGTCAGTCCTCTGATCTATAAAAATTGGATGCAAACATAAGCAAGTTATAACTGAAATGATGCCTTCTCATAGATCTATCTTGAGTGCACCAATTTAAAAAAAAAGGTCTGTTGTCTGCTTGGAAATAATCTAGAGAACTGAGCCTAATGGTAGATTGTATTATTATTCATATTATTGTGAATACGTAACAAAAAATGTAAAGCAGAAGTGGTAATTGAAAAAAGGATCAAGCATACAAGAAATCTACATGAATAATTCCGTGTTAACAGATAAAGGTGCAGTACCAGATTTTTAAAGTGAAAATGTGAACATGAGGAAAAAGAGTATTTACCTACCATTTACAGTGCTCATCTAGTTTTGCTCTCTATTCTCATCCTGCTGTTCTTCCCCTCTCTTCATTCCAAACATTCCAAAGATTTTCATCTTCATTCTTTGTTTGCTGCTACATAATTTGATACACTGAGACATGCAAATCCATTCAGACGTTCCATTTTCAAGACTCACAGTTTCCACAGATGTCTTACAACTTAAAAAAATTAAGGATGTGTCAAAATATGTGTATCTTGTGGTATACTATAGCAATGTGACTCCAACCGTTTGTTACTGTGTTCTCATTTCTTTTCATGGTTTTGTTCTACCTATCATATGGACTAAAGCTGCGGAGCATTAACTTAGTCATGGAACTGAACTAAATTTATTTTCATTGGTTGCAACAATGGAGTGATCCTATTTCTGGCAACATGTATTTTGAGAAATGATCATCTTCTCTTATTTGACATACGTTTAAAGCCAGATGAATGCCTTTGGAAAAATAGAAAGGAACCAAAACAAAATTATCCTTTTGTCCTTAACTTTGGGTTTTGCATTAACCTTACACATGAAAAATATTACAAGTCACTTTCATGAAAACAAACAGTATTGTTTGTGTAGAGAGCATAAAGCACCTGTTAAGATAATGTTACACAGTATGTTTGTTTACATATTTTTGGGACTTTTTCCAAAAATGGTAGTATATACAGTGCCAATCTAGTTTCTGTCAGTGATCTTTTTTAGGATACTGCAGGAACGCAGTGTTATTCTATGACAATTACTCCACTTTGTCATGTAGAGAACTGTGATATCTCACACAGAACTCTTGGTCCTGGTGGATGGCACAGTATATCATATTCAGGAAATCAAATGCCATTCTTTTGGAACTTTATCTATGTCAAACCCCGTATCCATTCTGCCCCTCAGTTAGTTCTGTCTAACCTATTGACTGGTGCCACTCACCACATGTTGGGTGCCATGGGAATTCTGATATATTCTTCTTGGTCATGACTCATAAAACCCCTATTTAGCTGTGCTCTCTGCCACCAGCCAAGGATAAAGTAGAAGGAGGTGAACCACCACATGAAAGACCAAACTACCCCAATGGATAATTGGCTCAATACTGAGGTAACTTTCCAGCACATTCAATGGCCCCCTCCCAACTAGACAAACTCCTGTATGCACATCCATTGCATGCAGTAGATGACCCTGAGTAAAACTTTTCTAGTCTAGAGCTTTTGCACCAGGCCTACTGCATTGTGACAGATAATGACAATTCTTTTTGATATTTCCTTTATTAGAAGAGAGTTGCAATAACAACAGTGTACATTTCAGAAATCTAGACATATTGCTGTTACAGGCCACGTATATAAAATATGTATTTCAGAGAATCACCATCATGCGGTAGGAGAAGAGCAAGGGACTAGAGAGCAGAACGGAGTTAAGTGCAATTTCAGCTTTTTTTTGTGAAATCAGGCACTGCGGGTAAATGGTGCAGTAAATTTGGGACTGCTTTTTGCTGTGTTGGGGGCTAGGAATTTGGGAGGAAGGAGGTTGGCGGCAGAGGGAAAGTTCTCAGGGTGGGAGTGATTGTGGCCATAGAGTGTTTCTGGGAGCACTCTGGGAGATGGGAGGGTACCTGGTTGGCAAGAAGTTTAGTCAGTTGAGTGCTGAGGTGTGGCAGATGAAGCAGGAAATAGGTGTGCTGATGGAGGGGGAATTTATGGGGTGATGAAGGGAGTGGCAGAGGGGTTGCAGGGCTGAGGGGCTGCTAAGAGGAGGGGAGCAGGACTGGACATAGGAGAAGATGGGGTGCCAAGGAGGCATAGGACAGAACAGGTGCCAAGGCAGATCCTGGGGGGTCTCCCTCCTCCAGCTTGAGAGATGGCCCAGGGAAATGGGGTGGATAACAGTAAAGGAAAAAGGTAAGGCTGGATGGGAGGGCCAATGGGAGCATCTCCAGAGCTGCAGCTGTGTGACAAATTGCTCCCACTAGACAGGGAGGAGGATGGGGAACCTAGTGGAATTGGAAGGGACAGTGGGATAGAGAGGGATAAAGGTGCTGGGGGAGGTGTCAGGGGAAAGTAGGGAAGAAGGGCAGGGAAAAGTGAGTTCAGGCAAGGGAGGGTAGGGCAGGTGGAGCAGGGGAGGAGTTGGGGGACAAGAGAAATCAAGGAGGCAGGCTGGGGGGGAGCAGAAGTAAGGGTAGAGGGCAGGTTGGGGGAAGCAAAAATGTAAGGTAGGACATGCCAGGAGGAGAAAAGCTGGGTAGGAGAGGATGGGGAAGGGGATAGCTGGGGTAGAGAGCTGGAGATGTAAATAAATGGGATAAGAGGAGAAAGGGGAGGTAGACGGGAGTGAATGGCAGGGCAGATAGAGGTGTGAGGGCCCATGATGGAGGAGGGGGGTGGTAATTTGGGGGAATTCAATTGTGAAGGGGGTGAGATGGAGATGGAAAGAGTTAATGGTAAGCCATAGGAAGGTAGAATGTATGCCAAGGATGATGGCAGGAAGAATGTGATCTCTGATGGCGCAGTCTGTGAGTCAAGAGGGAGGGAAACCTCACATTATAGTGCACCAGGAGAAGAATAACCTTGTGTGATATGAGGTACAAGAGAGGTTCAGGGAACTGGGGAGAATATGCAGCAAGGCAGGGAGGATGGTAGCCTTCTCAGAGATGCTTCTGGTCCTGAGGGCTAGTATGGCAAGGAAGGTAAGAACAGAGGAATTTAATGGATGGCTTAGGGGGTGGTGTGAAAAGGAGGGGTACGGGCTTGCTGGTGGCTAGGGTGGAACCTGGGGTAACAAGGACCTGTATGCACTGGATAGGCTGCATCTGTGTAGGAAGGGTACAAGGGTCCTGAAGGGCAAGCTGGAGCAGGACATGGGGAAAAATCTCAATTTAAACTGACAGGGATGAGGTAACAAGGTGCACAGCACCCTTAGTTTCCTGGTGGAGGAGGCCAATAGACTTTTCCCCCAATCAGGGCAACATGGGGAAGAGTTAGATGAGAAGGGTGGAGGGGACAACTGATGGAGGGGGGGTTGGGCAGATCAGAATTAAGGGCAGTCCCAAGTCACGGTGGAGGGTGGTGTCTCTGAATGCCAGAATCGTGGGAAACAAGATGGCAAAACTGCAGTCACTGATGGCAGAGGGAGAGGTGGACATAGTGGCCACCACAGAGATGTGGGCCATACAAAACCACAAGTGGGACCTCACAGTTCCTGGGTATACACTGTACAGAAAAGATAGGGGGATGGGAATGGGGGGTGACCCTGTACATGAAGGAATGGATAACTTGTACCAGAGAGGAGGAGGAGGCAGAGGGAGAGACTGAAACATTATGGGTACAGGTACAATCCACTGGGGGGGGGGAAACTAAGGATTGGGGTGGTCTACAGGCCACTTTCCCAGGATGAGGAGTTGGACAGGGTACTAGGGTCTCATATCGCGGAAATGGCCAGTAAGGGGAAGGTATTAATAATAGGGGATTTCAATCTACCTGAGGTGGGCTGGAAAATTCCAGCTACCTCCTGCACTAGGGAGCAAGTTCTGCTGGGTACATTTCAGGGTGGTTTCCTGGACCAGGGCATCACTGAACCCACTAAGCAGAGGGCTGTACTGGACCTGGTCCTGTCCCACTGTAAGCATGTTAGGGATGGGAACATGGAAGCAACACTTGCATGTAGTGACCACCACACGGTGTGCTTCTATCTGAACATGGGCGGGGTGATGGTCAGGATCAGGACAAAGGTTTTGGACTTTAAGAGGGTTGACTTTGGTAGGATGGGAAAAATTCTAGTAGGGCACTTTGCTGGGGTCAGAATGGAAAAGGATGTAGAACAACAATAGGCAATTATAAAGGAGGGACAGATGGAGGCCACTAGCGACTGTGCCAAAAAAAAAGTAAAAAAAAGTAAAGCCAAAAAGCCCAGCTGATTCTGCACGAAGGTGGCAAAAGCTGTAGGTGATAAGAGGGCAGCCTTCTGGAAGCACAAAAGTACTCAGAAGGAGAAGGACTGCTCTGCTAAGTCAAGAAAGGCGAGCCGAGTGGTTAGGGTGGCAAAGGCTACAAGGGAAGTGCTGCTAACACACTGGGTAAAATTGGGAGAAGGCCTTTTTATAATATATAAGGGAGAATATGAACACCAAGGATGAAATACATTTAAAAAAAGGAGGGTGGTTTGGCAGAGGGTAGTGAAAAGAAAGTGGAAGTACTTAACAAGTACTTCTGTTCAGTCATCACTAGACAGAAGGATGGACCAGTGCCACAGGGAAATGAGGGGGTGGGGACAGGAAGGGGGAAGTCATGTACAGCATCATTCAAGCTGATGGGGTATAAGACTAAGGGTCCTCAAGGTGGATACATCCCAGGGCCAGATGGCGTGCACCCAAGGGTCCTAAGGAACTGGCAGAGGCTCTGGCAGATCCCTGGCAGACCTGTTTAACACTTCTCTGGAGTCAGGGATTGTGCCACAGGACTGGATAACTGCATGTCATGCCTCTCCATAAAAGTGGAGCAAAGGATGGACTAGAGAACTACTGGTTAGTCACCTGACTTCAATAGTCAGCAAACTGATGGAGACCTTCCTGAAAGACAGGTTGGTGAGCCTTCTGAAGAATAATGGGCTCCAGGACAAAAGACAGCATAGGATTGTATCGGTGAGCTCCTGCCAGACTAACCTAATTGACTTCTTCAACTGAGTCACCAGGCAGTGAACAAGGGCCAAGCGGTTCATGTCCTGTATCTGGACTTTTGCCACGCCTTCAACTCTGCACCTCACAGGAGACTGGTCAGGAAGCTAGAAGACCTGGGGGTGGGGGCTAAGCTTGTTGGGTGGGTCAGAGTTTGGCTGCAGGACAGAAGCCAAAAGGTGGCAGTTAGAGGGGGGATTCTCAGATGCTAGGCCTGTGACCAGTGGGGTCCCACAGGGCTTAGTGCTCAGTCTGGTGGTGTTTAACAAATTCATAAGAGATACTGTGGATGGGAGCAGGGTTAAGGGATACCTGTTTGTGGATGAGGCAAAACTCTGTGGGAGGGTGGACACAGAGGAGGGGAGACAGGAATTCAGGGAGGACCTGACTAGACTAGAGAGGTGGACTGGCATTTGGCAGCTGGGGTTCAATGCTAAAAAGTGTGACGTTATGAACTGGGGTGAAAAATCCAGGGACCAAATACTGGCTGGATGGCGTGCAAGTAACCAGGATGGAGGAAGAAAAGGACCTGGGTGTAATTATCATAAGTGACCTGAAACACTCCGCACAATGCAGGAAAGCTGTAGCCAAAGCAAATTGGATGCTGGGCTGCATAGCAAGGGGAATTACCATCGGGAAGGGGAGGTCATTCTGCCACTGTACAGGTCTCTAATCAGACTGCACCTAGAGTATAGTGTGCAGTATTGGTGCCCCTATCTTAAGAAGGATGTCAACTGGTTGGAAATAGTCCAGAGAAGCAAAAACAAGTTGATCCAAGGCCAGTAAGCAACATCTATGAGCAGAGGCTCAGGGGACTCAACATGTACTCTCTTGAAGACATAAGGGAGAGGAGAGACGTGACTGACAACTTCAAGTACCTTACAGTATAAACAGGGTGAGTACTGAGGGCCTCCTCAGCCTTGGTGGAAAGAAGACCACTAAACGTAACAGCCTAAAGCTGGTGGGGGGAAGGTTCAGGAGGGAGATGAGGAGGCAATTTTACGCTGAGAAGGTGGTGACTAGGTGGAATGAGTTATCAGAGGAGATGGAATCCCAAAAAATGGTGGACAGCTTCAAGACAGGTTGGGATAGGTTGAGGGAAAAGTTGCAGGTAGAGGGGAAGGGGGGAGAGGGGTACGTGAGAGGGGTCAAGAGTATATGGGGAAGGTGACAGTTCCCCTCTGTAAACACGGTGGAAACTGCACACTCAAGCAGACTAGATAGACTGTAAAGCCTTTACCTGCTGCCACATTCGTATGTTCGTAGCAAGGAACTAAACAACTCAATAACAGGGACTATAATATTTCCATAAAATCCAATATGACCATAGTTAATTTATCTAAATCTGAGGGGTAAGAGATGAGTCCCAAAATCCATAAGTCCATCCTCCATCCCTCCAGCCCAGATGTCAGCATCACTGTCTCTCCGTAATTGAAAGGCGCATGCCTGTGGTTATATGGGGAAGAACTCCTCCCCCATACCCTACTTAAATCAGCAAGCAAACCATAGCTCTGCTTACAGCGAGTCACACTCGCTGCGCTCGTTCCATGCTGTGTGCTGGGGCTGGCTCCTGCCTCCATTTCCATGCCCCCTCCTTGCCTTCCTTACTGCCTCTCCTCGTTTTGTTTCTTTCCCCCTTTCCTCCCTCCCATTTGTTTTTCCCTCCTTTTTTTTTGGGGAGGTTCTGCCTGCCTCAGCTGCAACACCGTAGTTTGTGCCACTCGTTCCTTGCTTCGCACCATTCTTCACTCTACAGACCTCCATAACCCACACGCTACCTCAGTACCACTTCCCTGGTGGTAACATGGATTCCTCCTGCTCCAGTATGTTGTGCATCTTATCCACTCTACCTCGCAGCTGGCCTGTTCCCGTACACCTGAACTCTGCATTGAGCTCCTTCTTACCAGTGCTAGTACTCTGCTTCAATTCGCACATTTTACTGCAGCACTTCATTTCAGGCATTCCTGGCCTGTTTTAAGTATGGTTTCTACCCTACAGCATCTGTGACTGACACCCTTGCCTGCATCATAGTTCTGCCTACCTTACTGCTTCACTCTGCCATCAGACGTCCCAGACAACAGATCGGGACACGTTTAAAGCTACATTGCAATTCTAATTACTGGATGCTTCTCCATTTATTACTGATTGACGTCCCTCTCGGATGGGATTCCTGACACTATAATCTAGCAGCCTTATTATGCTAACCAGCTTGCACTGCCTGCCGACTGCTATTAATTAAGGCATGATATCTTATTAGTTCACCACATGTTAAACAGCCGCAGGCCCACTTATCCTCGCAGCAGCTTTCCTATCCACCTGCCATCCATTCTTATTCTTGCTTGCAAACCTTATACCTCAAACACTACCTGAAGGAACAGGTGGCAACGCCATCACTAAATCAGCAGTCGTGGAGCTCATTGACTCTCATCTTCCTGTGGAGGGCTGGGGTAAGTCAGAGAACTATTGACTTAAGCTACAGTAAGCACACCACCTGCTGGCTACATACCTTCAGCTTGTTTTGCTATCTCCGCTATTGGACTTTATGTCTGGATGACACTTTTAGGCTGTCCATCTGATTCTATTTGGTGGCGTTGCCCTTTACACTTCAGTGGCAAGCAGCTTTATATTGCCAGCATTAGTGAACCTACTTGCAAGCAGACATGAAATGTAGCAGCCAGTCCCTTGTACTGAACTTTGTAGAATACAGACACCTCTGAGACTTGTGCAGCTTGCTCTGACCAAATGTGCACTTGTATACTCCTCCCAGACTGTTCAAGTCGATACATTCTTCTGATTATATCATTCCTTGCATGACACACTTTGGATGACGTTACTAGAGGCCACTGGCATCAATTCATACACCATAGCATTACTTTCTGAGTCTTATTCTATACCATATTGTTCTGCCATCCATTACAGCCTTAACTCCAGCCTTGGAAGCATCCTGTGCTAGGTGGCCCTCCGTGGCGGCGCTAGTCATCCTAACCTACGTGGAGTCTAGCTTTACTCGCTTCTTCCCTTCTGCCTGGCCTACGAGGAGTCTGGCCCTACCGCTGGTCATGCAAGGGCCTTCCTAACAAGTTTTCACTATTACTCGTTGCCTTATGCATGGGTCATGGTTCACTAGCCTTCGCAGGCCAGGTTGCCACTCTCCGCTACTTCCATCGGCTTCCCTATATGGTCCTGCCATTCCTGCTACTCCACACCTGGGTCTAGCTGGTTACATTGCCATTCCTTGGTTCTCTATTTACCAGGTATCCTCACTCCAATTTACTTACCTTCTGACTTCTCAGGACTGGATGCACCACCAGTTATACTTCACCTTTGATCCACTACTCGGATCCTGGATCTCGCAGCCCTCACCTTGCTGCTTATACGTACTTCCACTTGTTAAGTATACGCTGCTCCTCCTACTGGATCAGTTCTGGATTACATCTCAGATATTCACCTCAAGTCCTTCGGCTCCATCTTCCATACAGATTCAACTCCTTTTGAGTCACTGCTTCTGTTTCATTAGACCTCCCAGCCAAGTTCTACTACATGCTACCTTCCTATCATAAGTTAAAACAGAAGACATAGACTTACTATAGTTTCTGGATGCTTGTTATCTGGTCATGTTGCCATTTCGTCCATCCAGGACTCTTTACTGCATAAAATTCTCCTTGATCATCAGGATACGGTAATCTACTGCACCCTTCTACTGCGCTCATAAGTCTGCCTTAGCATATTCAACTTTCACGGAATTGACTCAGGTCATGCTACTATTTACATACCACATGATCCATTCTTACTCCTTCACTGCTACTTCTGCATAACATGCAGTTTGACTATTTACTACTGCACTTTCCATTATTGCTCTTCAACTTACCTTGCCCCCAGGGCCGGATGTTCACCGCAATACACTCAATGACATGCACCCTACGGGCCTGAGGTCCTTGACCTCATTACTACTGCATATTCACCTGCTTCTATGACCTGCTTTGCCCATCGGGCCTAGGGGTTCACTTACATCTACGGCATACCAGCCTCGCCCAGATTCGGGGCCTGAAGGTTCGTAATTCAACTACCTGCTGCCTGCCACTGTGTCTGCCAGCCTTAGCAGCCCCCTTTTCTATAGACTTACATCTGGATTCGATTAGCCGTAGTAATCTATACCTTTGGATGCCTCTGCCTCGCTGCTTCAGTTCCCATTGTTATTGCCATTACCATCCTATCAGGACTTAAGTTGGGTCATTTGGAAGAATTCAGACACAAGATACGCCTTGACTTTACTTATTCCACGCTCTAAGGCCTTGGATCCAGTTACGACTCCACTAATCAGTCTTGCCATCTCCATCGTTTATCTCCATCTATGACTAGGGAGAACATCCATGCAGGACTATTCATCCTACTTCCAGCATGATTCAGCCGATGTACCACTCGGTTTCTACATATGTGCATACATCACTCCATAGAACTATACTGCTCACCAAATGGCTCAATTACATGCTTATGTATTCCCTTAACGCTCTCTGCTATATCATACTTAATTTATTCAATACCTACTCTTCTTCTACTACGTCTGCATCATGCAGGTTCAATTTTACTACAAGTACTGCTGACTTGTAAGAGAGTCCACACAGTTACTATCTGCTTATGCTTACCTTCTTCGCCCTTACAAGACTTAGAGGTTCACGAAGACTGTCTTTCCAATTCTATGGCCTGCTTCACCCCTAAGGGCTTGGAAATCTATCGAACTAATGTCTACCTATATATATTAAGTACTACTGCTAACTCACCTGCCAACTACTCAGACTGGAACCACCTTCTCTAAATCATGCAGCTATCGTTGAAGCTTGCCCAATGGATGTACCAATGCCTCATATTTTGAACTTGGAGCCCCCAACCATCTAATCCCTAGTTCCTCAGAGAAGACTTCCTCGCCTTCTGGAGCCCTTCACCTATGCAACTTCAACGTTCTCATTTATTATGCCCGATCATGGATCCAATTCTATTAATTCTACTCCACATGGATTTCCTGGACTTGGAATTCAACTAAAGGATGGGCCATCATTCTTGATATTTATCAGTACCTATTCAGCTGCTTGCACTAGATAAGGATCTATGACATGGATTCGGATTAGCTGAAAATTTATATCATTAGATTAAGATTATTCTCCCTAAGTATGCCCAGAAGGACGGGCAGGTCAGTAGCCATGGATCCTCAGAGGTTCCCCCAAAGTGGGTTTTTCCTCTCCTGCATGCTACTGGTCACACTCTCCGGAGTTGGAGGAGATAATTGTTTGATATCATTGTTCTTTTGGCAGGTCTCATACTACTGGACTAAGCATCCTTTTTTTCGGTGGAATACAGAGAAAAGCCAAGCCAATATCAAGTCATAACAAGTTACTCATCAGTTCAAGCATCTAAGCACGTTGCATAGACTATCCAGTCCACTTGTACGATAATCACTGACTTGCACATGACTATGTCAAAGTACCTAAGCACCGATCAATTCAAACTGCTAATACCTGGCGAGCATTGTCCTACTTATTGATCTGGTCTCTGTATCCAAGGACAACCTGCATCATTCAGCTACAGTACGTAACATAAGCACTGAGCTCTGAACCACACATAATTGAAAGGTTCATGCCTGTGGTTATATGGGGGAAGAGCTCCTCTCCCATACCCTACTTAAATCAGCAAGCAAACCACAGCGCTGCTTAGAGCGAGTCACACTCACCCTCCATCCTCCCCTGACACCTCCTCCTTCTCCAGCACTCATCCCACCAGGGGGTCTCATACTACTAGACAAAGCATCCTTTTTTGCAGTGGGATACAGAGAAAAGCCAAACCATATCAAGTCATAACAAGTTACTCATCAGTTCAAGCATCTATGCACCTTGCATAGACTATCCAGTCCACTTGTACAATAATCACTGACTTGCACATGACTATGTCGAAGTAAGCACTGATCAATTCAAACTGCTAATGCCTGGTGAGCATTGTCCTACTTATGATCTAGCTTCTGTATCGAAGAACAACCTACATCATTCAGCTACAGTATGTCACATAAGCACTGAGTTATGAACCACATATAATCCCTGTGTAAGTCTAAATCATACCGTATCTCACTGGTTAATTTCTGAGTGAATGGTGAACTTAGGCCCCATGTCACTTAACCATTCCTTCCTCTACATCTTCAGATTCTTCAAGCAGCAACTCCCACTGGGTCCAGTGATGATCAGCTCTAAAGCTACCACCAGTAGAAGGAATGTTTACAAACAGAACTTATATTTAAAGCTATTTTAAAACCTTTTTTGAAAAATCTGCCTCTCTTTTATTTTTAAACCCATTTTATAAACAATAAGACACTCCAGGGTAGGTGGCATTGGAGTATGCCTGCATTTACAAGGGCTGTAAAGCCCTCCACTTGTGCCAACAGGTCTCACTACAGCTCTGGACATGTGGTAGAGCCCAACACCACACACTCCATTGTGTCTTATTGTTTACATGTCTTCCCCTGTGGCAGGGCACTCCTGCCACTGACTGGATCCAGCAGAACCCTTAGATGGCAGCACAGGGTACAAGAGGACTGGGCCCACATCATACTGCCATGCTGGGGTGTTTTCACTCATTTCATCCCACATCACCTGAGACATCAGGGGCAGTGCTCCGGGCAAAAGCACACACCTGTACTGAGCCTACCCATGTCACCCCTACCTCAGACACTCAGCTTTCAGCACCACCTGTGGTTACTCGGCTGGTACTAGCTTACCAGAGTTGGGCACCCTCCCTCCTCAGAGGAGGTACAAGTCCCTCAGAATGCTTAAGCCCACCCCCCACTGGTCTTCCAGCTGCCTGAGCTCATTCCCAAACCTGAGTCACCTGAGGTCATGAGCAACAGTGCTGCCACTGCACTGACAGATCATCTGAGGTCATGAGCAACAGTGCAGCCATTGCACTGACAGGTCACCTGAGATCATGAGCAACAGAGCAGCCCATTGCACTGGCAGGTCACCTGAGGTCATGAGCAACAGTGCAGCCATTGCACTGACTGGTCACCTGAGGTCATGAGCAACAATGCTGCCACTGCACTGACAGGTCACCTAAGGTCAAGAGTAACACTGCTGCCACTGCACTGACAGGTCTTCATGTTCCTCCTTACTCTGAAAACTGGGTCCCTCAAAAACTTTAGGAGTGTTGTATTTTTCAAAAAGGAATGGGTTAAAGAGCACCTTTCCCACAAGTGTCCTACCTCATACATAAATCAGTCCTGCTGCATTATGTTTCCCAGTGTTTTCATTTTCACTTGTACCGTGATCCATTTTGTGAAAAAAAAATGGAAAACATGTTTCTGTTGCTTTGGCAGCTCACAGTGCTTGCATTGGAGGTGGAAGACTAGGTTTGCTGGCCAAGGCACCTAGCTTCACCTGAGCTCTTTTCTTCTAGGTTGCTTGAAAGGACAGAGCAAAGAACATTAACAGAGCAAGAAAAAATGATTAAAGCTTGTTTTGGCTAGGCAGATTTACTGTGTGTTGTTATTTTTATTTTGTACTCAAAGGGGTTGTTACTGTTTGTTGCTAACATTGTACTGCTTTATTTTTCTCTGATTCAAATTGTTGTTGCTGGGTATACCTTCTGTTCCATTATTACAAGGTGTGTCTACAGGCATGTGCTTACAGATTACAGCTGTAATCTTCTGATTCAAGTTGTCTTTTGCAAGGTATATCTTCAGTTACTGCTTGTTTTTTTTCTCTGTAGCAAAGTGTTTCTTACAGGGTATATCTTCTGTGAAATTTTTACAAGTGGTGCTTTACAGATTTTACTGTTTTATCTATCATTAGGATAAGATTTCAGGGCTACTGCATTTGTTGCTAGCTGATTGTTTCTTCTCTTACCTCCTTGTTTCTTTTATCTGTGGTTCTTCTTTTTCGGCAGGGGAAGGGCCCAGCCACCCACCCCCATCCCCAACTACCCACACTACATTCCTTTCATAGGGTAGCACAGTCATGACATTTCCTGTAGCAAAGCAGGAAGGGGTGGATCAGAGGGGTATCCACACAGTGACCTCATTTACAGGGGCACTAGTAATTTAACTTGCTATAACAAGTTATACAAAAACAAACAAACAAAACACAAAATCAAACCTTTGCTTTCATATTCTTCCTTTTAATTATTCTGACCAGATTATAAACCCAGCAACTTATCGGGAATGGATATCATTAACTGCAGGTACTACGGAACACTGTTCAGAAGGGCAGTTTTATAGATTTAGGACACTGTCCTACATGCTGGGCCACTGGATATTTAGGGGCTTAGCTCCAAGCAGCATGGGCAGAGATTGTGTGCCTCAAATTGCATATTCAAGAGGAAATATATTATAAGAACCACCTGCCATTTCCCCAACATCCAACAGAAGCACCTTGACCGCAGAGGGTAGTTGGTCTGGGAGGCTGGCAGGTGGTTAGGAGGGGCAAATTTAGTGTCTCATCACTTGGTACTCTCCAACATATCACCTCCACAAACCATATAAAAACTACAAATAGGTATCTGCCTCTATCTCTGAAATCAAACAAAAGGGCAGAGGACACTGCAGAGCAGGACACTGCAGCACAGGAGCTAGCACAACAAAACTCTCCCAAAACAGGAACCAAAACAAAAAAAGTAAAATGGAAATCCAAAAAACTTCTGATCATAGGAAACTCCATGATTTGGGGATTTGATACCTATCTCCAGCCAGGGGTAATGGTCAGATGTCTCCCAGGTACATCAGCGTGGAGAGACACTGACCGTATTGCTAAAATTGTTCAGGAAACAGGAGAAAACATTGACGTCCTGGTACACATAGGGACTAATGATCTCACCAGCCAGTCAGTTGTGGAGACCAAGGAACACCAGACCAGGCTGGGTGACAAACTATCATCCATTTCATCTGGCATCTCCTTCTCTGAGATCCTGCCAGTCTGGGAGAGGAAGGCAGATGGACGGAAGGTCAGAGAAGGGGAGATAGGGGAGCTAAACATGTGGCTCAAGGGCTGGTGACAGGGAAAAAGGACACAAATTTGTAGGGAACTGGCAACAGTTTGGGGAGTGAAAGTTCTTTAAATTTGATGGACTGCATCTGACTAAGGAGGGAGTCAGTGCATTGGGGCAGAAGTTTGACGTCTTTACAGAATATTTAAACTAGCAAATGGGGAGAGGGATGCAGCAACCCATACGTTGCATGGGAAGAATACCCTCCCCCTTCAGCTAGTGGTCAAACAGGAGTTCAGCATGTTTGTAATTCATTTGCATCACCAGGTAAGGAAAAAGGTCAGGCTCCCCATATGAACCACAGGGGAAATGCCAGACCTCACTCAACAACTAACACACTGAAATCTGGCCAATGGAAAATCATGTACATATATGCTCGCAGTCTGAGAAACAAGATCGCAGACCTGCAAGCAATAATGATAGAGGCTAAACTGGACATACTGTAGTAGCCGTTAGCGAGACATGGTTTACCAGTAACCACACTTGGGAGACGTCAGTACCTGTTCAGAAGAGACCGAAGTGCAAAAGGGGGTGGAGTGGCCCTTTATGTCAATGAAAATGTCAAAGCTACAGAAATTCAGAATACACATAAGGAGCCAGAAGAACTGTGGGTCACACTGAAAACAGGAAATGGGACAGCCATACGAACTGGGGTTGTGTACAGGCCTCCAGACCAGGAGGAGGACATAGACACATTACTGTTAGAAGATATACAAAACATGACAGCTAAAGGGGAGGTTCTGATAATGGGAGACTTCAACATGCCAGATACAGATTGGTCAGTACCAGCAGGAACCTCTGCCAGAACTAGACACATGGTGGATTCCCTGAAGGGGGAGGGCCTCAAACAACTGGTACAACAACCCACAAGAGACAGGGCTATCCTAGATCTAGTACTGACTAACAGGGAAAGGATCACAGATCTCCAGGTAGAAGGTCACCTGGGGGTCAGTGACCATCACATGGTATGGTTCAATTTGGCCACTAGAACTAAATCATCCCATTCCAAGGCAAAAATATGGGACTTCAGAGAAGCTGACTTTGATAAGATGGCCAACAGAGTTAAGCTAGCCCTGGCAAAAATAAATACAGGTGAGGGGGTACAGGCAAAGTGGGCAAGCATTAAGATGCAATACTTGAAGCAACATCCCATTGTGTTAGAGAGACAAGGAAGTGCAAAAGAAGAAGGAAACCACTTTAGTTCTCAAAAACAGTAGCAGTAAAGGTCAGAGCCAAAAGGCTGGCCTTCAGGTAATATAAGGGAACACAGCAGGATGAAGATAGGAAGGCATACCAAACTTCCCTAAGGGAAGCAGGGAAGGCAGTAAGGCAGGAAAAGGCCCAAACCAAGGAAACACTTGCACAAACAGTAAAAGAAGGTGACAAGACTTTCTATAGATATATTAGTGGAAGGAGAAAGTCCAGAGGGGGTATTGCTAAGATCAAAGGGGATAAGGGGGCATATGAGGAGGAGGACCATGTAAAAGCATCTATCCTAAATAGATACTTCTGCTCAATATTTACTGAAGAGAATGTATGGCAGAGCCCACAGCTCAGCACCATGGATACAGAGGGGGAAGGAGGTGTGCACTAGTCCTTTCACAAAAGAAAGGGTCCTACAAGTGCTCGATAAGCTCAGGGTGGACAAGGCAATGGGACCTGATGGCATACATCCCAGGATACTAAAGGAGCTAAGGGTGGAACTAGCAGAGCCATTATCAGAACTGTTTAGTGAGTCTCTGAGCACAGGAGAGGTCCCAGAAGACTGGAGAAGGGCTCATGTGATCCCGTTCCACAAGAGTGGTTTCAGGGAGGAGGTAGGGAATTACAGACCGGTCAGTCTTACCTCAGTAGTGGGCAAGATTATGGAGGCACTGCTTAAGGAAAGGATAGTGCAACACCTGGAATCCATAGGAGAACTGGATCTAAGACAGCATGAGTTTACAAAAGGAAGGTCCTGTCAAACAAATCTCATAGATTTCTTTGACTGGGTAACCAGAGTGGTGGACCAAGGGAGAGCAGTTGATGTCACCTACCTTGACTTCAGCAAAGCTTTCAATACTGTTCTACATAGAAGATTGATTGATAAGCTGGGTAGGCTCGGGGTGGGTCAGAAGTTGGTCAACTGGGTGGCAAACTGGTTGATAGACAGAAAACAGAAAGTGGTGGTAAACAGTAGACGTCAAAAGAGATGCAAGCCACATTTGGGTACCTCAAGGATCAGTCCTGGTGCCAGTCCTCTTCAATATCTTCATCAGTGACATTTCAGATGGACTGGAGGGTAAGGTTTGTCTGTTTGCAGATGACACCAAGATCTGCAACAGAGTAGATGATCCAGATTGGTTGGGCAGAATGAGAAGAGATCTGGATAAACTAGCAAAATGGTTGGAAGAGTGGTAACTGGGGTTTAACGCAAAGAAGTGCAAGATGATGCACATAGGGAAGAGAAACCCTGAAGTTACCTATAGGCTGGGAGGGGAGTTGCTGGCAGTCACAAGGGAAGAAAGAGACTTGGGCATCATCATCACCGATGACTTGAAATCATCCAGCAGACCACTAAAGCAGTAGGTAAGGCTAGGGGGATGTTGGGGTGTATTAGTACGGGTATCACAAGTCGAAAGAGGGAGGTAATAATCCCTCTTTACAAGGCACTGGTTAGGCCACTTCCGGAGTACTGTGTGTAGTACTGGAGGCCACACCTTCACAAGGACATTAACCAAATTGAGGCAGTCCAGAGAAGGGCAACCAAAATGGTGCAGGGACTGCATCAGAAAACATATAAGGACAGATTAACAGAACTCAATATATATACCCTAGAGAAAAGGAGGGAGAGAGGTGATATGATCGAAACATTCAAACACCTTAAGAGCATTAACAAGATGAAAGAGTCTATCTTGTTTCAATATAAGGAAAATAGCAGGACAAGAGGACACATCATGAGATTAGAGGGAGGCCAATTAAGGGGCAATTTGAGGAAGTTCTTTTTCACAGGAAGGGTGGTGGATGCATGATATGGCCTACCTCAGGAAGTGGTGGCTATGAATACAGTGCAGGGCTTTAAACAGGCATGGGATAGGCATAAGGGAGCAATACAGATGAGTATGAATAGATAGGCCATTGACAGAGCAAAGGCTCATGGCACATTTATAAGGTAGAAAAAGAAATGGGCAGACTGAATGGGCCGTGCGGTCCTTATCTGCCGTCAACTTCTATGGTTTCTATGTTTCTATTGGTCTACATTGCACTGTTCCTCACATTACATAACTCTGGAACTGATTGTGCATGAGATAAATACCTTTATAGTGTATGGTGGAACTCTATTATGCATGGAATTCCATGTCTGGAATATGCTTGTTGTGCTGCAGTAGTGACATCATTATGTTGTTGTGTTGCAGTAGTGATGTCACTACTGCAGCACAACAACTTAGAATGCTGCCACACAGCTGGTTTTCTCTATTCAGTCAAGCTGGAAGCTTTTTAAACTTGAACTTACAGAAAAAAGCTGCAGCACGTTAATTCAGTATTTGAGTCTGCCACCAACCCTCAAGTGCCTCCCCCCAACCCCAGTTCACTAAAAGGAAGCAGAGTGTCTGAAATATGCATGGATGCCCATACACTATAAAAGATAATGTATGGACCTCCACGCACAGACAAACCTGTGTCTTCATCTCGAGTTTTCTATGGCAACCAGGGAACCTCTCAAGCTTCGCTCTCAATGTTTCTGGTTGCCATAAAACCTCTCGATGCACACACAGCCTTGTTGTGTATGGCTGCCCATTCATTATCCTCTGTGTATATCTCATTGTTTGTACTGGAAGCAGAACCTTTGTAAATGAGCTACTAGCTCAAAGGTTGTTGTAATCTAAGACATTAAATAAATAAATAAAATGTCTTGCTCTGCTGAGTGGCACTGTTGTGCATGACTTCATTATATGAAATTGGGAGGCAGTGCAGGATGCATAGTACTGTGTCTGCAGGCTGAACACCACTAATTTCCTCAGCCATAAACACTCCTTCTGATCTCCTGGATATCCGGTTATCATGGTTATTTGTGGAGAATTTGGACTCGGGAAGAAAATGAGTCCCAGACTTCTGGTTTTGAAAGTTTTGGAGTGGTGCCATACTAGTTTTACCCCAAAGTGCACCGTGATGACATTATCACTGATGGTGACATTTCTGCTGCCTCTAATGTTGGAAATGGGGACAACTTGAGGGTGATCTGCTGTCCTGGTATGGTACTGCCCTATATATATATTTTCATAAACATGACATTACTCTCTTTACTTTACATGTGATGAAATTTGATTAAGGTTATAATAGTTTTATGTGTGCTGTCCTACAACTTTGCCACCTGTACAGCCCAGTCTTCATGCTCTGTGACTGTTTGTACTTGGATCACCAGTGCCTATGTTGTCCAGGCAGTCTGCCCACATAACTGCGTCCATAGTACATATCAGTGTTATTGCCCATGTCCCCCTTAACCTTGTTAACAGTCTATAAATTTGCCCCCCCAGCAAGGCGCTATCATCACCAGCACATTCCTTTTACCATGCATGAAGCATCCCTCTGTTCTTCTTTCTTAGCTGTGTCTATGGAACTGTTAATAAACTACATCCTGCCCCACAATCAGTACCTTCCCTCCCTCCCCATTACATCCTCTCGACCACCATGTACCTTCCCCCATGTAGACATGTCAGTCTCCTGTGCCGTGTACTGTTACATTGCAGTTACCATGCATGTACCTCCCACACCCATGTACCACTACCCTTATGTGCCATCAACCACCTATGTACCTTCTCTAACTAAGTACCCCTACATCTCCTTGTACTGGTGTCTGCATCATCCTCACACAATACCCAAGAACCCTGATGAGCCCTGTACCATGCATTTACTTGCCCCGTTGTATTCCACAGCCCCTCAAGTAGCCATGTATCAGTCTCACTCCAAAAACCATATGTTTACCCTGGTAAGCACGGAGTTACCCCACCATATTTTTACTATGATGCATCACTGTCATGGAACAGACTCCATCCTCTGTTACAAAATTCACAATGTCTTTCTATGTTTAAACATAATCTAACAAGTAATTATTACAGGAACAACTTATATGCACCTGCTTTAACTGATACTGTTTTTGACAATTTTGCATGTACTGTGTATTATATTTTTGGAGTTTAAACAGTCTGTTTGTAACAGTCTTTATATGTACTAGTTTAATATGGTACTTGTACAATTTTTGTTCTTTATCCTGATTTGTGTATTCCTTGTTTTATGACTTGGAATGTTCTGCAAATGAGACTTGTTTCTCATAGAACCTAACCTGTAATCTACCTAACTTTTAAATTAAAAAAAAATCACTCATCATGTCCTCTCGACCACACATGTACCCCACCACCACCTATCCTCACCGTTAGTTTCTGTTTAATCCCTTATTACCAGCTCTTGTAAGTTAATGTCTTCTTACGCAGCCATGGATTCCTCACCTCCTCTCCACCATGCATTTAGCTGCCCGCACACATACCCCCATGTTTCCAGTTCCAGTCATGTAGCTCCCTTCACCAGCACAGCATACATTCCATCAAACAAACATGTTCCCACCTGCCGCAGTATCATAATAATATTACTACCAGGTGTGTATCTCCAAGACCAGACCAATCCGCACATGCTCTTGATCACACATGTAGCTGCCCCACCACCTATGCACATGTGTATTTGCTGTTCTGGCTAGCCTCCACCCCCCCCCACACACACACATATGACCTTGACCCGGCATGTACCTGCCTGCCCAACTATTGCCACCCATCATGAGGCAGCCATGCAGCTACACCACCAGTACCCTTACGTCCTCTCTAACAGGCAAGCACTTGCTTCCCGTGATACCCTCACATCACATTTATCAGTCATGTCCCCCTAACACCTACAGATACCATGACATCTCTTGAGCCAGCCTGTCTTTAAAAGTAACACAACTGACAAGTATCCACCCATGTACCTGCTCCTTGCCTACCCATTGTGTGTTCTAGCCTTGTAACTTACCTCTAATCACCCATCTAAGTTCTTTCGCAGCATACAATGCCATTTCAACACCATGAATGAGCAGTAAATGATATATCCAGCGCCCTTATATAATAGAAAAAAAAAACAGTTATGCTGGCATTCATGTAAGATCAGGAGGGACTCTGCAGAAATGATATGCACAACTAAGAGACTCACAAATGTGAAGCACACAGTGAGTAAATGAGAAAACACTTTATTGAAGTAACCATTTGTTCAAGAAACTCAATGCAAAATGATTATGCAGTAGTACTGTGAAGAACAGGCACTGAATGTGATACAGGCTGACATGCTGGGCAGCTGCAGAGTGCTCCATTTAATGATGTCACTGGAGTGCTCCCTGGGGAATGTAAACAGACTGGAAGTCGGGAGGCAGAGCTACAAGCATGACCAAACTAAAACAATGGAATAGTGATAAACGAGAAATGGATTTAACAAATAAACACATGTACTTCAGTTTAAAGCCAACTAGAAACATTCTGGTAACTTTTCAGGGGAGAATTTGCCAGTCGGGAAAGGTGCACTTTAAAGGTGAATTTGTGTTTCCTCTGTGCTCCCATGCATTTAGGTAAGGTCAGGTAAGTGGCAGGTGCTATGGCCTCCTTTTCATTTACCATTCAACCTTTTCTCTCTACCACAGCACTCTACCTATGCAACTACTGTATGTGGCCTTGAAGTGCAGTTTAGGGAAGGATTTCTCTAGTCCTCTACCATTGGGTAATCCCATGGCTGGAAGATTTGCCATTTCATTAGAATCAAGTAATTGCGCTACAACACCTACAATGGAGGGTTGTAATCACAATGTGGCAGAGTGGAAACGATATAGAGCTCTAAAGAGCATCTAGGGTATATTCATCCTCCCAACCAGTAAGATGGGAAAGATTCACCAGATCTATAGATCCTGCTCCACTTGGGTGAAAAAACAAAGAAAGGCAGAACACAGTGCAGTTAAGTAGGTGCACTTTTCTTTTGTTTAAAGCTGCCAGAACATTAAAGTATTGAACACTCATTATCACCTATCTAAAGGGATAATGGCTATTAGGTTATTTTCCTCCAGCCCATACAAATGGCAGCAACTCACTCTGCCAGATTAACTTTAAATCATAATATCCAGCTAAACCTGCCAAGCAAGCCTGAAGAAACTGGCACTGAGCTGTGTTCATGTTGTACAGCAGCAGGGTGTTAGCTGCAGGAGGGGAGAGCATATGCATCCCTTGCAATACCTTAATACACTATACCCTATCCTGCTAGAATCCCTTAAGGGCAAACAGCATGTGGGACAGATTGATAAACCTTTTCTGTTCCCTTATGCAACGGAAAATACAGCCCAGACCCCATTTGCACATGAAGATGATCTAAGGGTTCAGAAAATACAGGAAGCTCATACAGAAAATTGAGCAAATGGAGCTTGGGGAGAAGATTACAGAATGTATAGGTAGCTGACTTACGGGTAAAACACTAAGGTTAATCTTGAGTAGCAGACTCTTAGATGTGAAGAGTCACTAGCCTTGTCCCACAAGGGCTGGAGCTTGGCCCAGATTTGTGTAGCATGTTTATTAGTGATATAGGGAAGGGCCTTAATAAACGACAAGGTTAGTCTAGTCACTAACGACACAAAACAGGTAAAGTGGACTCAGCAGATGGAGTGAAGAGCATGAGGAGGGATACAGAATATCTTGAATGATGGTCAGACACCTGGCTAATAAAACTAAATGCCAAGAGGAGCAAGGCAATGCATTTAGGCAAAAAAAAAATCAGATGGATTAAACAACTGATGAGATTAAAGTGTAAGCCACTTAAGAGGAAAGATATAGGAGGGTCATAATACAAAGCAATGTCTTCCAGAACTGTGCACTCACTTGGAAGAGAGTTGCTGCTGAATAAAGCAAAGAACTCTATGCAAACACAAGAAAACAGCACACACTGGAGCTAGGAGTGCAAATCAATGTGTGTCCATCATGAAGAGGCAGAGTACCTCAAAGTACCAGGACTGTGGCCATGGTTGTTTGCATGGAATGTATTTGTACATTTTTTGCACCTTGTCTCTAGTGTGTGCCTTTTCCTTGTGCTTACGCTCATTATACATAGCAGCCTAAATGATACCAGCATGACTTAGGTGGTAGCACATCCATCTGTGCACTAAAAGGTCATCGGTTCTAGTCCTGCACCAAGATTGGGCTCATACCATGAATGCTGGCATCAAGTGCAGTACTGGGGGGATGCTGTATTGTTGGGCGTACTGTCCATTGGATGAGACATTAAAAAGAGGTCCCATCTGCTTGTTCTGGTGGTTGTTCAGGTAGATGTTAAAGATCCCATGGCACTGTTCAAGAAAAGTGGTTGAAGGCATGGTGCAGGGAGGAGAGCTTTGGCTACATCGGGGCTGGGGTGACACCTGGGGAGATCTAGGCCTGCACAAGGGACACAGTCTCCATCCATCCAGGAAAGGAATGACAGTCCTGGGTGACAGGTTTAAATGCTACTTTGATGATCATTTAACTAGCCAAGGGGGAGGTAGAAAGACTGAGGGAGGCAGAGATTGCCCCCCAAGAGACTAGTGCAACAGGGAAGGTTAACCCAGGAAGAAGAAATTCTCTGGAGATTGATGAAAGCAAAGAGCAGGGTAGGCATGCCTAGTGGAGGAACTTCAGTTGGAAGAGAGGGGAAGATGGAATGCAAAAAGACAACATAACTGGGGAGGGCAGGACCAGGATAACAGAGGGGGCAAAGGGGGGAAGCAGGAAGAAGAAGCAGGTTAGAGAGATAGAGGGACACAGAGAATGGAGAGCCATGTGTGGCAATGCAAAGAGTCTAGGAAACAAAATACCTGACTTTGAGGCAATCACTGCAGAGGCAGACCTGGATCTGGTGTTCATAACGGAATCAAGGCAGTAAGGACAGAGATGGAGCAAAAAGGAGTAAGGCCATCAAAGAATGGAGGGTAATGAGTACCAATGCCCATAGTCTAGGTAACAAGCTCCACAAGCAGGTGGCCTTGATGGAAGAGGGATGTCTGGATATCGTGGCAGTCACAGAAACATGGTACACAGAGAACTATGATTGGGATGTCAGCTTACCAGGGTACACAATCTACAGGAGGGACAGGGAGGATAGAAGAGGAGGAGGAGGAGGAATAGCTCTCTACATAAGGGAAGGGATCAAAGCAATGGAACTAAAGGGTAAACAGGGAGGAGAGGAGACATTGTGGGTCACCCTGGAGACCAGAAATGGCACCATAATCTGCATGGGGGTTGTATACAGACCCCCGTCTCAGGGGGAGGAAATGGACAAGGAAATGATAGAAGGCATCCTTAGGATGGCAGAAAAAGGGGAGATATTGTTGATGGGGGACCTGAATATGCCAGATGTTAACTGGAGCACCTATGCTGCAGCCACATCCAAGAGCAGGGTCATTCTCGATGCCCAACTGGGGGCATGCCTCATACAGCTAGTGTTGAAACCCACTCAGGAAGGAACAATCTTAGACCTAGTACTCTCAAACAGGGAAGGAGAGAGGATCTCAGATCTAGAAGTGGGTAGCCATCTTGTGAACAAGTGACCACCAAACAGTGTGGTTCACTATAAACCCAGCCGCAGAGTCAAGCCATACAAAAGTGAGGGTACTGGACTTCAGGAGGGCTGACTTTGTCAAAATGAGAGAGTGCCTCAGAAAAGCACTAGCAAACAGGCAAGAAGGAGGGGTGCAGGAACAATGGGGAAACATCAAAACTGCCATCACAGAGGCAACAAGCCTTTGTGTGAAGCAAATAAACAAATCAAAATGAAAGAAAAAACACTATGGTTCTCAAGAGAGGTGGTGGGGAAGGTTTGGGAGAAAAATATAGCATTCAGGAAGTATAAGGAAACACAGAAGGAGCAGGACAGAAAACTGTACCAGTTAAAGCAGAAGGAAGCGGGGAAGGTAGTCAGAATAGCAAAGACACAAACTAAGGAAAAGATAGCCAACTTGGTTAAGAAGGGGGATAAAACCTTTTATACATACATCAGAGAGCGTAGAAAGACAAAGGGAGGGATAGTGAGGCTGAACAGAATGAACGGTGGGTGGGCAGAGGGGGACAGTGAAAAGGCAGGGCTACTGAGTAAATATTTCTGCTCAGTATTTACAAAAGAGGAGGGGGAAGTGCCTAATCCAATTAACAGAAGCACTCTTGGTCTTTAATATAAATTGAAAATAAGACGGTCTTTAATATAAATTGGCTTGCTCCTGATGCAGGGTCAAACAAAGATGCTATCCTAGCAGCAAATTTAACACAAGTGGTAAACTCCCCTACCAGGAAAAACTACAAATCAGGGACCAGCACCCTCATTGACTGGATCCTTACCAGCCACCCTACCCTTATAACCAATGTAAGTGTTCTCCCTGACTCGCTCAGTGATCACTCTCCAATAATATGTACCTGGACAAATAAGTTTCAGAAGCCACCTCCAAAACCATCTATAGCAGAGTCCTACCTATGGCAACCTTACTCATCTCAAGACCTGTCTTAGGCATATAGACTGGTCCTTGATTTACAAAACTCAAGATGTTGACCTAGCCCTTGATTACTTTATTACTACTTTCAACACTGCCTGTGACACCTATGCACCAGTAAAAAAGTGCAAAATCAAAGCACTCACAAATCCCTGGCTCACAGCAAAGCTATTGGCACAACTCAAAAGTAGGGATCACCTCTGGGCCACTGCAAGAGCTACTGGCACTCTGTCGGACATTCAAAAGTATAAACAGGCTCACAACCACTGTACTAAACAGATCCGGCTTGATGAAGAGCTCCTACTTCAAGAATGCCCTCTAACCCTGGGGCAAAGGGAAATCCTTCTGGGACAACATAAAGAATATCATGGGTCAGCAGTCCAAATCCTCTCCTACAATAATGAATGTGGATGGAACCACTACATTAGACCCAGAGATCATTGCAAACACCCTAAATGATACCTTCACGGACCTTAATGGTGTCCTCTCATCTGATTTCTTCACTGATGCTGACCCTCCAATTTCTACTTCTACTACTGCCTCTCCAACCAAATCACTCTTCCATTTCAAACTAGTAAAGGCACATGAAGTCTATAAATATGTAAAGCAGGCCATTTCTAAGTCCCGAGCAAGCAGCGACACTATTGACCTTAAACTTCTGTCCCTCACTCTGGAGGAAGTACTGCTCCCCCTCACAAAAATTTTCAATCTCTCCCTCTGCTACAGCCAATTCCCTAGGAAATGGAAGGCTGCAGTTGTCACTCTGGTGCACAAAAGTGGTGATAAGTCATTGCCTGGTAACTATCGCCCGATCATCTATACTACCACCTCTCTAAGGCCCTTGAACGTGGTGGCGGACCAACTCTTCAGACTACCTGGAAAAGCACAACATTCTATGCACTCAGCAGCATGGATTTAGAAAGGGCACAGCACATCGACTGCCCTACTTGAATTCTCAGGAGCAATCCACAATGCCATGGACAAAGGAAACCTAACTGGAGCAGTCTACATTGACTTAACCAAGGCATTTGATACAGTTCACCATGGCCTACTTATCAAACAACTACTATCCCTAGGGCTCTCGTAGGGTCCTGGTGACTGGGTAAAAATTACCTTGCTCAGCGCCCAATCTGTAAAAGTAGCTGGAGTTCTTCAGACTCAAAACCGGTTTGCTCAGGAGTTCCCAGGGATCCATCCTGGCTCCCTCCTTTTCAGCCTTTCCTAAACTCCCTCCCCAAATCCTGCCCTGAACAAATAATCCTCTATGCCGATGATGCCGTGATTCTTGCCACTCATAAAGATCCGAACCTCCTACGCCTCAACCTTCAGCATGCTTTTCCAAAGTTGAGATGTGGTTCCTTGAACATAAGCTGGTTCTAAACCACAAAAACTAAATCCATGCTCTTCTCTAACTCGCAAAACAAGAAACAGCAAGTCCCACTCACCATTAATACATACCTGGGAAATACCCTTGAACAAGTGCCAATTTTCAAATATCTTGGAATCAACTTTGATCAAGGCCTAACCATTACAACTCACATTGATAGTACAGCAAAACCTATTAATCAGCGAATTGGGATTCTGTATCGGAACCGACAGCTTCTTACCCATTCTGCACTGAGGATTGCCATCCAATCCTCTATCATCTCAGTCGTTGACTATGGCTTAGTTATATATGGATCTGCCACCACTACAGCACTTAGTCGAATTACAACATCCCTAAATAAGGCCTGTAGGCTGCTAACTGGTGCACATCGAAGTACCCACACATGTGAACTCTATGCTGACTCAGGTTGGTTGCAACTTTTAAACCGGATAAAGTACCTTACCTGCCTGATGGTGAAAAAATCCACTCTGGGCCTCACTCCACCCTGTATCCAAGACCTGTTATGCCCGAGAGCTAGCACCCGCTTACCAGAAGATCAGAACACCAGCCTCTCAAGTCCCCCGATGCTGGACTTCTCAGGGACAAAGATCATTTGCCTATTGTGCCCCAGCTGGCTAAATGCCCTCAGCACTCATATTACTGCCTCCACCTCTCTAGGTATTTTCAAATCAAGGCTTTTCTCTCACCTTGCCACCTCCAGTTCCTGTGACTGCCCTGATTAAACCTCCTATTTTCTCACTACCCACCCTGTTCCGTTATTTGACAAAGACATGTTTGGGAAACCTTTTCTCCTGCTATTGTCTTCTCCCCACACCTTTCACTTACCCTCTCTGTTCTGGACTTTTTCCCTATTTGTTTCTCCTAATCTGGCATGACCTCTTTCTTGTAATAATAATGTGATTATTGATATCTCATGTCCTTTTGCACAAATTATTTGATATGTATTTGTAACTTGGTAACTTGGTAACTTGGTAATTGGGACATAAGTAGGCCAAAGCCCATCGAGAATGTCCTCCACACATGTGGATCATTAATAAATTTATTGTTTATTCAAAAGCCATCTATCTAATTTAAACTTGAAAGTATTAATATTCTTGCAATCAACAATTTCCTGTGGCAAGGAGTTCCAGACTCTTGGAGCTCTAACATTAAAAAATTGCTGTCTTTTATTTGTTTTTGATTTTTTAATTACAATTTGTTTATTATGAAGTCTGAGGACAATTTTTCTAGTTGCGAAGGACAAACCACAGGTTTCCATTAATATTGGAGATGATACAATTTTGAATAATTGAAGGATATCGCCTCTTAATCTTCTATTTTCTAATGAGTATAGCCCTGTTTTTTGAAGCCTGGTTGCGTAATCATGATGGGAGAGGTGGGGTATTATTTTTGTCGCCTTTCTTTGTACCCTCTCAATTTTGTAATATCCTTTATCAGGTATGGACTCCACAGGGTGAGCCATAGTCCAAGTGGGGCCTAACATAAGTTTTGTATAATGTCATAATACATTCTTCAGTCTTCAAAACAAAAGTATTTTTATCCTACGCAAAGAGCGCTATTTTATTTGTTACCTTATTGTAATGATTTGAAAAGATGTGCCATCAATCATTATACCAGGTCTTTTTCAACACTGAATCTCAGATATTAGTACCATTAAGATAATATGGTTGTATAGAGTTATTTTACCAAAATGCAGCACGAACATTTTGAAACATTAAAAGACATCTTATTAGTAGATGCCCAGGTTTCAATTATTTTAAGTCTTTAGGATTGTATTCCTGCTGTTTTCATTATGAACAGGTCCCCCAATTTAGTGTCATCCTAATTTTGATAGCTTATTCTGAGATATGATCTTAAGATCACTTATAAAAATGCCAAACAAAGTGGGACCCAATACAGAACCCTGGGGAACCCCACTCGTCATGGGTCTTTCCTCTGATAATACCCCATTGATTCTGACTGTTTGAGTTCTTTCATATAACCAGCTGTTCACCCAAGACACAATGTTTTTAGAGAATCCTAATGTAACTAATTTATTGATTAATATCGAGTGTGAGACCTTATTGAATGCCTTACTGTAATCTAACAGGACAACGTCCACTGGGATATTAAGATCAAGATTATTGCTTATAAAATTGTAAAAGGATAACAAGTTTGTAGTACATGAGTGCCCCTGTTTAAATCCATGTTGCGTATGGTCATTTATTTTTAATTCCAGCATTTCTTCATCTATTAAGCGTTTAATATATTTTTCTAGTAATTTACAGGGAATGGAGGTTAGGCTGATAGGTCTATAATTCTCAGTCTTGGAATGCACCCCTTTTTTAAAAATTGGAGTAACAATAGCCGTTCTCCAAACCGTAGGCACCGTTAATTCAGTGAGTGATTTATTAAATATGATTGTAAGTGGAGTGACAATATTGTCAGTGGATCCTATGAGGAATTTAGAAGTGATACCATCGGGGCCTGGACTTGTAGTTGATTTCAAAGTTCCCAGAAGTTTGTGAGTATCAGAAGTAGTGATGGTATAACTATGGACTATAGGGGTATAAATAATTATTCTAGGTTCCTTATCTTGTTCAAAGACAGAACAGAAGTACTTATTAAATTCAGACGCAGTCACCATATCTGAGAGAATAGTTGTTTTGTTAATAATTAATGGACCTGTTTTATTAACAGTACCCTTTTTGTTATTTAAGTATGAGTAGAGACTTTTATGTGAGTCCTTAGTATGGGCAATCCTAAATTCTAAGTTCCTTTTAGCCAGGGTGATAGATGTTTTTAGTTTTTTTAATGCTTCCTTGTACTTAATGTAATTATCCTTCTTGTCCTCCGGTTTGCACTTTTTTAATGAAGTAAATAATTTTTGTTTTCGGTTACTAAGTTTTCTGATGTTATTACTATACCAAGCAGGAACCTTTCCTTTATTGTTGTATTTCCTTCTTACAGGTACATATTTATCTTCTAGATTGTGTACAATTTTTTCAAAGGTGTTCCACGCTTCATTTACATTGAGAGGTGCCAATATTGAGTCCCATGGTAGAGCTGCAAGATGTTCGTTGATTTTAGAAAAGTTAGCTTTCTCATATTGTTTTATCATGCAGCTGTTATTTGAGCGATTTGTATGAGCTAGAGACATGGAAAATTGGATAGTCAAGTGATCACTGTTACCCAGGGGGTCCAACACGTGAGACCTGATACTGCTGTATTCATATTGGTAAAAACTAAGTCAAGAATATTGTTCCTCTTGTAGGTTTTCTTACATGTTGTGTAAGGCCAAGATCTGTAATAGCAGAAATCAGCTGTAGATCATATGAATTATGTCCAGAGAGTATATCCCAGTTTATAGATGGAGATTAAAGTCCCTAGAATTATTACTAAGCCTTTATCTGCTATTTGAGCCATTTCTGAAGTTAATTGGTTTAGATAACTAAAATCTGAAGAAGGTGGTCATAGCAGTTTCCAACAAAATTTGGGGTGCCTTTGGGTTGTAAATATACCCAAATACTTCTGTGGATACTGTTGTTGGGACCTCAAACGAGGGAATATCATTAGTAAATAAGAGACTAACCCTCCCCTTTGTTCATCAGGTCTATTTTTATAATAGTGTTTAAATCCTGGAACATTCGTTATCCACTGTTTATCCTGGTTTCCCCATGTTTCTGTTATAGCAACCAGGCCAATATTAGACTCCTGGATTTTCAGTTCCAATTCTGCCATTTTTTATATGTTAAGTGCTCTCGCATTACAAGTTAAGATGTTCGACTTGTATAAATTATTTAGAGATGGCTTATTAGATCCAGTCTCCCCCTTTAGTTTTAGTTTAAATTGTCATTGATAAATGATAGAAATTGTCGACCAAGGAGAGAACTTCCCCTTCGACTGAGGTGTAGACCATCCCAGCAAAAGAGGGCGGGGTTATCACTGAATTCCTCCCAGTGGGTGAGACACGCAATACCTTGTTTTAGGCACCATTTCTGAAGCCATTCATTCAAAGATTTAATTTTCCTTTGGATATAAAAGGAAGCTCTAGGTACTGGTACTTGTATATGTTTTCTTGCTCTTGACACAACACAAATTGTTGTGTTATCTATGTAACCTTTTGTACTGTACCTAATTGACGTGGAACCTTTGTAAAAGAGCCTCTGGCTCAAAGGTAGTAATTCCTAGAACAATAAACTAAACTAAACTAAACTCTTGATAGGGGGGTTGATCCCAGTCCTTTCACAGAAGAAAGGGTTCTGCAAGAACTCCTAAAACTGAAGGTGGAGAAAGCAATGGGGCCTGATGGAATTCACCCCAGAATTCTAAAAGAATTAAGAGGGGAACTAGTGAAACCACTGACTACTCTTTTTAATAAATCATGGGAGGATGGTGTGGTACCCGAGGACTGGAGGAAGGCAGATGTGATTCCCCTTCACAAAAGTAGGACCAAGACAGTGGCAGGAAACTACAGACCTGTCAGTTTGACCTCTGTGGTAGGGAAAGTGATGGAATCACTTCTGAAGGAAAGAATTGTTGAGTACCTAGAGGCCAGTGGGGCACAGGACCCAAGGCAGCATGGGTTCACAGCGGGAAGGTCATGTCAGACAAATCTAATAGATTTCTTTGACTGGGTGACCAAAGTAGTAGACCAGGGAGGGGCTGTGGACATGGCCTACCTAGACTTTAGCAAGGCATTTGACACAGTCCCACACAAAAGATTAATGGTCAAATTAACCAGCCTGAGAGTGGGTCCCAGGGTGGTAGCCTGGGTAAAACATTGGCTAGACAACAGGACACAGAAGATAATTGTAAATGGAGTCCATGCTGAAGAAAGAGGGGTTACTAGTGGGGTACCGCAGGGTTCAGTACTGGGTCCAGTCCTTTTTAATGTCTTTATAAGTGACATTGCAGAGGGACTAGAAGGAAAAGTATGCCTCTTTGCAGATGACACAAAGATCTGCAACAGGGTTAATACACAAGGAGGCGTGGAAAGGATGAGAAGGGACTTGGCAAGTTTGGAGGAATGGTCAGAAGTATAGCAGCTAGGATTCAATGCAAAGAAGTGCAAAATAATGCACCTGGGAAACAAGAACCCAGGGGAAGATTACACAATGGGGGAGGTAGTAACAACAACAAAAAGGAAAGGGATCTGGGGGTAATCATATCAGATGACCTTAAGGTTAGCAAGCAATGTGAGAAGGCAGTTGGGAGGGCTGGGGGTATACTAGGATGTATAGGGAGAGGCATCAGCAGCAGAAAACAGGAAGTTGTTATCCCTCTGTACAGACAGTTGGTGAGACCCCATCTGGAGTACTGCATCCAGTTCTGGAGACCTCATCTCCACAAGGACATAGACAGGATAGAGGCAGTCCAGAGGAGGGCAACTAAAATGGTGCAGGGTCTGCAAGAGAAGCCGCAAGGAGAGACTAAAGGAGCTTAATATGTATACCCTTGAGGAAAGAAGGGAGAGGGGGGACATGATAGAAACTTTTAAGTACCTCAGTGGAATCAGCAAAGTCCAAGAGGGTAGCATCTTTCAGAAAAGAGACGACAAGAACAAGGGGACACAATTTAAGGATAGAGGGGCGTTCATGGGCAATGTGAGGAAGTATTTTTTCACAGAGAGGGTAGTGGATGCATGGAACAGCCTTCCTGAGGAGGTTGTGTGGTCTAAAACTGTGGGAGAATGCAAGAATGCATGGGACAGACATAAGGCAATTCTTGTGGGGGGTAGGAAGAAATAGGCTGTTGGTTAACTAGGATCTGCGGCCTATCCTGTAGGTAGGGAAATGGGCAGACTAGGTGGGCCAAGCGGTCCTTATCTGTCGTCAAAGTCTATGTTTCTAAGTTTCTATGTTCTATGTTTCTTAAAGTGAGAGACTTATAAAGTGATAAAGCATTCCTCTAAGCACAATTATGTTAATCAATGCAGTAATAAAATCATCATTAATGAAGAAACATTTGTTATTCATCACAGAAACAAAACATTTGCCCCAGTATCTTTTTTCTTATTTCATAGTTGGGGGGTGGGGGGTTGTATAGATAGAGGGGCAAGAACCAAAGTGCTACACAATGTTGATCTTGTTGAGTATAAACAGACAAAAGTTTATGCTACAGAGAATTTTTACTAAATATTCTGTAGAAAAAATAAAAGTTTTCTGATTCCTTAATTTTCAAATTTTTAAACTTTAATTTTGATGGTCAAAAAGAGGTTCCAAGACTGTATAAGTCTTGTTTGTTCTGATATTTATTAGATATCTCTGTGTTTTGTTTTTTTAGGTCTTTTTGAGAAACTGACTTGGTCTGTGGTTCATTTCCCACTACCTCTTCAGCTGGAAGACATGGGAAGGCTCACACAATCTTGGAACCTCTTTTTGACAAGTCAGAATTATTAAGAAAGCTATCATAATACAATGCTGTACATAAAGTGATGACTACTGCTAATCACATGTGCATGATAAGTATAATATATGTCTTTCACTTTAAGAAGGTGATTTAGAATTAGTGGTGTTTTGTATGGCTTAGACACACCCCGTGACGAAGCCAAAGAGTTTGGCCAAAGCACTCTGGAACCTGTTCAACCTGCCTTACCTCTAATGCTTGGGGATGTGCTTCTCTACATGTTTTTTTGCATGTTAATAAATAGTTGACAATAGCTGAAGTTCATGTCTGGTGATTTTCTTCACTGGCAATCAAGAAGTGACTCAGATTGCTGGAAATCCTTGTGCTAGGAGAGGGATTTCCAGCAGGAGGAGGGAGGTTGTGCTGCCATTGTATCATTCACTGATGAGGCCCCCTGGACTACTGTGTCCAGTTCTGGAGGACGCACCTCTGCAAACATTTAAAGGGTGGAGGCACTACAGAGGAGGGCAACCAAAATGGTGAGGGGGTTGCACGAGAAACCATACGAGCAAGGCTGCAGTAACTCAACATGAAATCCCTTGAAGAGGAGAGTGAGAGGGGACATGATTGAAATCTACACGTACCTCTCAGGAATGAGCAAGGTGCAAGTGGAGGGTCTATTTCAGAGAAAGGAAGACACTAGAACAAGGGGGATGCAAAAAGCCAAGGAGGAGGAAGTTTAGTACAGATGTGCAGAAATACTTCTTCACAGAAAGGGTGGTACAGTAGGTGACTGACACAGCCTGCCAGAAGAGGTAGTGGGGGCAAAGACTGTGGGGAGCTTCAGGCATGCATGTGATAGGCACAGGGGCATATTAGGTAGAGGAACAGGGGAGGGAGTGACACCTATGACTTACTAGGATCAGCAGTGACAAAACAGACAGGTACAAGGGGCACACTGGATGGGCCTAAAGGTTCTTTTCTGCCAACAAAATTTCTGTTTCTGTTTCTAGAGTAGGCAAATATCCACAGTATCCTGACCAAATTTCCTCCATTCAGGAAAATACCACCAACAGATTAATCAGGTTAAATTTCAGTTGGTTTGCATCTGTATCTCCCCCACACAGCAATGAGGTTGATAATAGGCAGTACTGTCTAGCACTCTTTTCATGTTCAAAAAAAACTAAATAAATCTAGCTAGATGATAGGAGGCAGAATAGCGTTGAGGTTTAGGGCACTGAGCTGCAAACCTGGAGACCTGAGTTTGAATCCCACAGCCCGGGCATGCATACTGTGTGACCCTGAACAAATCATTTAACTTCCTTGTGCTTCCAGGTCGCACCTGGAAACAAGCTTCAGCTTAGCATGCCTTTCCTGGTTAAACAATTTCCCCTCCCTTTTCCCTTTCCCTAGTGTGAAAAAGCTTGCAGGAAGGCAAATAGGATACTGAGATGTATTAGGCAGGGGTTCTCAAGACATAATGAGACCGTTAACATGCCACTGTACCAGTTGCTGGTCAGGCCATACCTGGAGTACTGTGTGCACTTTGAGAACCCCACCACCTTAAGATGGGCGGGGATAACTTAGAAAACAGTGTAGAGTGACAAAAATGACATGGGCAGAGATGTCATGAACAAAGGTGATTCTCAGAAATTCAGTCAGACAGCTTGTCAGACTAGGTAAAGATGTAGTACAGGACAGACTAGATGTATAAACTTAAGCATAGGGATAATCTCTTGCACATCGCTATCGAATAAGGCAAGTTGGCTGATAAACCAGCCTACAACGTGGTGCGTAATCAGTGCACCTGGGCCATTAGATGGGCCAAGGCAGAGCACTACCAGACCATACTCGCATCCACATGGGGTTCCGCCCGGACTTTCTGGGACAGCATGAAAGAGCTTAATGGGAAGACCCGCTTCCTCCCACACCATCCTAGCTCTCCATCGATGGCACCATCACTACAGACCCAACTCACATAGCTGATTGCCTCAATACTACCTTCTCTGACCTAAACTCTGTGCTCCCAAACAACTTTTTTGACCCAATCCCCACCTCTATCCCCCTGCCTTGGATTCTCTCCTTTCTACCTGCACACTATATCCAGCCACATAGCCAGGCCGCACCTGCTAAAATCCCTTGGTAGCAACAACCCTAGCTGTGACCCCCCTAGACTCCTGGATCCATCGCCTGGTCTTGGATGTCATCCTAGTCCCCCTTACAGACCTACTAAACCAGTCTCTATGCCATTGTCAGTTTCCCAGTGCTTGGAAATCAGCCAAAATCACCCCTATACATAAGAGTGAAAATCGGTCCGCACCTAACAACTACCGGCCGATCTCTATCCTCCCCCCCACTCTCTAAAGCCCTAGAAAAAATAGTGTCAATTCAACTTTCTGAGTACCTGGCCAACTATGACATAATGTGCCCAGAACAACAAGGTTTCCGCCCAGGACATAGTACCACTACTGCTCTCCTGGAGTTCTCTCAATACCTGCACTCTGCTTTTGACTCCGGCAACCTTGCTGGCGCAGTGTTCATAGACCTCTCCAAGGCTTTTGACACTGTTTGTCACCCCCTCCTGCTCAACACCCTCCACCTAGTCGGCTTTTCCGCTGGTCCCCTTGCCTGGTTCTCCAGCTACCTCTCTGCTAGATCCCACCGTGCGAAGATAAACAGCTCCCTGTCCAATACCTGGCCCGCTCATTCTGGGGTACCCCAGGGCTCCATTCTGGGCCCTGTACTTTTCAGCCTCTACCACAATACTCTCCCCAGCTCCTGCACAGGAAAAATGCTTCTCTATGCTGACGCTGCAGTTCCCTTTGCCTCTCACCCCAATCCCTCTTCTCTCCAGGTATCCCTCCAGCATACCTACAACCAAGCTGAAAAGTGGTTCCTTGACCACCGACTTGTCATTAACCTTAAGAAGACTAAGTCAATGCTCTTCTCCCATCACTAAAACAAGGCCAAGCATGCCCCCCTCTTCATTCTCCCCAGCACTCTACACCCGCTGGAGCAAGTGACCTCTTACAAATATCTAGGCATCACTTTTGACTTGGCTCTTACCTTCCACATCCATATTAATGCCCTATCCTCCACCATAAATTCTCAGATAGGCCTACTATACCATCATAGAGATTGCCTCCCCCAAGTTGCCCTCTGGCTGGCCATCACCTCTTTGGTCCTGTCGCTAGTGGACTATGGCTTGCCCATTTACACTGCGGTGGACAATACCACCTTGCCTAAAATCCAGCTCTCAATCAATAAGGCCTGCAGACTCCTGACCGGAGCCCCTAGCCACACTCACTTGCCTGCTTTACTGCACCGCCAACCTGCTCACCTATTAGGAGTGTCTGCACTACCAGACCTGCCTACTCACCAAAAAATCTCTTCTAGGGCTCTCCCCCCCGGGGGTCTCTGCTTCCCTATGGTGTGCATCCTTGTCTGTTGCCTCCCGTAGCTCTGTCAAGGCTACTTTTTTGGTGCCCAGAACCAAGACCTCGCAAGCCCAGTGATCCTTCCATTACCAAGCCCCTACTTGGTTCAACTCCCTCCCATCCTGCATCACAGACATTGCCAAAATTGGTCCCTTCAAAATCGCCCTCTGGAACCATCTCTTCGCCGCTCATTGCTGTAGATACACCTAATTAATCCCACTGTGGGATCCTCCTGTCAAGCCTCCCTGACTTGACAACATCCTCCGGACAGCCTATCATCTCACCCTCCCCTCTCCCCTCCCTCCCACCCCACTCCCCATCCCTACCTCCACCCTCTCCAGGTATTATCTAGGTATGTCCAGGGCTGTACCCCAATGCAACCCTTGGGTACCTTGTATATGACTGTAACCTATTATAAGTAACATTATTATGTAACCTATGTGTACTCTATGTTTAATGTTCTGTACCTGTACTGTTCTCATTGTTGTAACCACACTATGTAACTCTGTCTACCCCCCCGCGACGAGGTGCCTTCGTAAATGAGTCCATGACTCAAAGGTTGTAAATCTGATTTTTTTCTAATAAATAAATAAAAACCCTTATCTGTCCTCAACTAACTGAATGTATGTATGTAAAAAGCATTCGGATCTTCCATATGATGTCATCATCTAAATGACAACTACTGCATATGCTGGCAGCCTGAGATAAGTAGCAGTATATCTAGGTATATCTCTGTGAAGTCCCCATTTCTTTCCATGGGATTTCCTGTGATGTGTGTGGATGCATGTTGTTGAGCATCGGTGACTTAAACTGTACCTTTAAAGAGTTAGCCCTGTCACTCAACCCAAAGACTTTTCAGCAGTAAATAAAACAATAAAGGCAGCACTCTTGATGGCTAGAGCTAGAGCATTGCAGGTAAAATGGCAAAATATAGTAACATGGTACTGTAGTAATGGAAAGGACTTGGTGTCCATCTTATCAATAAAAATACACTTCACTCTTTTTCTGAAATGAGCTAGTGCCAACAAAAACTGCAAGATAGAAGTCCCCACAACAGTTGCCACACTTATTGGAAAAATGGCTAAATACCAATGAGTTAAAGTTGCTGATACACAACGAGAGGCAGCAAAAAGCCCCAGTGCTTTGAGGTTTCCATTGACTTTTCATTACGGAGCGACAAAGAGTCAACAAAGACTTGAAGCACTGGGACTTTGTGCCGCCTCTCTATGTTTGCAAAAATAAATGTTTAGCAGCAGCTTTACCTCATTGGTACTTAGCCATTTTTTCCATCTTGTCCACCCTCCTTACTGCATGGCAGTGACTTTAAAGTGATTTTCCGACATTTGCCATAGCAAATGGGAATAGTAACCTGTAGGAGTTGTGAATCAGTATCCTATCATTCAAACAGCCAAAAAGTACTGTTTTCCATGAAAAAATGCTTTTATTTCTGTGCTCAGCTTCATTTGCATAACCCACCTCTTTTTTTTCTCAGTACTGCAACCCCAAACTGTGACATCATACCAGTGAAACTAAGTTATTAAAGGGACACTGTCAGTTTTTAGTTTTAGGTAGAAAAATCAGCCATGTACTGTACCCACAATGTCTAACTATGTAAATTAGTATACAAGCTATTATATTTCTGTGCTCACTGCAGAAATAGGAGACTACATCTCTCAGTATAGAAGTCTTGTAGCTAGATACTGTATGCACAATACCTTGTTTTGCAACTAAACATACAAGAGCTTATATCATTGTCACTACTACAGAAACATGAGATTGCATCTCACAGTAAGGAAATTGGAAAGCAGCATCTTATTTTACCCACAATGCCTTGCTATGGACAGTTACATATTAGGTGCTCACCACTACCAACATATGAGACTGTACTTCTGAGTAAGGCACATTTAAGTTCACATCATAAATTACTCAGAATTCCTTGTTGCTGTATGTAAAACATTGACAGTTCCATGCTATGACATCACTCTGGGGGTGTGGCTGCACAGAGAAAATGGAAGGCAGCCAGAAACAAAGCGCTGATAAAACATAACAATACAAGCATTTGTCAATGCCGAATGTTTGCTTGCTGGCATTGGCATTGGTAGTGTAGAAGTTACAGAGCTGCATAATAGGAATGGCAGTGAAGTATTGAACTGAAGCCAACCCCACCACCACCTTGCAGAGAGTGGCAGGCATTGGGGTGTGCCTTTGGGTCATCAGGCATAACGACCACGCCATTTCACCACACCCTACCCTGCAGACACTGACAAGTGTCACAGTGTGCCTTGGGGTCTTTGGCCCTTATGCGCACCCCATTCCATCAGGAAATATGGTGAGATGGGTGTGGTATAGGAGAATGGGGTGAAGTTTGGGCTCAAGAGTCCGAGGCAGACCTTGATGCCTCTCACTGGCTGCAGGGTGTGGGTGGGGTGGAATGGTATAAGTACGACAGGCAAGAATCCTAGTCACACCCCTGATGCCTGTCATACTTACAGGGTGGGGCGTTATGGTCGGAAACCCTAACGCCTCAGGCATTCGCTGGTATTTTCACTCTAAATTTTCAACATGGTTTTGTGACCCCTAATTCATGAACAGTGGCAATATCAGTTTGTTAGCCGAAAACTGCTTTTGCACAGCAACTATGGCATTTGGCACCACAGGTGCAAAAACACATTCCGAACAGGATGTGAAAAATGACAGCGGTACTGTTCATGGGGAGGTGTAAAAAATGGCAATGTTGAAAATCTGCTGTGAAAATCTTAAAAAAACTGGTGAAGTCACGAGCGTGTGTAGAACCGTGCAACGCACACCCATAATGTAACTAGTTTGGGGATTTTTTTACAGTAGATTGTTAACACAGGCATTTTGGGACCTCCGATCATGAACAGTGTCAGTGTGATTCTCTTTATCTGTCCCGAACAATGATTTCCCACAGCGACCACGCATCTCTGCACTGAAAGTGTGAAAACACATTTCGGCCATGTTGTGGAAAATGACAGCTGTACTGTTCATAAGGAGGTGTGGAAAAATGCCACTGGTGAAAATCTGGACTGAAAATATTACAAATTCATGAACCTATGAGGGTGCGTGGAAACTGCACAATGCTCACTCATAACACAGTCATTTTATGGAGTTTGTCACCAAATTTTCAACATAGCCATTTTAAGACCTCTGCTCATGACCAGTGTCACTGTGATTTTCTTAATCTGTCCCAAACATTGTTTCGCAAACCGACTGTACCATTGTGCGCTACATGTGCGGAAACACATTTTGGGCGTAGATGAAAAATGGTAGCTGCACTGCTCATAAGGAAGTGTGTAAAATGGCACTGTTGAAAATCTGTGTGCAATATTACAACGCAAACTTGCAAGAAGGCCATAGGAATTGCACAACGCACCCTAAACAGTCATTTCGTGGAATTTTTCACCAAATTGTCAACACAGCCATTTTAACACCTCTGCTCATAACCAGTGTCATCGTGATTTTCTTAACGTGTCCCATACATTGATTTCGCAGACACCGACCGCGCCATTGTGCGCTACATGGGCAGAAACACGCCAGGGCAAGATGTGAAAATGACAACTGTACTGCCTCATAAGGAGGTGTGGTAAAATGGCAATGTTGAAAATTTGGAGGAAAATATTGAAAATTTGTAAACTTACGAAAGCGGCATAGGAACTCTGCAACGCACGCCTGTGAAACAGTCATTTTTAGGAATTTTTTCACCAAATTTTCAAAATAGCCATTTTAAGACCTCTGCTCATGAACAGTATCACTGTGATTTTCTTAATGTGTCCCGTACATTGATTTCGCACACCACCTGCGCCATTGTGCACTACATGGGCGGAAACACGTTTTGGGTGAGATGTGAAAAATGACAGCTGTACTGGTCATAAGGAGATCTGATAAAATGGCAATGTTGAAAATCTGGAGTAAAAATATTGAAAATGCGCAAACTTATGAGCATGCGTAGGATCTGCGCAACGCACGCTCGTAAAACAGTCATTTTTAGGAATTTTTTCACCAAATTTTCAACATAGTCATTTTAAGACCTCTGCTCATGAACAGTGTCACTGTGATTTTCTTAATGTGTCCCGTACATTGATTTCGCACACCAAATGCGCCATTGTGCGCTACATGGACGGAAACACATTTTGGGTGAGATGTGAAAAATGACAGCTGTACTGCTCATAAGAAGGTGTGGTAAAATGGCAATGTTGAAAATCTGGAGTGAAAATATTGAAAATTTGTGAACTTACGAGCGTGTGTAGGAACTGCGCAACGCACGCCAGAAACAGTCATTTTTAGATTTTCCCACCAATTAAAATAGGCTTTTGAGAGCCCCCTTATGAACACTGGGCAGTGTCGTCCTCGTTAATCATTCTAGAAAGGTGATTTGCCACAGTGGCTGCGAAATCACCCTTCGAGCCCGAGTAACGCCATGACAGTGCAAGAATTCATGGAGGAGGGTCCCAAAAACCCCATGTTGAAAATTTGGTGCAAAATTTCCCAAAAATGCCTGAGATATGCAACAAAGTTGAAAAACCCCTATCTATCCCATTATACAGCTTACCGACATTTCCTCAGTTCGCAGTCGACTTTGAAGAGTGCAGACGTGTTCCCGGTCCAACGAAGATCATCGCACGGACTGGGAGGTGGTAAGTATGGGGTGAGGGGGTGGGGAGGCAGGGTGCGCAGTTGGTGGGCGGGATGGGTGCAGACACTGCGAGGGACCGCTTTTGCTTTTCAGGTTTTTTTTGAAAAGACGATGCGGACGCTGTGCCACACTGGGGTGGGCTCCAGCGTGCAGAAGGATGGTTGAAGCGGAGCCAACGGGGATTGGGCACCCTGTTGGCTTGGCATCTGTTGCCATGCTGGGTTGGGCTCCCAGCATGGTACACTGTACTGGTGGGGAGTGAAGCCATGGGGATTGCACCTCGGCAGCAGCATGGGTGGTGGGGAGACAGTGCAGCCAACAGGGAATTGGGCACTTCGCCGCCACATTTTGCCATGCTGGGGTGGCTCCCCAGCATGGCACCTGGATGCTTTGGGAGTCTGAGCCGACAGGGATTGGGCACCCCGCCGACCGCACAGTGGGAGGGGGAGGGGAAGGCATGAGCATGCAGTGCATGCGCGGCGCAGCGTGTGTGTGTGGGGCTCTGCTCACCAAGCCGGAGCTCCCTTTCAACTGTATGCCACCACATTTTCAGCTGTCATAGACAGCTGAGCAGTGATTGGCGCCCACGACCGTGCCTGCAAATATACTGACTGAATTGGAAGAGGCTGACACACCTCTGGAAAACTCGTATGATGGCACTATGTTTCTTGCACATGCGTGCAAGCAAACATAAAAATGACTGTAACAGATTTTTTTTACAAAACAAATCGCAGCTTCAACATCTGAAGCACAGGCAGCAATGGCATACTATGTGAAAAAGGCATCTGCGAAACATCAGAATATCCTTTTAATCTGTGCAGCATCAAGTCCCTCTCCTAGATAACTGGAATATTTCTCTTCTGCAAGCTATTCTGTTCTATCTCCCCTTTTCTATCTCCATTAGAAAAAGGTTGCAACTTTTTTTCCCCTCTGGTCCCTGGAGCTGATCATTCCTTTGGATTGAGCTGCTGCACTCCCAAGTCTGTTTACCATATCTCATCCTGCACAAATAATTTTTATGTCCCCTTCCACCAAGAAGACTTAATGGACAAATGCCAGGGTCCTCCTAAGTACTTTGTTGTCTGACCACCTTTTGTTAATTTTTACAATAAAATGGCAAAATTCACCTTTACTATTATGTGGTATCTCATATTCTGAATCCTTCTTTTGTTGACACATCATTTTTAGACTTCAAGATAAGCCTGAAAATCTTATTATTGTATGCATGTTATTTTGTGCATTTTAGGAATATTAAGGTTATGTTTAGTGTGCATATCGGCTGTGGTGCAATCTCAGTAGTGACATGGTCAGTAGAATGTAATTCCAGTTAGGACATTTCCTATTAAATTTACCCACCCCAATAATCTGCATACCAGTGATACTTAGTGTTGGGTTTAAGGCTTCAGAATGAATGTGTGTGGCTTGAAAAAATTTACAAAAAAGCAAACTGGAAATTATCTGTCTTCTTGTATTGCTTATGCATCCTAGATGCTGTTCTTTTTCCAAACTGCCTCTTCATCATGTTGCTTCTCAGGTATGCCACCTCCAACTGTAATGGGTGTCTCATACACTGGCACAGTGGACTAGCAGTTCTGTTGGAGGAGTGCATGCATTATACGCATTACTGTTTTGATCTTCTGAGGGCCGGCAGTGATTAAGCAAGCTTGTTGCTCTACATGGCTCTTTGCTGTGCTGGTGCTGATCAAACCAGTTAACACTCCCAGTTGTTTTCCAATCCAGGAGATTGCATGGAGAAAAGGACCAAGGAAAATAGGAATGCAAAGCAAGAAATATTAATTTGACAACTCTCATTATCATTTGTATTTTGATTAAATATTGGTAAACATTGGTAAAGCACTGATAGTAGAACAGCATAAAATATTCAAGTGTATTGCACTTTTCATACATTGTATTCTAAAGTGCTTTAAGAGCAATTTATTTACACACACACACACACACACACACACACACTATAGCCAGGCTAATACTCAGACTTCATTTTCAGTGGGATCCAGCTGAATGCTTGGGCCAGCTTGAAGCCTCGCTGTAAAACTTGTACTTTGATTTCTTGTTGTGGTTCTCCTTCTTGTTCCATTGATGGGATGACTTTTTCCTTCTTGATTCTTATTTTGTTTCCATGCTTGCAGTGCCCTCCCTTCCCCTTAGTCTTGTTTGTGGCATTAACCCTAAGTAAACCTACTCTGCAAGGGAGGGGGCTTACCTGGACTTTCGTCATGCTGCTGCTATCCCTCCTGCTCATGAACTGGTGTTGAGACTGCAGCATGTTGCAAGGGGCTCCTCCCCAGTGGTTCTTGCTCCTCTGACCCTGCTGGCCGCAGCTCATGAACCAGACAGCAGCCCTGAAGGGGCCAGTGTTCATTCAAACATTACAGTTATATGGCACCCTGAGTTCTGGACAGACATTTTTATGTTCACCGTGTGTGCATGTGCTGTGAACATTTTGTTAGCAGAGTGGGTTTTGAGCAGTGTGACACTGTTAGTCCAATGCAGAGTGGTCTGCAAGGGGCTCATCAGTATCAAACCAATCATCAGCCAGGCTGCTCATGACACTGTTCTGGCTTGCTGGGTGGAAACGTTGTGTAGTTCAAAGGAGAGAGCTGACCTAGTCATAGGTTTTCTCTTACCTTTGATCTACATAACCACCACCCGGCAAGCACAGCTGATCTGTCATGATCAGCCAGCTGAAGATGAATTACACCCTGCAAAAAAGAAAACAGACCATTGATGTCTGTTGTTGCCACCGCCCTTACTGTCCTCCCACTTGACCCTTCCACTCAGCACCCACCACCCTACAAACACAAAACCGACACTGGGAATGCCCAGTACCCAGTGTCACCACCTGAAATAAAGAAAACTGTCCCTTGTAGTGTGTGTGTGTATATATATATATATTATGGTAGCACGGTAGTGCTTCCATAGTTAGGGTTGAGGAGCCATTTACATGTTAAACCCAAAATTTTGCACCTTAATAACTTTGCAACTGTTTGACGGATTTGCCTGAAAATTTGGAATACGCGATCAAGACCCATACACTTTGGGATCTGCCAAGTTTTATACCAGTCAGATACATGGCTGTGGAGTTATTAAGCATGATCTGTGCATGCGTTTATGCTTTTTCTGGAATTCTACGGTCGCGCCTACAGGTCACACGGTTTGCGCAACTGGCCCAAAATCTTCAGGGAATGTGCGGCCGGGGTCCCCAATGTGCCTTTCAAAGATTTCGTGAAAAAATATTAAACTGTTCAAAAGTTATGGCAGTCCGAACTTCTGTTTTTTTCCCATAGGATAACATTATGGCATTCACCACGCCTTTGAGGGCCCGTATCTCGAAAAAGGTTCGAGATACGGAGTTTTTTTCGAAGAATTATAGCCCCCATACTAATACATATGACTTTTAAATTTTTTTTCTATGTCGTACGGTTACTGAGATATAAGCAATTTACTATTGCAACTACTGATTTTTGTTTTCCGAGAGTCATTATTTTGCATACATTCTTTCTACTCACTGTCTTTCTCTATACAGCTTTTGGGGAAAACCAGCCTGTGCGCTTACATTACTCTTACCATTACCGTTTCTGCTTGCGGTTCCATTGCCCGTTTCACTTACTGCTCATGTTTACGCCACCATGAGCGTTACTCTTTATGCTTCATTTCGGTTAAGTGCTTCCGTTGTTTTTAACATTTCTGTCTACAGTACTGTTCCTCTTTCTGTTTCACTTTTGCCACCATGCGCATTACGATTTGCATTTCGGGCACAATGTTACAATGCGACAAGACATCACCCCGCTTCCGCGCTGCATTACATCTCACTATTTCTCAACATTCTTCCCAAAGAAGGGAAATTAGGAGGCAAAAACTTGTTTAATGCATCAGTTAGGTTGTTCACAGCACAAAAGTAGGAAATTGATGTTGTTGACTTTTTGCATCTCATTATCTTTCAACTGAATGGGTGCTTTGTGTCATGGTCCCAACTGTCACCCCATTTTCCTATTCCTCAGCTTCTTTCCACATGTGATGGGATGACACTTAGGCCAATGATCCCAATGCGCACCTGATTCCAGTTGGGGGTGGGCTGAGGGGTGCAAAAGGGTTTCAACCTCAACATTGAATTTCCTTGCTTTTTGTCGCTGTGGAATAACCCTAACTGATGCATTAAACGGAGTTTTCTGCTCTAATATATATATATATATGTGTGTGTGTGTGTATATGTGTGTGTATATATATGTGTATATATATATAATTGGTAGCACGGTAGTGCTACCATAGTTAGGTTGAGGAGCCATTTCCATAGTTAAACCCAAAATTTTGCACCTTAATAACTTTGCAACTGCTTGATGGATTTGCCTGAAATTTGAATGTGTAATCAAGACCCATAGGCCTTGGGATCTGCTGTTTTGTACTGACTGATATACAGCCGTGGAGTTATTATGTGATCTGTGCGCCATTACGCTTTTCTGAATTCTGTGTCGCGCCTTACAGGTCGCCAGGTCGTGACGGTTTATGTGACTGGCCTGAAATTCAGGGAATGTGCAGCCAGGGTCCCTAATGTGCCTTTTGAAGATTTCGAGAAAATATTAACCGGTTCAAAAGTTATTCAAAACAGTTTCCCATTATAAGTCAATGGGAAAAGTTAACAAAGTTCAACACTTTCGGAAATGCATTTTTTAAATTCGCAAATGTAATCTTTCGCAAATCGGCCATTTTGTTTTCAGTTGGTGATCAGAAAATGGTTGGCATTTAAATTTGGGACCCTCTAGCAACCTAATTTTTTTGTATTCACCTAGTCGGGCCCTGAGGATGCTTGCCATGTCTTTATTTTGTAGAAACACCCCAGAAATATGTTTTTCAAATTTCTGGAAAAGTGCTCACAAATTACTTCGTGCTCATGAAAGTGTCATGAATTTATGGTAGCTTTATAATTCATGGCAGTAATTTTCTAGTCTGTGGAAATGACAGCAATTTTGGCACTGCGCTGCAAAAAAGAACCGTTGGGAGTTTTGAGCTGAAATTTGAGGAATCAGAGCCGATATCTCACAGATGTGCCTTTCAGTGTTGTATTGAAAATATTACATGGCGGCAAAGTTATGGCACTCCAAAGTTGACATTTTTCCCATAGGATAACATTACGGCGCCTCGACGCATTACAGAAATCCTTTGGCACCCTGCTGCAAAATAACGGTTTGGTCTTTTTTCCTGAAATTTGACAGAAGACAGCCAACAGCCCACAGATGCTTTTCAGTAGTTTGGAGAAAAATATCACACGGCGTGCAGTTACGCACTCAAAGTTGACATTTTTTCCATAGGATAACATTACGCGCCTAACGATAACAGAAATCCTTGATCCCGCTGCAAAATAACGGTTTGGTCTTTTTTCCTGAAATTTGAGGGAAGACAGCCAACAGCCCACAGATGTGCCTTTCAGTAGTTTGGTGAAAACATCACAGGGAGGCAAAGTTATGGTGCTTTGAACTTTTCTTTTTTCCCATAGATAACATTACGGGCGTCACAAGACTTCAGGCCCGTATCTCGAAACGGTGTAGATAATGGACTTTCGTCGAGAAATTTCTTAGTCCCTATCATGGGGCTAAGATCCAAATTAGCCAGGACAGTTGTAAATAATATGATCTTTAAATTTTTTTTCTACGTTGTACGGTTCCTGAGATATAATGTATTTAGTATTCCAAGATCTCATTTTCTGCGCCAATACTCATTATTTTGCATACATTATTTGTACTCACTGTCTTTCTCAATGCAGGTTTTGGGGAAAACCAGCCTGTGCGCTTACATTACTGTTACTGTTGCCCTTTCCGCTTGCGGTTCCGTACCCTTTTCACTTACCGTTGACGTCTGCGCCACCATGTGCGTTATCCTTTGCGTTTTCATTTGCGCTATGCTTTCTGTTATTTTTGCCATTTTCTGTCTACAATACTGTTTATCTTTCTGTTTCACTTTACATCACCATGCCCATTGACATTTCTGTTTGCAGGCACCATGTTACTATGTGACAACACATCACGTGGCAGACCATTCCCGCTCACGCCACCATATGCGCTACCCTTCTGTTCTCATTCGTGCTTGTGTTACCATGTGCGCCACTGTTAGCATTTCTGTTTGTGCTTGCTGTCCCTGTTAGTATGCCACAAGATATTATGTGGCGGAGCGCTGGGCTTTTGGGCCCCAAGGCCCGCCACCGCATTATGCGGTGGGAGCGTAGTCTAGAGGGCATCGTGTCTCCGCTGCTGCATTACATTCACTATTTCTTGTTATCATTCTCAAAAGAAGGAAATTAGAGGCAAAAACTCAGTTTAATGCATTAGTTAGAGTTGTTCCACAGTGACAAAAGTGAGGAAATTCACTGTTAGGGTTGAAAACCCCTTGCACCCCACACCACCTAACGACATAGGGGTGTGCATTGGGATCATGAGTCCCAACTCCACCCCATTCTCCTATACTCTGCCGCTTTACACAGGTCATGGGGTGAGAGTTAGGCTGATGATCCCAATGCACACCCCAATGCTACCACGCACAGCTATCCTTATGCTTTCATTTGCGCTTGCATTTCTGTTAATTTTTGCCATTTGTGTGTACCACTGTTTTCTTTCTGTTTCACTTTGCGTCACCATGCCCATTGACATTTCCATTTACAGGCACCATGTTACTATGTGACCAGACATCACGTGGCACACGTTCCGTCTACGCCACTGTGTGCGTTACCCTTTCTGTTATCATTAGGTTGCTTGTGTTACCATGTGTACCCACTGTAGCATTTCTGTTTGCATTGCTGCTCCTGTTACTATGCCACAAGATTCTGTGAGTGGAGCCGGGCCCAGCGGCCCGCATCACCACCACATTCACATTCATCATTTCAATATCATTCTCAAAAAAGGAAATTAGAGGCAAAACTCCGTTTAATGCATTAGTTAGGGTTGTTCCACAGTGACAAAAGTGAAGAAATTCACTGTTAGGGTTGAAAACCCTAACTCCGAATTCACCCCCCCAGCACCACACACACACAGGCACACACACACATTCAAGTATGGGGAGGACCAAGTCAACACAACCAATGACAGACATCGCAGCAGGTGACAGAAATAACAAACAATTGTCTAAATGTACTACGAGACATCCCCACCCACCTGACCAGGTACTGCATGCTCAGTGGAGATCAACAGCAAAACTGAGGCCATGTACACCAAACGTACACATCCCTGATTGCAGCTGCACACAACGCATCACACTTAGTAGTTGCTATGGCCTTACTCTACCGATGCCCCACACCACACCACAACTGGTACTGTGCTGTTATTCAATATAAATGCTGAAGGTGCATGATGACAGTTGTAGAAAGGTTTTAACACTACTGAGTATACATTAATTAAGAGAAGCACATAAATTAATTACAAGACACTAGCATGCTCAAGATAAAAGTAGTGATACCTTTAGTAGGTGATTTACATAGTAGTACATTTACTGCAATGGTTTACTCAACATAGAGAGGCTGATGTAAACGTATGGAAAAGCATTGCCTGTTCAATGCTGTGAAATTGGTACTGCCAGTATCACATGCATTCTTACTGATGAAGGTGTACTGCTGATGTACATACATAGACCTTCAGTGTGTTTCAATATTAAAGATGCAGTAAGTATTCTTTGTAAGAAAGATTGTAATTGCATGGATCAGGCCAAAGCAACTCTAAATATCATAGCACTACTGAGCCAACAATGATGTACCTGTATCGGATGTGTATATAGGATAGATTTTCCTGTAGGCACTTACTGAGTATGTTGTACCTGATAAAGACAATCTCATTGCATCTGTGATGACTAACTTCTTCAAATAGTAATACATTTGCTATTGTTGCAATGAGTGATCTATGCCACTTATGGACACAGTGTGATTTTTTAACAGTTGTTTCATACTCAGGCTGTATGCCTACTGTTTGGGTTTGCCACACTTCTGTCACTGATGCTATCAAAGTGATAACTATGTTAATTCTGCTACAACAGGAATCAAGTAGGTATGGTGTAGATATAAACAGAATGTCTTTTAGTATTGATTTAACTCATAATGGGGTAAATGTACTAGAACAGCAGGGTTATCCTCAATCACTGAGTCTGTCAGTTATAATCACACTAGGTTTCATGACTGTAATGATCAGTTACACTGTTCATCTTCATGAGTTCATATTCACAGCCATTCTCCAGCAACTAGACAGTGTATGGTGTAACTGGGTGGGACACTGTGTTGCAAAGCTGCTGCAGTGTCTGCAGAGGAAAAGTATCTACTCAAAAGACAATTAAGCTATAAGGCATGACCAATAGTTATGTTAAATGGTCTGTTAATCACCCTGTAGGGTTTAATGTTGAATGAGGCATATCCAGTGCCACCTGTCGCTAGACAGTGATAAACTGACCATTAACATAGTACCTGGGAGTAGCTTATTGCTATCATAATAAAACTGTTTTTTAAACAACATTAAACCATGTTCATCATATGGCTAGGCTCTACATGTATGTTAATAAAAAGTAAACATAAGGCTGTTACAATGTTTACAGTCAATTAGAAAGCTGCATTTCTCAAACCCTTGTTAAATCAGAGATATTATCCCTGTACAACTCCTTGGTTTTGTAACTCTATTGCTCCAGGTGACCCACCACAAGTGTGTGTGTGTGGTGTGGGGCATCGGTAGGTAAGGCCATGCAACTACTAAGTGTGGTACGCGTGTGCAGCTGCAATCAGGGATGTGTACGCTTGGTGTACATGGCCTCAGTTTTGCTGTTGATCTCCACTGAGCATGCAGTACCTGGTCAGGTGGGTGGGGATGTCTCGTAGTACATTTAGACAATTGTTTGTTATTTCTGTCACCTGCTGCTGGATGTCTGTCATTGGTTGTGTTGACTTGGTCCTCCCCATACTTGAATGTGTGTGTCTGTGTCTGTGTGTGTGTTGGTGCTGGGGGGTGAATTCGAGTTAGGTTTTCAACCCTAACAGCGAATTTCCTCACTTTTGTCGCTGTGGAACAACCCTAACTAATGCATTAAACAGAGTTTTTTGCCTCTAATATATATATATATATATGTGTGTGTGTGTGTGTGTGTGTGTGTATATGTATATAGGGAATACATGATGGGCAGGAATGGAATATGGAAAATATTTTCACTCCTGCAGAGTGAGCCTGGATATACAGTGCTCATGATGCAGGAGTGAAAATATTTCCATATTCCACATCTGCCCATCATGTATTCGATTTATACAATGTGAGCCTCTTTGCAAAATGGCACCTATAAGGCTTTGGCGTGGCTTTGTATGAGTTTAGGCGGGTTTCGGGGTCTAATAAACAGCATTTATTTTCAGTCCGCACGCTATCAGCATTATCCTCACTGTGGTGGAAATAATATGGTTTATCACACTCATTTATCCCTCACCCCTATATATATATATATATATATATATATATATATATATATATATATATGTGTGTGTGTGTATGTGTGTGTGTATATATACATATTATTTGTTTTTTGCAAAAAAAAAATTAATGCATCAGTTAGGGTTCAAGATAAAGTGACAAAAGTAGGAAAATGTGATGTTAGGGTTTCCAGTCCTAACATCCCCGCCCCACACCTGAAGCAAGTGAGGGGTAGTGTTTTACTTGGGGTTGTCAACCCTAACGCTCACCCCATTGCAGCAACAGAAAAGCTGAGATGTGATGGTGACAGGTGTGTGTGTTATATGAGTGCATAGAATGGGAAGAGCATTAGGGTTGACAACCCCAAGGAAGACTCCACCCCTCATTCCCTTCAGGAGTGGAACAGGAGTGTTACAGTTGGAAACCCTAACATCACATTTCCCTACCTTTATCACTTTATTCTGAACCCTAATTGATGCATTAACACAGTTTTTTGCAAAAAAATTCCTTACTTTTTGAGATAGTGTAATCAGTCCTCTGTGCCCTGCACTCCCATCTATCCATAGTTTTTGTGATAGAGTAATCATATCCATGTTTTCCTGTGGAGTGCAGGGTCCTATGCTCCCATCCCTCCATAGATACGTATATGTATTTTGCTGTGGAAGTGCAGGGCCCTCTGTGCCCTGCGCATCCATTTGTAGGAGAACAGCAACCAAACTGTCAGCATAGTCTTCTTATTACCCCATCTCATGTACAGTATCTGGTACTTAATATTTTCAAATCCCAGCCAAAACTTGATTCCGTGCCACCGCAATGTCATTCCATGCTACTGGTGTGAAAAATCATTTTAGCCAATATTTGAAAAATGACAGCTATCATGTTCATGAGGTAGGGCCATAAGAAGGCTATGTTGAAAATTTGAGGTCAAAATATTTAAAATTACCAAAGTTATGAGCAAGCATTGCAAAATTTTAATGAATGCTCATAACTTTGCCATTTTTACATATTTTGACCCCAAATTTTCAACATAGCTTTCTTATGAACCCACTCCATGAACAAGAGCAGTGTGAATTTTCAACACCTGCCCAAAAAGGGATTTCACCAAGTGACCAAGAAATCATCTTTTTGGTGGGATTTGCCTAATTCCACCACCATTGTTCATGAGGTGGGGTCCAAAAAAGGCCGTGTTGAAAATCTGGGCTCAAAATATGTAAAAATGGCAAAGTTATGCATCAAAGTTGAAAACTCCATTGAAATACATTGAACTGCATTTATCTTAGTTTCTCATATCGCAGTCAGTGGTTCCAGCAGCAAGACATGTCTTACATTGAAGAGTGGGTCTTCAACCAGCAACCTGTGAGGGTGAGTAAGTGTGTGTGTGTGTGGGGTTGCTCAGTGGGAGGTCAGGTGGGTGGGGGGTTGGATTGGGGTTGGATCGGTGAGGATCATTTTCTTTTTACAGGGTAAATAAAAAAATACATCGAGAGACTGTTTTTTTAATTCAGATGGGGATAGGGAAAAGCAAGCAGAACATACGGGTCAATTGAGGGGACTATTGACTTGTGTAAAGCAAACTGGACTCTGTTACTCATCATGTAGAGTACCATCCCCATGCATTGCCATCACCACTGTTAAATAGAACCTCACCCAGGTCTAGATGTTTATCTGACAGAATAATTTGCTTGCTTGATGATATTGAAGATACAGGAATAATGCAGTGACCTAAAGCAATCAAATTATTTCATTTTGATTTTAGCAGCATAAAATGTGGAATAGCTGAAAAGTTTGCTGATTGTACTGCAGACTTATGTCCAGTGAGTTGTAGGTTTCAGTCCCTCTATTGCCACTAGCTCTGTGAGATAAAATGCAGATCCTTAGGATGTGCACTCTTTCAGTAACTCTCCATACATCTTCACACAAACTTCATGTAGCAGACATCTGTATCATTGTTATTATTTGAACAAACACCAAATTATGAATGAAATATTTTTTTTTGTGTTAACTGTTTATCCCCTTACGTGCTCAGAGCACAACCACTCCTTCAGGCCGCCAAGGACTCCCACATCCAATTCCACCCCGAGCCTCCTTACCTCACATAGCAGCCATTAGGGCAACCCAGCATATCCCTTCACTGGACGGGTCCCTCTCTTCCAATGGGGAAGGCACTGGGGGGGCCGGCACACTCTCAATTGGCCCTGTGCTGCTGAGGTGGTCATGGCTCGTGGGAGGTCTAGAGGAGGTGTGGGCAGTCCAGCCACTGTCATCAGGCTGAGCCCTGAGCAATTTTCCATTTTTTCTTGGTCGCACAGCTGTTGACGTCCTCTTGCAGTGCTTCCGGTCTCCATCGGGGGCTGCTGCAGAGCGACGCGTGCCCAGTACCCACCCCAGGAGAGGAGAGCAGTCCAACGGATGCTCAATCCTCATCCTCCACTTTCAGCCCATAGCAACCGGAGTCTGTTCCTGGATGTGGGTTGCCAGTATGACGCGATGTGTGGCATCCAGTGCCTCAACCCTCTACGCCTCCAGGCTGGCACAAATGAAATATTTTAATCAGTGAAATTGTTTTTTTCTCTGGCGTCTGACTTAATGAACCATATTGAAGCACAAGTTAGTTTACTTAGATTCAGCTTGTGAAGAACAGAGTCTCAATGCATTTTTGATTATGGGTGAGTTTTGATCACCGAGACTTTCACCCCTTACCAAACACTAGACTTTGTTCATATGCAGCTCATTGGAACATAAAATAACATCTTGATTTGAGAGTAGCATGCAGTTATCAAGTGCACACTACATATTGGCCACTATGCACTATTGGGGTGGAGGTATGTGGAAACAGCATGCACCCAACCTGCATAGCTGCGCACCCATGGACAGGTGCGCATGTGCCAGTATTCACAACCGGTGCCCACCTGTCCGTGGCTCCTCTCCCGGCACACAGGGTTACTGGGGGAAGAGTTGCAGACTGGGCGGGCACCCAATGGGATGCCCATCCTTGGTCCAACAGTGGATTATTCATGCAGTGAGGCACAGGTCTGGGGTAGTGCATGCCTACTGCAGGCACCCAGACCCATGTGGCATGGTCCCTATGGCCAGTGTGTCCACTGGCCCAGCCCTCAGCTGACAGCACCTCCCAGCACACTGCAGGACCCTGGTGTTGGGACCCCACCTCTGGACTGCACCCCCACAATGGCAGCTGTGCCCTGACCACATTGTGGCTGTACCCCTCAGTGGTGGGCTGTGCCACAGTCCATCTGTCTACCCAACCTAATATCATCCCATCCCAGTGCCGCCACTCCACTGCACTGTTGGGCACTCACCTGTCCCTCTGCCGCTGCCCTCTCTGGCTGCCTTGTGGGTAGGGGCAGCACAGAGAGCCTTGTCCTGGTCCCCTGGTGAATGGCAGGTTGCTGACAGTGGGGGGCACACAGTGTGTTATGGCAGGGTCCCCACTGCCATAACCTGTGCCCATCTCTGCACCCATGCAGGCAGCACTGCTCACATTAATGAATGGTGCATAGTGCTGGCATGTCCCCAGCACACACCCCACCCAGTGCATTGCTGTTTGCATGGCCTGGGGATCAGACATGTACCAGCTGCATGCCCAGTCATGAATGCTGTGTGACCACCTCTCCATGGCATTCTGACTTAGCTATGCCAATGCACCCAGTTTATGCAGTGCATTGGCACAGTCAGCAGTGTCAGTGGCTCAGTAGGTAGCACACTCACCTCTGAGGCCAGGGGATCAGAGGGCTGTGGGTTCAGTTCCCACATCTGGCACTTGGGTTAATATCCCAGTACTGTCACTGTAGTGCAGCATGACAGGGGTGCTGCATTTCTGAGGTGCCATCTTTCAGATGAGATGTTAAACTGAGGTTCCATCTGCCTGGATTGGAGGTAGTTCAGGAGGATGTTAAAGATCCCATGGCACTTATCGAAAAGAGTGGGGGGTTATTGAGAAATCACATATTGCATACAGTGTTATATGCAGGAGAAAAAAAACTTACATAAGAAAGTGAAATCTGTACAACAACAAAAGAAAACCTCAAAGGGAAGGAAGATCATAACATCAATACACACAGCAAAAAGGGGGAAAATAAGGAAGAATTATATTATCTCATTCTTAAATTTTCAGTGCATTTACATTATTACTTGTATTTAATAAATATTTGAAAGTCTTTCCACCATCTATACACTTTATGACAAGGATAAGTCATTAAATCTGAATGATACACAGCATTCATTGCTTGGGATACAAGAAAAGAAAAAACAGTGTATGGCATAATTTTTTGGTGTATCACCCATTGACATCTTGCTTGCCATAAATAATACCACAAACAACAAATCAAAAGCATATATGTTTCGAGATGCAAATGAGGAAAATTATAAGGAAGAAACCCTAACACAAAGGTTTCATAATTTAAATTTAACAACCAATCCATTTCCCATTTTATACTTAAAAAGGGCCACAAAGGTTTGGAATAAGAACATGAAAAGAAAAGAAAAAATTATACATGGTTTCTTCTAGATTAATGCATTCAGCAGAGGGGCAGTTTCTGTCCATTACATTCTTGTGCTTGGCATTGCCTCTAACATTTAATCTACCATACACATGTATCGTGGTACTCTTTTATTCATCAATTGTTTCAAAACCTGTGGATTAGAATCATGGGGACAATTTTTAAAGATAGGTTCTGTTGGATATATTTGAGCAAGTATTGTTTGATAAAAACATTTCCTATTACTCTGTGAAATTTGTGTTTTAAGGATTTTCCATTTAAACAGCTTTTGAGCAGTAGGTCGAAAATATTCTGGCAATCGTAACCATGAATGTATTTTGGGTGCCACAGTTTGCCAAACTGTTAAACAGTGACCTAAGACAGATTGTTCCAAACCATGAGCTCCAGTAGTAATAGTGGAACTGCCATAACACACTGTATGAAAAGGAAAAAGAGAATGGAAAAAAAAATGGGTTCAGTCATGCCAAGGCCCCCCATTTCCTTTTTAAGGTAAGTAAAATAACGTTTTACTGGATTCAATTTGCTTCCCCACAACATTTGAAAAAAGAGTCCGTAAAGTGGTGTTTCCAGGGATTGTGGAGGTGGAAAGATGGTAGCTACATATTGTAGCTGGGGAATAACAAATTGTTTCAGTATTTGAATTCTTCTAAATTTCATCAACTTCCAATGGTGCCATCTTGACACTTTTTGTTGGATTTTACTGAAAACACTCTCTCAATTATCCAAGGGGAGGTTAAAGGATCCAAACTGAATACCCAAAATTGTTATAGGTTCATTTGTAATGACAATCCCTTGCACCTGACAAGATACAATATTCCAGGGGCCTATCAATAATCCTTTACATTTAGTGACGTTTAGTTTTGAATTAGATACACTAGCATACATATTAAGTTCATGTAGAAAGAGAGGAATTTGATTATAGTTGGAAAATAACCCACAAATATCATCTGCATATGCTTGTAATACTATAAGGCACTGTCCAATTGATTCTAATAATCCATCCCATTTGGGAGTATTGGTCAAATGGCTTAGTAGAGGGTTGAGAGAGAAGATATGCAATAGGGGACTAAGGGGGCAACCCTGTCTAACCCCGGTGGGAATTTCAAATCCCTTTGTAATATGTCCTTTAATGAGGACCCGAACATGAACATGGGTATATAATAACTTTATTTTAGTGATTACTTCAAATGGTATCCCATAAGCCAAAAGAGTAAAAAATAAAAAAGGAGCGATCAACACGATCAAATGCTTTTTCTTGATTGACAGATAGTATACATTCCTTAGAATTAGATATAGAAATACTTTCTATTATATCTCTAATGATAATGAGAGCATCCTGAATTTTCCTATTAGATATCCCACAAAATTGTTGTGAGGAAAGTACTAATGAGGCGTACTATTTTAGTCTATTATTAAGAATATAGGCAAGTATTTTGTAATCTGTATTTAACAGGATGATAGGTCTCCAGTTGTTTTATGTTTGCTCTGTCTCCTGATTTGTATAAATAAACTAATAAACCTTCAGAAAATTGTGGGGGGATACTAATAGATTGAAAGAAGTGGTGATATAAATTGTATAAGCAAATAGAAATTTCTGAAACAAAGGTTTTATAAAACTGGTGTGGGAGGCCATCCAAACCAGGTGAAGTATGTAGTTTAAGGGCCTTTATAGCTCCTATTATATCCTTTATTGTTATATCTTTACGTAATAAGAGTGCATCTGCAGAGAAAGATGGAACTGGAATTTCTTGTAAGTAAGTTTGTATATCATGTTTAGAAGGTACTATAGATGGAAGTAAAGATTGGTAATGTAATTTCATGATGTGTTCAATGTCATTGATACTGTCTACCTTGTTACCATCGGAATCCTGTAAAAATTCTATAGTCATACCTTCATGAATTTTTTTGCATGCTTCATAGGGGTCACCAACAGGTGTCTTTTGTGTGCCACCATAAAGCGTAGCCTGTATTGTTTGTGCTCGATCCTATTGATATATAAGAATACTACGCCTTAAGGTTTATGATTTGCTGCTAATAATCAAATTTGGTGAAATAAGAAATTGTGTGTAAATGCTGTAATTGTTTTCGAAGGGATAAATACTTCAGGAATTTATTATTCCCTAATTGCTTACTATGTTTACAAAACCAGGATTTCAAATCTTGTTTTGTGTCTAACCACCAGTCACCAATATCTGTATATAAGCAAAGGACTGACAACCTGGCTGTAAGCAAGGCCTTAATCCCTCTCCAAACTTCTGGAGTGGTCAATAAAGATGTATTCACTTTCCATATATTTTTTTGTTTTAGAGTATTAAAAGGGGTTGAGATGAAAAAATGTCAATAATAAATTATCCGTAAATTCTATAGGTATAATTTGAAAACTTCCTGCAGGTAAATTTTTGGAAATAAATAAATGATCAATTGTAGTTTTGTATTTGTTCCTAGTATATGTCCAACCAGGACCTTTGTTATAAATATTACAGTTTAGAAGACCTGCAGTATTTATTACAGATGTAAGCATATTGGAATCACAGTAGGTTTTTTTTCTCTTCTCACCACTTAATTGTACCCTGGAAACATTACAATTAAAGTCTCCACCAAAAAAAATTGTGTAAGAAGTTACTAGGTAAGGCTGAACACTTCTTAAAAATGCTACCCTATCAGCCTTAAGTTGAGGATTATAGATAGTTATAAGGTGACAAGCCAGTGATTTCCATTTCCCATTCAATAATAATAATAACCTACCCATGTGTAAATCAACTAATTTTATCAAAGAAAAATCATAAGATCCAAATAAAATACCCACCCCATCAGCACCATCAGGCCCAAAGCACCTATGAGAAGGTCCCAGAGCCATTCTCTTTTAAAGAGAATAACTTGTTCTCTTGAACACATCCAGGTTTCTTGGAGGAAAAAAAATACCAATTTTGGATTCATAGATAAAGGAAAAAATAGCTTGCCGTTTTAAGGTATTCAGGAGGCTATGAATGTTTAAAGACCCTATAGAAAGAAAACCCATTTGTCATTAAAAAAGGGTGTTCCAGAATTTATACAGTTTTTTTTCTCATTTTCTTTTTCTTGCCTTTATGATCACTTTGTTCAACCCCCATATGGGCTGGTGTCCCCCCCCTACTGGATGGGAATCTAAGTCCCCTTGCTCCATTTCAGAATCCCCATCGGGTAAGAACAAAGCAGCATAGGTATTGTCAGATTCAAATGGTGAAGAACTGACAGATGAAGATGATGGCTTCTGTTTTAGGTTCCTTGAAGAACGCCTTCTAGGCAATGGTTGTATTATGCCTGGGCTAGAGGGCTCCCCGTCTACACTGGTGTGTTCCATGTAACATACAGGAACCATTAGCATATTACAGAGTGGTGAATCAAGGTTTGGAATGCCTTGAGTAGGAATTGTGTTCTGGGGGGGAGTTACATCCGTAATATCATAATATCAGGTTCTGCCACTTTACCAACAAGAGAGGTGGGAGGGGAAATCACGCGGTGGGGAGAGATTTGAAACAGGAGCTGGAGTAGCATCTTTAGGTACAGAAGCTGAATCTTATGCCTGCTGTATTAAGAGATCAGGACTGATACAAGATGCTTTATTCTTAGCTGCCCATGGACACTCTCCAAAGACGTGGCCATACTCCTAGCAGAGATCACATTTTGTGTGGTTGGCACATTGCATAGCAATATGCCCCAACTCCCCACAATTATCACGCTGGGCTTGATCACAGTTACTAGACAGGTGTGTCCTAGACCCACACTAGTAACATGTGCGAGGCTGTCCTGCATAAAAGCATACCCCTCTATCTCTTCCCAACATAAAAGGAATTTGGAATATGTTCCATACCTGAGTCAGAAAGCCTGAGTTTCACTTTATATTTCCACCCCCCCATCCAAAATAACTCTGAATCTAATATTGCTTCTGGATCACTTAATATATCACACTTTTGGGACAACCAGTATGTGATGTCATCCACATGGACTCCCTCATTGCGAAACATTATGGTTACATATTTAATATGAGGTTTGGTAAGAGAGATCACCAAAAAGGGGGCCCAAATTGGAGAGAACTTGACTTGTGAATAACGTTCCCAGAATAATTCAAGGGCATACGAAGTCTGAAAACTAACATCATAGTCATCTTCTCCAGAAATATTAATGAAGACATATACTTCTCAAGGTGAAAAATGCAAAGAATCTTTCAATAACTGTTTCCCCACAAAAGATCTGTCCTGCCGTTCTGCCAAACCTCCTTTATAACGTGTGCGGACTGCGTTCCGCAGTGGATCACCCTCCTTTTTTATTTTGGAAAAAAAATCAGAAAGGAGAGGTTTTGGAGCTGGTAGGACATCTGACATATCTGTTTGTAATTTGTCTTCAGGAATATTTGAAGTAGAAGTCCAGTTAGGCAGTTCTATTTCAACATTGTTTGGCAAGTTCAATTTTGTAAGGATCGATGAAGAGTCAGAGGGGTCATGGGCAGTTTTGTCAGAAATAGGGTTTTTTAGGGTCTGAAGACCTAATAAATCTGGCTTCTGTGGTCCGGAAGTTATAGGCTTCCATTCAGGAGAGGATTGCGAAAAGTTCAAAGAAGTGTTCCAAGCAGGGTCTAGCAACCAATTCCCTTTTGGAGTTTGGAGCCATCCTGCATTTTGTAAGGCCTGTTGGGGAGACCAAGTGTTGTCAGAAGGAATTGGACTATTCACCCCTATAGAAATAGGCACATAATTAACAGTCATAGGTTTTTCTATGGTATTGTGGCCCAAATCTTGTTTTACAGCTGTTATTTCATGGGAACTAACAGATCGCGATTGCCTTACCCCAATACTGGGCTTATGCCTAAGCGAGAAAGAAAAGGCCGTGGCTTCAGGTTGAGGAGTTGGGCCAGTCTGATATTTAATACCAGAATCTGGAGATATAGTTTCCCCTACTTCAGGAAAATTAGCAGGGCATTTAAAAACAAATCCTGACTCCCGCATCATGAGGGGAAGTTGTGGTGCTGGAATATTAGATGCTGAATCACCCGACATCAGTGGAGGATTGTTTATCAGGTCAGACCATTCAACTGCGGTCTCGATTACAGAAGAAGGCAAGTCTGATGCAATGGGCTTTAGACACATACTGCAAGAGGTGTTCAATTTAGGAGGCAGTATAGCGTAGTGGTCTAAGGCTCTGAGCTGCAAATCTGGTAACATCCAGCAGACCAGACCTGAGTTTGAATCCCACAGCTTCCACTTGCATACTGTGTGACCCTGAGCAAGTCACTTAACCTCCTTGTGCTCCCAGGTCGCTCCTGTAAAAAAGCTTTCAGCTTAGTGTGCTATACCTGGTTAAACAACTAAATTAAAAAAAAAAAAAACTGCCAGCCTGGGAATCCGCAGACACAATTTTTTTTTCCATTTCCTTCAAAATGGGCTGTCGGCACACATTACTAGCAGTGCTTAACATGCCAGTTGGCAGTTTATCTGGTAGAATCATGTTAGAAGGTATAATTCATAAGTGGTGACTCACCCGGCCCTGATGGGCCTTTTGGGGAGCACGACAATTTGCTCCCGACTATTTGCTCCCTACCAATTCATTCCCGACAACTCGCTCCAACGAAAGTTCGCTCCTGCAACAATTCGATGCTGCGTCAACTCACTCCTAAGTACCACAACTTGTTCCCAACAAGGTTCGCTCCCTTTTCAATTGCATCAGGCACAACTCTCCCGAATGCCTACTAGGAAAGGAAATTTGGGTGAGTTTCGAGAGGCTGGATGTGGAGGTTGGGGGGAGGCAATATTTTTGTCTCCTAAGGATTATTTTGTTTTCTCTTGCCACAGGCTAATTTATTTTGATGGCTCGTATCCTATCCAAGGTTAGATTAGGACCCTCTAATCTTATTAAAACTTTGGCAAGAGGATCTTGAAGATTTACCTGGCACATTGGGGGTTGCCCTTACCGGACCGTCCGACTCCTGGTCTAGTCCCTCGCAGGTCGAGGATGTTTCTCCTGGTACAACAGCTCAGCCTTTTTCCATTACAAACCCGGAAGACGTGTCAATGCCGTCATATTCCGATGATCCATCTTGGAGTCCAGCAACTGCATTGGTGGCTGCCAGCTGGGAATGGACTGCTACAGGGAACAGCTAGAGATCCTTGGGCCGGTTTCTGCTCAAGAATAATATTTCCAACATGCCGATATTGGCAGCTTATGGAAAACACAACCACTTCTGCCCCAATTTAAAAAAAAAACACTTTGCTGGCCATAAAAATGTTCCTATGGTGCTTGCTACTACTATCCCTTCAGGCCCAGGTGCACACCAATCAACTATGGGCCCAACTATAAGATACAAGAGCCATTGAGGTCTACTGATTAGAGCACTGGTTTAAGAATATATAGAGTGTAAGCTGTCAATAGCTTTTAGTTCAGTAGCTGTGCTGTCAGTAGCGGGAGCGAAAAAGATAGGAGCGAGATAACAATGGAGCGAATGTTCGTTGGAGTGAATTGCTGAGAGTTAATATCACAGGAGCGAATTGTCGGGAGCGTATTGTCATGTACCCGGCCTTTTGAAGTGACTATGTCAGGAGATTCTTTGACAGCTGGATCCAAGGTAACAAAAGCCAAAACTGAACTCATAGCTGTTGAAGTATGAGTTAAAGTTACAGGCTTGTTCAGTGGCTGAAAAATACCATCCTCTGTGCAAGTGAAATCATGTTTTCCAGGTTTTGAAGGAAAGGCAATAGAAGCAGATCTGGTTACCATGTCCATCTCGATAACTGTTAAATCCTCTGTAGATACAAATAAATCGCTTGCTTCTCCTTTTTCATTCAGATCCATAGAACCATTGTCAGCCTCTGTTAAATCAAGGTTAGGAGAGGAGGCCCGCTCTCCTACCTCGGTCACATCCATTCCATCCAGAGGATCGCTCCAAGTGGCCATTGCAACGGCCAAAGGTGCCCCTACAGGAGAGTAGGGGAATTTCCCTGGTGTCCTGGCCAACTTTCCCTTCATTCACTAAAAAAATACCACCAACAGCTTAATCTGGTTCAAGGTCATTTGGCATTCATCTGTATCCCCCCCCCGGGTCATGCCTGAAAATAGGCAGGATTTGTCTAGTGTACTTATCTGGCCAACAAAAACTAAATAAATAAATAGTGCAAAGGGCCCATTGTGAGGAAATGATGGGATGGAGGGGTGAACAAACTGAGCTACCCATATTACACAACAGCATGATTTAAAGGTGAAATTAATAAAATAATATATTTTTTATAGGACTCCTGCTTCATTTTGATATTTGGTACATAAGGCTGATAATTATTGAAAGAATGTTAACATGTTATACATTTTTTTTATTTTTAACCACTTTAAGTCTTAGGTTGCAATTATTTCAGTGCTCTCTGAAGCTGCCTGTTATGTACACAGAGTCACTAACATCACTCCTTCTGTGACACTTTCAATAGAGATAAGCTGTCCTGTGAAGCAAGGGTACAGTATACTACATCATACTACATCTCGACCATCGCAGTAAAACTGACATACATGGGTAATACATAGATCAACTTGAGGTGATAATGAACAGCATATTGTAAATAAATGATTTTCTTCACTCAAGTCTCATGGCTTTTTTCTTGTTTCCTGCCTTTCAAAGACTGTGTACTGTATGGACTCTTTCACTATTTTAACCTGTCACTTTGCATATGTATAATCTGCCTATTTTTTTTTTAAATTTGCAAAATCTGTCCAAAGTACCTTTTTCTTGTTTTAAGCATACAGTTACAGTACACTAACCCAATTGGGGTAGTAATCTTTATTTTCATAGCTGAGCATTGTGCAAGCTGAAACAGCGCCCCCCCCCCCGCTTTACATACGTTGCATGCACAGACAAGCACTGCTGCATATGCACTCTGTAGATGTCATAAAATTAGAAGTGCAATTATGAAACTGTGGTTTTGATATTTCATTGCATTTTTTCATCATGTTTTTGGATATTGTAATTACAGCACTCTGATACAGATTTGTCAATTTGACCTGTTTCAGTTTGTGTAGTGGACCACAGTGACATGATTAGTGTAGTGCAGTTCGATGTAATTGGAATGACTCTAGTCTGTAGTTGGGTTATATTTTACCAAAACTACACTGATATTGGTAAGTAGATTTAGGGTAAAATATTGAAAACCCTTCACATTCCTCCCTCCCTCCCTCCCTCCCCTGCAATGCAATTCATTCATATTCTGCATATCAGCTACATCAGGAATCGATCTTGTTTGTATGAACAGGCATCCATCTAGTCAAAAACTGTTAAATTATATAAGTGCAGAGCAATACAGTGCAGACAAAACAGTGTTGGGAAACACAGCATCAGGAAATAACAGCGAAGAACAACTAAGCACACATCCTGCCATACTATGTATTTGACAATGTAAAACCCCTCTAATACATACATATAATCAACTCCGGGGAAGGGCAAATTGGGGGAGGTAGAAGAATGTTGGGATGGGGGTGTTTGTCAGATCTGGCAAAAAAGTTGGTGGGGGACAACCAAGGGACAAGTGCAACATTGAAACTGTCCCAAGCCAAAAAAAACACAGAAAAACATGGAGCTATACCAAAATGAAAAAAAAAAAACACACACACAAGCACACTGCAAGGCTGGGACTAGAACCCCTGACCTCCTAACAGTGCACTATCTCTCAGTATTTCTGACTCTAACCGCCGAGCTACAAGGGCACTATAGTTTGTCACCCAACTGTCATGGACTGAGAGAGGTTGGTAAGACCAAACACAACTACTGGTACAGCGCTGTAATGTTCAGTGCTATTGTTTCCCGGTAGCTGTATTTGCTCGCTCTCTTTTCACTACGTGGTTTTTACCGCACTCATATTGCTTTGCGCTTTTGACTGGCTACCATATTCAATAATCAGAATGTCTATATCACATTTATTAATGAGTTGCATCCCATCTTCTTGTTCAGAAGCTCAACATTTTCAATGCACACTGTTGAAATTGATTCAGTTGTGGCATAATATTTGTGAGGGACATAGTAAAGAGTATTGTGACCAATTGCTATACACAGTACAGTTGTGTCTTGTGACTGAAATAGTCAGTGAAACAAGTGGCTAAATAGGTGACAAAATGCATTGGACTGTTTTTTTTTTAATTTGTTTTTTCTCCACAGGGTGGGGGGGAGGATGTACCACTAGAACCCAGGGAAAGATTTTAGTTCATATGAAAATATTTATATGAACGTCCATAGGAAAAAAACAGAAGCAAGTAACAAAAAAGGATTTAAAATCTAAAAAAAAAAAAAACATTTCTGTGTCATTTATCCAACTAATGAATTCCAATGAACAAGACAGATGGCTGGGTTTCTGCAGGATGTCATTTTTGTTGGTTCTGAATTTTTTTAACAAAAAAACAGAAAACAAGATGGCAGCAAATGAAGAAGGATTCCTTTTTTGTTTCATACAACTAGTTTGAAGTGCTTACTGAGCATGCTCAGAACCCGATATTTTAAAATGGAAAACTTGGGAACTGATTAATATTTTTTTTTCACCAAACCAGTAAAAGGCACATTGGTGGACCAGCCTCATTTCTACCCTGAAATTTTCAGACCAAAATTCCAAACTGTCTGGGCACTAGGCAAGTTGACAAAAAAATGCACACAAAAAAAAATCCCAGAAAAATTCACTTGTTGCACTATTTGGATCTCTGAATCTGCACATTTGAGCAGTACAGAACTTGGAATATCCAAAGGTCTCCACCAGGAAACAACACATACAAAATTTCATGCAAATCGTTTGAACAATTGCAAAGTTATTAAAGTGCAAAAATTGGGGTTTAATATTAAAGTGCCTAATCAACCCTAACTATAGTGGCACTACTACACCACTAATGCAACATTTAGGGTTCAGCCTAAGGTGACAAAAGTAGGGAAATGTGTGTTTTTAGGGACCCTAAAACCCCACCCCCACCTCTGAAGCAAATCAAGGGTGCAGTCTTCCTTGGGGTTGTCATCCCTAAGGCACACCCCATTGCGGTAGCAAGAAAGCTCAGGTATGATGGACACAGGTGTGTATGTTTCAGGAGTGTATAGAATGGGGTGAGCTGTAGGGTTGACAACTCCAAGGATGACTGCACCCCTGATTTGTTTCAGGGGTGGAGGTGGGGTTTTAGGAAACCATAAAACCACATTTCCCTACTTTTGTTGCTGTAGGCTGAACCCTAAATGTTGTGTTAGCACAGTTGTTGCAAAGAATTTCCTTACTTTTTGAAATGGTATAATCATATCCTCATTTGCCTGTGGGAGCACAGTGCCCTCTGGGAAGAGCAGGGAGAGGAGAAAGATGGGCAATTAGCTAAGGAGATACAAAAGATGGTAGGTAAGGGTGACATAGTGGTGGTCGGGGACCTGAACCTACCAGATGTGGACTGGAAGTTTCCAGTAGCCAAGAGCTCGAGAAGTCAGGCTCTGCTGGATGCAATCCAGGACTGCCTGCTGTCCCAACTAGTGAAGGATCTGACCAGAGGGGATGTCAATATTTATTTTTTATATTGGAATTGCAAACCTTTGAGTCAGAGACTCCTTTACAAAGGCTCCACGTCAGTTGAAACAATAAGCAATCATCAGACAGAATGAGCAGAAGCATACACAAGCAGGTTACAGAGTCATAAGTAGAACACAGTGGCAATCAGAAGGATACATAGTCATAAGAATGAGCATCATAATAATCTACAGAACAAGTCATAAGTAGAACATAATGACAATCAGTAGGTTACAGAGTCTTAAGTAGAACATAGTGTCAATCAGCAGGTAACATAGTCATAAAATGAGCATCATAGAAAACTACAGATCAAGTGACACAATTCACAATTAGAATGTGGTTCCTGGAGTGTTTACACAGAGGACTCTAGTCCAGGAAAGGCAGCAGAAAGAGTTAGGCTGGGGGAGCAGAAGGAATAAGCAGGACAGGTGTCCTAGTGTACACTAGGTCTTTGTCAGGGTAATTAGAATTGTTGCTGAGGGGGCTATGGGCAGTGGTGGGAATATAACAGTGATTAAGGCTGAGGCAAGGGGTGGAGATAAGAGAGAGGTGAGGGGGCTAGTGGTAGGATGTGATCCTCACAAATTCAGAGGTGATTAGATCAGTCAGGGTAAAAGAACCCTTGGCAAATAGTGACCACAGTTCTGTCTGGTTTGAAATATCCACATGTGATACAAAAACCTCCTCAAAAATGGAGGTGCTATGCTTTAGGAGGGCAGATGCTGACAGAATAAGACAATTCATGAGGGAAAGGTTAATGAATATGAGAGACAAGTCAGAAGTGGAGGAAATATGGGAAGGTATTAGGGAAGCAGTCCTCGAGGCAACCAGGCTTTGCATCAGGACTGTAACAAAGAAAAATAGGTATAAAAGACCCATACAGTTCTCCACTTCAGTCAGGGCCAAAAGGAACGCATATAAATTTCTCAGGCAGAAAAAGTGGGACAGGGAATGGGAGGATTACATTCAGAAAAGCAGGAAGGCCAAGAGAATAGTGAGGGATGCCAAGCCAGCAGAGGAGTTGCAGATTGCACGTGGAGTTAAATCAGGGAAAAATAATTTCTTCCATTATATCAGTAAGAAAAGCAAGAAAGGGAGGGAATTGTAAGGCTAAAGGTTAAGGATGAGGTGCTTGAGGACAACAGGCAGAAAGCAGAGGCCCTCAATGAATACTTTGCTTGGTATTCACTGAGGAGCAACAGTGCCCGCTGCCAGACAGTGGTAACAGGGCCGCAGCCAAGGGGATTCAGAGAATGTTCATCCCGGAGTTCACTACTGACAGGGTCAGGAAGTGCCTTTCAGATATCAGATCCAACAAGGCCCCAAACCCTGACAGTTTACGCCCCAGGATGGTGAGGGAGCTGGCGAAGGAGCTAACAGCCCCTCTTGTGCACCTATTCAATAGGCCACTTAAGTCCAGGATTGCACCAAGCAACTGGAGGGTGGCTGATGTAATGCCACTCCATAAGAGTGGTGATAAGGAGGAGACAGGTAATTATAGGCCAGTCAGACTCACATCAATAGTGGGCAAGCTGATGGAGACCCTTATTAAACAAAATCTCTGTAAAATATCTCAAAGTTAATCACCTCCAAAACAATAAACAGCATTGGTTCATGTCAGGCAGGTCATGTCAAATGAACCTTATTACTTTCTTCAACTACATGACCAAGGAGTTGAAGAGGGGCCATGTGGTGGACTTGCTTTACTTTGACTTCAGTAAGGCATTTGAGACACACACACACACACACACACACACACAGGTGCAGGTGCCTCTTAAAAAAGTTTGAGGACCTGGGAGCAACAGATCAAATCATTAGGTGGGTGCAAAATTGGCTGGAAGACAAGACACAGAGGATAGTAGTAAATGGGGCAAGATCTACTGAAAGACATGTCACTAGTGGGATGCCTCAGGGGTTGGTCCTGGGGCCAATCCTTTTCAATATATTCATTAGTGACATCAGCGAAAGTATAAAGGGCAACATCACCCTGTTTGCTGAAGACACTAAACTTTGCAGTAGTGTGAACAGCCTTGAGGGAGTCAGAGAGCTTCAGGAGGGTCTTAAAAAGTTGGATAGATGGACACACGTCAGTAAAAATTCAGTGCTAAGAAGTGCAAAGTGATGCACCTGGGTAGAGCTAACTCTAAGACAGAATACTGCCTAAACTGGGTCAAACTTAACTCTTCGGAAGAGGAATGGGCTCTGGGGATCATCATTAGGGAAGACCTCAAGCAGCAACGCCAGTGTAATAAGGCTTATAGCAAGTCTAACAGGGTACTGGGATGTATTGGAAGGGGCAGGAACAGGGAGGTGATGCTGCCCCTCTACCAGTCCTTGCTGAAGCCTCACCTGGAGTACATTGTCCAGTTTTGGAGGCCTTACCTTAGAAAGGATATTAATAGGCTGGAGGTGGTCCAGAGAAGGGCAACAAAGATGATACATGGCCTTCAGAGAGTCACCTATTAGGAGAGGCTAAAGGCTTTGAACATGTGCTCACTGGAAACTAGGAGGAAAAGGGGGAATATGATCAAAACCTTCAAGTTCCATAGAGGCATAAACAAAGTGCCACACACAGTGCTTCTCACCAGGAACACCAGTTCTACTACATGGCGGCACAAGTGGAAATTAATAGGTGGGAAATTCAGGAGGGACATCAGAAAGTATTACTTCTCGGAAAGGGTGGTGAAGTCATGGAATAGACTGCCACCCCAAGTGGTGGCTGAAAAGTCGGTGTCGAGTTTTAAGCACATGTGAGACAAGGCTTGGGCACAATCACACAGCATTAGAGAAAGCTAGGCTGGACATCTCCGGGGACAGGACTGCGGTGTGACAGTAGGTCCCGGGAAACCATGTTTGGGCAGATTCGATGGACCACAGGTCCCCTATGTTTCTAATTTCAATGGATGTGCATAACATTGCCATTTTTACTTATTTTGACCCCAAATTTTCAACATAGCCTTCTTATGACCCCATCTCATGAACAACGGCAGTGAAAATTTTAACCAACCGTGAAATTGCCTTTCAGACTTGATTTGTGAAATTCCACCACTATTGGTCATAAGGTGGAGTCCCAAAAAGGCCATGTTGAAAATGTGCGGTTAAAATATGCAAAAATGAAAGACTCGATGGACCACAGGTTCCCTATGTTTCTAATTTCAATGGATGTGTGTAACATTGCCATTTTTACATATTTTAACCCCACATTTTCAACATAGCCTCCTTATGACCCCACCTCATGAACAACGGCAATGAAAATTTTAACCAACCATGAAATCACCTTTCAGACTTGATTTGAGAAATTCCACCACCATTGGTCATAAGTTGGAGTCCCAAAAAGGCCATGTTGAAAATCTGGGGTTAAAATATGTAAAAATGACAAAGTTATGCATCAAAGTTCAAAACCCTATAAATACATTGACCCACACTTACGTTAGTTTCTCATATTGCAGTCAGTGGTTCCAGCAGCAAGACGTGTCTTTGATCAGAAAGTGGATCTTTGACCTGGGACCTGTTTAGGTGAGTGAGGGTGTTAGGGGTTGTGGGGGATGCCAGGTGTTGGGTGCTCAGTGGGAGGTTGGGGTGGGGGGGGTCAGATCAATGAGGGACCATTTTCTTTTTTACAGGTGTGAAAAAAAAGATATAGAGAGATGTTTTTCTTTATTACAGCTTATACTAAATACAGGGATGATAATCAGAGAGTAGGGGTACCACTAGACACCAGGGAAAAATTAAAAAAATATGGGGACAGCGATCAGAGGGGTGGTGGTACCACTAGACACAGGGAAAGCTTTAAAAAATATGAGGATGACAATCGGAGGGTGGGGGTGCCACTAGACACCAGGGAAAAAGGAAACATCACAGGGACGGTAATCGGAGTCGGGGTGCCACTAGACACCAGGGAAAGGAAAACATATAACAGGGATGGTGATTGGAGGGTGAGGGGTGCCACTAGATAGCAGGGAAAGAAAAACATATCATGGAGATGGTGATCAGAGGGTGAGGTGCCACTAGACACCAGGGAAAAAGAAGAAGTTATGGCTTGTTAAACTTCCTCTGTTATCTTATAGGACTTTGCAATATTTAATGTTATTACTGCTTTACACAGCCCCTTCATATTTATGAGTGGATTATGTGTTATTCTAACAGTACTCATTAAGAATTTTAGTTTGATATATAGATTGTCCTTTAAGTGTAAATATTAAGCAATTTATGACTTGTTGAAGTGTAAATGTGTTAAAAAAAACTACCTAGTCAAAAATTGTTTTCCATATAATGAGATTGTTTTTGTATGAACAAAAATAGTCATACAAAACAAGTAGAAGTGAGTCACAAAAAAGGATGTGAAAATGAAAAAAACACATTTGGGGGTCATCGTTACAAAAATTAAATGCAGAATCCACCTAACGGGGTCCCGACGAACAAGATACATGTACTGGTCTCTCTGCAGCATGTCATTTTTGTGGGGTTTGAAATAAAAAATAAAAGGAAAACAAGATGGCGGCATATGAATCAGGATTTGTTTCATAAGAAAAAGGGATTAGCCCCCATATGAAATGGAATCCTGGTTCGTATGGCCAAATTCTTTTTTTTTTTTGTTCCAAACATCTATCCTGAAGTGCTTAATAATCATGCACAGAACCCCAAAATTAAAAAATTAGTATCTCTGGAACTGATTAATATTTGTTCACCAAACCAGTGAAAGGCATTACTGTGGGCCAGGCCCTTTCTACACTGAAAATCTCAGGCCAAAATCCCAAACTTGCTGGGTGCTCGGGGCTGACAAAAAAAAAAAACTACATCAAAAAGCCTAAAAAAAAAAATCACTTTTTTTGCTATCTTGATCTTGGAATCTGCACATCTGACCGGAACTAAACTTGGCACATCAGGAGATGTACCCCCATGAGACCGCACCTGCAGAATGTCATGCAAATCCATAGAACGGTTGCAAAGTTATTAAAGTGCAACAACTGGGGTTTAACATTAAACACCCTACTCAATCCTAAATATAGTGATGCAACTGCACCACTATAATATATATGTATCTACCCTGTAAAAAGGAAAAACATCCTTCAATGTGCTGCCACCGCCATTAGCACCCCCCACTCAACCCTCCTACTCAGCACCCACCACCTCACACTCCTCCCACAAACATAACACTGACACTGGGGGTGCCCAATCCCCCAGTGTCACCACCTGAAATAAAGAAGTTTTTCGCAATTTTTTTAAAAAAAATAACCTGTAAAAAAGAAAAATGCCCATTGATGTCTGTTGCTGCCGCCACCATTAGTCCCCACCACCCGACTCTCCCACTCAGCACCCACAACCCCACACCCCACCACAAACATAATACCAACACTGGGGGTGCCCAATCCCCCGGTGTCACCACCTGAAACAAAGAAAACCATCCCTCAGAGATTTTGTTGTGTTTTTTTCCAATATAACCTGTAAAAAAGTAAACTGCTCATCGATAACTGTTGCTGCCCCTGTCGTTAGTCCCCCCACCTGACCCTCCCACTCAGCACCCACCACCCCACACCCTCTCAAGCCCTTACTTACCCACCAGGGATCCAACAACGTAATCCTCTCTGGACCGCAGACACTTCTTCATTCTTCAGCACCAGACTGCGAACTGAGATTCAATGTATTTCAATGGGGTTTTGAACTTAGTGGCATACCTTGGTCATTTTTGAATATTTTTGCCCCAGATTTTCAACATGTCTTTTTTTTGGACCCCACCTCATTAACAATGGCAGTAAAATTAGGCAAATCTTTTCCAAAGATGATTTCATAGTCACTGCATGAAATAACATTTTGGGCAGGAGTTGAAAATTTTCACCACCCTTGTTCATGAGGTGGTGTCATAAGAAGGTTATGTTGAAACTTTGGGGGTAAAAATAATAAAAAAACAACAAAGTTATGAGCCTACATTGAAATTTATGAACAGAGGCTCATAACTTGGGTAATTTTCAATATTTTTACCCCAAATTTTCAGCATAGCTATTTCTTCACAATACCTCATAAAAGTGTCAGCTGTCATTATTCAGATCCTGTCCAAAATGTGTTTTCATGTCCTGAAAGGAGATTTTCTGGTTGCTGTGCAAAATCACCTTTTGGGCAGGAGTTGCAAATCTTCTCCAATCTTGTTCATGAGGTGCAATCATAAGAAGGCTATGTTGAAAATGTAAGTAAAAAAATTAAAAAACAAGAAAGTTATGAGCCTACATTGAAATGAATGAACACAGGCTCATAACTTTGGTAGTGTTCAACATTTTGACCCCAAATTTTTAACAGCCATTTCTTCACAGCACCTCATGAATGTGACAGCTGTCATTTTTCAAATCCTGGCCAAAATGTGTTTTCACACTTCTGGCACTAAATCACCTTTTGGGCAGGATTTGAAAATGTTCTCTTCCCTTGTTCGTGAGGTAGACTCATAAGATGACTATGTTGGAAATTTGGGTAAAAATATGAGAAAACAGCGAAGTTATGAGTCTACATTGCAATTTTTCAATGCATGCTTGTAACTGTAGTTATTTTCAATATTTTGACCTTTCACATGACCTCATGAATGTGACAGCTGCCATTTCTCAAATCCTACCCAAAATGTGCTTTAACACTTGTGGCACAAAATGACGTTTCAGCCATTGTTTTATAAATGAAACCTGTCATGCTTAGAAGGTTGGTCTAAAAAAAGATTATTTTGAAAATTTGGAGTAAAAATGTGAAAAAACAACTAAGTTATGAGAAAACGAATTGTTCCAACATTTATTCATAACTTTATTTTTTGCAGGTTTTGGTCCCTAATGTTCAACATATCCCTTGTGTTACCCCACCTCCTGAACTTGCAGGTGTCATTTTTCAAATCCTCTCTGAAACTTGTTTCCGCAGTCGTACAGTGAAATCAACCTTTCAGATGGGATTTTAAAATTTCCACCTGTCTTGATCATAACGTCAGGTCATAAAAAAACTGCTGGACATTTGGACTCAAAATGTGGGAGCCCACTTAAAAGTAGAACATTGTCTTTCAGCTGCCCTATCCTGGGTAATTACAATCTAACAATGTGTCAAAGCAGGGCACCACTGAAAATTAGATACTGCATCTCATCTGCTCTATCCTGGGTAAATATACTGTATAGTAAAATTGTGTACAAGCAAGACCCGGTACAACAGAAATACCAGCAGTGAACATTTGGCATTGACAAATGCTTGTTAGATAAAGGGTCTCTCTTTCTTAATTCTAGATATAATTAGATGTGCCTGAGAGGGAATGCCAATGGAAAGGTGTAATCCAATTGGCGAAATCCCCCACAGCGACATTTTCAACATGTTTTGAAAATGTCGCTTGGAGATTCCCTTCCGTGAAATTACTCGCTTCTTTTCTGACTTCGTCTGATTTGCTTAATCTAACTGGGTTAATAATCTTTAGAATGGGTGGGGCACGGCCCCCTGATAGAAAGCAGACCGATGTCTGACAAGCAAAATTTTGCCTTTAGACATTGGGGATGTCTCTATGCCGGATGTCGTCAACAATGTTGTCACGTCAGCATAGGTAAACCCCAGAGTGCACTGTCCCGTTAAAGCCTATGGTTTTTATGGGTCACTTAACCTTGCCCTTCTATGCCACAGAACCCCTGATAGCCTACCTATGCTGGGAAAAGCACGCATACTCTATGTAGAAGGTGCAGAGGGGTGGAGTGGCTAGACAGAAGCAACAGCAACATAATTATTTAACAAGGACCACATGGGACACCAAGAGCACAGATAAAATGGGTTTGCCTCAGAAGTGAGAGAAAGGGTTTTGGTGAGAGGAAACAGAGCAGAACTGCTGTGAGCTGTGAAAGCTGGAGAACTAGCCAGACCTGATTCTGTGAGTTTTCCCCTAGACACCTGTCTACTGAAGCTGAATTATGAGACTGTGCCTAAAGTGCCCTGGCTGAGCTGAGAGACTGCCTGATGGGTTTTGTTGAACTGTTGTTGTTTTTTTTTTGTCAGTATGTTTTGCTGCCTCATCTGCTGACTGGCCCCCATCCAGACCAGACCCCCAGTCCCATCATCCAGCTTCCTTGGAAGTTACTACGTTTCTTTTGTTGGTTCTCTGCCACAAGACCCTGGAGATGCCCAGTTGATGGTGTGGGCCCTATGAGGGACCTGGGCTTGATCCAGCTATGGTTCGAGGGTTTCCTCTATTTTCATCCCTGGGTCCACAGCATATGCAGTGATGCAGTACGAGCTCCGCCTATGCAATGACGCCTCTTGGCATCGAGCAGGTGGGACTACTTCCCTTGCATACTGATGCGCTGCCATCCAGATCCTTTAGGTGGCAGTCACCTAATGGGACACTTGTTACCCACCCCCCAAGGGAAAAGGGCAATCCTTCCTCCCCTGACCAGCCCATGAGCAACACAGAGCCTCAGGCCTCTCCACTGCCAGGCTGGCTTGCTGAACTGCTGTTGTAATAAGTCCAGGTGAGAGACCCATACCTAGAATGGCAGCTAAGTTGTGCGACCACAGATGAACAGTCTCTAGATTAGCTGCTATGGAGCCAAGTGGGTCAATCAGGGCAAAGAGGGACAGGGGTGTGTGCTCTTGATCGGGTAGGGAGTGAGGCTGTGAGAGTTATTCCCTGATTCTGGGCGTCATGTCAAGCCACTGCACAGTTCTCTCCATTTTGGACTGTGTGAAAGCTGATCCAGAAGAGATATGATGCTGTGTAGTGTGTGAGAGCTAAGACCAATGTGAGACACACAGCCAGGCTGCAGGCTGCTGGGACCTTCCATCCACCCGCCCACTGCTCCTCAAGATTGCTGGGTCCACCATCACCAAAGCTGCTACTGCATCAGAGGTCACCTGAATGCTGGTGCTGCTGGCTGTGGTCCCCTATTCTTCTCTCTTTTTGGATTACAGTGTTTGCATTAAATTTCTGTTGGATTACAAATACTTTAATTAAATATTATGTTAGCACACTATGGCCTGTTGGAGGCTTAACATGCAAGCTTGCTAATCCTATCAAGTGCACCACCATACAGCAAACCAGGCAACATACAGTAGCTGCCAGGCCTGCACTGGGACTCTGATAGCTCTTGGGTACCCAGAATGCAGTGACATTATATATTTGCTAGTATATTTTATTAATAAGAATTCTTAAAGTGTGATAGGAACAAAAGGTAAAGCACCCCATGTAACTGTCACTCAATCCCAGAGTGCCTCTTTGGTTGGTAGGTACCTGCTTCTTTACAGTAGGAGGACTGAGAGGGTGGTAGTTAGCCCACCATACAGTGGCCCCCAGAGCAGGTGGAAGTGTTTAAAAATGACTTGTACTTGGTTAACTCCCTCCCTTTCCATCTTTCAGAACTGTGCTGCCAATTAAAGTCATTGTTAATTTATTTGCAATTACTTTTGAGTACGTGCCTTTTTTTTGTTCAACCTACTTGTATTGATTGTCGGTGAAAGTAATAATTGTCTGAGGTGGTCCCCAGAGGGTGGTCCAGTCCAGGGTAGAGAGGTGAGTAGGTACTGCATCCGGGGGGTGGTACTACACAAAGCATCTGGCCCTCTTATTCTCTCTAGGTGGAGGCACTGCACCAGTTATTTCTCATTTTTCTGGATAACCCCACCACCACCACCGCAGGAGAACGAGTGAACCGAACCTCTCAACCAGGTGGGCCCTGTACAGTAAAGTCACAGGGCTTATGAAGAAAAAACAGCATTAAAGTTGTAAAAGAAAAGTGTGGAAAGGAATTTAAAAGAGAAAAGGGAAATAGTTTTGAAATAATAATGAAATGACCCCCAGACAGGTGTTTCTCTTTTTTCCTTTTTCATGGCTGTGGGCGAAGCCTACAGCCATTTTGGGATCGATCGTGACTTACAAAAACAGCTGATCATGGAACCTTCCATTGGACTTTTGGAAGTATCCTTCTGAAAGTTCAACACAGCTTGAAAAACTCCATCATGATCGGCCACTATGGAATAACAGCCGCACTATTTCAGCTGTTACTGCCACATTCCGGGTCAAGAACTGCACATGCATGACTCACACACATGTTCAGTTCTGCTGGTGCCTCCATGTTGTGAATGGTAACATGCCTTGCACTGCAACTGCACATATGTGAGTGCTATGCATGAGCAGTTGCGTCATCACTGCCATTTTTTGGATGGCACTCCTCCCGCACCCTCCCACTGCTCCTGTCCTCCCTGCTCCCTCCCAGCATCAGCAATGAAGAATGCCCTCCCACAACCTCCCACTGCTGCTGTCCTCTCCTGCTCCCTCCATTCCCATCCCAACACTGACATTGGGGTTCCCAATCCCTGTGTCGGCATTATGTATCCCCCCAACTCATGTGGCACACTGGGAACCCACCCCAGTGTGCCCAAATGTATGTTTTTTTTTCTTTTTTCCATGCCATCATCAGGGTGCCCAATCCCAGTGTCAGCATCATGTACCCCCCAACTCAGTGTGTCCAAATCTATGCTTTTTTTTCCTGTAAATAAAGAAAACCGTCCCCCAACCGTGTTTTTTTCTGTAAAAAAGAAAACAGTCCCTCATCATGCTCCAGTCCCCCTCCCCTTCCCACCCTTCCACTGAACACCCACCTCCCTGCACCCCTCCTTACCCCATACTTACCTCTGGAGGTTGCCACTGTCATCTTCTCTGGACTGGGTCATGTCTGCACTTTTCAAGCCGAACCACAAACTTAAGAATCAAAGGTAAGCGTGCTATACTGGCAGTCAATGGGGGTTTCAACTTATGTTGATAAATCAGCCATTTTTTTTGAATTTTAGCTCCATATTTTCAACATGGGGTTCTTGGGACCCCTCCTCATGAACACTGTCACTGTCATTTCACTTCTTGGTCCCAAAAGGTGATTTCACAGTCACTGGTCGGGACCGATTAATGAAATGACAGTGCCACTGTTGATGAGGTGGTGTCCCAAAAAGCCCATGTTGCAAATTTGGTGAAAACATTCCAAAAAATGACTGCATTATGAGCGTGCATTGCATCGTTTCTGTGTTTGCTCCTAACTTTGCCAATTTTTAATATTTTCACTCCAGATTTTCAACATTGCCCTTTTTGCATACCTCCTTATTAACAGTCCAGCTGTCATTTTTCACATCCTGCCCAAAATGTGTTTTCACACCTCTGGCACAGAATGGCGTGATTGCTCTGCAAAATTACGTTTAGGGACAAGTGAACAAAATGATACCAGCACTCTTCATGAGGTGAGATCCCAAAAAGGCCATGTTGAGAATTTGGTGCAACACCTCCAAAAAATGGCCAAGCTACACTCGGGCGTTCAATATTTTCTACGCACACATGTACCTTTGGTCATTTGGCAGCTCATCACAGCCATATTGGCTTTGGCTGGAGTTTATTTTTGGAGTGCTGCAAGGCACATCTTGTAATGGTGTCCTGAGAGTGTTCTGTCTAGCAAAGCTTCTCTGCATGCCATGTATAAATAAAGGAAAAAGAACAGGCAGGTTTTATTGAAAAAGGCAAAGCCCTAGCCAGACATTAGGTGCTTCAGGCACGTAACGATACAGTACTGAAGGTGAAGGCACCAAATATCTTTATTTGTTAATTGCTTTATGTACTGCATAAATACTTGTATAGATGCTTTTAAAGGATTATAGTGAAACACGCACAGTTTTTGTTTAAATGTTTATTATGGTTTGAAGAAAAACTTAAAAATAAATAATAGAGATTGTAGTGACTTTAAAAGGAGTACCGAACTTTAAAAAGCAGAAAGTGGCTATACTTGCCTGATATTGGCAGTCACAAGGTTTCCAAGGTTCTGTAAGACTCTTCCTTGCCTGTTCTTATGGCGAGATGGTAAAGGAGAAGGGTCTTGGAAGGAGTTAGAGGCAGGAGTTTGACATCATTAGAAGCATTCTCTTTACGGTATCTGTGTATAAAAACCTAGTATGACTATATTTTTATGTTAACAATGCTGAAATAATTATATATTGTTTGTGACACTTAACCATGTACCTATAAGGAATGTATCTTAAAAGGTATAAGGCTCTGTTCTTGAAAACTGATATGTCACTTGACTCTGGGGTTGGAGAATATAGAGGATCATGGGAAGCTGAGAAGCAGTGTGAGTTCAGAACCAAAGCTGAAGCAGAGCAGGGCAGACATGCTGCAGAGAAAGATCCAGCTGTCGCCCATGAGTGAAATCAGAGTTGTAAATTAACAGTTAAACACAGGACAGTTTAGAAATGGGGTCCAAGTTACATGTGGAAGAACCTGATAACTGCCTTTTAAAAATAATTTGCTAAAGCCATCCTGCAACAATAGAAACTGAATGCTAAAAGCCATCCTGCAATTTCTGAATTATGATATTTGTGCAAGGATACTATGCAGTGGTGTACTGTGCCTCATCCAGCAATCTGTCTGAACATCCTTAATCCCACTACCCCTGTGACACACCCCATTTGAGTACTGATACACGTCCAGACTTAACTGTCAGAATATTACCTACACCTACGTGGTGTAACCATAGGTGATGACAACTCCACGGATGCGGAAAACCTCAGGCATCACCTTCAAGCACCTAAGCCCCCTCAGTGTTTTGTCAGTAGACTGAAAAATCCCAATCACCCAACAGCTCTGGACAAGTTAAACACTTCTAGTCAGTAGTGAGCACCCATAACATTTTTTTCTCTTCTTCAAATTATGCATCCTCATATGTTGTGCTCAATGCTAGTCTCCCTCGGGAATCTGTCTAATTCTACAATAAAAGTCTAAACCTTATTAGTTTCCAGTACCTCACCTGGTAGACTACTCCACATGCTGATTGTTGCCCTCTGTGTAAATTAGTGTTTAATGATGTTTAACCTTACCCCTCCCAACTTGAGGACATGCCCTCTAGTTCTGCTTGCATTCACCAGCTCCAACAGGTATGTATGCTTCACCCTGTCTATTCCTTGTAGTATTCAGAACATTGTGATCATGTTTCTCCTCACCCTTCTCTTTACTAGACTAAATAATTTGTATATATCCAGTATTTTTGCATGGCTCTTGTTCCCTAAGCAGCCAATCAGCTTGGTCATCCTGCGCTCCTCCTCATCTGTCCAATGTATTTTCTGTACTGTGGTAACCAGAACTGAAACCAACATGCCAGATATGATCTAAACAAGACCTTGTGCAAGAGAAGCACCACATCCCTTACCCAGCTCCATACCTCTGCACAATGCATTCCAGTAATGCTTTTGTTCTCATGATTGCTGCAGCACAGTACCTGCCTGCCTTCAGCTTCCTGTCTACAATTACCCCTAATCCTTTTCAGTTGTGCTGTACACTGCTGCACCATAAAGGGTGTATGTGCAATCTGAATGCCTCACCCCCTAGGTGAATTACATTTAATTTCCTCACATTATATCTAAGCCCCTATTTCTCAGCCCATGCCCCCCAGTGTGTGAAGGTCCTGCTGCAGTAAACCCCTTTCCTCTGCTATGTCCACCATATTGATCATTTAATGTCATCAGCAAACTTTGGCAGCCTGCTACTGACTCCCTCTTCTAGATTACTGATGAATATGTTAAACAGCAGTGAACCAAGAACTAACTTCCATGGCACTCCACTTCATACATCCCTCCACTCTGAATGGTCACCATCTACCACCACCCGCTGCTTCCCACCTGTGAGCCAATTTGCTTGCCACCACCTATTTATTTTGTTGATGATGTAGTGCCCTTTTATCCAATGTGTTTTCCATAGGTATAGTGTTAAAGCCTTGTAGAAGTCCAGCTTGATGAAAGAAGAGAGAAAGAAATAAGTGCTTTAGCTGGGATTTGATCCCAGGCCACCCACAATACCATTCCATTGCATTACAACTGCACCATCAAGGTAACTAGAAACCTGGGACTCCCAGAAGTACCTTACCCTTAATGCACAAGCTGGTGCTGCACAGATAATAATATTTAAAAAATATGGAACCCAAACAAACAGAGGACAGAGAACGAAAAAAAAGTGCCTTAGTTGAGATATGAATTCAGGCCACCCAGTATACCATTCCATTATGCTACCAGCTATGCCATCTAGGCATCTGGAAGCATGGGACTCAAAGAAGCACTTTATTCTTTCTCTCTTTTTTTTTTTTATGGTGTCCGCTCCAGTTTTATGCCAGGCATCCACCCGGTCACAGACCTCTCAGCTGCGTCATCCCCAGATGAGCCACACTCCCAGGACCCCCTGGATTACCCCCCATGGTGGAGACGTGGCATCCCAGCCCTATAGGGCACCGAGAACAATGGGATAGGGCGGGAGTCGGCCTGAGGAGCTGATTGCAGCTGCAGGGGCAGGCTTCATTTAGGCAGGCTGAGCAGGCAGATTTTTCCCCTTCTGTAGGGGGGCGGGAACGTGCAATGACGCCAGCATCCGTCCTGCCCCCAGGAACCTTGTGGACGTCAGTTGCTGTGGCACCCCTGGCCTCCACTAGGGGTCCCCCATGCACCAACGATGACCCTCACCCTCCCCCCAGAGAAGGAGAGCAGTCGTAGGATGCTCAATCCTTCTCACCCGGCTGGCTCTCCAACGACTCGAGTCCATTCCCGAACCCAGGTCGCTGGCACCGCAAGTGGAAAGCCAACTGCTGCGCCGGCGGGCCGGCTACCTTATTCTTTCTCAAAGGCACAACCTGGTGCTACACAGATAATTACATGTTTTTATTCAGCTTGTGAATAAAAGAATTAAGCAGCAAATGATGCCCTCTGGTATTTTAAGTATCGCTTTTGAATTCTAAATGTAGGGATCACATCAGTATGTTATCATTTTGATATTGTACATAAGCAGAAGGTTCCCTCTTGTTCTTACTTTCTCTGGGCTGAAAAGATGCAGTCTATACAGTACAATCTACTGGGATAAGTCACGCTGCCAAGAGCTCTAATCATTTCTCAGAGTTTATCTGTTGATGGGGAAAAATGTGATGTGTCACGGATGATGACATTGTTGAGCTGCCACAATTTTAGTAGCTAGGTCATTGAGAAGAAGTAAGGGGAACATGTCACAATTTCATAAACAATGGCCCCCCCCACCTGAAGCACAGCAAAGAAGCTCTCCTCATCCGTCCTGGAGGTTGCGAGGGCAGTTTGTTAAGGAGCCCTCCCCTGAGCTGGAGAGCTGTCCCCCCCACCTGAAGCACAGCAAAGAAGGTACGGCATTCACACGCAGCTCAAAAGTGAAGCAAGGATTTTGGGCGCCAAATTCAAACTGGATCCACTCCGAGTCGGCAAGACACTTATTGTTTGTTTGCACCCCCAGCTACCCTGCACTAGGCACAGAGGCTTTCAGCTACAGCAGGGTGCTTAAATTTGGTGTAATGTGTTACAATTCCTTACTTTCTCGGGACCTTAATTAACTAGCAGGGTCACTGTATGTACCTCTGTAGCTCTGTGATTTAAAGCAGGTTCTCAAAGTAATTTGTGTAGTAAGCTGCAGATGTATTTTTCCAGCATCTAAGTTGTAAAAAAAAAATACACAGTATAATACTAAGCTCCCTTTTTAACTGCTGAATTGTTGAGCAAGGAACTGTTAAGTGTTTTCACTCACTGACGCAGCAAAGCTTAGTCCGTCCCTCACCCCTACCTTATTTTAACTCCTGCTCCCTGTTCTGTTCTCCCCAGCTCTCCTCATCATCCTGGAGGTCGCGAGGGCAGTTTGTTAAGGAGCCCTTCCCCGAGCTGGAGAGCTGTCCCCCCCACCTGAAGCACAGCAAAGAAGGTACGACATTCACATGCAGCTCAAAAGTGAAGCAGACCCTGCTGCGCGTCAGCTGCCCCACCACCCCCACCACCACCCTTGGAAAACATTTCTATATATAGGGATAGTCACATGCTCATCTGAACCAATCAGCCTAGTTTCCCATTTGCAAGCTATTCCCCTCAACCACTAGAGGCCACTACTCTTCATATAATAATAAAAAAAAAAACTAATTCATTCACATTCGGCCTGCCCCTCCACAATGCTACCTCTGCTCCTAACCTCTCTGTTCATCCTCTTCCCCTGGGTGTCTCTCCCTTCATCTTCCTACCCTGAGCCAACAGCCTGGTTGGCATCATGCATTGGTTTGCCAACTACCATCTATACCTCCACTACCATGGTTGACACGCTCCCTGCGTGTCTTTTCTATTCCACACCAGTCGGTCCTACCGTACTGCCACCCGCTTAAAAGCTAGCCAATTAGCCCTACTCACAGGTCCGTGGGTCAACAGCTGCTCCTTAAGCCCATACCACCTGTAAGCTATATTGGGCCACATACAATGCCAAACTCCTGATCACCGCCTTATTACTCCTAGCAGGCGATGTTGAATCAAGCCCAGGACCAATTCACCATCACACGCCAAATCCCACTTTGCCAACCCAACTCCCATCAGGACTAAAAATGATCCACCTGAATATATGCAGTCTCCTTCATAAAATTACCCTGCTTCAGCCACTAGCCCTGTCCCTCATTCCAGATATACTGATTGTCTCTGAAACCTGGCTGAAGTCCCACAATACTGACAGGGAATTCTCTATACCTGGCTATACACTCATCCGACATGATCGGAAGGGCAACAAAAAGGAGGGCGGCATAGCCATAAATATTGCCTCCACAATCCAGTTCTCCCAGGTCACCCTGTCTCTGCCTTCGGAGTCCATTGATGCACTCATGGTAAAACTCTCCCTTCCCCACTCAACTCCGATTTTTATTGCTGGCACCTACTGCGCACCCAACACCAACACTCCTGCCATTCTGGATCACCTTGGCACACTAAACTCTCTGGCTTCCAGAGGTGAGCTCCATGTACTTGGGGACTTTAACCAGAACTGGCTCGCTGGGGCAAACTCCAAACTTCATGACAAGGTGATTGCCCTAAACCTAGCCCAGCTTATCTTAGTACCCACTCAGTTAAACCATAAAACTCTGAATCACTCCCTCCTGGACTGGTTCCTCACCTCTCACCCACATAGGATCCTAGCTTCCGGCCTCCTACCAGACACCTTAAGTGACCATCATGGCATCTACGCAGTAAGAAAAATACACAGGCCTAAAGCCCTCCCCCCAGAATCCTGTTGACCAGATCCTCCAAATCCCTGGATCTCACCTCACTACTGAATGACTTGACCCTTTCTGACTGGTCACTCATCAGCCAATCCACCTCCATTGATGACACCCAGGAGTGCTTTAAGTCCATATTCTCTGCCATTTGGGATCGCTACACCCCACTCAGGCATACCAGAGTCAGAAGTACACACCTCCCTTGGATCACATCCAAAATCCTAGCCCTCCTCAGGAGCAGGGACAAAGCTTGGAAAGCCTACATGTGTTCCAGCTCACCAGCTGACCTTCAGACTTATCGATCGTTATGAAATGCTTGCACTAGGATCATCCACCAAGCTAAAGCTAGCTATTTCAAAGTCTCATTCAATTCCACCTCCCATCAGCCAGCTAAATTCTGGAAAGTGGTAAAATCACTTCTCAGCCCTCCACCGGAGCCCCCCACTCCTACCCTACAGGTAGGCGGGTTCTCCTTCACTGAGCCCCCAGCTGTGGCCTCACAGTTTAACTCTCACTTCACAAATTGCCATGCAACCTTTCTGCCCTCACCTCGCCTCACTCAGCAACCTAGACTGACCTCTTCTGCTATAGCCACACCTACTGCCAACTTGTTCTTATTTCAGCATATCACAGAGGTTGAGGTATATAATGCACTGACTGCCCTTAATCCCAATAAGGGCAAATGCCCAACAGGGTTGGACTCCAAAATGCTCCACCTCTCGGCCCCCGCCATAGCCAAACCCCTGGCCACCCTTTTCAACCTATCCTTCTCCCGTACTGAAGTCCCCTCTGAATGGAAACATGCCACCATTATCCCCCTTCCTAAAGGGGGGGGATGCCTCCAACCCAAGCAACTACTGTCCCATTTCCCTACTACCTATATTGGCAAAAATCCAAGAGTGCCTAGCACTCTCTCACCTGTCATCCTATCTTGGCTCCTCCTCCTTCTTCACCCCCTACCAGTCTGGGTTTAGGAAATCCCACTCAACTACCTCCTCACTTCTTAGGCTATCTGATTCCATCCTCACTGGTATGGATGCTGGCCACCTCACAGCCATCATTTTCATCGACCTGGCCAAGGTGTTTGACACCGTCTTCCACTCTCTCTTCCTGTCCAAACTCTCCAATGCTGGGCTGTCTCACTGGGCCTCCAGGTGGTTCTACTCTTACCTTGCAGGCAGGTCCCAATCAGTCAGAGTCAGCTCTGTCACCTTGGCCCCCCTCCCTGTTACCACAGGGGTACCCCAAGGCTCGGTCCTAGGCCCACTCCTGTTCTCTATCTTTCTTAACAACCTCCCTTCCACCTGTCCACATACCTCCATTCACATGTATGTGGACGATACTGTACTATATACATTTGGCTCTTCAGCCATAGAGGTAATGACCAGACTTCAGTCGGACTTTGATCAAGTCCAGCTCTGGCTACTCTCAAATCACCTCTCCCTCAATGCCAAGAAAACCATATCAGTGACCTTTGGCACAAGGCAGAGACTATCAAGGCTCCACTACCCTATTACATTCCTTACCCTGGATGGGTCGTCCCTTGAGACCAGTACCTCCTTCAGGTACCTCAGAGTGTGGCTTGATCAGCATCTAAACTTTTCCGCACATGTTGACTCCATACTCAAGAAGCTGCACCCCAGGCTCGGTGCATTTTACTGCAACCGTGACAGCATCCCACTCTCAGCCCACAGAGACATGGTGCAGAAAATTATCCTCCCAGTCTTCAATTATGGTGACGTTGTCTACAGCACGGGTCCCAAGTCCATCCTAGCCAGACTAGATCCCCTCTTCCATTCTTTCTCTCGCTTCATCCTGAACTGCCCATAGTCCAGCCATCACTGTACCCTCTACCAATCTATGAATCTTACATCTCTAGATAACCGTAGGCACTCCCACAGTGCCAAAATCTCGGCCAAGTACTGGTCCCAGCTGCTCCCCCCCTACCTCTCCTCTGCCCTAAACAACACTAGCACCAAAGCATATTCACTCAGAAGCAATGATTCACGGATCCTAGTTGTCCCTCCCTAGTTGTGATCAGCATGGAGAATCATTTCAACCACAAACCTGATGCAATGTCATGCAGCCCGTCAAACATGGATGTCCTGACCACACCGCTACCGGTTCCTGATCACGCACAGGCACAGTAGTGCCATAAAATGGATGACTCTCTCCCAACCTGGGGCATGGAAAGTGAAGCCCTAGATAATTTTCTTACAGAGCCAGGCTCCATAAACTGAAGCCATTTTAGACTTATCAGGAGAGAGTAAAACCTACAAGCCAGCACTGGCAGATCTGTCTGCAGGTCAGGGAGACAGAGGCCCATATTAGTTCTCTGGAAGACCAGAAGGCCAGGGTGGAGCCAGAGTTAGTAGACCTACATCACAAAGTGGACAAATTAGATGCCCCACTGAAGAACAAGTTAGGTGCAGCAGATGTAACAATTTGGTCATGGTGGGTGTGTATGAGGCTGCCCAGAGGCCCCCATCGTGCCCAGACCACTTCTGCTTGGACCCTTGTTTTGACTTCCTCCATGACCCAAGCAGCACAATGGATTACAGAAACAAGCCCAAATGTTCAAGCAAATTGCCACTGCTACTGCCGTTCCCTGCAGAAACTGCACTTTTTTTTGCCCAGGCCTTTTTCCATTTAGACTCTATTTGCCATTATTGTGGCAGCTGACATGCTACACAACAGGTTCTACAAATGATGTTATGGTTACTATTTTACTGCTATCCAAGTTATATATACCTTCCTACCCACCTTCACTACTCTATCCAATCTCCATGCCTCCCCAAACCCCTCTCCCTACCCTCCCCATATCCTCTCAAAGACAATGTCAGACTTTGACTGATATCCTTTTATCCTCTCCTCGTGTACTGCACTTAGAAACAAATTGGCCCAGTTTTAGGGCTATAAGTTGAAATGCAACTGCTGTACTCTGCTTCAGTACTTAACAGCACTTAGTAACAAACCGGTCCCGTTTTGGGCTATGAGCAGTAATGCATCTAATGTACTCCCTCTATTATTTCTTGTGCCATATACTTTGTACCAACACACCTGTAATTACTGTAGTGATAGCTGTATTTTTTGTCCCGTGTACTCACTGTGCAACATGTATTGTATTTGTGTTTTAAATGACTTGGAATCTTTGTAAAATAGCCTTCTGGCTAAAAGGTATTAATCTGAAACAGAAATAAATAAATAAATAAATAAATATGTGATCCAGTTGATGTCCTTTTATGCTTTATTAATTGCAGGGGCTCCTCTCTGTTCAGTTTGGGAGGAGTGTGCTTCTGTATAAGTTTCACATGGTACTTCTTAAAGGCATGGAGTGAGTTATGGACCAACAATGCAGCTTCCAGGCTAATGACGCACTGCAGGACCTCAATATTGCCACATGGCCTCTGCCCTGCTCACTTGGTAGGCCACTTAAAAGACCAGGCCATTCAAAGCATTTCTTCTCCACAGCCTTGATACATGTACATTGGGCTGGCAGTACAGCCTAGAGGTTAGCGTAATGAGCTGTGAATGAGCTTGGTACATCCAGCAGACAGACCTGGGTTTGATTCCCATAACCTCCACTTGCATACTGTGCGACTCTGAGCAATTCACTTAACCTCCCCAGTGCTCCTGGGTTGCCCCTGAAAATAAGCACTTGTGCCTAGTGGGCCTTACCTGGTTACCAAATAAATAAAAAATGCCAACAGGTCCTGAGACCATGGATGCTAAAATAGATGAGGTTATTGGTCACTGCAGGGCTTGGCTGACTACCACTAGCCCAGGAATCTCACGGACCAAACAGAAATAGGGCTTGCCCTGATAGGAAAGAAGGTGACTTCCAGAGGCTTGTAGACTTCTGTCTACTGGAATTCAGGTTTGTAATTGTTTGCTGTTTGTTGAATATTATGTTTGGTAACTTTTTCTATCTGTTTAATGGGGGAGGGGGGCACTCTGGGATCCAGGAGCAGTGGTACATTTCTTACTCTCATCTGCTCTGCCTAAAAGGCTGGTTATCTTATGGTTACTTAAGCTTATATTCCTGAGCTTAAGCTTATTACCCTTGAGCAAAGGAGGGAGAGAGGTGATATGATCGAGACATTTAAACACCTTAAGGGCATAAACAAGGTGAAAGAGTCTAACATGTTTAAATATAAGAAAAATAGCAGGACAAGAGGACACAGCATGAGATTAGAGGGAGGCCGATTAAGGGGGAATGTGAGGAAATTCTTTTTCACAGAAAGGGTGGTAGATGCATGGAATGGCTTACCACAACAAGTAGTGGCTATGAATACAGTGCAGGGCTTCAAACAGGCATGGGATAGGCATAAGGGAGCAATACAAATGACTATGAATAGATAGGTCACTGACATAGCAAAGGCCGATGGCACATTTATAAGGTAGAAAAAAGAAATGGGCAGACTGGATGGGCCTTGCGGTCCTTATCTGCCGTCAACTTCTATGTTTCTATGTTTCTATGAATCTTGCACCATGAGTAACCCCATCTGCTTTGTTACTTGGAAAGTAAAGGGGACCTAGACCAAGCAGACACATTATCAGGTACTGCGTCATATCAAGAAGTTGCAGGGACAAATTACTTTTTTTTTGCAAGAAACACATTTGAAATATAACCATATTCTTTTATTGACCTGAACCAAGCATTCACTCAAGAGATCTGCATTGTCGGTGACTACTAGTACAAACTGATTGGCACACAAAAGTATCACACAGCACTGATATCAGCCAGTGCAAAAAGGTATTATTGAGACACTGGTTTGACCAGGAAGTTTCCAGTTATAAAGAATGACATGCAGAGCTTATATTTGCCTTAGAAGCTTACAAATCCATAGCCAGCATGAGGAATAGATAAAAATCCTTCCAAAAAACTAAGAAACGCTATATACGCAGGTTGATTAATTTTGGCAAGTCATCAAATCCCATTAGTAGATTTATTATTCCTGTACTAGGACACGCTAAGTGTACAGAATGAAGTGTTAGAGGTAACTAAGCTAAACAGAACAAATGTATTACTTTCGGTTGTTGTTTCTTTTTCAGCATGATGTGATTGTCATCGAGGCACAGGTCAGGAAGTGTAGAAAAAACAGGAACAGTTATAAAATCCGCAAGTAACATTCTATTATTATCAATAACAGTAAAATAAAAAATAAAAATTGTTCCGTATAACTATTTACAAAGGCAGTACAAACAGATGTAAGCCCCCCCCCTTGCGGGTGGGGCTTACCTGGTCTACCACTGGGGAGCTCTGTTCTTGCTCCCGATTCCGCCGCTGCTGTCCCGCTGCCAGCCCAGGTCCTGGGGTCTCTTTGGTCTCTGTCTGGTCCCCTGTGTTTTCTTTAAGTCCTTTGGGGCCGGGGGAGTGAATCGCAGAGCTGCCACACTGTTCTTTGCACCTTGATGCATGCCAGCAGTCTGCACATGCGCGGTAGCGCATCGTTGTTTTCAGACTGCTGTAGCGGTCCTCTAAATGCCTTCCTGATGGTCTCGACCCCCAAAATAAGTTAAACGGGGATCAGACACCTGGGGTAGGTACATAGGAAGTGGCTGCAGAGATGTAGTAAAGAGTGTCAATAAGAGCTGTGAAACGGGGGGAAGATTTGAATATTCATTATGACAGTATGAATGTTAATGAGCTAGCGACAGGCAAAGTGAACTGTTTAAAAAGATAATTCTGCAGCCAGACAATAGATGAGAGGGTCTGCTTCAGGTCTGTGGGTCAATTGTTTATATAAAGTGTACAGATTGGCTACACAAATACTTTGAAGTTAGGACTGCTGTTGAAATACTATGGAACTGTTCACTAAGCAGCTGTCGTTAATTCTTGCCCGCTAAGGACAGCCAATCAGCTGCTTAAGCGCCCAAAAAGGCAGAGAAAAGACTCACGGGAGAGGTGTGAGCCAATTCTAGGCACCAAAGGTCCTTTGCCAATCAATAATCAAAGGAGGTTAATGACTATTAATATGGGCAGCACTAATCAGCCAATCAAAAGCTGGGATTTTCTAGTGACACTCCAAGGACTTTGGACAGTTTGGGCAGTCTGGTCCGGGCTCTGCTTGAGTCAAGAGAGGCTCAGTGCTGTGAGTTGGAAAGTCAGGAGGCCTTCTACAGGACTCAGTTGGTCAAACAGGGAATTGTTTGAGGCTTAGAATAAAGGATTTTCATGACAGAAAGTACTGTGGTACTGCAGCTGAACGTTCAAAGTATTTGGTGAAAGCTGCTGGTGTTTTTGGAGATCCAGTGTTACAGTGAGCCTGTGGCAGTGTGGGAAAAGGCCCTGAACCAGTGAAAAGGGTGGATTGGAACTGTGTGTGCCAAAGCTAAAAGTTGGGTGGAGAAAAAAAAAATGTTGCAGGTATCCAGAGCTCCGGAGCCTGTTATGTTGCTAAAAAACAGCTTTGGGAAGGTGGAGGTCAAATCCAGAGGCTACCAGTCACTAGTCAAGAGCCACTGGAAAGGTAGAAATTGGAGAGCCTGTTGCTGCATGCTGGAGCTGTTTGTTCCTGCTAGGAGACGGGCGATAAAAAACTAAAATCTTCACAGCTGCAACTTGGAGCCAGGTAGGGAATGTGCAAAACCCTATCGAGTGAGGCAGACTGAGCTGCAGGGGTCCATGGGTGCATGCCTGAGTGCTAGGACACTCTGGACCCATTGGGGAGCTGGACTGTTAGGTCGCTCCTGGGTATGGGTTCCTTGTGGCCTAGTAGGTCTTGCATCTGGATGCTATAATCTGGCCTGCTTTGCAGGCTGAAGGTGACAAGTTGCAAAAGTCTTCAAGCAAGTCAGAAGGTGAGAAGCTGCAAGAATCTTCAAGCAAGTCCAAGGTCGACCAGCTGTTAGCCATTGATGCATCTTCTGGACCAACAGTCCCTGCCTCTTTCCTTGCTGCCCTTCAGAGTGGTTGATCCTCAGTTGCCTGAACCTACTGTGCTAGTAGCTGAGCCACAGTCTTCAGGACCGTGAGTAGCCCAGGGCTTGCCCTGGCAAAAGGGGAGTAAGTCTATACCAGCTAGAAACTTCGTAGGAGCTACTCTAAGGGCCCCAATGCTGGCCAACCCATGGCATCTAGCAGGACTGCATTAAGTCTGGGTATCCAGCTAGGACTGTCAGGACATAGGGGGTTTGCACTGGTACCAGTGGCTTGGGCATTGTGTGTGTTCTGGTCTATGGGCCCTGTGAACCCCAGTAACCTATTTTTTCTCTTCGACAGCAACTCCGTGTCCCAGTACCCCCTTCCCTAGCTCTCCCCCTAAAATAAAGCTGTGTTTTGTTTGTTGTAGTTCCTGTGTTGTGGGCATTTTATGGTTATTAGCTGTCAAGTATATGTGTTTTACAGTACTGGTGAACAACATGGTATCTAGTGTGTGTGTGTGTGTGTGTGTGTGTGTGGGGTGACTGGAAGGGTAGGTGAGTAGGTACAGAATCCCAAGGGGTTGTACAAATCAGACACCAGACCCACTGTTACTTTACTCTGGGTGGAGGCACCGTGCTACTTTCTTTCAATTCTGGGATAGAACCCCCAAACACCAACGTAACAGAACCCAGGCCCCTTAAGCTGTGTGGAAGTCAACAGGCAGGGGTAGTAGCCCACTGGCACATGGTGCCTGGGCTACATCTTTGGAGACATCACTGAGATCTTCTGTTCACCAGCAACACCCACCGTGGATGCCACTGGTGAGAAGGCCACTACTGTTTCCCCCAATCCCGGTTTTAACCACCCCAAACCCAAAATTATGGTCAAGGAGGAGGATAAATTACGATTTATTTATTGAAAATGTTTACCAGGAAAGGCACACTGAGCAAAAAGATTTCTCGTCTCACGGTGCGACCTGGGGGGGGGTTACAGAGGAGGCAGGTATACATACAATAGTTGAACTTACAGTAGCACAATATGGAAAATGTACATAGTTGGGAAGGATTACATTTGAACTTGTTACATAGGCAGTGCAGTTTAGCACAGCACAGGCTCAGCAAGTACAGGTTATACAAATCGTGGTTAACCAACTAGGTAAGAACAGTACAGAACATGAATGTAAGGGCATGGTATACAATACAAGGGTACACATCGAGGCAAAACTGAAATACATAAGTGCCAGTTACAGAACAGAGGTAGTAATAGCAGAACTTGGGTGCCAGCAGCGGAGGTTGAGCTTCAGGGAGATGCATCAAGTTGAAAGGAAGGATTTGGAGAGCAAGATGGGGGGTAGAGATGGAGGGTGTAGAAACGTAGGTGTATAGGGGAGAGGTTAGGTGAGGAGGGAGGGAGGGGGGCTGGGGAGCTTAGGTTGATTAGGAAGGGGGGAAGGGAGAATTTGAATGGAGGTCAGGAAATGGACCCCAGAACCCTCCTGCTCTGGTGATTTCCCGAGTTATAGCTACGAGGACTATAGAGGGCATCTGTCTGTTGCAAAGAGGTTGGGCCAAGTGGTAGTTCAGGGCAAAATATTAGATTCCGTTATAGGGAATTTGACTGTGTTGGTTTAATACAAAATTGTAATAGAAGCCTCATGGGTACCTGCTGATCTAAGTCCCGAGCGGATATAGGAGGCATGGCCCATTGTAACTATGATTAGTGTAGTCTCTCAGGGGGAGGCAGTGGCTGAGCCAAAATCAACTCCCCTCCCCCTACTTGGCGAAGGGACCCAGCCCAGTTATGTGCCCTCCCCTTCAGATTCTTATATGCAGCTAAGGATGTTTTCTGGGCTGAAGCCCATACCGGCAGGGGAAGAAGATTATTAGACATGGGTTAATTATGTGATTCCCTTGCTGCAGGACTGGCAGTGCAAGGAGGGGGAAAATGTAAAAGGTTGACTGAAAGTCTGAAGGGTCCTGCCCTTGACAGTCTTTGGTCCTTGCGGGCCACTGACCCAGAGACCAGTGTGGAGTCCAGTGAGGACCTGTTATGGGGCTTCAGGGCAACTGGCAAGAGTGAGGGAACCCCTCTCCAGGTATATTCAAAGGTTGGAAAGGCCTTTGCAAAAGGTGTATTGTAAAGGGGGGATGCAGTCTACAGACCTAAACAAAATGCATTTAGAACAGGTGCTGGAGGGTGCCAAGTACTCTGACTTGTTACTTAAGTGTAAAGGAAAGGTTGAGTGACCCCCCCCGGGTCCTCCTCAGAGAAGTGGAGGAACAAGATGCTCAGTGGGGGCCCTGCCCCACTGTCGCAGCTACCACTCAAGTCAGTGAAAATGCCCCCTCCACTGAGGCTTCTGAACTTAAGGCCCTTCTCAAAGAGTTCAGGGAAGCACTTGACAGGGTTACATCTGGTGTTAATAGAAATTCCGATACCCCTCCAAGTCAGTCTACTCAGCTAACCCCAGCCAACCTCTCAGTGGTGGGCCTGGGGGTGCAGGCCCAGGCAGCCCCTGTGGCCCCCCCATATTGAAACATGCCTCAATGAACTGTGTCAGGCTGTCAGTGAACTGAAAAGTCAAGGCTTGCCAATGCAGGCAGAACTAGAGCAGAGAGTGGCTATGGCCCAAGTGATTGCCCCGGTTCCCCAAATGTATTACGGGGAACCCAGTCACCAAGACCCCAGGTCCAATGCTGAAGTTTCCTACCCAGCCAGGCAAAGTTGAGGAGACATACTGCTATAGGTGTGGGAGTGAATGACAAATCCTCCTGAGTGAGAGATCAGCTGTTGGGGGGGGGGTCATGTGATGCAGCTGAGCTGAGAGGAGCTTGGCTCTAGGGGCTCTGCCTTCAGCTGGCTAAATTTTCTGCAGTCTGCCTTCCCTTGGCTCTTTTGCTGGATTATGTCATATCAGCCTGCTACCCCTGAGGTTAGAAAACTAGAATCCAGCACCAGTTTGGAGCTCAGCATGTCTAAGAAACCTAAAACTGATGATCTGTCTGGAGGCTCTGGCAGCTCCTCGGTTAAGGTGGTGGCTCCTTCGGCTGATTCTGATGCTTCTTCCATCTCTTAAGAACTACCAGAGATTAAAACTTTTATGAGCAGTATTACTACTCAGCTAGTCAAAATGAACTTATCCCTGGAGGCAGTTAAGGGAGCTGTCGAAACCCTTGTCTCCCGACTAAAGGAAGCAGAGGAGCGGGTAGGCAAACTGGAAGACTGGGCCTACCCAACGGAGTGACGTGTGGCTTCTTTGCAACATGAATTATAGGCCCTTTGGGATAAGATGGATGACCAAGAGACTCGGAGCCGCAGGAACAATCTGCAGCTCTTGGAAGTCCCAGAGGCTTCTGAAGGAGCAAACTCAATCAACTTCCTGCAGCGTTTGCTACTTAAATTATTGGACTTTTACTGGGACTCACTGGTGGAGATAGATTGAGCCCACCGAGCTCCCTCTGGTCCTCCACCAGCCCATACGACAGCCCGCCCCAGTTAATTGTGTTTCGGCTCCTAAGATTTCAAGATCATGAGCTAATGTTGTACAAGGCTCGGCAAATGAAGGAGCTGCTTTGGCAAGGTGCCAAACTATATTTACAGCTGGACTATCCTAAAAGAGTGGTCAACCACCGGAAGGCTTTTGACAAGTTGCGGGACCTTGCTTGGTCATCAAATGTTGTCTTAGCCCTCCAGCAACGCTGTGGATCTTTTGGGGCACAATTGTGGAGACTTTCACTAATGCTGTAGATGCCCATCAGTATATCTTACAGCATGATTATGGTCCTGGTCGTAATGGCAAGGCTAAAGGTGCAGTCATCACTGTAGATCCCAAACTGTGCATCTGGTCTGGCTTCTTTACCTCATCGAGCTGCGGATTTTCCTTCAGCCACTACCCTACCAGAGACTCCTGCAGCGGCTCCAAATTCCAACATGCTTCAATCTGGTGCAGATGTTTCAGATTCCATGGATACGAAATCAGGAGCTACTTGAGAGACGCCAAGGCTTTGTGGACTGAGGACTGTAGTGTATAATAAGTGTTTCATGGACTGGTTACCATTCAGTTTTTGTTCAGTGTATGCCGCCAGTACAGTCTCTTTACTCAGGGCGACTGAGATAGGCACAGGTCAGTACCCGTGACCCGGTACTTTTCTTGCCGACCTTGGGCTTGCCCCCAATCTTGCTCTTTTATTTAGGGGCATTTTATGGCTATATGCCTCCATCCTCAGGTAATTCTTTTGTGTATTTATAACTCTCAGGACTGTGTGTGTTTTTTGCTTGATGGGGTTGGGGGTTGAGGTTCTTCTATGTCCAATTGTTAATTATGGGCAGCTGTAGGTAGTGGGTCTGGAGGCTGCTTATTTCTTCTGTGCTTTAGGCAGGGCATTATTTTCTTTACCACTGCCTTGGCCCCACTACTTGCTGCTCATATAACCCTCCCTATGGGGCTGTGCAATTTTAATATATGCTGCAACTGGCTTTTTTCCATTGGGTGCCTAATGATCCTTGAAGGGAGCTAGTTTCCTTTTTTTTATCATAGCTCCTATCATTTCAGCACTACTTTGCACCATGGCAGTGTTGTGGGGTTCAAATAATGTATCTGTTTGGTTGCTGTTTTAGTAAGCATTGAATTAAACTTATTACTGCTGCATATTTAGGTGCTATTTTTATTCTGCTCCTCAATTGGTGGGCATGCAAAGTTTTGTGTTTAAGTGTTGTTTAGCCCTCTTAAGCCAATAATGGGGAGCAGTATTTCTTTATTTGTAAGATGGTTCCCTGCCTGGCCTTATTTGCCAGTTGCTGCTTATTTTTGGTGGGTGAGAGGGAGGTAGATTATTCTATCTCTTGGGTAGTTTATGGCAGTTGCCCCGTGGCCACCGTGCCCTCTTCGGTATGGTAGTCGGGGCACAGGTGAGTAGTTTCTTTGTATATAGTTCACCCTTTGTAATTTTTCTTAACCTGTTGGTTGTTAATTTTTTTCTAGTCTTGTTCTTGACACCTTGTAAAGTGAGACAGAGTGATTTGATTAAGCTCTCTACGTTCCAGGTTTGGTGGGTTTGGGGCAACTGCAGTATCTTGATATATGCCTTATAAGGTAGTAACATGAAACGTTCGATGGCTTAATAGCCCTATCAAATGGAAGAGGGTCCTCATGCATTTAAAGCATTTGGGAGGTCAGATAATATTCCTGCAGGAGACCCCACCTTATTAACAAGCATTTGTCAATGCCGAATGTTGTCTTGCTGGCATTGGCATTGGTAGTGCAGGAGTTAGAGAGATGCATAACAGGAATGGCAGTGAAGTATTGAACTGATGCCAACCCCACCCCCACTCTGCAGAGACTGACAGGCATTGTGGTGTGCCTATGGGTCATCGGCCATAACGCTCATGCCATTTCACCTCACCCTACCCTGCAGACACTGACAAGTGTTGCAATGTGATTTGGTGTCTTTGGGCCTTACGCTCACCCTATTCCATAAGGAAATACACTGAGATGGGTGCAGTATAGGAGAATGGGGTGAACTTTGGGGTAGAAGAGTCCAAGGCACACCTCGATGCCTGTCACTGGCTGCAGGATGGGGGGGGGTGGGGGTGGAATGGAGTGAGCATTACAGCCGACAATCCCAAGTCACACCCCTGACGCCTGTCTGTCTCTACAGGGTGGAGCGTAACAGTTGGAAACCCTAACACCCTTGATGTTTGTTGGTATTTTCACTCCAAATTTTCAACATGGGCTTTTTGTACCCCACCTCATGAACAGTGGCACTATTGTTCAAGAATAAAGATGATTTTTACAGCATCATGCCCATTTGCCACAGGTGTGAAAACACATTTCGGCAGGATGTGAAAATGACAGCTGTATTGTTCATAAGGAGGGTGAAAAATTTCAGTTTTGAAAATCTGTAGTGAAAATGTTAAAATTGTCAAAGTTAAGGATGCGGTGGAAATTACTAATGCGTTTGTAACACAGTCAATTTTTGGAATTTTCTCCAAATTTGCAACATAGGCTTTTTGGGACACCACTTCGTGAACAGTTGCACTGCCATTTCATTCCTCAGTCCCAAAAGGTGATTCCATGCAGTGACCGTGAAATAACCTTTCGGGACTGGATAACGAGATGACAGTGCATGTGTTCAAGAGGTGGGGTCACAAGAACCCCATTTCGGCCCTCAGTGCGGGTGCTGAAAATCGAGCAGACTCGAGAGACCGTTAGGTCTATTCTGCTGGCATTTTATTATGTTAGTAAGTAATATTCAAAAAAATGGCTAAAATATCCACCTAAGTTGAACCCCCCCCCACATTGATGCCATTGTACAGCTTACCGGCATTTCTTCATTTTGCAGTTCAGCTTTGAAGAGTCCAGACGTGTTGCCGCTCCACCAAAGATCACAGCACCGGACCTCCAGAGGTAAGTATGGGGTGAGGTGTGTGTGTAGGAGGTGTGGCAGAGGTTGGTGCAGGTTGGGGGAGGGGCGCAGAGAATGAGGGACTGTTTCTGTTTTTCAAGTACAGAAAAAAGAATATTATGGACTTTTTTTCTTTACTGATGAAATAAAACAAATGTTGGAAGGCACACTGGGGTGAACTCCCAGTGTACCATATGACTTCCGGGGGTGATGTTGGCCACACTGGGGTGGGCTCCCAGTGTGCCACAATGGGGATGGGGGGGGGGAGGAAATACGCCGACGCAGTTGGCTATCTTAAGCGTGGCACACTGGGAGGCTAATGTGGGGGGGCTGACATGATGACATGGGGATTGCACCCCTGATGTTGGCTTTCTTCATGTTTATTGAAAAGTTTCACCAGAAAAGGCACGTACGGGAGGCGTGTCATCTGTACTGCTGCATGACAAGCTTGTCTCTGATTGCAGTGGCACATTTCTTTCAAGTTGGTGGCACTTTACATAATTCTTGTGTCAGCGCTAGCATGCTGACTAATTGGGGAATGAGGGACACACCTACTAAAGCGTGCCCTGCATTCGCCAACACTGACAAACCTCTCCTACTACCACAAGATGTTGCTTGCGCATGTGCAAGACAACATAAAAAAGAGGCAGATAAATTTGGTAAGATTTTGGGGGAGTTGATGTATGAGTCCTTTTTCTCTTCTAAGAAGTGGAGGGGTTATTATTTTATGTCATCGGGCGGTCAGCTGGATATCTGACCAGGTTAAACATGATAAGTAAGGGTGTTGACTCTTTGTCAAGGGTAGTTTAGATGGGCAACCCTTAATTTTGGGTTCAGTTTACGGCCCTAATACCGGCGATCCTCATTTCTTTCACATCCGTCTGCCAGGTGTTATTAGATATGGGGCCAGCCCCGATTCTGATGGGAGGTGATATGAATCAAGTTCTCAACCCCCTATGCAACAGGAATGGGACTCCTGCACCCTCCCCATCTGCAGGTGGCAAAGCCCTTAATCTCTTTTTGCAGGATCATGGCCTCCCCAGGATATGTGACACTTGGCACGTCCGACAGGTTGTGACTATACATATTTTTTGACCCGCTATAATTCCTATAGTAGACTAGACTTAGATCTGGCTTCAAATTTTGCTGCCCAAGGGGGAACTCCAGTCTACTGTTGAGCCTATTCTAATATCTGACCATTCCCCTGTTACCTACAGTTTTACCCCTGGAACTGTTGAGGGCATGACCAAAAGATGGCATTTTAATGTCAGTCTGTGTAATGATGCCACCTTTGTGGCCTGACTCTGTCAGGAGATTCAGGCATATTTAAATCTCAACTTTCCCAGGGAGACTGCAGTACGGTGGATCTGGGAGGGATTTAAGGCCTATAGTCGAGGCCGAATTATCGCTTATGCTTTGGCCAAGAAAAAAGAAAAACTTAAGGACCTGCAGTCCTTGGAGAAACAATTGTCAGATTTGCAGCAGCAACATAAGGAAGGTGACCACTCCCCTACCCTGGTTCAGGCCATGAGAACCCTGCAGTATAAAGTTAGCACCATAAATTCCCAACAAGCTGAATCTGTCTTATGCCGTACGTGACATGTCTACTGGGAAGGGGGGAAAGGCTGGTCACTTGCTTGCATACTGGCTGAAAAAGATGCTGGCCAAGATGAAGATTCCGAGAGTTCAAGGTGGTTCCAGTCCCTTAACAGCCCCTGAGGCTATTAATGAGGCATTCCATACCTACTATGCTGGGCTATACACTTCTAAGTTGCCCAAGGGTGAGAAGACTATTAATATTATTGAAACCTTTTTAAAATCAGTTACCCTTTCTAAGTTATCCAATGAACAGGCCACTTCTTTGGAGGTCCTATTACTCTCCAGGAAATTTCTGCTGCCATTAGTCGGATCTCAAGTGGCAAATCACCTGGCCCTGATGGCCTTCCCATTGAATTTTATAAGCATTTTGGAGACCTTCTTGGTCTCTTGATGGTCTCTACCTTTCAAAAGGCGTGGGAGTCCTTGTCATTGTTGGCATCCATGTCTGAAGCTCCTATTTCTGTGCTGCTAAAAAAGGGCAAGGACCTTCGCCAGTGTTCTAGCTACCGTCCCATCTCTCTCTTGAATGTTGATTATAAGATATTGGCAAAAGTTTTGGCCTTGCGTTACAAGCAGTATTGCCTTCTTTGGTGCACCTGGATCAAGTTGGTTTTGTGGCAGGGAGAGATGGGGCAGATAACATTTGGCGGCTAGTCAACTTACTTTGAGTGGCGGAGTCTTCGACCAGTCCGATAGCAGCAGTTGCCTTAGACACAGAGAAGGCATTTGACTCCGTTGAATGGCCGTACTTATTTGCGGCCCTTCGCACCTTTGGATTTGGGGAGAGTTTGGTATGATAGGTCCAAACTCTTTACTCAGCCCCGAAAACCTCAGTGACTACAAACAGGCTTACCTCTGCCAGATTTCCTCTGGGATGGGGAACATGGCAGGGATGCCCCTTGTCCTCAGCATTGTTTGTTTTGGCCTTGCAACCCTTAGCCCAGAAATGAGGTGAAACTCCTGGTATCTCTGGTATTGTACCGGGTGCAGACAAATTTAAACCAATGCTGTTTGCTGATTATATTCTTATTACACTCCGGAATCCAGCCCAATCAGTTCCTGCCTTGGGGAGTTGTTGAATGTGTTTGCAGACCTTTCTAGTCTCTGCAACAATTGGGGGGAAATGGAAATTCTACCTTTGAATTCTAAATGTTCCTCTGTCTCCTTTCAAGATGTGGGGCTGACTTGGGCTCAATGCCTGGTGAAGTACTTAGGAATTTTTATTTCTTCTAATTGAAGGGATTGGATTCACCTTAATTCCTCTCCCCTGTTAAATTCGCTGAGAGAGGACTTTGATAGATGGAGACATCTACGTCTATCACTGTGGGGCAAAATCCAGCTCTGCAAATGATGGTTCCCCCCCCCCGGGTGTTGTTCCTCATTAAGTATTTGTCCATTTCGGGGGGCATGGTCTGGCCACCAGGAAGATGGTAGCCTAGAAAGTGAGCTCCTGCCTAGACAGTGTTCATTCGTGCTCAATCACCTCGATCCCGTGGAGTCCTGACACTAAAAGCAACTTTATGAACTGGTGACATCCTACCTTCTGGACAGCATATGTTTTAAATGGAATTTGGGGTGAGTTGTATCGACATTTATGATCTTGGTGCCGTGCTTACGAGTCCTCTCTGACCTCTGGTAGGCCTCGAAGGCCCAGACAGCAACCCCGGCTATTTGGCTATTTTACATTCTGCAATGGACATCAGTATTTGCAGTTTGGCATGGTTGAGAACTCAAACAGGTGGATGAGTCTTCCGGGGCAAAGCCTTGTTCCCCCCACCTAGCAATTATGAGTTCTCCGACAACTACCATACCACCAAATGCAGCATCTTTAAGTGTGGACAAGCCTCTCACCGTAGGGGAATCCCTACAACACATCACACACTTGTTGGAGGCTTTAATCTCCAGGGTGGACGGTTTAAGCTTATCCCTCTCAAGCACAGTTACTGAGGTCAAGCAACTTCAGGACAAGGTCAATGTGCTAGAACAAAAAGCAGAAACGTGTGAAGATCACCAGTCCCAAATATGGAAAAAATTGCAACAACATGAACAGTGCCTTGCAGGACTTTGGAGCAGGGCAGAAGACCACGAAAATAGAAATTGCTGCAATAATCTGCGGATTATTGTCTTGCCTGAGGGAGTGGAGGATCAGACTATGGAGAAATTTCTGAACCACAATATTCCTCTAATACTGGGGGAAAGATGGCAAGGTCCCATAGAAGTTGAAAGGGCCCACAGAGTGGTCACCCACTACAACAAGCAATCTGATCACCCCTGCCCTACTGTGGCTTATTTGCTTCGCAACTTGACTAAAGAGAGGATTCTGAGGGTTGCTAGGGACATTGGAAAGTTGCAATGGCAAGGAACACCAATACAAATTTACAGAGATTTTGCACAAGAAACGGCAGCAAAAAGAAGAGCTTTCGATCCTATTAAACAGTTCCTATACCAAAATGACTTTCATTTTAGATTCAAGAATCTTACCAGACTTTGTGTCACCAAAGGGGGGCATGAGATCATTGTGGATCATCTAGCGGAGTTGGGAGCGGTGAATAGCTCAGATTCGGCCTGGCCTGCACTTTCAAACTACCACACCCAAAAAGCTTTGGGAGCCTAATGCGACTCTGCCTCCTCCTAGGAACCTTTTTGCTGGTCGAGACATTCCCAGGGGCTCAATAACAGCTGGACCTGTGCACCCATTTGGCAATCGCCCTTACAGAAGAGGCAGTAAACAAACACAGAACTTAGTCACTACACAACCGAGCCAGCTTAACTCTCTGTCACTGCCACAAAGATCAGACACTTCCTTCTCTAACTCCAGGCAACGAGCGAGAAGTGGACCCCAACATTCGCCTAGCAAGGATCCTCCTGCAAAAATCTCAAAGGATGACCCACCAGAATCAAGAGACCTGGAAACTTCTTTTAGCTCTGAAATGGAGACAGAGCTTACAGGCGACTGGGCAGATTTTCCCGACACCACACTAATAGAAGGTAGAAGACCCTCTTCAGGTGAAGCCTGGCCTCCTCTCGTATGCGGCGGCTGCAGCGAAGGTTTCTTCTGATCCTGGAACCCTCCCTCGGGGATCACCCGAACTGGCTGAAGGACTGAATACTTGAACTGGCTCATAATTTCTAGAAGAACGTTGTTTAATACTGTGCCTTGAGATACCTGTTCAGTAGCTCACCCCCCCTTTTTTCACATACACCCATTTTTAATTTCCTCTATTTTATGTGGAGCAGATAGTGCAGACTGCCTTAGAGCAAGACGCTGCCTGCGCTGTCAAAGGAGCTTGTGCACTACTATTGTTTCACTGGTATATCCTGGCAGACACCTATACCCTCCCCCCCTTCCTTTCCTAATTTTCCTTGCCCTGTGCGTAGTTGGTACTGCCTCTCAATACCTACGCATCTGACTCAAGTGCAACCTGATATTCTCTCAGGATTTGTGGCACTACCATTATCCTGTTGGCTAAACTATGAAGGGACGTCTGCTTTCTCTTCTCCCCCCCCCCATTTACACTTAGGCTGAAAGATCATCCTGTTGTTGTTGGAGAATATTAGTATTTTTGCTATTTTAAAGGTGCTGCACATATAGCACTACAGTGGTTATAGCAATAACCAGAGGGTGGATGTCCCCACCTCCCACTCCCCATACCTCCCCTGCCAATCTGTATATGTGTTTATTGTTATAGTTGCCTTAAGTGCTGAGCAGAAAATGGGCGGTATTTATACCCCCCCCCACAGAGTCGGAGCGACCGACCATGGATGTTCACTTGGCGTGGGCTAATTCTGCCTGAGTGATCTCACACGTTATATACAACTCCATACTGAGTGCTGGAGCTAGCATAGCTGTAGGGTGCTATTATAACCCTCTTGTGAAGCAATCTTCACTCTCATAGATAAGATACACTATGGTGTCCATTTTAGGGACACTTGCTTGTTTACTGATAAGTCAGTTGACTGCTGGTTTATTACTTTTGTAACTAATTGAAATTTTTTTCTCTCTCCTATTATAGCAGCAATCTAAGTCCTTAAGGTCAAGGTCTTTGCATGTTTCCTGGTGATGCTTCCACCCCCGTTTATCCTACTTCCTGGCTGGATCGTGCCGTTTGCAGGGTACAGTATTATGACACTAAACTCCACTAAAATCTCCTCCCCCACTAGACCTCGCAGTAAGTACACATTTTCCTTTTTCACCGAGGGAAGCAATGGTGTTGAACCCTCTCCCATCCCAGACCTACAGATGGGTATCCTGGAATGTAAAGGGGCTCCACTACCCAATCAAAAGAACAAAGGTTCTGCAACATTTAAGGTCCTTGAAGGCAGAAGTAGCTCTACTTCAAGAAACACATCTCCTAGCTAAAACCAATATATGGCTGAAGAAATCCTGGGTAGGAGAGGTGGCGGCTAGTTCCGTCCCTACAAAATCTAAAGGGGTAGCAATTTTGCTTAGATGTGCCTCTGCTTGGAAAATTGATAGTGTAAAGAAAGACAATCAAAGCAGATGGTTGGTTGTACGACTAACCTCACCGGAAGCAGCTTTGATCTTAGGTAACCTTTATGCCCCCAACAGTGAGCACACAGATTTTTTTCCGGCAGTGAGTCAGGCAGTCTCGGAGCTACAAATAGATGGGCCTCCCCTTCCCATCATGTTGGGAGGTGATTTTAACTTCATGCAGGACATATTCCTAGATAAGTCAACACTTACCTCTTATGCCACCCCTAAAGTGAGACAATCCCTTGCTGAGCTGCAAGAAGAGTGGGCCCTGGTAGATGCTTGGTGCAGGGAGCACCACCAATAGAGATTATACATTCTTTTCTACCCCACACCACACGCACAGTCATACAGACTTCAGGTTGGTGAATGACCTTGCTGGGAGAGGTATCACCGGCACAGGGATTGGCTCAATAGTGATATCGGATCATTTCCCGACCTGGCTCTCATACCTGCCTTCTAAGCAACCTACTCATAAAGTCCAATGGTACTGTAACCCGCTGCTTTTCAAAGATTCAGACTTTGGTCGAATGCTGTCATATGCCACGAAGGAGTATTTCTCCCTAAACTCAGACTGTGGAGTTTCTCCGAGCATGGTCTGGGATAATTTTAAGGTGGTTTTGCGGGGGTGCATCATCGCCTTTTCAGCAGCCAGAGATAAGGCATGAAAGGCCAATCTCACTTCCATGCAGGTAGATTTGGCCAGTCTGGAACGGAGGTTCAAATCCGCCTCACGGACAAATGTAAATAATGACTTATATCGTAGAATACTTAACCTTAAATACCAGATCAATGTAATACTACATCAAAAGCTGAGTGGCTCCTCCTACGTTCCAAACAAGAGTTTTTAGCCAATGGCGAGAGATCCGGAAAGCTCCTGGCCTACCGCCTGTGCAAGCAGTAGGCGGCCACGCAGATACACTCCCTCCGCACTTCATCGGGTTCAATAGCCACTACCCCAAAAGATGTGAATCAAACAATGCAGCTTTTTTATGGCTCCCTGTACCAATCTCATTCTACAATGAACCCCACTGAACTGGGCCAGAAGGTAATTTTTTTTTGTCGCCAAGCGCAACTCCCATCCCTATCGCCTGAACAAGTGACTCAATTAAAGGCATCTATATCCTGTGATGAACTATGGCTCTCACTAGCAAGAATGGCACGTGGGAAAGCACCTGGTCTGGACGGTATGTCAGTGGAGCTGTACCAGCTATTAGGCTTGGATATCCTCCCCCCACTCCAACTGGCCCTTCAAGACTCACATAATAAGGACACCCTCCCACCAACCATGAGGGATGCTATTATTACTCTCCTACCAAAAAAATCATCCGACTCATTAGACTGTGCGAATTTCAGGCCAATATCTCTACTATCAGTTGATACTAAAAGTCTAGCAAAGGTGCTCACCACTAGATTGAGCTTGGTGTTCCCCTCCATCATCCACCCAGCACAGGCTGGTTTCATGAAGGGAAAAACCGGTAGATAACACACGCCTCCTACTCGGCCTTAAGTGGCTAGCATCCAAAGCTCCTCATCCCATGGCTGCCTTAGCAATAGATTTTGCTAAAGCATTCGACTCCTTAGAGTGGGATTATCTGCATGAAACCTTAAATGTGTTCGGTTTTGGGCCATATTTCAAACAGTGCGTACACACTTTGTACGCCTCCCCCATGGCCTGTATCCTTACAAACAGTGATGTTCCCCCCTTCTCTCTTTATAGAGGTACCAGACAGGGCTGCCCACTTTCTCCTCTCTTGTTTTTGGTTGCCCTGGGCCTGCTTATATGGGTTATTATTGCAGACCCACTGATACAAGGCATCGAAAGCAATGGGCATTCATATGTCACTATGGCATATGCAGATGACCTCCTATTGACTCTAAGTAATCCTCGGTAAGCAATACCTGAGATACTTCTTCTTTTGGAGGAGTTTGCCACACTCTCAGGTCTTCAGATAAATCAAAAAAAGACTATTTTGGCACCCTTAAACTTCTTTTGTACAAAGGAAGGTATACAAGTTACCAACCTCTCGTGGGCTGACCATAGTTTCAACTACTTAGGGATCCAAATCCCCTTTAAATGGACAGCCCTTGAAATGGCTAACTTCTCTCCACAGTGCGCCCAGTTGGCCATAGAAGTGGAGAGGTGGCGCAGACTTAAACTGTCCCTTCTAGGCAGGGTAGCCGCGATTTGCATGATGTTCCTACCACGGGTCTTGTTTCTTCTGAACAACTTATCCATCCCTCTCTCTGAAAAACTCTTCCAGTCTCTGGAAAAGTTAGCATCCAACTTTATTTGGGACTGTAAACCACCAAGATGGAGCAGGCAAAAAACTAGGGCACATTGGGCTAAAGGTAGCTTTAACATACCCTGGTTTTATGGTCATTATATAGCATGTGTGGCGGCTCAGGCCACCAGGTGATTTGCATCAAAAAACCTGGCAACCCCTCCTTGGGTTCATCTGGAATCTGCCTTGGTAGGTCCCTATACACTTTATAATCTCCTAATGCCTCACTCAAAAATTGACCCACAACTGCCCCCCATAATCTCTTGCTTGGAAACTTCTATTCATTAAATCTCATACATCAAAGAAGGAATGGTACCCCCCATTACAGTTTGCCCCCATTTGGCACAACAATCTCATTCAGATTGAAGGAGCAGGGGTAAGTTGGCCGAACTGGCAGCAATAGGGTAGTCGGACAATCCAAGATCTGGTTATTCTCGGGACAAAACATCTGTTCTCATTTGAACAGCTGCAGAGCAAATATGCTCTCCCAAGCAAAGACTTTTGGCGCTATCTGCAGATCCGCAGTGCCCTAATCCCCCTTCTTAACAAAAGTATAGATAGCACGCAGTGGCAATGGCTCATTGACCTCCACTCCCTGGATACCCGAAAGGGCCTTATGGGTCATTTTTATAGTACTTGGAGGGATTCGCAACCTAACCCCATGCAGAATTGTAGAGTACAATGGGAAAAATTGTTAGGGGTATCAATCTCTGAAGAGCAATGGCTGACCTACTGCAAAAGCATCCACCATTCATACAAAAATTCAAATAGTCGTTTTATACAATTGAAAATATCACTGCTGCGGTATTGCACCCCAGCGATTCTGCATAGGAGGGGCTTACCTCAACCATAGCCTCTGCTGACGCTGTGCACAGCCAGATGCCCACATTGAACATATACTCTGGTTCTGTCCCTCCCTTACTCTGTTTTTGGCTATGGTGCCTAAAGACCTGTCGCAGGTGTGGAAAGTTACGGTTATCCTGACTGCTTCCTTGGTACTTCTGGGGGACACAAGCCAGATGGAAACCCTTCCTAAATCCCTGCAGCACTGGACCCTCTCCTCCATACTGGAAGCCAAGCGCCTTCTGCTTATGCACTGGAGACAGTCTTTAATACCTAGCAGAACTATGTGGCATGCGGCTGTAGCTCGCATCTCTCTGTTTGAAAAGCTGTCTTCCTTGCAAGGGTCAAACATGCATCTATTTTATGCTAAATGGGGGACCCTATCTCCAGTCTGATTTTCTGAAAATCCCAACATAGCCAGGAAATCCTCCCTGAACACCATTACCTTAACATCTCAGGTAACTAGGAATTGTTGAGACTCCTGCCCCCGGTCTGGTTATGTATAGACTGGATAAAACTTAAGATGGGGTGAAAGCATTGACCTTTACTGCCTGATATGGTAGGTTGTATACAATGCCTGTCTATGATTTGTATCTCTCATACTAATATGTCGATAGAGAATAGAACACAGATCTATGGAGCATATATATAATATTTTATATTGGCATTTTCTGTCTTTGACCTGGTTATAGCTCTATATTCACTACAAAACTGTGAAGTGTATTACTGTATGACAAAAGAAAATACTTAATAAAAAACTTTATACGATAAAAAAAAAAAAGTATTTGTCCCTTTCGGTCCCGGACTCAATTTGGAAGTCTCTGGACCAGATTGTTTGGTTATCGTAATGGGACAGGGACAAACCTCAGATCTCGTTGTTGAGATTGGTGACTCCTTTGGCTGATTGTGGGTGCCGTGCCCCTTAGTTTCAGGGTTACTATTTGGCTGTGGGCCTTAGACAAGTGTGGATGTGGCTACATGCTGACCACTATAGAGGTGCTTCCTGGTGGATAGCCTTAGAGGAATCTTTGGCCCAGGGCAAGGCTCCTGAATTAATCCTTTGGGACCCCTCTGGTTCACAGCTGGGTTATCCCATCCATGGCTATGCTCTTGGCATTTGGAGGGCGGTTTCTAAAATAGTTTCTTCTCCATGGCAGGTTCCTCTTGCTAGATGGTCTTTATAGAATAATCCCAAATTGTTGGTGGGTGGTTCCCCTATTTATTGGCCTCAATGGGTGAAAGGGGGTATTTCAAGGGTCACTGACCTTTAAATTTGGAGACAGGCCTTTTTAAGGACTTTGTCACCCTCAAATCCCAGGCCTCTTTACTGCAGTCACATTTGCAGAGATACTTTCAGCTTCGCCTCTTGCTTTCTAATTTTACGGGCATACAGTTCCATCTGCCATCCAGTGGAATTTGAGAAGATATTTTGGGCTTGGCGGAGGGGTGGTTCTTCCACTGTTCAACCCTCTGAGATTGTCGAGTCTATAAAGGTCTTCTACAGGAATACGTCCCCTCAACCTTTTCTCTAAAATCTAGATGGGAGAAACATCTTGGCTTCCCTTTAGCTAAGGAGGATTGGGACTGCTGCTGGTCAGGCATGTATGGTTGTTGCCGGGATGTAGGGGACAGGCTTATACAGTGGAAAATGCTGCATCTGTAGTATAGGATCCAGATCAGTTAAAGAAAATGAACTTAATTAACCATGCTGAGTGCTGAAGGTGTCATCAGCAAAATGGTACTTTGCTGCATGTTCTTTGGTCCTGCCCTAAATTGCTGAGCTGGTGGTCCTTGCTACAGGCTAGAATTTCTCTGGTGCTTAGATACACAATCCCTATGGATGCCTCCCTCTTAGTCCTGGGCAATACCAATCAATTCGCTGGTTCAGAGAAACCACCTCCATCTCTGGTTTATGGTGGCCATCTCTCAGGCCAAATTACTAGTTTACAGGAAATGGCGTTCTGAGTTGGTCCCCACTATGGAGGAATGGGAGGATAGCATGCATAAGTTAGCCTGTATGGAATGTCTCTCATATTTAGCCAGGGGCAAAGCTATATTATTTGACCAGGTGTGGGGTTCCTGTTTGTCCTGATGCCTCCCTGTCGGGGTTCTTTTGTGAGGAGGCCCCCTCCTCTACCTTTCATGTATCAATTCCAGGACATCTGGGTGATTATTACCTGGATGTGGGTGGTGTATTTTCTATCTTTCTTTATCCCCATCTTCTTACCTACCTGGGTGGCTACGCATGGGCATTGTGCCATGTAACAAGTATCTTTTTTCTTTGTTGAGGGCATGCCTGTCAATGGTTTCTTACACTCTACCTCACTATTCTTTTCTTGTGTTCTTGTTCTTTGTCTTTCATGTTAATTGACTTAGTTAGTTTTAAGTCTTTATTAAGTAATGTGTTCTTATTAATGTAGTTAGATTCGGGTGAATATGTCAGATTTATATACTGGTTTTTACTCTTAACTAGCTTACTTTGAAGGAGTATCATGTTTTTCCTAAATCCTGATGTTACTAATGCTGTATTTACACATATGCACTATGACTGTACTTTTCACGGTATTGGCTGATCTTTTTGGCTGTTTTCTATTTTGGCACTGCTTATTCATAATGATGTTGTATAGTTGGTGGTCTGTTGTGCTTATTCAGTTTGTATTAAAAACTTCAATTAAATGTGAATTGAAAAAAAAAGAGATTGTCTGTTAGCAGAGAAGCACCAGCATTAGGAAAACTTCAACGGAGCCAGGCAAGGGAGCATACCTGGGCCCCTGCCAAGCCTAGCTCCACAGTGTTCACAAGGAGAGCTAAAGCCCCAAAGCCTTCCCTACCTGATATGGATAAGTTGGTGGGACCATCGACTGAAACTACCGTCACCATAAATGGGTGTCCACCCATGCCATCCTAGACAGTGGCTCCCAGGTGACCCTCATCTTTAAAACCTGGTATGACTAACATCTGTCCAACCTTGAGCTGCAGCCATTGGAAAGGTTAAACGTGTGGAGTCTTAGCAACACATCATATCCCTACCTCGGCTATGTTAAAGTGTGGATGGCTTTCCCATCTAAGGTAATTGGAATGGGAGACACAGTAGAGACTCTGGCTCTAATTTGCCCTGAAGATGGATTATATGGTGGGATGCCTGTACTGGTGGGTACAAATGCCTAAATGTTTGGATGGTTGGCACAGCTCTGCCAGGTTCAGGAGGCTGAACAGAAGGGGAAGGTCATGCCCATTCACTCAGTAGTAAGGGAAGCGTACAAGAAGCAAGTACAAATTTTGGCTGAAGAGCAGGACAATCCGGTGGGCGTACTCTGGAGGCAGGATGCAGAGGAAATAGTACTGCTGCCTAATGCCATGTGGAATATTAGCAGCATGGTGCATTTAAAGAAGGAGGTGAAGAACAAGATCCTATTGTTGGACACCCCTGAGAAGCATGGGTTACTGGCTGGTCTGCTCGTCAAGCCCAGTGTACTGCCAGAAAGGGCCCATGCTTATGTCAGAAGGATCACAGTGCAGGTGAAGAATGTGACAGATCAGGAAGTGGTTGTCCGAAAGGGATGCACCTTAGCCCAGGTGTATTGTGTGGACAGAGCGGTGCAACCAGCTTCCTCCGGTTGAGGCACCCGTCTGGTACTGACCCTAACTTATTTGACCTTAGTAACTCCTGCATCCCAGAGGAGTGGAAGACTCAGATTCAACAAAAGCTGTTGAGAAGGACTAGTGTGTTTTTCCTGCATGAAACGGATGTGGGCTGTGTGACAGGGGAGCAACACCATATACGGATCACTGACAAGCACCCATATAGGGAGAAATCTCGATGCTTAGCTCCAGCAGATATTGATGATGTAAGGTGGCATCTTCAGGAATTGTTGGCTGCAGGTATGATTTAGGAGTCCAGGAGTCCTTATGCATTGCCTATAGTGGTGGTGAGAAAGAAAAGTGGGGCTGTGCAGATGTGTGTGGACTATCATACACTAAACAAGCAGACCATACCTGACAAGTACATGATGCCCCAGATTCAGGATGCACTAGATTGCTTGAATGGCAGCAGATGGCTCTCGGTGTTAGACCTGAGAAGCGGGTACTGTCAGATCCCTATGGCCCCACAGGACCAAGAAAAGACTGCTTTTATATGCCTTCTCGGGTTCTATGAGTTCCTGCGGATGCCCCAGGGCATTTCTGGTGCCTCTGCTACATTCTAGCACCTTATGGAGAGGGCCATCAGGGATATTAATCTGCTGGAGTGCCTAGTGTATCTAGACAATATAATAGTCTTTGGAAAAACCCTGGAAGAGCATAAAGCAAGGTTACTGAAGGTACTGGATCGTCTGGAAAAATTTGGGCTCAAGCTTTCTGTCAACAAGTGCCAGCTCTTTCAAGTCTACGTCAAGTATGTTGGGCATATAGTTTCAGCCCAAGGAATCCAAACTGACCCCAGCAAGGGCGAGACACTCACCATCTGGCCCCGGTCTCAGAACCTAAAAGAGTTCCAGCATCTGTTGGGCTTCTGCAGGTATTACCGGGATTCATCAAGGATTTTACCCAGGTAGTCAGACCGCTCCCGAAACTGTTGCAAAGTTATCCTCCAGTCAGTAAAAGCAAAAGACTCAAACATCTAGGGGCTCCCACTGAGCAGCAGCATTACTTCAATCCATCAGAACCATTTGGTCCAAGGCAGACTGAAGACTATGAAAGAGCTTTTAAAGATATCATTCATTGTTTAACCCATGCTCCAGTCTTGGCATATGCGGATCCACAAAAGCCTTGCACCTTACACACCAATGCCAGTATAAGTGGCCTGGGAGCTGTACTGTCTCAAAGCTACTCAGTGGGCCTGCGTCCAGTTGCCTATGCCAGTTGCAGCTTGAACCTGGCTGAGAGGAAGTACCAGGTGCACAACCTGGAGTCCCTTGCACTCAAGTGGGCCATTGTCGACCAATTCCATGACTACCTATATGGGGCCAAGATTACTGCGAGGACTGATAATAATTCGCTGACTTACATTCAAACAGCCAAGCCTGACACAGCTGGCCATAGGTGGCTGTCAACCTTGTCCCCCTATGATTATTGCATCGAGTACTGTCCTGGACTAAATTATGTAGATGCTGATGCTCTGTCCTAGTGACCCACAACCCTTCCTGGTGACAATTCGGCCTGGGTGATGATATCCAAGCAGACTGTGAAGGCACTGTGCAAGAAATTCAACACTGATGAACCCTCCATATCAGAGACTGCTCCCCCTCTAATGGACAGCCTCAGTGCCCCCAGAAATTGCCTTCCTGTAGCTTACTGCCATCTAACCACTTTGCACCATAAGTCACTGCCTCAACAGACAAGTCAGAATCTAATAAAAGAGCAAAGGTCCGACACCGCCATTGGTGAAGTACTTAGAGCTCTTCAGAGAGGGGGCGATGCAACCCAAGTGACATCTAGAGACCCCAATGCCAGGTTGATGTTATGAGAATGGTCAAGGTTAAAGATAAAGAACAATTTACTTATTGAGAAGTGCAGGACCAACAAGGTGCTCTCCGAGTGTAATTGTTGCTACCAGCAAGGTTTAAAGGGACAAATTTTAAAGCTCTCCATGATGACATGGGCCACTTGGGCAGTGAGTACACTGTAGACCTGGCCCATTGCAGGTTTTATTGGCCCAAAGTGGGGCAAGACTTGGAACAGTATTGCAAGACTTGCTGCAGGTGTATTCAGAGGAAAGGCCTCCTATAAAAGGTCCCCCCCAGTAAACATCACCACGAGTGTCCCTATGGAGCTGGTTTGCATTGACTTTCTTAGCTTTGAGCCAGACTCCAAAAACATCTCAGATATTCTGGTGGTCATTGACCATTTCACAAGGTATGCACAGGCATACTCTATGAAGGACCAGAAGGCTTCCACCGTGACTAAGGTGCTTGTTGAAAAGTTCTTCATTCATTATGGGGCACCACAGCAGACCCACTCAGACCAGAGTCGTGATTTTGAAAGCAGGCTGATCAAAGAGATGCTATCTCTGTTGGGAGTCTGAAAATCAAGAACAATACCTTACCATCCCCAAGGTGACCCCAACCTGAAAGGTTTAACAGAACCCTGTTGAACGTGTTGCGAACTGTGGACCCTAGAGACTAGAGCAAATGGAGCCAGCACGTCAGCACGTTGGTCCATGCCTACACCTGCACCCGAAACGATGCAACCGGGTTTTCCCCATATAGCCTCATGTTTGGGTGAGAACCCAGCTTCCAGTCTACCTATGCTTCTGGGTATCCACTGATGGCACTAAAGAGGGTAGCTACTTGCAGTACATACAGAAGCTCAAACAGCAGTTAAATGATGCCTACCATTTGGCTGCTGAAGTGGCCAGCAGAAAAAAATCAAGCTAATAAAGAGAGGTAACATAAGAAAGTCCAGATGCGGAACTGTTGCCAGGGGACAGAGTGCTGCTGAGGAATATGGGCATCCCGAGGAAGCACAAGATTGCAGATAGGTGGGGTAGTACACCCTATATGTGCTGGAGAAATTGAATGGGCTGCCAGTTTACAAGATTAGACCTGAAGGGGACTCCACTGGACACAAGGTTATCCACTGAAATTATCTCCTGCCCATCAGAGACAAGGTCATAGCCCAGCACAAGACACAGACCCTCCCACACCTCCAGTTACTCAAACTGCTGCCCGCAGCCAACAGAGAAAACAGAATGGTGATCAACCAGTAGTTGGTCCTGTTCAGACAGAAGAGGCCACGTAAGGAGAGAATTCAGATGGTGAATCGGAGGAAGAATTCTACTTCTATCCTACATGCTTCTATCCCACACCTGAGCTGGCCAGGTTGTTCCTAGGGGCACCACAGACATCAGAAACTGTGGTCAACATCCCCCTGCAGAACTATCTGTCCCCCTACCAACCTGCAGATATATTGATAGACTCTGAACCAGAGACAGAGACAGAGACTGCGTCGGGGGGAGGGGGGGCTACCCTGGGAGAGAATAAGGCTCAAGGCAATGATGAGCCTGTGGAAGTGGACCTGACTATGCCTGCTGAACAGGGCCCTGAAAGGGAAGCTGTTCTAATTACCCCCCTTGAAAGAACCACCCAGAACTTGAACACTAGTCTGGCTGAGCCTTTTGAGTGGTCCCAGAACAGTTCCCCTGAAACAAGGCCTCTTGAAAAGACCACTTCAAACTTCAATACTAGTCTGACTGAGCTTTTTGAGTGGCCACAAGACAGTTCCTCTGGCCAGAGAGGAGATGGAGACTAGGTAACCAAGTACTCTATAGCAGAGGAATCAGAGGCGTGCAAAGAACCAGAGGCAAGGGACAGTGATCAAACTTCCACAGAGGGGTGGCTGATTCTGACACCAGGGCTGAAGAGCAAGCGCCCCTAAGACATTTGGGGAGAACTGTTAAGCCTCTGCTCAAACTGACATATGACTCTCCTGGGGCGCCCACTGACCTGCCCTTATTTGTAGTCCATAAAGTTATCTATGTTACCCCTAGGTCACTGCCTAAAATCTTTATGTGTCCGGTTAATGCTAAACCTCCAGACCTGGAGAGAAGTTGGTAAGACACAAAAGGAGGAAGTGAAAGGTGATGCCTTTGGGAAAGGAGGGTTAAAAAGTATATGCATATTATAAAAGTGTTCATTAACCACTGTTGAAGGGTGAAATGCAAAGGGAGTACATATAGTTATGGGTGCTACACATCCTAATGTTTGACAGCTGTCAAAAGATAAAGGTGTTTAGTGCTAGACATTGCATATAGTTGTTTTTCCTATTTCAAACTGTTAAATGCCTGAGCAGATAGGAATCAGAAGTCTAGACAGAAATCTGAAATGTGTCAAATGTTAAGGTTTAATGTTTTAATGTTTACAGGTTCCTGCTAATGAACTTTGCATGGATGCCAAGTATTTAAGGCACAGGGGAGTGTAACCCCCCCTCCCTTGCAGCTGGTGCTTACCTGGTCTGCCCCGGGGAGCTCTGTTCTTGCTTCTGGTTTCCCCGCTGCTGTCCCACTACCAGTCCAGGGTCCTGGGGTCTCTTTGGTCTCTGTCCAGTCCCCTGTGTTATTCTGAAGTTCTTTGGAGCTGGGGGAGTGAATCGCAGAGCCGTCGCGCTGTTCTTTGCACCTTGGTGCATGCCAGCGGTCCGTGCATGCACAGTAGCACATCTTTGTTTTCAGACCACTGTAGCAGTCCTCTAAATGCCTCCCTGGTGGTCTTATAAGTTAAACAGGGGTCAGACAACTGGGGGAGGCACATTAGAAGTGGCTGCAGGGATGTAGTAAAGAGCGTGGTATACCGTCACTACAGCGATACCGGTACACCGAACCCCACACAGCAAAACCCCCACCACGCCTATATCAGCAGCGATGGCAGTTTCGCATCAAGACACTTTACGGTGACAGTGGGTAAATATCTATCTCCACTGTCCGTGCAACATGGAGTTAGATATCTATAGTAGGGGGGTGTGGGGGCACAGCCCCCCCCATTGTGCGTTGCAGTGTTGCTGGTCGGTTTGGGGTTGCATCACAGTCGGGGGTGTCATGCTGGCATCGTAGATCCAAGAGCACCAATAAGCACTGTGAAACAGGGGGGAGATTTGAATATTCATTAGGACTGTTTGAATGATAATGAGCTGCCTGGGGGGGCAGTACTTATTGGATGCAGTGACAGGCAAAGTGAACTGTTTAAAAAGATAATCCGCTGCCAGACAATAGATGAGAGAGGCTGCTTCAGGTCTATGGGGCAATTATTTATATAAAGTGGATAGTTTGGCTGCACAAATACTTTGAAGTTGGGAATGCAGTTGAAACCCTATGGAACTGTGCACTAAGCAGCCATCTTTAATACTTTGACCCCTAAAGACAGCCAATCAGCTGCTTAGGCATCCAATATGGCAGAGAAATGACTCATGGGAGAGGTGTGAGCCAATTCTAAGTGCCAAAGGTCATTTTCCAATCAATAATCAAAGGAGGTTAATGACTATTAACATTTTTGATGGGCAGCAAGAATCAACCAATCAGAAGCCGGGATTTTCGTGTGAAACCCCAGGGACTTTTGGCAATTTTGGCAGTCTGGTCTGGGCTCTGCTTGAGTCAAGAGGGGCTCAGTGCTGTGAGTTGGAAAGTCAAGAGGCCTTCTACAGGACTCAGTTGATCAAACGGTTAATTGTTTAAAGATTGGAATAAAGTATTTTCACGATGGAAAGAACTGTGGTATTGCAGCTGAACGTTCAAGGTACTTGGCGAAAGCAAAATCCAGACAAGACACTGTGGGGTGTGAGTTTGCTGAGAGAAAGGCGGCTAGCCCAAAAAGCGTGCAACAGTAGAAAGTCTCCAAGAAAGCACTCCAATAAGGACACGATTCAGTCCATAAAGCTTTTGCTGTATTTATTTGGACAATGCCAGACAGTGCTCACCGGCCCCGTTACATCCCCAGCGCTTCGGGTTACAAAAACCCTTAGTCAGAGGCGTGATAAGTTGGAAAAGCCATTGACAGTTTAACTAGTGCCATCAATTAGTGCCAAGACAATTAAACATGTAATTAGACAATGAATTAGTGTCATGTGATGCATATCTACATTAATATTAAAAGATAAGTGCACCCAAATAAAAAGTGAGTAAAATGCATAGTACTCTGTCTCTAGATCAGACAGCCTTGTAAATGTGTGTATACTTCAATACCACATAACATTTTTATTATTTTCTTATAGGAACTTTGCCTTCTTTAACAATTTCATGCATAAGTGGTACTGGTTACCTTTACTAGGGGGGAGGTGAAATGCATGAAAGAAGAGACAGTAGGAATGAGTGCTGTGATTTGCATCACTTGTTTTAGTCACATGCACAGAGTCTTCTTCAGGATAGGTTAGCAAAGGCAGATCGACAAGAGAGCAGAATACAGTTAATTAATTTCTAATTCTTATCAACATTCAAAATGTTAAGCTCTTTTTATCAATTTTTTAAAGCCATTGCTTAATTTCTAAACTACTAAACATTTCTACTAGTTCCTTTCTCTTTCAAATAAAATTCTTTCAAAACAAGCTGACAGTTTCTCAGTGAATATTGTAAGAATCAATTTCTAACCAAAACACTGCTACTGAATACATTAATATAAAGAAATGAAAAGGAAAAAACATTTCACTAAAATAAAGTTATATGAAGTTATATGAAAATTATTCATTCTTAATGCAACTTAGACTGAGTTAGTGTTCTAATAGTATTACAAATTTTCTGTATTTTGCTCATGTCAGCAGGGGTGTCAAAAGGTCACTCTTTGAGTCATGGCTGAATGTCCCACTGATCATTTAACCCAATAGGCTTTACGCATTTCAAGGTATAAATCCAGAAGCTTTCTCATTTTAAAAGTTGATTTGGTCTATTGCCACCTCTTTTGAGTGGAGGGACATGTTCTCTTCCCATAAATTTAAGGTTCGCTGTATCTGATCTATGTTTAGTGAAAAAATGGACCCCAACAGGAGTGTCCTGTTTCTCATTCTTAATTGAACGGACATGTTCCTGAATTCTTTGCTTGAGGGGCCTAACTGTACTTGGAAGAGAAATATAGATCTCATACCAGTAGCAGAAAAAGCAGTAGGTAGTGAACCCAGGGTATCCTTCAAAAAGGCCCAAAACATCAGAGACAGGGTAGTACACAGTAGACAAACCTATCCCAACACCTGTGAGTAATCGTATGTGGTTATCCAAAAAGACAAGGAGGCTTCTTCAAATGGCACAGGTGTATTAGCTGTGCACATGCGGTGGTGGAAAGGGAATTTAAATACTCACTATTTGAAGGGACTAAGGTTCGGATAGAAGAAACAATAACTTGCAACACTCCCTTTGTGTGTATGCCCTGTGGTGTGACTGCAACTTGTTATATATTGGATGTTCAGTCAGGCCCTTCAACCAAAGAATTCAGGAACATGTCCGTTCAATTAAGAATGAGAAACAGGACACTCCTGTTGGAGTCCATTTTTTCACTTCATTTTTTGTGGCCTAGTAGGCCTTGCATCTGGGCTCTATAATATGACCTGCTTTGTGGGCTGAAGGTGACAAACTGCAAGAGTCTTCAAGCAAGTCAGACGGTGACAAGCTGCAAGAATCTTCAAGCAAGTCAGAAGGTGACAAGCTGTGAGAATCTTCAAGCAAGTCCAAGGTCGACCAGCTGTTAGCCATTGATGCATCTTCTGGACCAACAGTCCCTGCCTCTTTCCTTGCTGCCCTTCACAGTGGTTGATCCTCAATTGCCTGAACCTACTGTGCCAGTAGCTGAACCCCAGTCTTCAGGACCATGAGTAGCCCAGGGCTTGCCCTGGCAAAAGGGGAGTACGTCTATACCAACTAGAAACTTCATAAGAGCTACTCTACAGGTCCCAACACCAGCCAACCAAGGCATCTAGCAGGCCTGCGTTAAGTCTGGGTACCCAGCTAGGACTGTCAGAACATAGGGGGTTTGCACTGGTACCAGTGGGGGTAGGCATTGTGTGTGTTCTGGCCTATGGGCCCTGTTAACCCCATTAACCTATTTTTTTCCTCTTCAACAGCAACCCTGTGTCCCAGTACCCCCTTCCCTAGCTCTCCCCCTAAAATAAAGCTGTGTTTTGTTTGTTGCAATTCCTATGTTGTGGGCATTTTATGGGTATTAGCTGCCAAGTATATGTGTTTTACAGTATTGGTGAACAACATGGTATCCAGTGTGCGGGGTGACTGGAAGGGGAGGTGAGTAGATATGGCATCCCAGGGGGTTGTACCAATCAGACACCTGACCCACTGTTACTTTACTCTGGGCGGAGGCACCGCACTACTTTCTTTCCATTCTGGGACAGAACCCCCAAACACCATCATAACAGAACCCAGGCCCCTTAACCTGTGTGGAAGTCAACAGGCAGGGGTAGTAGACCACTGGCACATGGCGCCTGGGCTACACAAAGAAAACAAAGTCCTTCATCTGAGGGTATCTCTAATTCAAGTTTCAGTCTCACTCTAGCAAAAATATTGCTGCTGTTTTTATAACACGTCTTTGCCTTGGAACTCATTAAGGAGACATCTGCTTTTTCACAAAATGTTCTTGTCAGTTTCTTTGCAAAGTAGGCTTGCAAACAGAACAGGGTCCCAAGCTGGCCTCCTGCTGACAGCTCTGCAAAAGAGTTTGCAAAAAAAGCCTGAGAGGAGCTCAAACTGCATCTCAGGTTTATTTATTTATTTATTTACAAGTTTTACCAGGAAAGCATACTGGGCAACATGCTCGATTCCAGATGCGACCTGGGGGCCGAGACCCACTTACATAGTAGTAATGCTTAGACAGTACAGAGTTGTGCAAGGATTGTTACAGTACATTTGTGTGGGAAAAATTACATAGTTGGGGGAAGGTTACAGCCAAGGGTAGGATACATACAATCAGTATAGAGAATACAGAGGGAAGATTCTGTTCAATACATATGCGATTATAGCAGTGAGACATTTAAGTAAGAATTCTTAGCTGATACATGAGCAACTGGAGGTGAAATGTATTCTGAGTAATTGGTTCCTTAGGGAGGTATTTGGTGCGTGTCGGATGGGGGCAGGTAGGGCATTCCAGGTCTGAGGTAATCGGTAATTAAAAGTGGCCTGGCCTTTGGATGTGCGCATAAACGGGACATGGAGCAGTTTATGGTCAATCCATCTAAGGGAGTACGCAGTGCTGTTGTTGAGGGCAGAGGTCAGGTGGGAGAGGAGTTGGACCAGAATTTGGCTACGAATCTGGCACAGTTGGTTTGTCTGCGGTCATGTAGGGATGGTAGAGTTAACGAGCTATAGAGATCGCAGTGGTGGGTTGATTGGTGGCAGCCGAGATGAAACGGCAGAATGAGTGGAACAGGGTGTCTAGGCTGGCCAAGGCGGACCCAGGGGCGGTGGAGTAAACTATGTCGCGGTAGTCGATTATGAGGAGGATCATTTTTTGTACAATGGCATGCCTTGTTGGGGTGGGGAGGCAGCTTTTGTTATGGCACAGTGCCCCAAGTTTAGGGAGTAGCCACTTATGTAGAGAGGTGATGTAAGCAGAGAAATCTAGGTGTTGTTCTAGCCACACACCCAGGTATCTGAAGCTCGTACAGTTTTCCAGGGGATTTCCATCCAGGGTTTTGAAGGGGGGAGGGGACTTGGCGGGATAGTCTTTGAGGTGAGCCAAAAGTTAGTGATACTGTTTTTTTAGAGTTAAGAAATAGCTGGTTAGACTTAAACCAGTTCTGGATAGCGTTGAAATCTTCCTGGAGTTGGGATGCTACACTGAGGGTTGTGGGACCAGAGGAGTATAGGACAGTGTCATCTGCACACATCTGTATAGAGCTGGAGTTGGGATGCTACACTGAGGGTTGTGGGACCAGAGGAGTATAGGACAGTGTCATCTGCGTACATCTGTTTAGAGGAGTGTGAGCATGCTGCTGGGAGGTCATTCAGAAAGATGGAGAAGAGAAGGGGACCCAGAACTGAGCCTTGTGGGACACCTGTTGGGACAGGCAAATGGTGGGAGGTGTGAGAGGCTATTTTGACTACCTGTCTTCTGCCTACTAAGTAGTCATGGAACCAGTTAGTGGCTGGAGTAGAGAGCCCTGTGGCGGTGAGTTTGGAGAGAAGTAGGGAGTGGGAGACTGTGTCGAAGGCCTTGGCTAGGTCAATGAAAATGGCAGAGGTGATGTGACCTTTGTCCATACTCGTGAGGATGTCACCTGTGACACGAAGTAGGGAGGTGGTGGTTGAGTGGGATTTACGGAAGCCCGATACGAATGGTGTGAAAAAGGAGGAGGCATCTAGGTACGGGGTGAGTTGGGACAGGACCAATCATTCCTGGAGTTTGGCCAGGACAGGAAGGAGAGAGATGGGTCAGTAATTTCCTGGGGAGGAGGGGTCACCTGATTTTGGCAGTGGTATAACGGTGGCCAGCTTCCAGACTGTTGGTAACTTGCCAAGGGAGAAGGATAGATTGAAAAGGTCGGCTAGAGGGGCGGCAATAGCTGGGGCAGAGAGGTTGAGCATTTTTGCGTCCATGAAAGTGGGGCATTTCCCTTTGTTTTGGTTTAGCACCCAAAGGGAGCGATAGACATCTGTTTGGGTAACTGTGCGGAAGGAGAATGGTATGGTTGAGGAAGTAGAGCGAGGGGCACATGTGTGGTGGGGAGGATCCATGGGGTGGGTGTGGGGAAAGGAGGATAGGAGCATATTGGCGCAGCTGGCGAAGTGAGTATTAAAAGTTTCAGCTACGTGGATAGGGTTGGAGATAAGAGAACCTTGGTCTAATAGTGTCAGTGGGGCAGATTGGGTGGGGGGGAGAGCAGGGTTTTAAGAGATTTCCAGAAGTCAGTTGGGTGATTTAAATTTTTGCTAAAAGTCAATTGGAAGTAGTTTTTTTTTGCTAGTCTTATGCTATTTGTACACTTGTTTCAAAGGGATCTATAGGTAATGAGGGAGGCCTGAGTGCCCCTCTTTTTATATATTTTCCAGGCGTGGTCCCTGGTATGGCATAATTTGATGATGTCAGCCGAGATCCAGGGGAGATGCACACTACAGACTCTTTTCATATGCAGAGGGGTGTGTTTATCCCAGACTTTAAGGAAGTTTGTTTTGAAAGCCTCGAAAGCTATGTCAATGGTGGTTGCCATTGAGATGAAGGACCAGTTTATCTGACTTAGGTCAGACAGGAGGGTGGCTAGGTTGAGGGAGTTATAAGACCTAGTGACTAATGTCTTTGGGGGTGGGGCAGGGGGACTGTGAACCTTCCTGATCATATAGATCATATGATGATCACTTATGGAATCAGGTAGGAGGTCTGCGTTTGTATTCTATGCGGGTGGGAGGTGAGTGCCCAGTCCAGTAAGGTGTGATTTGGGGTTTTGTGGTTTAGCCTGGTGGGGTCTGTTATGAGCTGAGATAGATGTAGGGCCTTAATTTTAGTCTTTAGGTATGCTTTATCAGGGCCGATCCAGTTTATATTGAAGTTGCCAGTGATATGAAGCTCACCCCCCGCTGTGAGTGATTGTAGATTGCCCAGATGGGAGAGAATGTCCTCGGGCAGAGTGCAGGGGGGGCAGTAGGAGCCAGCCACATAGATGGGGTTGGAGCTAGGAAGGGAGATTTTTATGAGTAGTGCCTCAATGTTCCCAGAGGATACAGGGATGTCCACTACAGAGAACCGACGGCTATTTGCGATATACATTGCTGTGCCTCTGCCTCTCTTTTTTTCTTGGCGGTCAGACCTGATTATGGCATACCCTGGTAGGGATACCTCCGCATCATTATTATGCAGTTTTAGCCAGGTTTCTGAAATGACTAGGATATCGGGCCACAGGGTTAAGGCCAGTGGTTATATAAGCGAGAATTTAGATAGGAGGCTGCAGGTGTTTAAATGAAGGATACGGAGGCCTTTTGGGAAAGAGAAAGGGGAGCTGGTGCCAGAAACAGGGGTGTTGGGACCAGGGTTTGCCTCTATATCCCCTGACAAGAGTAGGAGAAGGGTGATAAGATGTTTAAACTTGACCCAGGGAGGTTTAAAGACAGTAGTAATGGTTCGAGAGGTAAGGGTAGGTGGGGGGGTTGGCAGGAGGAAGTGCATAGAACCATAAGGCCCATGTGAAACTGAGAGGGTAGAAGAGTTGCACTAATGATACTGTAATGATCATTTGTCACTGCTAGAACAAGCATGTGTCCGAAGGCAGAGTAGCGGGGGTTTGGTGTTAGATTTGGAGGCATAGGTGATGGCTGCACTATGCATAAGAGGATAGTTGGTGGTAGGGAATTGTTTCCCAGTTGGAGGAGCATGATTAAAGTTGGCAGCAGCAGCATCCTAGCTTGAGCTTTAGTTGGGTGGACGAAGATTTTGGATGGGAGCCCTCTGGTGGTGACAGTTGATAAGCTGCAAGTGGAGAAGTGGGCTGATAGGTTTTGAGCAGTCATGTGACACTCCCTATAAAAGGAAGAGCTCACCAAGGGCGGTGGTGGGGTGGTGGGGAGCCGGCGCACAGCACCGGCGGGGCAGAAGCAAGCAGACAGTGGAAGCAGAGCTTCCTTGTACAGGCAGTATATGAATTTAAAAATGGCACCTGTGGCGTCTGATAGTATGCCTTCCATGTGTCCTCGTACCTGTGCTTCGGGGGGGGTCCATCATCGGTGACTGTGTGGGGAGGGCAGCTGTGGATCCTGTGCCCTCATGACCCTGCTCCCGTGTCCTGCCTGTGAAGAAAAAGGAGTGAATTTAAGCAGAGCTGAGAGAGGTATGTTGGGCTTGTTATTGGCCCAGCTACAGTTCTATTGTCCCCCAGTACAAGGGCTAGGTAAAATTTAAAACCCAGAAGCTGTTAAAGGCTAGGTGAAATTTAAACCCAGAGGCTGTGTGGTAATGTTTTTAAGCAGGCAGCCATTTAACAAAGAGCCTGTCCATTTAGTGCTTTAGCATTGATACTGTGGCCAGTAAATCACTGTGAGCAGCAGGATCCCCCCTCCAGCAACCCCTTTAAGTATACACTCACTTATTTATTCGTTTAAATTACTGTAAGGGCTTTCCAAGTTGGGAAAAGGAGTAAAAGGTTGACAAATCCTTAAAGCACCTTCCAGTTTACACTTAAAATTCAAGCATCTACCAGTTTTCACATTGAATAAAACTAACAGCACACCTATAGCTTCCTTCTACAGGCAGTATATGAATTTAAAAATGGCGCCTGTGGTGTCTGATAGTATGCCTTCCACGTGTCCTCATACCTGTGCTTTGGGGGGGGTCCGTTGTCGGCAACTGTGTGGGGAGGGCAGCTGTGGATCCTGTGCCCTCGCGATCCTGCTCCCATGTCCTGCCTGTGCTTCGGGGGGGGGTCCATCATCGGTGACTGTGTGGGGAGGGCAGCTGTGGATCCTTAATCCACTAAATTCCAAATAGCTTTTTGCAAACATTTCAACAGTATAATTATATAAATTTCAAATCATGGTATCCCACTTTCACATAAAGATTCACATATATTTTTATAACTGCAGATATGCAAGGAGGAAGAAAACACAGAAACAGCAAGTGAAGGTGCAGAGATAGTGAGAGACGGAGAATCGTGAGACCGTCAGAGTGATCAGTTCCTAGGTCTCACGAGAACATTTGGTTGCACAACCAGACAGACAAGAGACAGAAAAGGGGAGGATAGAACAGGTCCATGCATTCAACTCTTTCTGCATAACAAATGGGACAGGGCATTATTCAACCCTGTCACATACCCCCCCCCCTTTAAGAGGGAACCTGTTTAAAAAAAAAAAGGTTTCAAAAACTTTCTATTAAATCTCTTCTAACATTAACTTATAACCTTTACAGTTCAGTGCATATGCAGTATGGCAAACACAGAAGTTTAAACTCACACATCATTTTTTTTTCACCCTTCGGAATGCTCAACTCCTGATCCTTATCTTGACAGAAAATCAACATTGACATTCTCTGTCCCAGATTTGTGCATCACTTTAAATTTAAATGGCTGTAGTGCCAGGTACCACCGTGTGATTCCAGAATTTTTATCCTTCATTTGGTTAAGCCTACAGAGAGGATTGTGATCTGTTAGAAGTACAGAGTCAGCTCCTAGCAAATAAAACTTAAGGGACTCCATGGCCCACTTTGGCGCAAGACATTCCTTTTCAATGGTGGAGTACCTTTTCTCTCTGCCGTGCAACTTCCTACTGATATATAGAATGGGATGTTCCTTCCCATCTAGTTGCTGACTCAAGATGGCACCTAGGCCTACCTCTGATGTACCTGTCTGTAACAAAAATTGTTTCTCAGAGTCTGGGCTTCTTAAAACAGGGACTGAACATAATATAGCCTCGACGGTACGAAAATCCTCATCACACTCTGGGGTCCATTTCTCATTATTTGGGAACTGTTTCTTTGTGAGTTTAGTGAGGGGAGCAGCTAATCAGGCAAACTTGGGAACAAATCTCTGTTAATACCCAGTCAGCCCTAACAATTACCTGACATGTTTATTTTACGGATAGGACTGTTAGGTATAGTTCTAAATCTCTGGCTTTACTTCTCCGTTTCCCAAAACATAGCCCAAATATATGGTTTCCTGCTTGCCCAATGCACATTTGGTAGGATTAATTGTCAGACCTGCCTTTTTGATAGATTGGATAGTTGCTTGTAGGTGTTCCAGGTGGCTTTTCCAGTCTGGACTGTACACCACAACATCATCCAGGTAAGTAGCAAACATAACCAGTGTGAGGGGATAAAATGACATCCATGTACAGCTGGAATGTAGCGGGCGCACCATGTAAACCAAATGGCATCATGGTGAACTGATAGAATCCAGTAGGAGTGGCAAATACGGTTTTGTCCCTGGACTCTTTAGTTAGGAGAATTTGCCAGTAACCCTTGGTGATATTGAGGGTACTGATGTACTTGGCCTTCTCCAATCTGTCCAGCAAATCATCTATCCTAGGTATAAAGTAACCATCAAATTCTGACACTTGATTAAGTTTCCTAAAATCAAGGCAGATTCTTACACCCCCTTCTTTTTATTTACAGTCACCATTGGTGATGCCCAAGCACTTCTCGGCTCTTTTATGACACCCAATTCTTTCATTTTTTGCATTTCCTTAATTACATTTTCTCTTAACCACTCTGTTACTCTGTATGTCTTTTGTCTGATGGGGCATGCATTCTCTGTCACTAATTATGTGCTCAACTCCTTTTGCTCGGCCTGGCACTGTGATAAAGGTACTGTTAAATGTCTTTAGCACGTTACAAATTTCTGCAGTTTGTTCGGAGGTTAAGGAAACATTCACCTTTATAGCATCAGCAGTTACAGTTTGTTCCAGTCTTTCATAAGCTATATCAATATCTTTTTTATCAATTTCTGGTAAAACTAGCAAAGCAGCCTTTGGAGTTTTTTCAACCAATTTCTTCAGGAGGTTAACATGGTATATCATAGTAGGATTTTTCCTACTGGGGTCTCAGCCTCAAAGTAAACTGTGCCAGTAGATATAAACACCTTATAAAGCCCTTGCCTCTTCATTAACAGTTTATTTTCTGTAGAGCGTAACAGTAGCAAGATCTTTTCACCTGGCTCAAAAATGTTTTCTTTTACTCCATGGTCATAATATGCCTTCTACTGGTTTTGTGCATCTTCCTGAACACTATGAGCAATTTCAACATATTAAAATTTTTCTGAGTGGGGTTTTCTTCCCATGTTTCTTTTATTACATCTAGTTGCCCTCTGGTGTCTACCATACAGCATTTCAAATGGTGAAAAACCTGTTGAGGCTTGTGGCACTTCTCTGTAAGCAAAAAGCGAGTAAGGTAAGTATTGGTCCAAATCTTTCCCTTCCCCTTTTACAAACCTTTTAAACGTGGGTTTTAGGGTTTGATTAAAATACTCAACAAGAGGTTCCATGTCATAATGGCTACCGCTAAACAGCGATTGCCATCACAGTGAGTGTACATCGCCAAAAATCAAAAACAGCAATGTACATTATACCAAACACAAACACAGCTACAAAAACTAGCACAAAAGTTTTACCTACTTTCAATGCGGGGGGCTGTGTCCCCCACACTCTCTCTATATTTAAATAACCAACTTCAGGGGAGCGCATGTCAGGGAGGGGAAGAAACTCAACAAGGGCCATAAGTCTGGAGGAGGAGAACGTTGGGGGGGCAACCTGGGGTTGTGGGCAAACAATACCGGGGAACGGGCCATCTTATATTGCAAAAAAGAATTATGCAAATCCCCAAATATAATATAAACAATATTGCATGGGGGTGAGTGCATAATGAGAAATGAATGCCCACCCAAGGTGTGGGATGCTACGTAAACCCCAAGGGCGAAACCCGAGGGGTTCATTAAAACATGCCACACCAAGGGTGGACATTAATTTCTTGTTCATGCACTCACCCCCATGCACTGTTATATGTAATTGCTGTCTTGCCTTTTTTCCCCTCATGGAGAAAAAAAAATAGTGTACCACAGAGTTGCAAGAAGAAATTTTTTGAATAGAATGTACCAAAGTTTGTAAACTTGGCAAACTTACTGAAATGTATCTGTTTAAATGATCTGTGGCAGAACTAAGGCAGTAAAATGCATTTTTTTGGTTGTTTTTGGTTTTAACTGCATTCTGAGTGTTTCAGGTAATGGTGGCAGATGGCAACGTGGTTCAAGTTGGAAAGTTATTTTTTAGAAAGCGCTGTCAAAGCTAAGGTACACTGAAAGAACGTTGCACTTCCATATTCAGAAAGTTTCTTCAATATTCCATTTTTACAGTTTTGGAAAGTTTTTTTTTCTTCAGGTCACCTCACCAGCGTAATTAACATATCTCAGAGGCAACCTGCACTTTGGGTTGCCTCAGAGTTATGCCAATTATACTGGTGATGTCGCATATCCTTTGAGGGTTTTTTTTTTCTTCGTGTTGCCCTTGTCTAAAAACTGTGAGGAGGTTAATGACAATTTATTTTTCTTTTTACAAAAAATGTCATTCTTAGTACCGCTAGTTTACCACTCATGGTGAAGCTTACTAATGTGATTTTGTGGCCACTTTTGACTACTTGATACATGTCAAGGTGCAGCTTGAGGCAGCAGAAGGAGCAAGTGGCTCATGCTCGCCGCGGGTTATAATGGCAAATTATAATCTGCTCCTTCTATGGTAAAAAAGGCAAGCCAGTTATTACAAAACAATAAAACCCATACCCAGACCTGAACCCGGGTCCACAAACATTCCAAGTCGTGACCATACCCACTATGCCATACAAGCAGCTCAGCAGTACCTCCTCCAACAAACCCTCGTCACCTAATCTACCTAATGCTCCCTAGCTATCTACTCACTATCCATTCACTATTTCCTCTCTATTTCCATGCCCTTCACTATCCTCGCTATGCTCTCATGGTCACTATCCTTACAGGCGCTCAAACTAAGTCACTCAATGTGAGTCACCCACATCACTGAATACCTCAACAAGACCTTCTGTCTGAGGGTGATAAGGGGAGGTTCTTATGGCAGTGATACCTAGTAAGTTCAGTTTATGTTTTCCAAGAAGTCTGTTGCCCCTTACCCCTGACCTCCAGAATTCCTTTATGTCTATCCCATGCATTCTTAAATCCCGTGATTGTGTCAGCTTCCACCACTTCCTCTGGCAGGGTGTTCCACTTGTCCACCACCCGTTCTGTGAAGAAATTCTTCCTCACACGAGTCCTTCTCCAGTCTTCTGGAATCTCTCCTGTGCTCAGAGACTCACTAAACAGTTCTGATAATGGCTCTGCTAGTTCCACCCTTAGCTCCTTTAGTACCCTGGAATGCATTCCATCAGGTCCCATTACCTTGTCCACCCTGAGCTTAGTGAGCTCTTGTAGGACCCTTTCTTTTGTGAAGGGAGTAGTGCTCACCTCCCTCCCCTGTGTCCATGGTGCTAAGTTGTGGGCCCTGCCCTACCTTCTCTTCAGTAAATACTGAGCAGAAGTATCTATTTAGGATAGATGCTTTTACATGGTCCTCCTCCTCAAACGCCCCTTTATCCCCTTTGATCTTAGTAATACCCCCTCTGGACTTTCTTCTTTCACTAGTGTATCTATAGAAAGTCTTGTCACCTTCGTTTACTGTTTGTGCTAGTGTTTTCTATGCCTCCCTATCTTCACCTCACTGCGTTCCCTTATATTTTCTGAAGGCCAGTCTTTTGGCTCTGACCTTTTCTGCTGCTGTTTTTGAGAATCAAAGTCGTTTCCTTCTTCTTTTACACTTCCTTTTCTCTCTAACACAATGGGATGTTGCTTCAAGTATTGCATCCTTAATGCTTGCCCACTTTGCCTGTACCCCCTCACCTGTATTTCTTTTTGCCAGGGCTAGCTTAACCTGTTGGCCATCTTATCAAAGTCAGCCCCTTTGAAGTCCCATATGTTTGCCTTGGAATGGTACAACTCCTTCAGTAATGCAGCACCAGAATTACTACCCTGATCAGTAATAATCTCTTTAGGTATGCCCATTCTGCTGAAAATTTTGGTAGGCTCTGCTGCCACTTCTGGGGCTGTGACAGTATTCATAGGAACTCCCCGAACTTGTGGCCTTGATGGAAGAGGGATGCCTGGATATCGTAGCAGTCACAGAAACATGGTACACAGAGAACCATGACTGGGATGTTAACATACCAGGGTACACAACCTACAGAAGAGACAGGGAGGGTAGAAGAGGGGGAGGAGTAGCTCTCTATGTAAGGGAAGGGATAAAAGCAACGGAACAAAAGAGTGAACAAGGAGGAGAGGAGGCACTGTGGGTCACCTTAGAGACTGGAAATGGCACCACAATCCACACAGGGGTTGTATACAGACCCCCATGTCAGGGAGAGGGAATGGACAAGGATATGATAGAAGGCATCCTTAGGATGGCAGAGAAAAGGGAGATACTATTGATCGGGGACCTTAATATGCCAGATGTTAACTAGAGCACCTTTGCTGCAGCCACATCCAAGAGCAGGGCCATTCTCGATGCCCTACAGGTGGCATGCCTCAGACAGTTAGTTTTGGAACCCACTCATGAGGGAGCAATCTTAGACCTCGTACTCTCAAATGGGGACAGTGAGAGGATCTCAGGTCTAGAAGTGGGTAGCCATCTGGGAACAAGTGACCACCAAACAGTGTGGTTCACAATAAACTCAGCTATAGAGTCAAGCCATACAAAAGTGAGGGTACTGGACTTCAGGAGGGCTGACTTTGGCAAGATGGGAGAGTGCCTTAGAAAAGCACTAGCAAACAGGCTAGAAGGAGGGATGGGGCAACAATGGGGAAACATCAAAATTGCCATCACAGAGGTAACAAGCCTTTGTGTGAAGCAAATAAACAAATCATAAAGAAAGAAAAAGCCACTATGGTTCTCAAAAGAGGTGGCGGGGAAGGTTAGGGAGAAAAAGATAGCATTTAGGAAGTATAAGGAAACACAGAAGAAGCAGGACAGAGAACTGTACCAGTTAAGGCAGAAGGAAGCAGGGAGGAAAGTCAGAATAGCAAAGGCCCAAAACTGAGGAAAAGATAGCCAGCTCAGTTAAGAAGGGTGATAAAACATTTTATAGGTACATCAGGGAGTGTAGAAAGACAAAGGGAGGGATAGTGAGGCTGAATAGAAAGGACGGTGGCTGGGCAGAGAGGGACAGTGAAAAAGCAGGAATACCGAACAAATACTTCTGCTCAGTATTCACAAAAGAGGAAGAGGGGGAGGTGCCTAATCCAATTAACAGAAGCACTCTGGATGGGGGGGGGGGTCGATCCCAGTCCTTTTACAGAAGAAAGGGTTCTGAAAGAACTAAAACTGAAGGTGGACAAAGCAATGGGGCCTGACGGAATTCACCCCAGAATTCTAAAAGAATTAAAGGGAGAACTATTGACACCACTGACTACCCTTTTTAACAAATCATGTGAGGATGGTATGGTACCTAAGGACTGGAGAAAGGCGGATGTGATTCCCCTTCACAAAAGTGGGAGCAAGACAGAGGCAGGAAACTACAGACCTGTCAGTTTGACCTCTGTGATAGGGAAAGTGATGGAATCACTTCTGAATGAAAGATGAAAGAATTGCTGAGTACCTAGAGGCCAGTGGGGCACAGGACCCAAGGTAGCATGGGTTCACAGCGGGAAGGTCATGTCAGATGAATATAATTGATTTCTTTGACTGGATGACCAAAGTAGTAGACCAGGGAGGGGCTGTGGACATGGCCTACCTAGACTTTAGCAAGGCATTTGACACAGTCCCACACAAAAGATTAATAATCAAATTAACCAGCCTGAGAGTAGGTCCCAGGGTGGTAGCCTGGGTAAAACTTTGGCTGGTCAACAAGACACAGAAGGTAATTGTAAATGGAGACTACTGTGAAGAAAGAGGGGTTACTAGTGGGGTACTGCAAGGTTCAGTACTGGGTCCAGTCCTTTTTAATGTCTTTATAAGTGACATTGCAGAGAGACTGGATGGAAAAATATGCCTCTTTGCAGATGATACAAAGATCTGCAACAGGGTTGATACACAAGGAGGTGTGGAAAGCATGAGAAGGGACTTGGCAAGGTCGGAGGAATGGTCAGAAGTATGGCAGCTTGGATTCAATGCAAAGAAGTGCAAAATAATGCACCTGGGAAACAACATCCGGGGAAGAGTACACAATGGGGGTGGAGGTAGTAGCAACAACAAAAATGGAAAGGGACCTGGGGATAATCATATCAGATTACCTTAAGGTTAGCAAGCAATGTGAAAAGGTAATAGGGAGGGCTGGGGGATACTGGGATGTATAGGGAGAGGCATCACCAGCAGAAAACAGGAAGTTGTTATCCCTCTGTACAGACAGTTGGTGAGACCCTATCTGGAGTACTGCGTCCAGTTCTGGAGACCCAATCTCCACAAGGACATAGACAGGATGGAGGCAGTCCAGAGGAGGGCAACTAAAATGGTGCAGGGTCTGCAAGAGAAGCCGTATGAGGAGAGACTAAAGGAGCTTAATATGTATACCCTTGAGGAAAGAAGGAAGGGGGGGACATGATAGAAACTTTCAAGTACCTCAAGGGAATCACAAAGTCCAAGAAGATATCATCTTTCAGAAAAAGAGATGTGCAAGAACAAGGGGACACAATTTGAATATAGAGGGGGGACAGCTCAGGGGCAATGTGAGGAAGTATTTTTTCACAGAGAGGGTGGTGGACGCATGGAACAGCCTTTCTGAGGATGTTGTCGGGTCTAAAACTGTGGGAAAATTCAAGAATGCATGGGACAGACATAAAGCAGTTCTTGTGGGGGGGTAGGAAGAAATAGGCTGTTGGTTAACTAGGATCTGCAGCTTATCCTGTAGGTAGGGAAATGGGCAGACTAGGTGGGCCAAGTGGCCCTTATCTGCCGTCAAAGTCTATGTTTCTATGCCTCTGGCTATCGAGCAGCATAGTCACATACTACCAAAATGAATTGATTACCTTTTTTACTTTTGTCTAAGAGGCCAACCACATCCATTGCCATTCTTTCAAAAGGCTCATCAAGGGTAGGGGCATCAGGGGCACCTTGTCTTTTTTAGTCACTGTGACTACTTTCTGACACTCGGCACAGGAGCTGCAATAGGTAGCAACATCTTCATGAATTCCAGGCCAATGAAGTCTATACAGCAATCTGGTGTGGGTGTGGTCCCTTCCCCGAGTGACCAGCCATAGGACTATCATGAGCTATCTGTAGCAACTCAGATCTATCCTTTTGTGGTATAATCAATTGTTCTATCTGGTTCTGTGTCTGAGATTTAACCGAAGCTCTGTACAGTAGCCCACTACATTTTCTAAACATTAGTTCACCCTGTTTCAGTTTCACCCCCAGCTGCTTAAAATACCTTGGAGAGAAACGTAATTAGCTTGGTCTGAAACAAAATCACAATTAGTTATCAGTTTAGTTTCAGCATTTTCATATGTTAACTCCTTATGCCCATCAGTCTTTTGTTGCCACTGTTTCTTCAGGCATCTTCTTTCTGTCCTGGACTTCCTGATCTTGGCACTATGCTCAAACAAGTCTGAATCAAAATCACCGACAGGAAAAAGAGTCCCCACCATCTGATATTTTCTTTGCCTGAGCTTGTGTCATCACAGTTGCTGAAACATCAGGATTTACTCCCTCTATGATTAACTCACTAAATGCTTGGACAGTCATTTCCAAGGTACAGGTAACTTCAGTATTACCCCCACTTTCATTTGGTGCGACACCCAATTAATAATCAGAATCACTTGGGTGGTGGGATAGTATCGAGTATCCCTATGGATTTAGATGACATTAGTACCTGATCCTTTTGCACAGTGTTTTCCCAGCACTTCAACATGCACCAGGGTCTGTCTACTTTCTGAATCAGTAAGTCCTTTCACAGTCTTATCTCCACCTTGACATCTGTGAAGTACGTGCCCCAATTTGCTAAGGATAAATCTGCTCCAGTGTTACCCCCCTTATTTTTATGGCAGTTTCTTGCAATATGGCCTGGTTTGTTACAGTTATAGTAAATAAAGTCTTTGGGTGCAGGTTTGTTACCCCCACCAGAGTTCTTATCAGACTTAAAGTTAAATTGGGAAAAAGTGGGTCTTACCAGTGCTTGGGTGTTACCTTACTACTGTGGCATCTGTCTGGCCTTCTGGTAGTCTTCAGCCAAAGAAACAGCCTTTTATTATTATTTATTTAGTTTTTGTTGACTGGGTAAGTGCGCTAGACAAATCCTGCCTATTTTCAGGCACGACCCGGAGGGAGGAGGATACAGATGAATGCCAACTGACCTTGAACCAGATTAAGCTGTTGGTGGTATTTTTAGTGAATGAGGGAAATTTGGCCAGGGCAGCGGGGAAATTCCCCTACTCTTTTCGATAAGTGCCATGGGATCTTTAACATCCACCTGAACTACCACCAATCCAGGCAGACGAGACCTCGGTTTAACGTCTCATTTGAAAGATGGCACCTCAGAAATGCAGCACCCCTCTCATGCTGCACTACAGTGTCAGTACTGGGATATTAACCCAAGTGCCAGATGTGGGAACTGAACCCACAGCCCTCTGATCTCCCGGCCTCAGAGGCGAGTGTGCTACCTACTGAGCTTCACTTTCTGGTCGGTGTTCTTTCACCCAAAGCTGCACGTCTGTAGGCAGGATATTGATGAACTGCTCCATAGCAAATATGTCAATGATCTGCAGGACTGTTTTGCCCTCTGGTTGGAGCCATTTAATAAGGAGTTCTCTGAGTCGGGTGAAGGCTTCTCGAGAATTGTCGATTGAGTTGTACTTCAGAGACCGGAATCTTTGCCTGTAGGTCTCTCCTGAGATATCATACCTTTTCAGGATTTCTATTTCCACCAGGTCATAGTTTTCTGACTGTGCAATGTCCATACTGCTGTAGGCAAGCTGGGCTTTACCTGTCAGGTAAGGTACAAGCCTGATTGCCAATTGCCACTTTGGCCACTAGCAGGCTATAGCAACCCTTTCAAAAGTTGTCAGGTATGCTTCAATATCATCTGAGGGATACAACCTTGTAAGTTTAATGTCTTTTAAGTTGTTCCTGTCTTGTTGCTCTGCTGGACCTGTGCCAGATCCTCTAGCTTTAATAGCTTGCAAGGCATCCAGCCATTGCTGCATCTTTTCTCTTCTTTACTGCTCCTGTTGCTGCACCTCTTCTCTTCTTTACTGCTCCTGTTGCTGCACCTCTTCTCTTCTTTACTGCTCCTGATGCTGCACCTCTTCTCTTCTTTACTGCTCCTGTTGCTGCACCTCTTCTCTTCTTTACTGCTCCTGTTGCTGCACCTCTTCTCTTCTTTACTGCTCCTGTTGCTGCACCTCTTCTCTTCTTTACTGCTCCTGTTGCTGCACCTTTTCTCTTCTTTACTGCTCCTGTTGCTGCACCTCTTCTTTTCTCTGCTTCTTGAGTTGCTGCATTTGTTCTGTAAGTCCCCTCTCTAGTGAGAGGGACTGATTGCTCACCTTAGGCTCCCCTTCCTCTCCTCCAGGGTTTTGTGGTGTTAGGTAGAGGCCCTGGGGAGTGTCATTTCTGCTGACTGCCACTTAGGGGCAGCAGAGTTCAATAGGTATATAAGTAGAGAGCGAGGAAGTGAAGAGGAGGGTTTTATGTGATAACGGTGAGTACATTCACTTGCCGACAACATAGAGTGACAGCAAAACTGGCCCCCATCAATAGGGTGTCTAATATTAGAGTGGCTGTTGCAAATAGCGGCAGCTGCTCAGTCCAGCAATAAAAAAAAACAAATATATCTTTTTATGTGGGAGGCTATGCACCCACCCCACACCTCCCAAAATAAAGACTCTTAACACCAGGGGGAGCAGACATAGAAAAAATTAGCAGCTCCCCCAGGAAGCAAAATAGCTTCCTGCACTGGGATCTGAACCTAGCAACTCAGGCTCCAGGAGCAGTGGCTCCAGCCACTATGCCACATGGTCAGCTTGGCAGAGCTTGGCCAAATTAATCTATTTATATTCTCTCTCATGAGTATAGCATGTATCCCTCAGTGCTACACTCGCTATCATCATTTGATGCTCTTTTTCTCCTCTTGCTCTACAGGTGAGCGGTATTACTGAGTCGCTCAAATTGAGCCGCTCAATAATACTCACCCATATTGGGTGTTACCAAGAGGAGGAGGGGAGAGAGATGGAGTTTAGGCAGGAGGACAGGAGGCCATTTGTGCACTGCTAGGCCAGTGTGAGGAGGGAACCCCCCCTTCAAAGGTAGGGGTGTCCATGCAGTGACAAGGCACCAGAAATGGACTGGGCCCCCCTGGGTGGCAGTAGGCAGCTTTAGCTGGTGTCACTTGGGGCCCTGGGTCTCCTGGGGATGCTGGTTGGTGAGAGGACCCAGTAGCATAGAGTTGGAGAAAGGCTAGGCCCTGGGGGACATTTAGGGGGCTCTGGGAAGGAGTGTTTGATGTCTGGACTGTCAGGGCTGCAAGAGCTGTGGAAGGGCTCTTGAAAAAAGGGAGGTTGGTGGCAGGGCCTCCCCTTTTCCCATGTGGCAGGACAGCCCAGGAGGTTTTGAGAGGGGGCCAGGGAACCTCTACCCATGTAAGGGCCTGTTTGGAGGGACGGGCCTCAGGAATGCCAGACTTTGCCTGGTGGGCTGCAGAGTACCCTAGAGGTCTCCCCTTGTGCTGGTTGCTCCACTTAAGCATGGTAAGGTTGTGAGGGAGACTGTGTCTTTTGCTACAGATTTCAGGCTATTTTTTTACATCTCTAATTGGGGGAGCCCGTTTCAGATCGTTGGGAAGGGTGCAGGTATTCCATCAGTTTTCTGTGCCTGGCAGGCCAGAGGTGCTTACAGTGTGAGGGAACAGGGCAGTTATGTGGGTTTCTGAGCTGCAGAGTCCGGGTCCCTGGAAAGGAATTTACAAGTGAGCCAGGGACTGGGTGACAGAGAAGCTCCTTGCTTCTTGTGTACAGAATGGGTATAAAGGAAAAGGTTAGGCTGGTACTTACCCATGCCAGGGAGTTTGGGAGCACCTCACTTCTGAAATTTTTGCCGACCTAGTTTTCATGAAATTTGTGCTGCATGTGTTCAGATGAAGATCGCTGTCTTTGATATCCCTGCCTTATTTCTCCCCTCAACACTGTACAAAAGTTCGGCCCCATGGAGCTGTACATTTCTAAAGGTCTAAGTAATTGAGCCCCCGGGCCCCCCAAGATCATTGGGAGGTACAGGAGAATAAATTGGGTTTGAGTGGAAAGTGGGTCTGAGCGTGATTTAATTTAATTTAATTTAATTTAACCCCTAATGAAATCACTCCTTAGTTATAGAGAATCCTATAGCCTTTTTCCAGGGCAGCTTGAGAAGCTTTCTGAAGATTCCAGGACCATTGAGCCAGAGGGAAGATCTGTGTCCATTGTCAAATAATTAATGGTTATTCTTCTTCTCGACTTTCAGGGTGAAAAAGGGCCTTAATCAGCCTGGTAAGGACTATCATTTCCATTATGTTTTGAGTTGCTTTCGGGAACCTGTGTTTTGGAGAATCTATGTTGTAGCCCCCTTCCTCGGGAACATCAGCCCCTAGACATGGGGGGGGTTCGGGTTACACTTCTTTTCTCCATGCCTCTAAACACTGAATTTCTTTTTCTCTCTGCTGCAACTCCTCTTGTCTCTGTTTCTCTATCTCTTTTTGTTGCATAGCCCACCATTTGAAAAAGGCAGTCAGGCTTTCAGGTTCTATCACTGCCTGTTCTTTTTCCATCATTGGTGCTGGCTGTACAGTCTCAGGTTGGACTTTTGTTTCTGTTTCTAGTTTGGCTGCCATTCTTCTGGTAATCACTCTTGGACTTGCTACTGCAGAATCAATGCTTTTCTTCTATGCTTCCCTGGTATCAGGTCTCGTACCCATGCACAAAACTCCTGGCTTAGAGTATGCACAGCATAAATCCCACTTCCAAAACTATCTGTCATTGAGGCACAGGTCAGTAAGCATAGGAAAACCAGGAGCAGTTATAAAATTTGCAAGTAACATTTAATTATTATCAACAACAGTAAAATAAAAAATAAAAATTGCTCAGTATAAGTATTTACAAAGGAAGTACAAACAGAGAAAACAAAGTCCTTCATCTGAGGGTATCTCTAATTCCAAGTTTCAGTCTCTTTAGCAAAAAGATTGCTGCTCTTTTTATAACAAATCTTTGCCTTGGAACTTGTTAAGGAGATATCCTGCTTTTTCACAACATTTTCTTATCAGTTTCTTTGCAGAGCAGGCTTGCAAATAGAACAGGGTCCCAAGCTGGCCTCCTACTGACAGCTCTGCAAAAGAGTTCACAAACAAGCCTGAGAAGAGCTCAAACTGCATGTTAGGTTAACCCTCTAAATTCCAAATAGCTTTTTGCAATCACTTCAACAGTGTAATTATATACATTTCAAACCAAGGGATCCCACTTTCACATAAAGATTCACATATATTTTTTATAACCACAGATATGCAAGGGGGAAGAAAGGACAGAAACAGCAAGTGAAGGTAGAGAGGTAGCGAGAGGTGTAGGATTGTGAAACCATCAGAGTGATCAGTTCCTAGGTCTCATGAGAACATTTGGTTGCGCAATCAGACAGACTATAACAGCTCCTTGCATTCAACTCTTTTTGCATAACAAATGGGACAGGGCTTTATTCATTCATGTCACAGTGAAGTTTTTGATTCCCATTTTGACTGTACAGCTCCTGAGGGGGGTGTTATCCTGTATACTGTCTGACTATAGTGTTCAAAACAAAAAATGTCCAGCACCAGGTCATGGTTGAATGGTGGTGCTCTCAAAACGACAGTCACACAAATAGGAAAAAATGAAGTACCCACCAACACACTGTGACCGCATTGTGTGTTGGTGGGTGCTTCATTTTTTCCTACCTATAGTGTACATATTTCTTAATGTTGTTATGTGTAAAAAAGTTAATACAATGAATAAAAAAAGAATCTATGGACAGAACCATAGTTTAGAAACTGTCCCTTATTTGTTTGTTTTTTTTTAAGTTGGAGAAAGGAGATCATAGGCAATTAAATTTCTCATATTCACCCTTCAAACATTAATGCACCATTTCTAATTAGAGCAATTAGTCCTCCTGAGACCTACCCAGTGGATACAGGATGGAGGAAACTGATCCTTCCAATGAAGGAGAATGTTATCTTTACCATTTACTAATGCAAAGTTCATAAATTCCTCAACTTGCGGCTGAAGTACTAAATGCAGGGTGAAGCCTAATGAAATAATACCAGAATCACATGGGAAGTTGCCAACCACCATATGGCCAATTGAATCAAGAAATATTTTCTAGTAGTCCCTTAAGTAGAAGCATGCTGCAAACATATAATTAAGTGAGCCCTGCTGTGTAAGATATACAAGACAGCTATCTGGGATAAAAGAGTTGAATTTATTGAGTTTTGCTAGTGTACAATAGCCTATGAAAAACATGCAATTATATTTGTCTCAATTTACTGTTTTTTTCAATGTTATATGCTGAGAGGAGTAAAGAGGGCCACTATTGATCATTAAACTCCACATTTAAATCTTATCTGCAACATTTCTTTAAGATGAATTAACCCACTCAATTTGCAATCCCTTATTTAACTATACATTTTTTCATGTTAGTTTTTCTCTCAAATAGCTGTTATTAGTCCTTCTATTAGCAGGGTTAGATCTCACAAAGACTACATACAATATATTCCTGCTCACAAAGTCTCTGACCTGTAAGTATGTAAGGTACCTCCCTTTGGGCAGATTAAACTCAAAAATAATGAGTTTGTTGAAGCCAAAAGTCACATATAGTTTCTTTAATTGAAGAAGCCCTAGTGACCTCCAAACTGAAAACTGTTGGTCTTAGCAAGCAGGGGGGAAATGCATTTTATTTATTTATTTGGTTATTTATTTAGTTATTTGTTTATTTCACCAGGAAAGGCATACTGAGCTGGGTAGCAGCTTGTTTCCAGATGTGTTCTGGGGGGAGGGGGAAATGGGAGGACAAAGCAAAAAATATACCAAGTAAAATACTGCAGGTACGATCAGATCACAGTTACAGGAGTCAGTTTGTCACAAGCAAATACAAATACAATATGTTCTCAGTTACTTCATGCAATGGTAGTAGAATGCAATAAGAAAACAGTATAATATAAAATACAGTAAAGTGCATTGCAGATTACAATTGCATGGGAGGGGAGGGTTGCTGTAACAGAAGTCTGTAGGATGGAAAGAAAGGAAGTGAGATGAAGATGGGGAAGTAGGGGGTACAGGAGAGGGTAATTTACTGGAGACACAGCAGAGTGTGAAAATGAAAAGGGAGGAAGGCACTATGAAGTTGCGAGGGGTGCTGGGTGAAAGGGAGGGAGGGAAAAATAAGAGGGGCATGCATTGTTCTAGGAGAGGAAGGGGGAACGCTGAGTGGCTGTGGTGTGGAATGGGGTGGAGAAATGAGTGTAAAAGAAAGGGGAGGAGGGCACTAAGAGGTTGCAAGGGGTTTAAGATGAAAGGTAGGGAGGGGGAAATAAGATATGGTTGCCTTGTTTTAGGAGCTATTTCTGGGGGAGAGTCAGGTGCAACTGCAGGAAGGGGAGAAGAAGTCAAAAAGAAGAGAGGATAGAGACTGAAGCGAGGGAGCAGAGTGGGTGGATATGGGAAGGAAGTTCCAGAGTTTAGCAAAACGATAGGAGAAAGTGGCCTGGCCAGCAGTGGAAGACCAGGAAAGGAGAGCAAGAGACCAGAAACCAGAGTTGCAGAGGGTGTGGGGGTGGGGGAGTGGAGATAATGGAGGTGAGGTAGGAGGAGAGACAGCCCAGCCAGTATTTCCCGACAGAGGAGGAGCAATGGGTGAGGTGTCCAGCTTCAAGGGGAGGGGAAGGAGAGGGAGGTATAAAGGTCACAGTGATATGTGCAGGGCAGACAGTCAAGAGCAAAATGACAGAATGAGAGATAGAGGTATCCAGCCTGACTAGGGTGGACCGGGAAGCTGTGCTGTAGATTATGTCACCATAGTCGAAAATCGGCAGAATCATTTTCTGGATTATTTCACAACAGGACAGTAGGGGGTTGCAGCCACGGTTCCTGTACAGTGCACCTAACTTGGGGTGTAGTTTTTTGTGGATGGCATCCACATGTGCAGGAAAGTCGAGGGGCCAGTCAAGCCAGACCCCAAGATACTTGAAGGAGTCGACAGCCTAGATAGTGGACCCTTAATGGGTGTGGAAAGACAGTGGGGCAGTATGCCTGAAGAGTCTTTGCCTGGTGATAAAGGACATGGAGACCATCTTTTTGGCATTGACTGACAGCTGATTTGACCGGAACCAGAACTGAACTTTGTGGAAGTTCATCTGGAGTTTGTTTGTCATGTCAGCAGGGGAGGAGCCAGAGGCAAAGAGAACAGTGTTGTCACCATGTATATGTATAGCCACAGAGGAACAGGCAATGGGGAGGCCATTCAGGAAGACTGAAAAGAGTAATGGTCAAAGAACGGAACCTTGAGGGATGCCACTGCATATGGGGAGATGAGAGGATAGGGAGTTACCTATTCTAACTGATTGAGTCCTACCCACAACATAGGAATGGATCCAGTTAGTTGGTCTGAACAGGCTAGGGAAAAATGTATTCTGCATAACTGGGTTAAACTGCAACACCTGAGCTTTAAATCCCAAAGTAGAGAATATCTTTTGCAAAAAAAATTAAAAAATATACCTGGTATCTGACATTAGATTAACATGTGACGTTTTTGAATCCTCAAATGGAACTGCATGCTATTCTAATGCTAGCCAAAACAGAGTTAGTGAGTTTACTTGTTTATTTAGTTACTTATTTATTTCATTAGTTTAGTTTTTATTGATCAGGTAAGCACACCAGACAAATTCATGCCTATTTCCAGGTATGATGCAGAAGGTTACACAGTACCTAGATTATTAGGAAGTCACATCAAGGAAAAAGTAAAAGGAATGAGTGAAACAATAGCAAATATAGTTAAATGAGAATAGCTGGTGCAGTAAAAGGGCTAGGAAGCAAATCACATCAATACAGCAGTGTCCATGTCTGTAGGACAAAAAGCACAGACAATAAAATTGAGTGCAGTTACCAGCAGAGTTATCCTTTAGGAAGTCCTTGTAGGATTTGAGTGGAACCAATCATATATTGGTTCTGAGCCACATAGAAGTACCATTGCAAGATAATTAATCTGACATTTCTGGTTGCACATACCACTGAATTACCCCTGACTTTCAGGGATGTCCCTGATTTTACCTCAGAATTTTCTTCTGTTGCTCCCAATATTTGCATTTCTGTTTCTGAATAAGCACAAAATAATGACAAACATTAATGTTCACAGATGTGTTCTTCTTCAGAAAATGTATTTCACACCAAGCCCCTTATATATTTTGGCAGTGTCAGTGGTTCAGTAGGTAGCACTCTCACCTCTGAAGCCAGGAGATCAGAAGGCTGTGGGTTCAGTTCCCACATCTGGCACTTGGGTTAATATCCCAGTACTAACATTGTAGTGCAGCATGAGAGGGGTACTGCACTTCTGAGGTGCCGTCTTTCGGATGAGATGTTAAACCGAGGTTCCATCTGCCTGGATTGGTGGTAGTTCAGATGGATGTGAAAGATCCCATGGCACTTATTGAAAAGAGTAGGAGAATTTCCCCGGTGTCCTGGCCAAATTTCCCTCATTCACTAAAAATACCACCAACAGCTTAATCTGGTTCAGGGTCAGTTGGCATTCATCTGTATCCCCCTCCCCCGGGTCGTGCCTGAAAATAGGCAGGATTTGTCTAGTGCACTTACCCGGTCAACAAAAAATAAAATATTCTACTGGTTCCTAAGTGGATATCACCAATTTTAAAGATGTGTCCCTGATTTTTTCCCTGGTCCCTGATTTTTTTAAGTCTTGTCCCTGATTTCTGAGGCAGGTGGTTGAGAGGTTTGTGGGTGCAGGTAAGTTTATCTCAGCTCATTCTTGATCTTCTGCCTGTCCACAAAAGCTCCTAGCGTTGTTTTCCAGAATTTCAAAAGTCTGCCTGTTGATCATTATAAGAAGAGTTTAAAAAATAAAAAGAGACGTCTTGGAAGAATATTGATTTTGATTACATTGGTTCTATTAATTAATGTAACTGGTACATGTTCCCATTTTTCCAGATCTTACGAAATATGCTCCAGAATTGGGGAGAATATTTCCTACAAGTATTAGCAAAATATTCCTTGGAATATGAACTCCCAAGGTGTGTGATGGATTCTCTTGCCAGGTCCAGTTGTGGATGAATTGAAGCTGAGTTGCCACAATCTGGATTAGCAGATATAATTTCAGGTTTGGCCAGCCTGTCAGTGCAGCTGTAATGCTACAGCTTGTAACACTGGCAACCTGGATTCAAGAATGAACCCAGGAATCTGGAGGACTGGCAGGTGAGAGTGGGTTTAAGCCTCCCAGAGGACATTCACCTTATCCGAGGAGAGATGTTATCTAATCCCGCTGAGTTAGCAGTGCTTGGGGTACCACAGGTGCAGCAGAAATGTAGGACGGCAGTGAGAGTAGACAGCCTAGTCTGCTCTGTGCATGCCTGTTTCGTGCATCCAGATGCATTTTCACACCAAAATCTTTAAGAAGTAAATATGTAGAAAAACACCAGCCAAGGCAGGATGAAGCCCAACACCTCTCAGACCCTGCACCGTGGACTTGGCTCCTGACTCCATGCTGAATTTGGTCACCAGAGCTGGGGTTCTCCACCAACAACAGCAGCCCCACCATGAGGTAAACCATTGGAGGGTAATGGAGAGAGGGTGAGTCCTGGAGAGGGGGCACTGTCCAGACTGAGGGTTAAAACAGAAATAAAAAAAATAATAATTTCATTTAACAACCCTAATAAAATAGGGGTTACTAGTGTTCTTCAAGCCTGCCCCAGAGTGTAAAGGGTTAACATTTTTAGTCAAGAAAGACAGAAAGTAGAAATATATGATTACGGATATAGTAACTGGTGTTTCTTACTGTTTCTCAAGTATCTCTAGTGCTGGTTGGACAAGAGTACCATAAAGTGAAGCGGAGAAGTTCTGTCTGCCAAACCAATGTATGAAAGACACTTGTGAAATGGTAAGAAATATCACTTACTATACTCATTATCATATTATATGACTCTGAATCTCCATTAACATGATTATCAGTTGCTGAAACTTGTGCTTTCTTCATATTTTGCAAGGTATTTTTCATGCTGACTCGTACTCACACTCTGCTAAACTGGCTGCACCTGCGTCAGATGCTCTGCATTACACGGCCTGAGGAGACAGCTGTATGCAGAATAAGAGGTACAGCCACTCTCCTTGCTGATTGGACAGACAGCGTCCATTGCCATATAAAGTTTTAAATGCTGGTGTTTCTGTTCTGCAATGCTTCAGTGTTCTAAAATTTGTATGTTTCAGGTACAACATGTACCTGTTTATCTCTGCAAAGTTCCATGCGTTCTGGAGTGCCTATCCTCAGAAGGATATAAATATGGGTAGCCAGATAGAGGACTTCAGTTTTGTTCTGTGTTACTGGCACAGGTAATCAGACCCTCTGGGTTCTTGGCACAACAAGGTGCATTTTCTCCAGCAGCGACCGACCACAGAGGGTTTTGTGGGCTCAGGATGTCAGCAGGGTCCTGGGTCTGAGCTGCTCTGGCTCCTTCCAGTGTGGATCTCCTGAGGTTGAGATCCCCCCCCTGGGGTCTGAGATTGGGGACAGCAGCAGCCTGTTGGTAGCCCACTCTCAAGAGGGTTGCCTGATGGCTTTTGGAAAACAGCCCATGTTTCCAGCAGAGAATGTGAACAAGAGAACCTGCTCTGATAGAGGCCTGATACTTAAATAAATGAAGAAAGGAAAACAATTGTGGGAGTGTCAGCACAGTTGACTGGCAATGGTTATTTGTACTCAATGACAAATGGAAGGATGCAGTGAACTCTGGTGATGTTCTATAGCTGTTATTACTTAAGGCACTGTGTACCGAATCCCCAAAGAGCTAGGTGCAGCAGTTGGTATTTGTGTACTAGGAGGGGGGAGCCTGAGGGGGAATGTCAAAACGTTCTTCATGGAGAGGGTGGTGGAAGCTTGGAACAAACTCCCAGCGGAAGCGGTAGAAGCTAAAATGATTGTCTGGCCCAGTGGCGCTGAGTGCTGAGGTGCTGGATGCCTTGCCTCACGCCATACCAGTGACCCGGGTATGGGAATGGACTCAGGTCATTGGGGAGCCAGAACAGGGGGAGGCTCGGAGCAGAATTGAGCAGCAGAAGGCAACTCTCCTCTCCAGTGGATGGTCGCCACCCCCCATACTCCCGCTGCCACCGCGTGGAGGCCCAGTACGCAGTGTAGGCGGCGGGGGTGACACATAGTGGGTGGGTACCTCAAGACGTGGTGTGTGCATGCGTCTGAGGTAGGGGGTTGGGTCACAGGGAGAAAATGGAAAAATACCATGAACTACATATCAAAAAAAAAAAGAGAAACTGAAATGATCACAGGCTTCAAGAATGCATGAGATAGGCATAAAGGAATCTTAGTACCCAAGCAAACATGGGGGAAAGCTGAGAATGAAAAATGGGATTGAGGCGGTACTACAGATAAGAATAACAGGGCAGACTGGGTCTGCCGGTTGGTCCTTATCTGCCGACAATTTTTATGTTTCTATATTTCAATGTTACTAGTTCAAACTAGGTATCGTTCAAGCTGGACTCAGTATTCACCCTGGGAGGGTAACCTAAACAATGGAATAGCATCCCACCTCCTATTTTTACAGTCCTCCCAAAGCTCAGAGTAAGACCTTGACTTGGGGCAAGATTTTGGTTGGTACCCATATCATGGAAGAAGGCACATGAAGAACATGTGGAGAATTTGGAGGAAAACTGGCTGCAGTGAAGTGATTTACCAAGATCTTGGTGTGACTTACATGCCGTGGAAGCCTATAGCGTCGAAAGTCTATTGAGGGCAGTTTCACATGTTTTCTCACACTCTATGGAAGTAGAAGGAATCATAGTTTGGCTCTGACACAGCAGCCAGCTGATCCAATCACTTCCTGATTGCTTCGATCTGCCCCAGCGCTCAGGCACATAATGACATGTGCCAAGGGAGAGCGTGGGGACTCACTCCATTAAAGTCAATAGTGGTCACTTTCATGTCCATTTTTTCTACATAAGAATGGCCAGTTTGAGATTAATGAAGGGCACCACTCAACAAACAAGGCCCTTGTTAGTCGAGCAGTGCCCTTCATTAATCTCAAACTGGCCATTCTTATGTAAAAAAAAACAGACTTAAAAGTGACCCCTATTAACTTTAATGGGGTGCGCCCCCATGCCCTCCCTAGGCACACATCATTACGTGCCTGATCATGGAGCTGGATTGAATCAATCAGGAAGGGAAAGGATCTGCTGGCTGCCATGTCACAGCCAAACTATGATCCCTTCTACTTCCATACAGAGTGTGAACAAGAGAGTGAAATTGTGCTCAAAAGATTTTTGCCGCTATAGGCTTCCATGGCATTTAAGTGTTACCCCATTGAAAGAAAGTTCTTAAATCACTTTAAGGTAGGACATGACCAGTCCTCAGCCATAAAAAGTCCCAAGATGGAGGGACCTCAGATCATAAAGCTGCCATGAGGTTTGGGGTACAAGAGGATATGCATACAAGTTGGTCCAACATGTCTGTAGGCAGAAGAGTGTTCTGAGATTCCTGCACAGCTGTTACTTACCTGAATTTATCCTGGACTCCCTTCAGGGTGCCTTCCTCAAGCAACTGGTCATGGAACCAACTCAGCAGAAGGCAATGCTGGACCTTGTGCTCACAAACAGGGACAGTGTGATGGGGGTAACAGTGGGGGAGCACCTGGGGAACAGTGACCACCAGTCATTGTGGTTTGAAATCACAGAAAGAGCAGAACCAAACCACACAAAAACACGTATCCTGGATTTTAGGGAGGCAGACTTTGGGAAAATGGGAGATACTTGAAAAGAGGCATTAAGGGAATGGGACAGGAATCAGGGGTTGAGGAACAGTGGGCAGTATTTAAAATGGGATTACAAGAACAACAGAATTATGCATTAAGCAGGTTAGCAAGAGGAAAAGGAAGAGGAGACCATTATGGTTTTCCAAAGAGGTAGCAAAGAAAGTGAAAGCCAAAAGATTGCATTCAGGCAATACAAAAAGACACAGGCAGAAGGGGATAGGGAGAAGTACCAGGAGAAGCAAAGGGAGGCAGGAGGTCAGTAAGGGAAGCCAAAGCTCAGACAGAAGAACACATTGCAAAATCAGTGGTGAGAGGGACAAAACCTTTACAGGTACATAAGTGAAAAAGAAAGACAAAGGAGGGATAGTGAGACTGAAGGGGAGGATGGGGCGGCGTGGAGGATGACAACAGTAAAGCTGACATATTGAACAGGTATTTCTGCTCAGTCTTTACTGAGAGAAAGAGAGGTAATGGGTCTGAAGGGAGTACAAGGGGTGAGAATGGTGCAGAAATGGACACAAGTCCTTTACACGAAAAGGGTCCTGAAGGAACTGGAAGTAATAAGAGTTGATAAAGCAATGGGGCCAGATGGGGTGCACCAGGGTCCTTAAAGAACTAAGAGAGGTGGTGGCTGAACCTCTGGCTATCCTGTTTAGCCGATCACTGGAAACAGGGGAGGTACCCAAAGACTGGAGGACAGCAGATGTAGTCCCCTTATACAAAAGTGGGAACAAAGAGGAAGCAGGGAACTACAGACCAGTCAGCCTCACCTCGGTAGTGGGGAAGATCATGGAAGCACTACTGAAGGAGAGATTGGTGGAACATCTGGTTGTCAATGGACTACAGGACCCAAGGCAGCATGGTTTCACCAGGGGGAGGTCATGTCAGACCAACCTCGTTGAATTTTTTGACTGGGTGACTAGGGAGGTGGATCAGGGAGGGCAGTGGACATGGCCTATCTGGACTTCAGCAAGGCCTTTGGCTGTGCCACATAGAAGACTATTACACAAACTGGGGAATATGGGGTGGGCAGGACAGTAGTGTGGTGGGTAGGTAACTGGCTGGGTGGCAGGACACAGAGGGTGGTGGTAAATGGCTGTCACCCACAGAGGGAAGAGTGACCAGTGGTGTACCACAGGGATCAGTGCTGGGACCGTCCTATTCAACATCTTCATCAGTGACATTGCGCAGGACCTAGAAGGCAGAATTTCACTGTTCGCTGATGACACAAAGCTCTGTAACAGAGTAGACACACCAGAGGGTGTAGACAGAATGAGAAGGGACCTGCAGAAACTTGAAGAATGGTCAGGGGTTTGGCAGTTAAAAGTCAATGCAAAGAAGTGCAAGATAATGCATATGGGGCACAGAAACCCTGGCACAATATATCAGTTGGGGGGGTGAGGATATAGCATGCACCAAGCAGGAAAAGGATCTTGGGGTTATCATCTCTGATGACCTCAAGGTAGGGAAACAGTGTGACAAGGCAGCAGGTAAAGCAAATAGGATGCTGGGATGTATAGGCAGGGGCATCACCAGCAGGAAAAGGAGGTCATAATTCCGCTATACAAGACACTAGTGAGGCCCCACCTGGAGTACAGTGTACAGTTCTGGAGACCATACCTATGTAAGGACATAGACAGGGTAGAGAAGGTTCAGAGGAGGACAACAAAGATGGTGCATGGATTGCATCACAAGTCCTGTGAAGACAGGTTGAAGGAACTGAACATGTACTCCTGGAGGAGAGGAGGGGAGAGGGATATGATAGAGACATACAAGTATCTTACATGGAGGAACAGGGTGCAGGAATACACTATTTTTAAGTGAAAAGATGCTCCAGGACTAGAGGGCATGGGATGAAGTTGGAGGAGGCGATTAGAGGAAACATGAGGAAGAATTTCTTCACAGAACGGGTGGTGGACAAGTGGAACACCCTGCCAGAGGAAGTGGTGGGGGCTGAAACAATCACGGGATTTAAGAATGTATGGGATAGACATAAAGGAATTCTGGAGGTCAGGGGTAAGGGGCAACAGACTTCTAGGAAAACATAAACTGAACTTACAAGCTCAAATGGGCAGACTGGGTGGACCATAGGCCCTTATCTGCCGACACTGTCTATGTATCTATGTAATACAATTAAAGTAAACAGCTGAGTTTAAAGAAGAATTTATATAATGCCTAACTTTTATGGTGACCATATGCTTTGATCTTTGAGAGTATCTGAGAAAAGGTGGGAGAGGGAGTTCATCAGGGTCCCTGAATAGTTCACACCTTTATGTCAGAGAATTATGCGGACATTGGCTTTCACAACCTTGAGCCCTAAGAGCATACCTTAGAGACAAGCTGGTCTCTACAAACTGAGATACAGGCCAAGAGAACAGAAAGACAGCTTGAAGGTCACTGGCAGAGTAACGGTAATAATGCTGAATACCTGCTTGGATACAGAAGAAGAAATTATGAGTAAGGGTTAGAGAATGAGGCAGAGTAATCCTTCATTCTAATCCCTGGGTCTCACCTGTCCCAGCAAGGTGCCCTGAAGATAATTATTTCCAAATCAAGAGGAACCAAAAGCAAGACTGATGGAGCCATAAACATGTGATGTAACGAGGAGCAGAGCTTGTTGAGCCACCCTCATGATAAACAGATATGATGTAACTTACTTGATGAATTGCCATACTGAATGAATAGGGTCCCTGGACCTACTATACTTTTCAATGTGGATGACCTTTCACAGTTTAAGTAAAGTCTAACGTGTGCTGCATTACTGTCTCAAGTGTTGTTTGCTGGGTCCCAATAAGTTGACATTCAGGCCCCACATTAAAGCCAGGATCCAGGAATGAATATAAATGTTTTGCTGTGAGGGATGCCTCCCATCAAGTGCAACCCCTGGAGAGGGAGAATCCTGAGGCATCACACAGGACTTAACGAGGGTGCCCACCCACTTGTGCTGGTGCTCTTGTCAGGGTAGCAAGGGTCCAGGGGGATATGGAATAAGAGTCACATACAAAAGTTATAAATGGAGATAGTAGTACCACACATCTTTTATAACACTCTGCAATAAAGCCGCCACACCCAAATGACTTCCTGTTTGGTAGCACGTTAATGATATCAAGTACTTTTTGATAGGTGATTTCCCCATCAAGGGCTTCCTTCTCCTCCTCCTCCCCAAGTTGCTACAGATGTATACCTGAGAAAAAAATATTCATTTTATTTCATTTTGGATCTATTTCTTGATTATACCAGCTTTTGTAAAAAATCCTTCTTTGCTTCACTAATACATCTAGAGATATATATATTACATTAGCATTTTATTCCTTTATCATTTTCATGACATCATTATTCCTCTCACATTGTGTCTGATAAGCTAGAGCTTAGCAAAACCACAAAGCAGGGCACTCAAGATTGACTGTGCTAAGTCTATCACATAATTTCTGTAGAATGCTAGATAACCATAGAAAAGTATTATGCAACCAATAGTATTGCAAAAACGCATTTTATTTCAACCTGTTTACACAAACTGTAGCAAGACATCTTGGTACTTGAAGCCCACCGTGAGACTCTTTGTAATGGGCCGCCCTTTGTGGTTTTGCTGTACTTCATTCTCTTGGCATGCACCCAGCATTAGCCTTTAGCACATGAGTACCTGTGTTTGTTAAGCTTGGGGCTTGTCTGGTTTGTTGCTCAAGAAATAATATCTTGAACAAGCTCTAATCATCACTCTTTTAGCCTGGGAGCCTGCCACTTGGATATATTTTCCCCTTGCATTAGGGACTGTCTGAAGATCACAATCCCCCCCCCCCCCCAAAAAAAAAAATATGTCTCTCCTCAGCATTGTATAACCCCTATTCCAGTTCTCTAATGGTCCCAACTTTCTTCTTTTTTCTCATAAGCAAATTATGAAAGTACAGTATGTGGCCTAAGGTAAGCTTTACGCATGTCCTAAATTACAGTGAAAGGTCCCTAATTATCAATCAAATCTCAAATTCTGTAATCTCCTTTTTAATGTTTTTAATAAAAACCTGATCCGTTGATAGGAGTACATCAAATATCAAAAACAAAATCATTGATATGAAGCTTTCTGTGTTTAATGAATGAGATAGAGGGGCCTAAGCAGATATCTTAATTCCACCATGTTGCATGTCTTGCACTTTAGATAGTATATTTTCAGAAATTAGGAAAAAAGACAGGCTGAAGAGGAAAAGTCATCACAGTTCCTGGTACAGATGGAGAATTTTATCCAGAGATCATACTGGAGGGGATGTATAACTGTCATCAAAACAGAATGGACCCATGTTGAGCAGGAAATTGATGGAATGATCTACTCCAACCAAATATTAACCAGCCTATGCCTGAGATACCAGCTGGTTAAGCTACATTTGTATGGAGACCTGATGGGAAAATTGAAATAAGAGAGAACTCCCCAAGCTACTGCCTGGTTGACCATGACTTCTGTGCTGGGAAGTGCCTCTTAATTAACCCAAGACATCCCTAGAATGCTGAAATTGATGACATGAATAGAAAAGTTAACCCAGATCATGATGGAGCAGCAGAAGGTTTGTGAAGGACCACTGGTCATGGCTGTTTGCATGGGTATCACCCCATGGAGGGAGAGTGAAGGAAATGAGTCGAGGAGTGTGCCTAGGTTATGTGTGACCCAGGAGGATTATATCTGTTTATAAGAACTCAGGTGTTTTCTCTGAGCACCTGGGACATGGACTGTGTGACAGCTGAAGAACACCACATTCACCTGCATGACAATCATTCATTCAGAGAAATATCTCAATGTCTGGCACCTGCTGACATCAATGATGAGAACCAACAGTTGCAGGAGATATATGCTGCTGGAATTATTCAAGTGTCCAGGAGTCTATACACCTTGCTTATTGTGGTGGTTTGAAACAGAATGGGACCATACAAGTGTGTAGACTACAGGACACTAAATAAATCTTCTCCTGCATGTCCCACAGCATCTTTAGTATACCTGCCTCCTCCCAGAGCCTCATGAAAAGCACAGTGGGGGTCAGGAATCTGTTGGAATGTTTGGTCTATCTGGATGTCATAACTGTATTCAGAGAAAAAACCCAAGGAACACCATGCCCACCTGTTTAAGGTCCTTGGCTGCATTCAGGAATTTGGGTTTAGCTGTCTATAGACAAATGCCAGTTTTCTAGAGCTCTGTGAAGTACATGGGGCACATCCGCTCAGCTCAGGGGATTCAAAAGGACCCCAGCAAAGTGGAGGTGTTGATTACTTTACCTCAACCCTGGAATCTGAAAGATCTATGATGATTCCTTGGTTTCTGTGGATATTATAAGCTGTTTATTAAAGACTACATCTGTGTGGTGAAGCCCCTTCTGAACTTAATCCAAGGGTACCCACCCACAAATAAGTATTGGAAAATAATCCCCAAAGAAGGAAAGGAGCCTCAAACCTACTTCATGGTCCATGAGCCTTTTGGGACCTGGTGGGATGCGTCCTGCAAAGAAGTGTTCTATGACATCATCTCCAGTTGACCCACTCACCTGTTCAAGGGTATGTAGATCCAGCAAAGCCATATGTCCTGCATACTGATGCCAGTCTCTGTGGATTGGGAGCCATTCTCTATAAGAATACCCTGAAAGATGAAGACCTGTTGTTTTTGCCAGCCAAAGCTTAACAGTGGCTGAATGTAATTATCCCATCAATAAGTTATCATTTCTAGCACCTAAGTGGGCTATCATTGATCATTTCCATGAATACTGGTATGGGGCACAGATAACAGTCAAAACAGAAACAGACCATTAACATGTGTACAGACTATAGTAATGTTAGATGCCACTGACACCGCTGGCTATCATCTCTGTCCATGTACAATTATTGCATGGAGCAACACCCTGAATTGAACCATGTGGACAGAAATGCTTTGTTTCAGTACCCAGTCACTCCTGCAGAATGTGACACTGGCAGAGTCAGCATACAGGAGACCACTGTAAAAGTCTTGTGCCAAAGGTGTGAAATGGATAAGCAGCCTTCACCTGTAAATGTATACAACATTGTGGATAGCCTTAAAGTTCCAAGTGACTGTTTACTGCCAGCTTACTGCAGTTTTCCAGTTCTGCACAGGACACCACTTGAAGAGGTTTAACCTGCAGTGAGAGCAAGGATGAGATGTTGGATCTTAGAGACATTGCTACTGCCCTTGTGGGGAGGGAATGCAACCCAGGTTGTGCCAAAGAGTGCAGACAGCTGTTTGCTCAAGGAGTGGCCCAAGCTGCTGCTTAAGGAGAATTTGCTCGAGCGAGAGACACAAGTCCCTCAAGGTTTCCCATGGTAATAGCTGCTGTTGCCTGTCAAGTTTAGAAGAATGGTCATCAAGACATTACATAACAAAATGAGACAATTGGAGAGTGAGCTGACAGTGGACCTTGTTCACTCTCAATTCTACTGGCCATGTATGAGGAGTAATGTGGAACAAAATTGAAGTCACTGTGCAGTGAAAGAGACTACACAAGAAGGCCACCCCCTTATGAACACTGAGACTAGTGTACCAATGGAATTGGTATGTATAAACTTCCTTATTTTACAACTAGACTCAAACAAATATGTGTATGTAGTTTTTGGTGACCTGGAAAAGATGACTAGGGGATACAGATTCAAACTGATTTATTGAATCAGGTTCAGCTGTTGGTATTTTTAATGACTATTGCTAATGCACAAGTGGTTATGTACCATCTTTCTAATTATGTGTAGGCATACCCTACCAAGGACCGAAAGACCACCACTGTTGCTAATGCTTTTTTTTTTTTGTAAACACTGTTAATTAGCAAAGCAAAGGAAACAATGGTACAATACATGCATATACAGTAGTATATTCAATAGCTGGGATACAGATGACCAGGCAGACAAAGCTCCCCCGCCCAACACACACCAGATACAGGACAACTGAAACAGAGACAATAAGCAGAGATATTCTCAGATCATGTACAGCATTTAGGACAGAAACCTGACCACTAATCCAATGGGCCCAGAACAAAAGGAGACCAGATGGACAACACCTCTTCAACAAACAGGAGTGTCCGAGTTTAAATATTTTAATAGTTAGGAAGCCAAAGGGCTTCCAGAACCTGTTCAAGGGGAGCCCACATTCGATCACATGCAGACATCTTATTAAGAACTCAGTATTGAGTTTTCTCTAGTTTCAAGCATTCTAATAAAGAAGAGACCCAGTGTGAAATTGTGGGAGTTTTATCTAGTTTCCAATATTGTGCAATCATTCACTTTCCAATAGTTAATCCCAGCTTCCACAAAAGATGGTGGTAAATCTTGTTGTGTGGATCTCCTGGGGCCAAGTCCAGAAGTATTCCTTCCGCAGAAGGAGTAAAAGGGGCATCTAACATTTTAGACAGACTCTCTCTTATTTCTGCCCAAAAGGTCTCTAGGTAGGGGCACCACCATACCATAGAAACATAGAATTTGTTGGCAGATAAGGACCACTTGGCCCACCTAGTCTGCCCATTTTCCTACCTGATGGATTAGCTGCAGATCTAGTTAACCAACAGCCTACTTCCTCCTACCCCCCACTAGAATTGCCTTATGTCTGTCCCATGCATTCTTGAATTCCCCCACTATTCTTGACTCCACAATCTCCTCAGAAAGGCTGTTCCATGCATCCACAACCCTCTCTATGAAAAAATACTTCCTCACATTACCTCTGAGCCATCACCCTTCTATCTTCAAATTGTGCCCCCTTGTTCTTGCACATCTCTTTTTCTAAAAGATGCTACCCTCTTGGATTTTGTTGATTCCCTTGAGGTACTTGAAAGTTTCTATCATGTCCCCCCCCCCCCTTTCCTCGAGGGTATACATATTAAGCTCCTTTAGTGTCTTTTCATATGTCTTCTGGTGCAGACCCTGCACCATTTTGGTTGCCCTCCTCTGGACAACCTCCACTCTGTCTATGTCTTTGCGGAGATGGGGTCTCCAGAACTGCACGTAGAACTCCAGATGGGGTCTCATCAACTGTCTGTACAGAGGAATAACAACTTCCTGTTTTCTACTGTTGATGCCTCTCCTTTTGCATCCCAGTATCCCCCCAGCCCTACCATATGGATAAAGTCACCTTCGGCTGCTGTGCACTTACTACAGGGCAGATATCTGGCACAGAAGAGTTTACCAGGTGTGCCAGAGTGGGAGCGTAATGCGTTCTATTAAGGAAGTTAAAATGGGCATGCCTAAGCCTGTTATTCACTGAACAGGACATGATGCCCTTCAAAACTATGTCCCAGTCCCCATGGGTTCAGTCTGGGTCCCCCAGATCTCTCTCCCATTTTGATGAACCAGTTTCAGTGAGTCATGCAGACTTCCCAGTAACATATTGTAGAAGTGGGACTTGGGCTTAGCGGAGGGTCTAAAACAGAGTATAATTTCCTTGACTGGAAATCTGATCAGCACCAAACCAATTGTGAGGCCCCTCTACTCACATCTGGAGTGAACCTGGAGAAAAGCAAAGAGGTTTCTGGAGGGGGGCAAGGAGAAATGAGCTGAAAGCTGCTGAAATGACCCTCCTTTCAAATAAGTCTGCCATGCTGTCCTGTCTCTTGCATGTCCAACTGTGAAGTGTTTGTGTGATGGTGTTGGGGTGTCACTAGGGCCCATAGGGCATGTTGGATGTCAGCCTTGGGGGAAGTACACTTGAGGTGTTCAATCACACTATAGGCGATTAATCAAACTATTGCAGATGCTCTTGTAAATGAGTTCAGAACAGATTTAGCAACCCCCCTTTCCAGAGTCAGAGCCAGGAGGGATTGAAGAATGGAGTCACCAAAAGGGACAGCTTCCAGATCCATCCACACTGGTCTGTATTCCTCCAGAGACAAGGCCTCCTGAAGGAGAGACAGCTGTGCCACCAAACAGTAAAATCTAAAATTGGGGAGGCCTAGGCCACCCCTGCAGGTTGGGTGCCAGAGGGTAAACTGGCTAACTGTTACTTTCTTCACTTATAACAGCAAATTTGTCAGGTACCCCTATAGGATGCCAAAAGATTTCAGGAGAAGGAGAACGGGAAAGAATTGAAACAAGTGCAAACACTTGGGCAAAATGCACATTTTCACTGTGTTCACTCTGCCGATGACAGTTAAAGGAAGGAATTTCCACTTATCGCACTCTGTTTTTATATTCTGGAGAATAGGCTGCTAGTTAATGGAGCCAAAGTTGGACAGCTTTTTGGGGAGATGAACCCCAAGATACTTGACTGGCTGTCGGCTTCAACAGTACCCCAGCCACCTGGAGGGGAGCCCTCCGGTCCTTTTTCCATGGGTAACCACTCACACTTGGCCCAGTTGATCTTGTGGCCAGATAGCAGGCCATAAACCTGAATGATATCCCTCAGTGCCTCAGCTGCCTCAAGGGGATTGACCAAAAACAAAAGGATGACATCAGTAAAGAGCAAAATCTTATAGTTAACTTCTTTGAAGATGAGGCCCTATATCTTGGGATGCTCTCTAATTGCCATGCCCGGGGCACAATGGTATGGACATAAAGGAGTGGACAGTGGGGGCACCCCTGCCTGGTACCACGCATAAGTGGGAAGGGGTCAGTCAGGTAGCCGTTGGTGAGAACCTGGGCCTATGGTGAATGGTAGAGGCTGCTATCCATGAATATATTCCAGGACCAAAACCAAAATATTTCAATGAGGCGAACATGAAGAGCTGCTCAACTTGGTCAAAGGCCCTATCAGCATCTAGAGCCTGGAGGCCGAGCCAAGCAGCCCCTCCCTTTGACCATCTCCACATAACATTCAGAGTCCTCTTCATATTATGCTTGGCCTTCACTCGCGACGCCAGCGACCCAGATTCTGGAATGGACCCAGGTCGCTGGAGGGCGGGCTGGGGGGAGATGGATGGAGCGTCCTATGGACTGCTCTCCTTCTCCAGGGGAAGGGAGGACGAATGTCCTGTGCACTACAGACCCCTGGTGGAGGTTGGGGGCTCTGCTGCAGCCAGCATCTGGACATTAGGAGGGGCGGAGCGGACGCGAGACATCATTGCATGTCCCCACCCCTGAGGAAAAAATAACATTCTTTAGGGGACAGAAAAAATCCCCAGCCAAGCGCCTCCATGATGCCCTCCTCGCTGCCTTTGATGTGCTCCCAGGCTGGCTCCCCTGACCCGAACCGACATTCACGACACCAGTAAGTGCCGCGACCCCGCCCTGGGGGGGGTAAGCCAGGGGGCATGGGGGGAGCGCAGCTCATGTGGGTGCAGGAGGCAGCGGGGGTCGTGACCAGGGCTGAGTTCAGCGCTAGGCTGGCACAAAAAAAAAAAAATAAATATTATGCTTGGCCTGTCTGCCCTTGATTAAACTGCCCTGGTCTGGGGGGATTAGGTCCAGCAGGACCCATTCCAGGCAGCCTGACACACATTTGGCAACAATTTTGTAATCTGTATTAAGCTGTGAATGGATCTATAAAAGCCTCACTGGGTGGGGTCTTGACAAGGCTTGGGAAGCACAGTTATCATGGCCAGGCACTGGGTCGGGGGCAGTACTCCAGTCACAAGGGTGTCCAATAACATATCTTTCATCAGCTCCTATATGACCTCCCAGAATTTCTTGTAAGAATCAATGGGCAGGCCATCAGGAACCAGAACTTTACCTGAGGTCTTGGTCCAGGCCACAGCTGACAACTCCTCTAGCAAGTGCGCAGTCCAGGTTCTCCCTGGCAGTATCAGACAGGGTAGGGAGTAAGACATAATCCAAAAAAGTTGCAGGGAAGGGGATATCAGCCTGTAGCTTGGAAGTATAGAGGTAGTATAGTGGTACGAGTAAAACATTTGAAAGGCTACAGTTATTCCCTGCTGGAAGGTTCTGTCTGCCTCTTGTATTTCAAGCTGCCAGGCCAGCCTGTGTTGACAAGATGTTTTTCTCCAAGCAAGTTGATATCAATTGGTTTAGTTGTCCCTTTATAAGTCTCAACTCCTCAGATCTATGGGCAGAGGCAGAAACATGAGTTCCTTCTCCAGGAATGCCACCCTATCCTCCAGGCCTTTTTCCCTTTGAGCTTTGGCCTTCCCCTTTTGGGCTGCAGCCAAGATAGCCGCCCCTTTTATTTTATTTGAATTTTGTTAACCGGGTAGATCCCACTGAGACAATGGAGTCCCTTTTTCAAGGGCAACCTGGAGTACTTACCTTCAATAGCAGCATTCAGTGACAATACATTTATAGGCATTATGGTACATAAAAGTTACACAGTTTGTTTGAACGAGAACAGGAACCAAAAATTACACAATAGGGAGGACATAGGACAGGGTCAGGTATGAATACCAGCCACTGTCATAATTAGTTGCAGGCAATTTAAGGACTACAACTATGGTGATACAAGAGTGTCTTTATCTGAGGTGTGCTCTGCCATTTAGAAATAGGGAGATTCGCAGCCAGAACAAATTAGCTATGTGCAAGGGAGCTTCAGGGTTGAAGTTAGCATTGCCAAGGTGCTGGGGCCCAGAGGAGTGTTTTGAGCCTCCTTTTGAACTGCATGATGGTTGAGCTTGTACAAACTACCAGGGATACGGAATTCCAAAGTGGTGGAGCAGCTACAGAGAAGGACCTACTGCCAGCAATAGACCAGACCCTAGGGGTATCAAGCAACAGGTTTGTAAGTGTTTGCAGCACCTTGGAAGGTCATTTATATTGAAGTAGGGTGGAGAGGCTAGGAGAGGCAGTAGGTTGTAATAATTTATAGGTCAGACAGTACAGAGGGAATATAGCCTTACCTCCCAGGAGGGCCACCTTAGTGAGGTAAGGACATTGCAGTGGTGTTCTCTCAGATGGGCACCAGCGGCAAAGCATGCTGCTCTGTAGTAGAGTGTCCTTACTTTAGCCAGGATGAAGTCACAAGTGGACTGTGTGATTGGGGCTGCATTAAAGGGAGTATGTAGTAATGCATGGTTAGTTATAGCAAGCCGCACGGGGGCAGAGAGGTGGGGGAGAGTATGTAAAGAAGGCCGAGCTTTTGGTTTAGAGTTTTGGAGAGGGTGTCTACATCGGGTTCAAAGGACATTTCTTGGTCTAGTACCACACCTGGATATTTAAATGACTGCACTACTTCAAGGTTGGTGCCCAAGTTAGTGGAGAGTTTAAGAAGGTGGTCCATACAAGGTCCTAGTTTTTTACTTCCAAAAAAGCGTGATCTTGTTTTTTTTGTTTGTTCGTTTGTTTTTTTGCATTGAGTACTAATTTATTGCCTGAGAACCAGATTTCTATGAGTTTAAAGTCATTTCCTAATTGCTAGTTGATCCAGTTGATGTCAACACAATATGCCTGGGATAGGTTTAAGGAGATTCTATTTGAGATTGAAACCCTTTACGTTCCTTCTAGGGAAAAATATAATAAGAAGGTCAAAATCCTGGTGTAGTTTAATTCAAAGATCAAGAAATTGACTAAACATAAACAGAGATCATATATTAAATTCATAGAAACACAGAAACATAAAAACATAGCAGTTCATGGCAGATAAGGACCGCAAGGCCCATCCACTCTGCTCATTTCTTTTTCTACCTTATAAATGTGCCATCGGCTTTTCCAAGAAAAATTTAACAGAAGAGAAAAGAAACAGATATCTTTTAGCACAGAAAACACTTAAAAAAACAATTAGACTCGCAAAAGCTCAAGTAGAATTTAGGATAGCACACTCCAAAAATAGGAAGTTGCTGTATACTTATATGAATACCAGCTGTCGTAATAGAGTAAAAACTGGAGGAGCAATCATTGAGAATAAACAAGAGATACATGATGATAGCAGCATTGCTAATAAATTTAACAATTATTTCTGTTCTGTGTTTTCCAATTCACCTTTATCATTATTACCAAAACGTCCTAGTTCCAGAGATATATTTTTTTTTCAGAGGAAGAAATAATAAATCTATTAGTACAATTAGATAGCACTTCTAGTCCAGGGCCAGATTGTATTAATACTATTATATTAAAAAAAGCGAGTAAGCAGTTGGCTTATCCGCTTTCTATACTTTTTAACTATTCACTTAGTGAAGGTTATGTCCCTGATGACTGGAAAGTGCATTGGTGGTGCAGGTCCATACAACAGGTAGTAGAGGAAAGGTGGATAATTACAGGCCTATTAACCTTATGTCCCATTGTTGCAAACTAATGGAGCGCCTTATTAAAAATAAGTTAGAATTACATTTAGAAAGTACAGAACAAACAGATTGAAAACAACATGGTTTTACCAAGGGACGGTCTTGTACCACTAATTTAAATGTGTTTTATGATAACATCAGTAAAAGTCTGGATAAAGGCTGTCCTTCAGATGTAATACTGCTTGATTTCTCCAAAGCTTTTGATAGAGAGGTTCATGAAAAATTGATCAACAAGCTTATTAATTTACAAGGTAATAGTTTACTCATTAGATGAATTTTTAATTGGTTATTAGACAGAAAACAAAAAGTGCGTATCAATGGTACTACACCTGAAGAAAGGATAGTGGGTAGCGATGTTCCACAAGGTTCTGTGCTTGGTCCCATCCTGTTCGGTATCTATGTTCAAGATATGAATAATGATATCCAAACCTGTATTAGCAAGTTTGCAGATGATACCAAGCTGGGTGGTGAGGCTGACACTGTTCACAAACACTTTCAATTGAATTCAGATTTGGCCAAAATTGAAATCTGGGCAAAGGAAAATGATATGAGGTTTAACATGGAAAAATGTGTGGTGCTTCATATTGGGAAAAATAATCCTGGATATACATATATCCTGGATCAAACTGTTTTGAAATCAGTCACTTGTGTTAGAGACTTAGGTATAGCTGTTAATGACTCTATTTCTTCTGATAGCTACTGTATGAAAATTGCAAAAACAGCACAGTCTTTTATAACTAGGATTAGGCGTGCATTTGTCAATAAAACAGAACTAATTTTATCTCTATATAAAACCTATGTGTGTCCCATTTTGGATTACGGCTCTCAGTTTTGGGCACCCTATTTGAAAAAATATATTAAGATTTTGGAAGGGGTTCCGAGAACAGTAACTAGATATATCCCCGAACTAAAAACAGTAGATTATCACAGAAGATTAAAAGAGTCTGGACTACATTCATTAGAGGCACGAAGGCAAAGGAGAGACTTGTTGTTACTATATAAGTTATCTCATATCCCCCACGGTATCAAAGAATTTAATCTGCAAAACACTAACACGAGGAATAACCTACGGTCACACAACAAAAAAATTGTAGTTGAACACACGGAAACAGTCAAGAGGGATCACTTTTTCACAATTAGTGCACCTCTAATATGGAATAGACTGCCCCAGTTTGTGGCTGAATGTACTAGTTTAGTTTCTTTCAAAAATGGTCTTGACAGAACATACTATAACAATCTTAAGTTGGTATGATTAACCCACATATGTGGGAGACATATAATATGGGCCTATTGGCTCCCATATGTCTTGGAAATCCTAGTAATCCTAGTAAAGCACTGGACCTGCAAAGAGTGGTATCATCAGCATATAGCTATATGGAGGCATTTCCAGAGTTGAGGGGTAAGTCATTTATAAAGAAGGTGAACAGTAAGGGTCCTAGAATGGAGCCTCGGGGTACTCCAGCAGTGATCTGTTTGTTTGATGGCAGAGATTATTCCTAGCCATTTTACACAGTTTCCTCATTGATACATAGCTTATGAACCACTGGCAGGAGAGGTTATCTAGCCTGAGGCTTCGCAGTTTTGATAGAAGGTCATGACTTGACTAGATCAAATGTCTTAGTCAGATTGGCAAAGACTGCCCCAGTCACCATTCCTGCATCCGTTGTATTGATGATGTCCGTGGACACCCGTAGCAGGGCAATGTCAGTGCTGTGGTTTTTTTCTAAAGCCGTGTTGAGCATGTGTTAGGGAGTTGTTGCAATTTAGGTATTCTTTGTGTATGCTTTCATTGTCTCCCACCTTGCGGATGCCGAAGTGTCACCTTTTTTACTGTGTAGGAGAAAGCCTTGCAAAGTGGCTAACATTCTACATTTGAAGTCCTGAGCTAACCAGCCTGGAATCAAGTCTCCTTTGCCTGTCTGTGGGGCAGCTATCCCCTCAACTCAGCTCATCCACAAGAAGATTGGATGGTATGAAGGAGTGGACCATAAAAGGCAGCTACTAGTTGCTGAAGCAGATTCTAAAACAGGACTATAAAATCTACACGTGTGAGTAAAAAAAGAAAAATTCCCTGACAGTCCAGAGCAAGAAATATTAGGCATATACCAGACCCCATTCTGATGACATTTGTGTAAGTGCCAAGGAGTTCCTAGGAAGGGGTCTTGTGGCAGGGGCAGATCTGTCAATGACTGGGTCCCAAGGAGCATTGAAATCACCTCCAATGATGAGTGGGATAGGGAATTATGCCAGGGTCACCACTAATCAATGGAAGATCTGAGAGTGATGAAAATTAGGCTCATAAACAGCCGCCAATGTCAGTACCTCCCCCCCCCACCTCCACGACTGTTATTAAAAACCAGCCCTGGGGATACACCTGGTGTTGGGTCACTGTGACAGGCAAACCCAAGCCACCACTCATGCTCTGGTTATGAATCTCACAGACAAGAGGGTCGCACTCCAGGAATTCTCCAACTGAAGAGCTTCTTTTTGGACCACATGTGTTTCCTAGAGTAGGCTATGTCCTCTTTAACTTTTTTAATCTAGCTCCAGATCTTTTTCCTTTTGATTACCATTCTGAGCCCTTTAACATTCCGTGTCAATATTGTTAAACAACTCATCATGCTAACCTTTAGTTCTGTGTTGTCCCACATCCACCCCACGGTCACTCCCACCCCCCAGCCATCTCCAGCTTGAACATCCTTCACCCTGCCAATTTTCTGTTTAAACCCAAACAGATAAGAGCAGTTCAAAACCAACCAGGGCTGTCCTTAAGGATAGATGAACTAGGCAGTTGCCTAGGATGCCCAGCTATAAGGGGTGCCAAAAATACATTGCTTTTGGGGGGCACCATTTTCAAGTTCACTTAGGGTACATGCTCCTAAGACCGGCCCTCAAACCAACAGCATCAATAACAGCCCCAAAACCATTGATCTCCCCCAGAAATATCAGGAATAAGGACCCTCTCCGAGAGGAAGAGCAACTTCTAGTCCCCACTCTCCAATCCTCCACAGCCCCTTCCCTCTGTGTAAATTGCTAAGTAACACACAAGGAGCAATAGGCTCAACACTTGCCCTTTTCTCCACCCTTCTCCCCTTTACCCAGAACCAGAGGTAGTTCTCACACCCCAGTATTTCTTTGTGGATAAAACCAGTGGGTACGAAATCACCCACTTATATAAACATATGCTAGAAACAAATTGAATAAGCCAGCCTCACAAATTGTTAGATGATAGAATAGGTGCTACTGATCACATATCCCATATCTAATAATCCAGTAGATAAGTCCCCCCGCAAGGAAGAAAAAAGTTAGCATCATGTCTCCCAAGGTGTTTCCCAAACACCAGCCCAGTGGCACTAGAGCACAAGAAGTAGAAGGTCTAACCCCATGCCCCCGGTCTTCTCCCCCACCATCAGGATCTCATTAACCTATGTGTATTCTAGTTTGCTATTAATCACTTAGATAAAATATCAAAATATGATCCAGAGAAGAAAAAATGTCAAAATATGCTCCAGAGATGAAAAAACAGGGCTGGCGCTGGTAATCCCCACCATACGTTTAGTGAGGTCAGTGGGAAAATGTGTCCTCAGTTGTGCATAGTTGTGTGTCAGTAGCAAGTTAAAAAAAAAAGTTCAAAATAGTTCAGGCAGTATAAAAAGCCCTGACCACAAACATTGGTGAAAGGCCGTGCATGTAGAGAAACATATGCTCAGTAGAAGTTCAATTCACCATGTGGGGTAACTCCCTGAAGGGGGGGTTCTCCCACAATGTTTAAGATCAAGGAGGCTTAGGTGCTGTGAATTACTTGTTCCCACCATGATGGCCTATGCATGGCAACCTCCATTGTCTAGGTGCAGTGGCAGGCCATGTAGGCCCAATGTACTGACTCAGTTGCAGTGGGTTCGCACCATGTGACCATGGCCATCATTATAGGTGCTCAAGGTAAAACACTGTTACTGGCCATTAGTGGTGCACCAGCTGCTCAGTCAACTGGTGTTCAATATAGCCCTAAGCATTAGAGATAAGTCCCAGAGTCAACCCCCCACCATCCCACACTCACTTTGTCGCTGATAATCCTTGTCCGGTGCTTAGGCCTTCAGGTTGATGGTCCCATCCTTTATTGCTCATAGTGTCCCTCTGTGGCTGCCAGCATGGTCTCAATGATGGTGCCTGCCATGTCCAGTTTCGTGAAGGATCTCAGCGGCTGTCTGGGTCTCCTAATTATAAGGCATGATAACATGGGAAAACTGCAGCTGATGATAATGGAGGTGCTGCTTGACTGTGTTTAATTCTTGCCACATATTTTGCAATCAGCAGCTATAGTCAATTTAACAACTCACAAGCTGATTCTGGACCCTGATCAGTCCCTTTTGCAGGCCACCTGAAACAACTTCGCATAGTCTAGGTATTGTGAAAATTTTATTAGAAAATGACTGTCCCTTTCATCAGGTCCTGGCTTTTTTCCTGGAGGTCTGTGGGCCCTCTGGAATTCCAAGAATAGTATGCTCACCAGGCCCAGGACTTTGTGCACCTAGGATGCTAGGAATGAGAGGGGATCAGATCCTTCAATTTCCTCAGAGAGGCTGGTCACCCTCACATTGATTCAGTGAACTCTGTTTTTGTGATTGTTGAGGGTCACAGATAATTCAAGATTAATTTATGGGTTGAAGCAAGTTCAACCTTTAGTTCCCCGTTTGTTCACTCAGCCTTTCTTGAGTTCCTCTGAGCATCTGCTATGTGTTTCGGATATTTCACCCAACCTTTTATAGCCAGCTGCATATGGGAGAGCTGGGTGAGTCTCTATGGTTGACCTTGCAGGTGCAGGCTGTGTTATTTTCTCGGGCAGTGAGTCCAGCGGCTCAACGGAGCCATCTCTGGAGGCAACACAATGTGGTGAATCTATGGACCCATCTCTTTTCCCCAGCTGCTTGGTCTTTTAAAACTCTATTTGGGTCTGGTGATGTAGACTTTGGCAGCTGCAACATTGAAGATAACTTTTCAACAGGCATGGCACAGAAAAGCATAAGCTGAATTGAAGATGGTGATGTAGTTAGGCAGATAGTCCCAGAGCTCTAGGTTAGGTTTTCCAAGCTCGTCCCTGGTTAGGCCATGCCCTTGTTGCTCATGTCTTGATAGACATGATCGTTTTACATGATGGACCACCCTATACATCCAGTCAGATCAGGGACAGGACTTCAGAAGTTGAGCAGTAAAAGTGCTGCTGTCCCTCTGGGGGATTAAGCAGGTTCACATGCCTCAGCAACACCCAAACAAACAGAATCCAGTGCACAACGCTCTCCCCAACCCCCACACACACACACACAAATGGCACATCTGAGAAATACAATATTTAAACTGCCTGAGTTGGCTATTTTCTAACTTTGAACTCCATGAAAAAGGGGTCCTCTTGGTTATCAGATTGGAATTTCAATGTGTGCAAGCCTCAAGGTGGAACCCTATGGTTTGATCCCTACTTCCCAACTCTGAAATGCCTGCAGTGGCTACTCTTAAATAGAGTGCATTGCCTAAACTGTCTCCTTTATAGTAAAGGGCTTCCACCCAGGAAATTTCACAGGTGATCAAAGTGAGCATGCTAAAAGGAGAACCACAAACTCCCCAAACTCTTAACATATTCCAAAACTAGCATGCTCAAACCTTTGCATTGCTCACAAAATTCAATTCACATTTCTACTGAGGGGTGCTACTGGTTTGTGGCATATGACAAACAAACAGAATCAGTACACCCGCCCCTCCACCCATGGCAATCTGAGAAATAAAACATTTAAACTGCCTGAATTGATTATTTTCTTACTTTTAAGTTCATGAAAATGGGTCCTCTTAGTTATCAGACTGGAATTCCTTCTAATGTGAGCAAGCCAACCCACCAGTCATCAAGGTGCAACCCCATGGTTTGGTCCCTACTTCCCAGCTCTGAAATACCTGCAGTGGCTACTCTAAAATAGAGTGCATTGCCTAAATTGGCTCCTTTATAGTAAAGTACTTCCACTCCAGAAATTTCACAGGTGATCAAAGGGAGCATGCTAAAAGGAGAACCCCAAACTCCCCAAACTCTTAACACATTCTAAAACCAGCACGCTCTAACCTTTGCATTGCTCATAAAATTCAATTCACATTCACAGTACTGGTTTGTGGCATATAACAAACAAACAGAATCCAGTGCACAACCCCCCCCCCCACACATACACACACACATATGGCACACCTGAGAAATAAAACCAATAAATGTTTTATTTCTCAGATGTGCCATGGGGGGTGTACTGGATTTTGTTTGTTTGTTTGTCATATGCCACAAGCCAGTAGCACCCCTCGTAAAAATGTGAATTGAATTTTGTGAGCAATGCAAAGGTTAGAGCGTGCTGGTTTTGGAATGTGTTAAGAGTTTGGAGAGTTTGTGGTTCTCCTTTTAGCATGCTCCCTTTGATCACCTGTGAAATTTCCTGGGTGGAAGCCCTTTACTATAAAGGAGCCAATTTAGGCAATGCACTCTATTCAAGAGTAGCCACTGCAGGCATTTCAGAGTTGGGAAGTAGCGACCAAACCGTGGGGTTCCGCCTTGACGATTGGTGGTTTGGCTTGCTCACATTGGAATTCCAATCTGATAACTAAGAGGACCCCTTTTCATGGAGTTCAAATTAAAAAATAGCCAATTCAGGCAGTTTACATGTTTTATTTCTCAGATGTGCCATGTGTGTGTGGGGTTGTGCACTGGATTCTGTTTGGTTTGTCATATGCCACAAACCAGTAGCACGCCTCAGTAGAAACGTGAATTGAATTTTGTGAACAATGCAAAGGTTAAAGTATGTTAGTTTTGGCATGTGTCCCTTGTAGCACCCTCAAGGTGATCCACAGCCCAAGCTTTTCAATTGCACCTTGCTCACATACTGGGTACCTTAGACCCCTATGATAAAGTGAAGTGGAGGCAACAGGTCTGTTCACTTGTTCACACCTAAAATTGTATGAAAAGCAATGCCACAAGATTTTCACCATACTATTTTATGTTCAGCAGAGAAGACTGTTTGTTTCTTGATTTGTGTTTTGGGGGTCTCATCAGATGCAGCCTGCCACAAAAGGTATCTTTGATATGCACATCAGTTGAAAAAGATCAGTTGGACACTGCCTAACATTTGTCATCAGAGATGGCTGGGAAACAGAACATGGAAAACAAATTCAGATATGACCAGAAAGTAAAGGCTGAAGAACTACTGCCAGATGACTGAGTACCTGGGAGGAACTTGGCCTTACTAGGAAAACACAAACTCGCTTATAGATGGGTTGGCCCCTTGCCCCCACCCCCATCACAGTGGAACAAGTCTGAGACCTGCTGGCCTACAAAATTTAGCCCAAAGGAGAGTCAAACAAAAATGACATGATTCATCATAATCCCCATCTGCCGATTGTGTAGATAGCTATTTCCCAAAAAGCTGTTGTCTGAAGCACCTAAGCAGCCAGAAGTATGAGCTATCACCCATAAAAGATAATGTAAAGATGTACCCAAGAACATCCTGGAGAACATGGATAGTGAGTCTTCGGATGAGGATGCCAAACTTGTCAGACACTATTCTACTGTGAACATTCTTGACTTAGCACCAGCTGCACCTGGAGTGGATGACAACCAGGTCAGAACACCTTTGGATCCAGATGCAAAATAGTTTGTGTCTATGGATGTGCAATCCCTTATTGAGGATGAGAGCAGTAGAGGAGTGGAAGAGAGGAGCACCCAGATATGGATGGTAAAGTGGAGAAACCTTCAAATGAGGAAACGGGAGTTGATACCCTAGACTTGGATGAGGAAGCTGTTTACATACCTAGATGTTCTGAAAGTCCCATAAGACTGGTGCTCAGACTCCCTTATCACACATCTGGTGCCTCCACTGACCTCCACGTGAATGTTGCACACTGTAGGATATAGGTCCCCACCCTAAATAGTGTTCACAGGTGACCAAGCTGAAAAAGTTTGATGTTACAACTTATGAGTATTATTACTAAATTAATTAGACAGTAAGTATTTGTCTAATTAGCAATTGTTGGATATATGCCACTGACTCCCTAAGTTAGGAATCACGTATCTTTACAAATATACAGCATATATTTTTGCAAGAGGTGTGGATTCAAAAGATATTGTATAAATTCATTTATTGATGCTACTGTTGTATAAATTTCATATATATAGATATAGATAGTAGACACACCATGCACATTTATGTACATAGTAGACATGTCATCCACCCCACCCCCACTGTACAACTGCTGGCAGTACTTCCACATTAGCAGTACAGAGCATTTGTAACTCACTGCAGAAGCAACAGTAACAAAACACACAATTTCTTCCAGCAGCATACATTTCTTTGTAATAGCTGCTCTCTAATACCGGTCTCCAAATCTGCAGCAAAGCACAAGGTCTTTTTTTTTAAACAAAAGTGCATCTACACACTGAAGCCTTTGCTTGCCCCCCTCCTGCCCACCTGCCTGGATACCAGACTGCCCCACTCTGCTTCTGCTCTCTCAAGCACCCTCAGCCACTCACTGACTGAAAAAAAACTCCCTCCTTTCCACCTCCTATCTTCAATATCTACAAATCCATGGGGGATAGAAAATGTACCTTTCATTTTTATGTTGCTTGCTCGCATGTGCAAGAAACATAGTGCCATCATCCAAGTTTTCGGAGGTGTGTCACCCCATCTTCCAATTCAGTCAGTGAGTTTGCAGGCGCGGCCACAGTTCTCCAATGACTGCTGCAGCTGTCTATGACAGCAGTCAAAATGCAGTGGCATACAGTTGAAAGGGAGAGCTCCGCTTCAGTGAGCAGAGCTCTCCCCCCTCACGCACACACACGCATGCAAGCACGCATATTGCGTGCTGACAAGGGCGTAGCTACCGATATGCCATGCACACCATGGCGTGATGCCAATAGCAGGGGTAGCAGCAGCCAACCAAGTTTACTCCGCGTCTCCTGTTTGTTTGTTTGTTTTTTTGTTCCCGTTTCTGGCTCTAGTCTCCTCCCACGGCTCACAAATCTTGGCGGCGACGGGGGGGGTTCTCACTCAGGTCCGTGGTGGTGCCACACTTCAGTGATTGGGACGATGCGGTAGTAGGAGGCGCGGCTACACTGGGGCGCCATGTTTAAATGCCCTGTACAGTGTAGATTTTGTACTTTCTCTACTGGAGAGATTTGCCAGCTGAACCAAGCAAGAGTGTTTTGTGTTGATGGTATGGGGTTCGCTTGGAGTGGAGGACACCGAAAAGTGAAGCTGGAGCCGAGCCGAACAAGGCCTTTGAGTCACCTGGGCTGGAACTGAATTGGAAGCCAGGCCCGGTCCTAGAGTCTCATGGACTGGAGAGTTGGTGTTGGAGAGAGATGGAAGCGGAGGGAGACTAGCACCACCAGAACTGGAGACAGTGTGAGAGAAAGCAACCACTGGTCCACAGGCTAAGAAGCAAACAAGCAGGGAGGAAAGAGTGTGGCTGCACCATGACTAGAGAGAGATGAGACTGGGGCTGGCAGTTTCTATCCATGGCAGTCGCAGAAGTTCTACAACTGGAGTTAGCAGCCGGAGCCTGAGGGGAGCGCGGCTCGGTCAGAATAGCATTCACTACAGTCAGTGCATGGTCAGTGTGGTTGCAGCCGGCAGGAGGAACTGAGTAGTCGGACTCCTGAAAACAAACTTATAGGCATAGGCAGCAGCTAAAAAGAGTTGCAATTCACAATTTCATTTTTTTTGTACTGCCTGCTACCTTGCTTGTTTGCTTATTCTGCCAGTACTACCACGGAGTCTGACTGTCTTGTGATGTTTTGCCTGCACCCTGCCTGCCCAGCCAGGTGCTCTTTCTTGCTACTTGTTTCTCGCGCTCGCTCTCTCTCTCTCTCTCTCTCTCTCTCCATGCCATGGTCCACCGATCCTCGGAGGAATCAGCCAGGTCGGCCCTCTTCTCTTTCTTATGTTTCACTGCAGCACCAAGCAAGGGGAGCCAGAAGGGGAGCCTGCCTGCTGTTGATATCGGTGCCTGCTGTGCTGGGCTGGCTAAGTATTCATGACTGAGACTGTGGTGGTGAGGTGACTGATTCTGTGCTGTACCTGTGTGCCACTAGTTGGTCGGTTGGGAGATGGCAGTATTGTTGCACTCGCGTCGGGTAATCGATCTTGTCCAAGGGATTAATTTTCAACATACCAGACAGCCACTGAGCCTGAGCCACTGACCAAGGACCACTACTCTGTGTGCAGACTGAAGTCAGACAACGGAGGAGCTGAGCCTGGGGTATGTTTTTTTTTTTTTTGTTTGTTTGTTTTGTTTATTTTCATTCTGTTGTTGCTGTACTTTTTTCCTTAATATACATTAGGTTAAATTAAATGTGGAATAATTGGGAAGGGGATGTATTTTATACAGATGTCAGATGTTGTAATGTAACTTCTACAATTCTATATACTAGGTTAAATGTGGAATTGGGGAGCGGATGTATATACAGAAGTATGTCATGTTGTAATCTTGTAATATAACTTTTTACAAATATTCTATACACTAGGTTAAATGTGAATGTATTGTAGACAGAGAATGTCAGATGTAATGAAAGTTGCTTGCTTTTGGAGCCTTGGAGATAACTAATAAGAAGTGGAGGGGACAGATCAGGAATAGCTAAAGTTTGAATACAGCTGCAGCACAGTTTAAGTACCCTGCAGTGTGTTATGTTGTGTATTAATGGTATGGAAGAATGGTGTTTCAGAGCAGAAAATTGCATGGAGTAGAATATGTTACCTCTGCATCTTGCATATAAATCTTCCATTTCTATAAACTGAAGGCACATTTGTAATTAGGACACTGACCCATGCTGGCAGGCTTCTGTTCACATCACTTTCTTTCGGAATTTAAAATTATACCTACTGTATGCTCTCTGCTACTAGTTACTGGTATATGGCGGATATGCCACGGTATAACAAAGCATACAGTAGGTATCATTTTACATTTTCAAGACTGAAAAAACTAGAAATAAGGAAGGCTTGTTCTGCACTTCACTATTAATGTACTTAAACGTGATTAAAGAATCTGTGACTTTAGGCCCATATTGGCAAAGAATAGAAGCCTGCCAATATGGTTCAGTGCAGATAATGGCAAGTGTTACCTATATAGAGAAAGGAGCTTGCAAAAATCAAGTATAGAGGTGAGAAATTACTGTCTGTGGTATTTTGCTCTGAAACACCATTCTTCCTGAGTTTGGTATTTTTGGGTGGCCGACAGAGCTGGAGCGAGAAGGGGATCAGACCCTCTACCTTAGGATCCCTTTCAGTTTAATGAGAGATCGTGTGTGTGTGTGTGTGTCTGTGTGTGTTGATCCAAGCCATGAAACTGACTTAAACAAGTTGCAATTTCTTGAGTGCTCATATTTTGTAAATGTCAGGATTTTGACCTTTCGCCCTCTGGCCCCTGCCTCATTCTGCAGATGGGTTTATAGTAACTTGTGGAAGCATGCCACTTTGGGGCAAAGGGGTCTACTACTACTGGTTGACAAATCCATGTGACAAAATAAAATTTTACCCAGAGTCTCAGGCTTCCAAGTGACTGCCAGGCACCAGATGAGTGCCTTGTTTAGGTTCAGTAATATGGGTCAGTCCATATTAAAGTGTTGTGTAGTCAAGTCAATTCATGTGCTTGCTTAAGTGTCGTGTGGTGTGGTGTATATGTTGCACTAGTGTAACCTTCCCCCACTGGCCCCCTTATTTAACTAGCAGGGCTGAACCTCTCACCACATGGCACCAAAGAGAGGGATGGGGGTTGTCACTACAGTTTACTAGTACATTTACTTCTGAGCCTGCCATACACAGACTGGCAAACCAAGTGTGGCAACTACCTGGTGCACACCTGGTGGAACCATTTACCATGGCCATCAACCTAGGTCGCTGGGAGAAAATGTTTGCTCACAGTTATGCTAGGTTTGAACTTCTGGACAGGGGCACCCAAGTAAATCCAGACACAGTGGAAGCAATAACAGTACTGTCCAAACCAGGTTGGGATTCTAGAGTGTGGCTTTTATTCACATACACAGAGAATAATCACAAAGCAAAGATGGACCCCCCACAGGGCTTCTCCTACTGATGATGCAGATTACCGAGATGCAGACATTTCTAAATTCCCATTTAGCATAGGCATACTGAACACACACAGTGAACTCTCTGGTTCTGAATTAGGAGGTTGGCACACATGGCCAGTTACTGGTACACTTCCCTTGACTAGGCACACACTGCCAGTACTAGGACACTTTCTCATATTTCAAGAGGAATTACTAGTGGCACCCTCTACCACCAAAGACCACATACAGGCTCATAGAAAATCCAACCCACGTCTGGGTAAACTATTTTCTTCAGGCACTGGCCAAATGCACTGAAAGAAAACACAGGTGCCCAGACTGAACCTGGAGAGGTAAACTGGTTGCTCGAGATGGGGGGGATCTCCCACCTTCTGTTTCCAAATTTATACCCTGCCATTCACCTGGTTAATAACACCCCCGCAGAAAACTTGTAGATGCTATCTTGAAATGTCTTTCACACTTACCATATTACATTAGCACCTCTGAGGTGTCAAAGTTAAGAGTTCTGTAATTGGCGCTGTCTCTTCACTAGACCCCAACTTTAGCAGACACTTTTAAACTGAAAACAGTCTAGGTGACATTGCTGGTCCCCATCAGTGACATTTGAGCTTTACTGTATGTAAATGTTTGTGAGTTGCCATTCTGCCCACACTGACTAAAATTAAGAGTGTTAAGTGTAATGGCATTCTTTCTATATTTAGTCTGCCTTATCGGGGGTTGTGGAGACTGGGGTGGTGGGAAACCTGCTCTGATTATCAATCTGCACATGCATTTGAAGTGTTAAAAATTAAAAAATGTTGACTTGATGCTGCTCCATTTTCACAACAACTTGGTGATTGTTAAGCAGAGTTCTGGAAGAAGTGTGCAAGAGTGTGCCTGTGTCCTTTTTGTATAGATATCCTGTAAAACAGAACAAATCAAGCACCCACTGTTGGTCACAAAATGCTTTAAAGGAAGGGGGAGAGGTATCTCATTTTATTTAAGTAAAAATACTAAGTGCATATATCACCTCAGCCATGAGATGAGATGTATGCACTCTTATTTTAGCAACAGCTAGCTGGCTTGGTGGGTGCTTGATTTGTTTTACCGTGTTTACTATCTAAGGCAAGCACTATAATTCCAATGGCTAGTGGCGTGTGAATGGACTTCTGTGGGACTGGCTACCTTGATGTGCTACAGCACAATGCAATATTGTAACCAAAGCCAGTCTGTTAGTCTGACAACTGTTGGTGGTGTGGCAAGTGTGTGGTGGCATGTCTAGTGGTGTGTGAATGGACCTCTGTGGGACTGGCTGCCTTGATGTGGTACAGAGGCTTGTCACAATGCAATATTGTAACCAAAAGCCAGTCTGTTAGTCTGACAACTGTTGGTAGTATGGCTAGTGGTGTGCTGTGCTGGTATGCAACACAGAGAAAATGACGCTTGTGTCGGGTGAGGGGGCACGAACAGGGCATGGATAGTGGGGGAAGGGGTTGTTGGCCTGAACAATGGGAGGGGGTAGCAATGAGTCCACTTAGTGTGCAGATCTGAAATTCCTGGCTACACCCCTGCATGCTGATGCGCTCCCCCCCCCACGCACACACTGTATGGCTGACAGGGGTGCCCAATCCCCCATTGGCTCCACGGCTGCATGCCCCCCCCCAAAACCTTTCCAGGTGCCACGCTGGGAGCCCACCCCAGCATGACAAATCTTGTTATAGCCAACAGGGGTGCCCCATCCCCATCAGCTCAACCCCCCAAACAGCCTTTCAGCTGCCATGCTGGGAGCCCACCCCAGCGTGGCAAACGTCCTGCGTTGTCTTAATTAAAAATAAAAAAAATAAATAAAAAAGCCCTGTAAATAAAAAAAGGTCCCTCGCAGTCTCACTGCCCCCACCCGCACCCATCCACTGCGCACCCTACTTCCCCCCCCTCACCCCATATTTACCTCTGGAGCTTGGCGCGACGATCTTCGGTGGACCGGGAACATGTCTGCAATCTTCAAAGCCGACCGAAAACTGAGGAAATGCCAGTAAGCTGTATAATGGAATAAATAGGGGGTTTTCAACTTTATTGCATATCTCAGGTATTTTGGGGAATTTTGGGCCCAGATTTTCAACATGGGGTTTTTGGGACCCCTCCTCATGAATTCTTGCACTGTCATGGCGTTAATGCACGAAGGGTGATTCGCCATCACTCCATGAAATCACCTTTCAGGGCCGAGTAGCGAAATGACACTGCCAGTGTTCATAAGGTGGACTCTCAAAAGCCTATGTTTAAAATTTGGTGAAAAATTCCTAAAAATGACTGTTTTACGCTGCGCGGTTGTGCAGGTCCCACGACGCTTGTAAATTCATGAATTTTCAATATTTTCACTCCAGATTTTCAACATTGCATTTACCACACCTCCTTATGAGCAGTACAGCTGTCATTTTCCACATCCTGCCCAAAACGTTTAGCTTCCATAGCGCATAACATGTATCGGTGTGCAAAATCAATGTATGGGACACATTAGGAAAATCACAGTGACACTGTTCATGAGCAGAGGTCTTAAAATGGCTATGTTGAAAATTTGGTGAATAAATTCCTTAAAATGACTGTTTTACAAGCGTGCGTTGCGCAGTTCCTATTCACGTTCGTAAGTTTGCGAATTTTCAATATTTACACTCCAATGACTTCCAAATACATAAACAGCACATACAAGCAAGCAACATTCGGCATTGACAAATGCTTGTTCTTTTTAAACTCAGATCTTGGCCGCCTGTATTCAAGCTTTCTTGTTGCTCCAGTCCCCCAGACTGTCTCGCAACCACTTATAAAAAATGTACCCACTAACGCTATGGTCTTCAGTTACCTGCCCACAAAAAAAAAAGGAAAAAAAGAAAAACACACAGCCGTTCCTGTTTGCCACTCTAAAAGCACTTTCGCCCACACAACATGTAAAGCAAGTCTGCTCTTGCTAACAGCGTCCATCACCTTGCATTGATTTTTTAGGGCTCACACAGCTCTAACAATCAGGACAATTGTCCTCTGGTCAGCATGGTGTCATGACAATGTGTCCATGGCAATGGCACTCACAAGAAGTGGAGGTACTTCACTTCACCAAATAATCCCTACTTCTTTATAACTTTTAAAAACAGGAAATAAACTAATAAAAAATAAAACACAAACACAAGATCCCTGCCTATTGCATAAATGAAATTTGCAGCAGGGACCTTACTGAAAAATTATTTATTTTCACTTGAGCTATTTGACTTTCAGCACATCACTTGTGGCTTTCACCACTTGTGAGGTTACCTAAGGTCAAACAGCTCTTGTGAAAATACATGATTTATTCAACAGGTCCCTGCAGTATATCCCTTATATATATATAGAATATATAATAGTGGCACAGTAGCACCACTAGGGTAGGGTTGAGTAGGCTGTTTAATTTTAAAATCCCTAACTTTGCACTTTAATAAAGTCGCCCCCAGTCAATTAATTTCCACAACATTTTTCGTGCACAATTATGGGGCCAAGGTCTCTTGATGTGCCAGATCTTGTTCTGGTCAGATGTACAGATTCCGAGAACCAGATAGTGACAAAAAGTGAAACAATCGGGCTTTTTTGCTGCTTTTTGTCATCACTTAGTGCTCAGATAGGTTGGAATTGTGGTCTGAACATTTCAGAGTAGAAAGGGTATGCCACAGAAGAAAAAATTACTCACCTGTAGTAATCTTATTTCTTCCCAAGGATCCACTAATATTATTACTCTTTGCAGTGCCCCTTTAAATCAGCACTGCCACGGATCCAAATAGAATGCTATGCTAATTATGGAATGTTTAGCTTGTGCATTCATTTTAAAACTGCCGTATTCTAACTGCCTGGATTCTACCTCAGATTTCTGTGAAGCCTGCAAAGAGGTCATAATATATTTTATATATATATTAGAGGCAAAAAATCTCCGTTTAATGCATTACTTAGGGTTGTTCCACAGTGACAAAAGTAAGGAAATTCGCTGTTAGGGTTGAAAACCCTAACTCCGAATTCAACCCCCAGCACCACACACACACACACACACACACACACACACATGCAAGTATGGGGGAGGACCAAGTCAACACAACCAATGACAGACATCCAGCAGCAGGTGACAGAAATAACAAACAATTGTCTAAATGTACTACGAGACATCCCCACCCACCTGACCAGGTACTGCATGCTCAATGGAGATCAACAGCAAAACTGAGGCCATGTACATCAAACGACACATCCCTGATTGCAGCTGCACACAACGCACCACACTTAGTAGTTGCATGGCCTTACCTACGATGCCCACACACCACAACTGGTACTGTGCCGTTAGTCAATATAAATGCTGAAGGTGCATGATGACAGTTTAGAAAGGTTTTAACACTAGTGAGTATACATTAATTAAGAGAAGTACATAAATTAACTACAAGACACTAGCATGCTCAAGATAAAAGTAGTGTTACATTTAGTATATGATTTACATAGTAGTACATTTACTGCAACAATTTACTCAAGATAGAGAGGCTGATGTAAACGTATGGAAAAGCATTGCCTGTTCAACGCTGTGAAATTCGTACTGCTAATATCAGATGCATTCTTACTGATGAAGGTGTACTGCTGATGTACATACATAGACCTTCAGTGTGTTTCAATACTAAAGATGCAGTAAGTATTCTTTGTAAGAAACAGTGTAATTGCAAGGATCAGGCCAAGCAACTTCTAAATACCATAGCACTACTGAGCCAACAATGACGTACCTGTATCGGAGATGTCTATAGGATAGATTTTCCTGTAGGCACTTACTGAGTATGTTGTACCTGAGAAAGACAATCTCATTGCATCTGTGATGACTAACTTATTCAAATAGTGATACATTTACTATTGTTGCAATGAGTGATCTATGCCACTTATGGACACAGTGTAATTTTTTTAACAGTTGTTTCATACTCGGGCTGTATGCCTAGTGTTTGGGTTTGCCACACTTCGGTCACTGATGCTATCAAAGTGATAACTATGTTAATTGTGGTACAACAGGAATCAAGTAGGTATAGTGTAGATATAAACAGAATGTCACAGTGGGGTAAGTGTACTAGGACAGCAGGGGTTATTCTCTATCACTGACTCTGTCAGTTATAATCACACTAAGGTTTCGATGACTGTAATGATCAAGTTACACTGTTCATCTTCATGAGTTCGTATTCACAGCCATTCTCCAGTAACTAGACAGTGTATGGTGTAACTGGGTGGGACACTGTGTTGCAAAGCTGCTGCAGTGCCTAGCAGAGGGAGAGTATCTACTCCTAAAGACAATTAAGCAATAAGGCATGACCAACAGTTATGTTAAATGGTCTGTTAATCACCCTGTAGGGGTTTAATGTTGAATGAGGCATAGCCGAGTGCCACATGTCGCTAGACAGTGATAAACTGACCATTAAGATAATACCTGAGAGTGGCTTATTGCTATCATAATAAAACTGTTTTTTTAAACAACATTAAACCATGTTCATCATATGGTTAGGCTCTACATGTATCTTAATAAAAAATAAACATAAGGCTGTTACAATGTTTACAGTCAATTAGAAAGCTGCATTTCTCAAACCCTTGTTATAATCAGAGATATTATACCTGTACAACTCCTTGGTTTTGCTCAACTCTATTGCTTAGGTGGCCCACCACATATGATGTGGTCTGGTGTGGGGCATCGGTAGGTAAGGTCATGCAACTACTAAGTGTGGTACGTTGTGTGTAGCTGCAATCAGGGATGTGTACGTTTGGTGTACATGGCCTCAGTTTTGCTGTTGATCTCCACTGAGCATGCAGTACCTGGTCAGGTGGGTGGGGATGTCTCGTAGTACATTTAGACAATTGTTTGTTATTTCTGTCACCTGCTGCTGGATGTCTGTCATTGGTTGTGTTGACTTGGTCTTCCCCCATACTTGCATGTGTGTGTGTGGTGCTTGGGGGTTGAATTCGGAGTTAGGGTTTTCAACCCTAACAGCGAATTTCCTCACTTTTGTCACTGTGGAACAACCCTAAGTAATGCATTAAATGGAGTTTTTTGCCTCTAATTTCCCTTCTTTTTGAGAATGATACGAGAAATAGTGAATGTAATCGTGGTTTGGGCCCGCTCCTGCCACATGATGTCTTGTGGCATAGTAACCAGGAACAACAAGCATAAACAGAAGGCTAACAGTGGCACACATGGTAACACAAAGCGTGAATGAGAACAGAAAGGATGAACGCACATGGTGGCGTGAGACGGAAAGGTCTGCTACGTGATGTGTTGTCACATAGTAACATGGTGCCTGCAAACGGAAATGTCAATGGGCATGGTGATGCAAAGTGAAACAGAAAGAGAAACAGTACTGTAGACACAAATGGCAAAAAATAACAGAAATGCAAGTGCAAATGAAAATGCAAAGGATAACGCACATGGTGGCGCAGACGTCAACGGTAAGTGAAACGGGTACGTAACCTCAAGTGGAAAGGGCAACAGTAACAGTAATGTAAGCGCACAGGCTGGTTTTCCCCAAAACCTGCCTAGAGAAAGACAGTGAGTACAAATAATGTATGCATAATAATGAGTATCGGAGCATAAAATGAGAACTTGGAATACTAAATACATTATATCTCAGGAACCGTACGACGTGGAAAAAAAAAATTTAAAAGTCGTATGATTTACAACTGTCCTAGCTAATTTTATGCTTAGCCCCCATAAGCAATTTTCCAATGAAAAGTCCATATCTCGCACCATTTCCGAGATACGGGCCCTGAAAGGCGTGGCAAACGCCGTAATGTTATCCTATGGGGAAAAAAGAGAAGTTCGGAGTGCCATAACTTTGCCTCCCTGTAATATTTTTTCACCAAACCACTGAAAGGCACATCTGTGGGCTGTTGGCTGTGTTCCTCAAATTTCAGGAAAAAAGACTAAACGTTATTTTGCAGCAGGGTGCCAAAGGATTCTGTAATCGTCGGCGCAGTAATGTTATCCTATGGAAAAACTGTCAACTTTGGAGTGCTGTAACTTTGCTGCCATGTAATATTTTTTCAATACAACACTGAAAAGCACATCTGTGAGATGTCATCTCGTTCCCTCAAATTTCTGCCAAAATTCCCAACCGTTCTTTTGCAGTGAGTGCCAAAGAATTACTGTTATTTTGGGCATAGTATAATAAAGTAGAGTCGCACTTACGACACTTTCGTGAGTGTGACACTACTTTGTAGAAAAGTACTTTTCCAGAAATTTGAAAATATTTCTGGGGTGTTTTACCCCAAAATAAAGACATGACTAGCATCCTCAGGGCCCGACTAGGTGAATACAAAAAGAATTAGGTTGCTAGAGGGTCTCAATTTTAAATGCCAAGCATTTTTCTGATCACTAACTGAAAACAAGATGGCGGATTTGCGACAGTAAAAAGTGCATTTGCGACACTGTTGAACTTTTTGTTAACTTTTCCCATTGACTTATAATGGGAAATTGTTTTTTGAATAACTTTTGAACCGTTTAATATTTTTCGAAATCTTTGAAAGGCACATTGGGGACCCTGGCCCTTACGTTCTCTGATTTGGGCGATCACATAAACGTACGACCTGTGGAGATGCGACCGTAGAATTCAGAAAAGCGTGAATGCGGCATGAGATCATGCTTACTAACCCACAGCCAGAGTATCCAACTAGTACAAAACTTGGCAGATCCTAGGGCCTATAGTTCTTGATCATGTATTCCAAATTTCAGGCAAATCCATCAAACAGTTGCAAAGTTATTAAGGTGCAAAGTTTTGGGGTTTAACATAGAAATGGCTCCTCAACCCTAACTATGGTAGCACTACCGTGCTACCATAATTCACATATATATATATATATATATATTAGAGGCAAAAAATCTCCGTTTAATGCATTACTTAGGGTTGTTCCACAGCGACAAAAGTGAGGAGATTCACTGTTAGGGTTGAAAACCCTAACTCCGAATTCACCCCCCCAGCACCACACACACACAGACACACACACACATACACACATATGCAAGTATGGGGGAGGACCAAGTCAACACAACCAATGACAGACATCCAGCAGCAGGTGACAGAAATAACAAACAATTGTCTAAATGTACTACGAGACATCCCCACCCACCTGACCAGGTACTGCATGCTCAGTGGAGATCAACAGCAAAACTGAGGCCATGTACACCAAACGTACACATCCCTGATTGCAGCTGCACACAACGTACCACACTTAGTAGTTGCATATAGTAGTTAATATTTTTTCACCAAATCTTCAAAAGGCACATCGGGAACCCCGGCCGCACGTTCCCTGAAGATTTCGGGCTGGTCGCGCAAACCATGCAACCTGTACGCTCGACCGTAGAATTCCAGAAAAAGTGTAAACGCGGGCACAAATCATGCTTAATAACTCCACAGTCGTGTATCCAACTGGTACGAAACTTGGCAGGTGCCAAGGCTTATGGTTCTTGATCGTGTATTCCAAATTTCAGCCAAATCTGTCAAACAGTTGCAAAGTTATTAAGGTGCAAAGTTTAGGGGTTTAACATAGAAATGGCTCCTCTACCATAATATATATATATATATATATATATATATATATATATATATATATATATATATATGTATAACAGTGAATAATTATAAGTTAATGGCCAACAGAGCCATACAAAAAATAGTAATAGGCCAAGAAAGGGCCAACCAAAACCCATAAACAATGAGTCCTCTTTTCTGAGCCAGATGCACCCTTAGAAAAGAACCTACTATCTAGGTATTAGAGAATGTGCCAACAGATGATATACCCATCATACTGAGAGACATCTCAGCTGTACAGAGTATTTTTCTGAGATTCTAAGGGGAGGACCAGGGGCGGGGAGTAATAATATTAGTGGATCCCTGGGAAGAAATAAGATTACTACAGGTGAGTAATTTTTTCTTCTAACCCCAGGAATCCACTAATATTATTACTCTTTGCAGACTAAGTAGCAGTACCACAGGAGGTGGGCAGAATCTATTTAGGAAAAAGACTCTGCAAAACAGCCCTACCAAAATTGGCATCACTTCTGGCCTGGGTGTCCAGGCTGTAATGTTTAGTAAAGGTGTGGACTGATCTCCAGGTAGCTGCTTTACAAATATCCAGAAGAGGAACATCTCTGGCAGCTGCAACGGTGGCAGCTGTGCCCCTTGCGGAATGGGCCCAAAAACCTGAAGGAGGGTCCTTGCCCACCTTTGTATAGCAAAACTGAATACATTCGACTATCCATCGAGATACAGTCCTCTTTGAAGCAGGAGATCCCTTACCTACTTCCCCATAGGTAAGGAACAATTGTTGCATGTCCTGCCTATGATCCTTGGTATTGGCTATATAATAGCTCAATGCTCTCTTCACATCCAAACTATGCAGCCTACGCTCACCAGAACAGGTGTGTGCTGTAAAGAATACTGGTAAGGTAATAGACTGGTTTAAATGAAAGTCAGAAACTGCTTTGGGAAGGAATTTTCTATTAGTTCTCAACACCACCTTGTCTTTGTGGAAAGAAATACAGTCCTTTTCCACACATAGGGCTTGTAACTCACTTATCCTCCTAGCAGAGGTAAGTGCCACAAGGAAAACTACCTTCCAGGTGAGGAACTTTAGCTCTGCATTAGCCAGGGGTTTAAATGGCGGGAGCATAAGCTGGGCAATACAAATGTTGAGGTCCCAAGCTGGCACTGGTTCCCTATGAGGGGGAAACAGGTGTAGAAGGCCCTTAAAGAACCTTCTAAAAATGGGGTTCGAGGCTAGTGATATCCCTTTTCCTATAGAGAGAAAAGCTGAAAGTGAAGCAAGATGAACTTTTAGGGTTGACTGTTGCAACCCCAGGGAATGCAGATGGGACAAATAATCTAGGAGGGTTGGAATGCCAGCCTGTGCTGGGATTAAGCCTTTTTCTGTACACCAAATAGAAAATCTTTTCCATTTTGAAGCATACGTTTTCTTAGTAGAAGGCTTTCTATAACTTTTAAGGACTTCTAAAACTGTTTGAGAGTATTTGGAGTCTGAATACTCTAAGTCCTCAAGAGCCAAGCTTTGAGTCTGAGAGACCTGAGATTGGGATGTACCACCCTACCTTGGAAGGAAGTCAGCAGATCATACCTCTGAGGGATGTAGATCAGTTCGCTCACTGACATTGGGAGTAACAGGGAATACCAAGGCTGTCTTGGCCAGTCTGGTGCTATTAGAATCATTGAGGCCGGCTGTGACCTGAGCTTGATGAGTACTCTGAAAATCAGAGGAAAGGGAGGAAAGGCATAAAGGTACTTCCCTGTCCAATCGAGAATCAGAGCATCCATTGGGACAGTTCCCTTCACTGGGGCCCTGCAGCAGTAAAAGGGTAAATGGTGATCCTGGTGGGAAGCAAAAAGATCCAGCTCTGGGGTTCCCCACTGCCTAAATAGGACTTGCACTACTTGACTGTTCAGTGCCCATTTGTGATGGGCCTGGTTTATCCTGCTCAAGGCATCCGCCAGTGAATTGTCCTTCCCTGGCAGATGAATTCCTTGCAGGGAGGCATTTATGGAGTAAATCAGGCTCCATATTTTCATTGCCTCTGTGCATAGTGGAGTGGCTCTTGTCCCTCCTTGTTTGTTGATGTAGTACATTGTAGTGGTATTGTCTGTTCTGACCTGAACCACTTTTCCCTTTATGAGATGAGTGAAAGCCTGAATGGCTAGGTACACTGCTCTTAACTCTTAAGAGATTTATGTGCAGAAGTGACTCTGCACTGCTCCAGAAGCCATGAACTGTATGGTCCCCTAGGTGGGCACCCCATCCTAGGAGGGAGGCATCTGTTGTTAGCACTAAGGAGGGGGCTCTTGTAGGAAAGGCACCCCGTCCCTTAGATTGTCTGGATCCTTCCACCACTGGAGGGCCTGTAGAAGAGTTTTTGTCACAGGAATTAGTTTTGAAAGTGGATCTCGTCTCTGGGACCAATGGGCCCTGAGGTGAAACTGAATGTCCCTCATTTGGAATCTGGCACCCATGACTGTGGTTGTTGCTGCAGCCATGTGGCCTAGTAGTTGTAAAAACTGAGAAGCTGGTTTTGGCCAGCCCAGGATGAATGAGCTTGCCAGAAGCTGAATAACTTGTATCCTTTCCAAGTGTAGGAAGGCCTTGCCCAGAATTGTATTGAGTTCTGCTCCTATGAACTGCAATACTTGGACTGGGGTAAGAACAGATTTATTGACATTTAAAAGAAACCCCAGGGAGGAGAGAACACTTTGAGCCAACAGTAAGTGTCCTGACACTCGTTGCTGGGATTTTCCCACAATCAGCCAGTCATCCAGATATAGAAAAACTGTGACACTCAGTTTTCTGAGATGTGCCACTACTACTGCTATGCACTTTGTGAATACCCTTGGTGCAGAAGTAAGGCCGAAAGGAAGTGTTGAGAACTGGTAGTGGCCTGAGGGGAGAGAGAACCTGAGATATCTTCTGTATGTTTCTCTGACAGGGATGTGAAAGTATGCATCTTTTAAATCCAGAGAGGCCAATCGGTCCCCTTTTTGTATTGTTGGCAGAATTATTGCCAGTGTGACCATTTTGAATTTGGGTTTAACCAAATACTTGTTTAGACGTCTGAGGTCTAGTATAGGCCGCCACTCTCCAGTCTTTTTGGTTGCTAGGAAATACCTGGAGTAGAACCCTTGCCAGCTTTGATTGGGTGGAACAGGCTTGACTGCTTTTAGCAGTAATAAATTCTTTACCTCCTGCTCCAGCAGTTCTCTTTGTGAGGGAGGAACTGATGCAAAATGTTTTACCCTTAGAGGGGGAAGGGACTTGAAACAAAGGGAAAGACCCTGGCCCACTATTTCCAGGATACACCTGTCTGATGTTATTTTTGACCAGTCCTGGAGATAGTGGGAAAGTCTTCCCCCTACTGGATGTGGAGAGGCAGCCTGGAGGGGAGAGTCAGGGATTCTGCTTTTGCTGTTGCTGAGGTTGGGTAGCATGAGACCCTCTGTGGGAGCCCCTTCTGCCCCAGGCCCTGTAGAAACCCATCTGCTGGGGTTGGTACTGCATCTGCGGAGCAGCCTGCACCTGAAAGAAAGGTCTTCTAAAAGTAGACCTGGCCCAGCCTCCCCTAGAATAAGATGTAGAGGGAGAAGGTTTGTCCCTGGTGGAATTACTTCAGAAAGCAGTCTTGTATTCATCTACTTTCTTCATGTAGGCTTCAGTTTGTGCACCAAAAAGTGAATGGCCCTCAACTGGGAAATCCATCGCTTTGGTTTGAGTGTCCTGGGTGAGATTAATAGTCCTCAGTCAGGCAAACCTCCTCATGACTGTAGTACCAGACAACCATCTGGCAGCAGTGTCATTTGTATCTGCTGCCATCTGGAATTGGTACTTGGAAGCCTCCAAACCCAATTTGGCTGTCTCTAGCAATTCAGAAACAGTGAGAGAGGGATTTGCTTCTGCATTATCCACCAAAGGCTGCCATAAAGCCTTTTGGTAGAGAGCAGCATAGGCCTGATAAGAGGCTTGCCTGATAGCAAGGGATACTGAGAGGTACCCCCTCTTAGCCATACTGTCCACCTTTCTGGAGTCTTTTTCAGGTGGATGAGAAGACAAGGGGGGTTTGGCCTTCTTGCAGGCTGCCTGCTGCACAATGCCCTGATGATTGGGATGGCTGAATAAAAACTCAGCACCAGATCTCTCCAGTTGGTACTTTTTGTCACATTTTTTATCAATAGGTGTGACAGTCTGAGGAGCTTTTAGTATTTCCAGAATATCATTTCTGAAAAATTTATAAAGAGGAAGGAGAAGTCATTTTGAGGGTGTTAACCCAATTAGTTCCATGTATTGAACCTATTCTTCATCCTGTACCTCCTCAATTGTCTGGAGGTCCAGTGTTTCCACCATTTTCTTAATGAAGGAAAAATGGGAGGAAAAATCCTCTGAAGGCCTTGGGGGGGGACCAAAGTCTTGCTCCGGTGACACCTCAGGCTCTATTCCTTCCTTCCTTCCTTCCTTCTCCTCATCATCATCATAAACCTCACCACCCATTCCTTACGCTCACCCTTCCTCCACCCTAGGGCCATAGCCCTCTTTTAGGGCTTCTGTCACAGGCTAATAGGGAACTAATTATAGGGCTCTCCTACCCTGGGAGTACACCAGTTCAGAGTTTTCTACCACTGTTTGCAAGGCATCAGTTTTTTCTGTGTTAGTTTGGTATGGATCAGTTAGTGGTTTTCTTTTTCAATTATCATTACTGTCTATGATGTTTATGTATTGTATATCTGGGCATCTGGTTTAAATTGCCATGGGATGTTTTTCAAGGTGTTTATACATGTAAGCCCCCTCTTTGCGGGGGGCGGGCTTATGCTCCCACTAAGGACCCCCTTTCCCTCTCCTACCCCCCCCCCCAGAGCTAGAGAATTTATTAGTGCTCTGCGGGGTTAATTCCTGCTGGATGCCTCAAGGTGGCAGCAGAGGGCAGGTTAGGGAAGATATATAAGGATTGGACACAGGAAGTTTGAGGCCTTTCCAGCCCAGGTGCTAGGCCTGGGGCTGGCGAGGGCAGCTAGAACAGCAACAGAGGTAGGCAAGGAGGGAGCTCAACAGTCTGGGTGGGCCTGTGGGGAGAACCCCCCCCCCCACCAAAGTTGGTAGATAGAGATGGCCTCTGCAGCGATGTGACATTGAGGAGCTGGGAAGAGAGCTCTGAAGGGAGGATGGCCAGCCAGGTATCTGTGTCATCAGGATGAGGGAGGTTTAGGTGATAGGAGAATGCCAGGATAGGCAGGAGCCCATTGTGATCCTGTGACAGAGTGTTTTGGGCTGCCAGGGCTGTGGGGACAGTGGCTGGGTTCCCACAGGGGAGAGATGAGTGGAAGGGGTCCTCTCCTGTACCCAGTGTGGTAGGGCAGTTCAGGCATAGAGGGAGCCAGGAGTGTTCCTCACCCATTTAGAGGGACCTGCATGGAGGGGCAGGGCTGGGGCGCCGGTATTTAAGGGCCGGGCGGGTCGCAGGTCTTCGGACAGACCTTGGGGGGGCAGTTCCTGGTTGGAGCTTAACTCAAGCCCAGGATGTGATGGCAGGGATGTGGGCCGGAGGCTGGTACCATTTCAAAAAGGGTCATCAGTGAGATTGGTAAAGAGGAAGGGTGTCATGGTAGAGGAGTGGGCTACTCGGGGGGGGGGGCCTGAGCAGTGGCAGTGCTTGGGCCTCTCTTGTGGCAGGGCAGCCCAGGAGATGCAGCTCGGGCACTGGAGCAGGGCTGGGTTTGAGGGCTCCTGCACCAGTGGGGAGTGAAAGAATGTACATGACCATAGTAAGGGGACTGGTGCGGTAAGTGCTAGGTGCACCGGCAGGTTCAGATTCCATGTAGGAGAAGAGCATTTGGGTTACAAGGCCTGGGTTGGAAGGAAAAAATCCTGGTACCCCTTGAGATTCAGGCCAAGGTCCAGGGGCTAGGTGGGGAAAGCAGCACGCTTCTCTGTGCCGGGAGAAAGGGCAGCCGGCCAGAGCCAGACCAGATAGAGGGATGAGAAAAGGGGTAACCCAGAACAGGGAAAGAAAGAGTTTTGCTTACCAGTGCCAGTGAGCCAGGAGCCTGTTGATTCTTCAAGGGAAGAATTCACTTGGGTAAATCATCCAAGTTCCAGAGGTGGAGATAACCTGCTTGTATTGCCTGTATACCAATTAGTCTGTTCGATAGGTCCAGCATGGGTGAACTGTAAAAAGTTTAGATAGCCCCATGGAGCTACTTTATTTTTTTTTTGGTGAAGGATGGGACCCCTATACTCCTGAAATCATTTGGAATGCAGGTGCTAAAATAAAGAAGCTGTTTGGGAAGACACTTGGTAGTGACTTCTTTTTTTTTTTTTAATTCATAATAATAATACATAGATATATAGACAGTGTCGGCAGATAAGGGCCTATGGCCCACCCAGTCTGCCCATTTGAGCTTGTAAGTTCAGTTTGTTTTCCTAGAAGTCTGTTGCCCCTTACCCCTGACCTCCAGAATTCCTTTATGTCTATCCCATGCATTCTTAAATCCCGTGATTGTTTCAGCCCCCACCACTTCCTCTGGAAGGGTGTTCCACTTAGTCCACCACCCGTTCTGTGAAATTCTTTCTCATGTTTCCTCTGAATCATCCTCCTCCAACTTCATCCCATGCCCTCTAGTCCTGGAACATCTTTTCACTTAAAAATAGTGTTTTCCTGCACCCTGTTCCTCCCTGTAAGATACTTGTATGTCTCTATCATATCCCTCTCCCTCCTCTCCTCAGAGTACATGTTCAGTTCCTTCAACCTGTCTTCATAGGACTTGTGATGCAATCCATGCACCATCTTTGTTGCCCTCCTCTGAACCTTCTCTACCCTGTCTATGTCCTGCACGAGGTATGGTCTCCAGAACTGTACACTGTACTCCAGGTGGGGCCTCACTAGTGTCTTGTATAGCGGAATTATGACCTCCCTTTTCCTGCTGGTGATGCCCTGCCTATACATCCAGCATCCTATTTCTTTACCTGCTGCCTTGTCACACTGTTTCCCTACCTTGAGGTCATCAGAGATGATAACCCCAAGATCCCTTTCCTGCTTGGTGCATGCTATATCCTCACCCCAACTGATGTATTGTGCCAGGGTTTTGTGCCCCATATGCATTATCTTGCACTTCTTTGCATTGAATTTCAACTGCCAAACCCTGACCATTCTTCAAGTTTCTGCAGGTCGCTTCTCATTCTGTCTACACCTCTGGTGTGTCTACTCTGTTATAGAGCTTTGTGTCATCAGCGAACAGTGAAATTCTGCCTTCTAGGTCCTCGCCATGTCACTGATGAAGATGTTGAATAGGACCGGTCCCAGCACTGATCCCTGTGGTACCCACTGGTCACTTTTCCTCTGTGGAGTGACAGCCATTTACCACCACCCTCTGTGTCCTGCCACCCAGCCAGTTACCTACCCACCACACTACTGTCCTGCCCACACCCATATTCCCAGTTTGTGTAATAGTCTTCTATGTGGCACAGTGTCAAAGGCCTTGCTGAAGTCCAGATAGGCCATGTCCACTGCCCTCCCTGATCCACCTCCCTAGTCACCCAGTCAAAAATTCAATGAGGTTGGTCTGACATGACCTCCCTGGTGAAACCATGCTGCCTTGGGTCCTGTAGTCCATTGACAACCAGATGCTCCACCAATCTCTCCTTCAGTAGTGCTTCCATGATCTTCCCCACTACCAAGGTGAGGCTGACTGGTCTGTAGTTCCCTGCTTCCTCTTTGTTCCCACTTTTGTATAAGGGGACTACATCTGCTGTCCTCCAGTCTTTGGGTACCTGCCCCGACCTGCATAATAATAATAGTTTATTTATATTGCACCTTTCTAAAACCAATGTGCATTAACAATATACTTGTTAAAACAACAAATAAAACACAAATACATAATATAATACATAAAATATTAAAACATCATCATTAAAACATCAATCGACAAAACACTGATGACCACAAATGGGTTTTTAAGGCACGCTTACATTTCTTCACAGACGTGCACTCCCAAAGCAGAGTCTAGGATTACAAATATCTTTGAGGCAAGGCTCTTTTACAAAGGTTCCATATCAAATACAGTATAACACAGAGGTGAAAAAAAAAGAAAAAATATGGAGATAACATATTACAACTAAGAGAAATACAGTGCTGTGGTTAGGATAAATTGTACTATAGTGGGATAACATAGGAGAAGACAGTAGGGAAGGTGCAAGGGGACACATTGGGGAGGGAGGATACAGTGGGAGGAGGGAGCAGCCATAGGCATTGTCAATGTCACAGTGGGGGAGTAGAATAGAACAGAAAGAGTGGAATTGCTTGGGAGTGAAGGGAGAGGGGGAAAGTAGAAAGGATGGGGGGAAGGGAAGTAGGAGAAGAGGGGGGTAGAATATATGTGCGTGGTGAAGTATAGGCTGATGATAGGTAGGGCTGGTTAAATGTAGCAGTCACAGTGGGATAAGTGCATAGTGCAGATCTGTAGGAGATCTGGTGGGCTGGCTATATGTAGCAGTCACAGGAGCTGGCAGCAATGAGATGAAGGGGAAGCTTGGATTTGAACGGGCCAAGCTTTGTCGTAGAGGAGATGTCAGGACTGAGTCCATTTAACCAGCTAGGCCCCCTATGGGCAAAGGATCTTTGGCCCTGGGAGGTGCGGCACTGGGGAACCTGGAGGAGTTGAGTTTCAGATCCCCTGGTGTTACGAGTATTCACGCGTGGCCACAGTAGGGCTTGGACACCGGGAGGTGCGAGGTCCATAGTAACTTTCTTAGCCACTGTGCAGGTTAGATACCTAATGCGATTGGAGAGTTTGAGCCATCCAGTTTGTGCATAAAGGTCACACGTATGAGTCAGACAGTGGGCACCAGAGATGAGCCGACAAGCCTTGTTGAGGGATGTCGATATTCGTCTGAGCGCAATGGCTGTCGCAGAACCGTAGATGATTAGACCGTAATCAATGATGGAGACCACCAAGCTCTGTACAGCTATCCTCAAGGCTTCTAGTGTTAGATGTTGTCTGTGGCAGTATAGCAGGCCTAGTTGCATATTTGCAGCTTTGGCAACACAGTCAATGTGGGATTCATACCATAGGTTTGGGTCCAGAGATATCCCAAGGTATTTAAATGACTGCACCTGCTCAAGGGTGTTTCTGAGGCTAGTTGTAATGGTGAGGGGGTGATGCCTATGCTTGTTGTGAGGGCTGTTGAAAAGCATAACCTTGTTTTTTTTATGGTTTAGGACCAGCTTGTGCCTACTAAACCAGCTTTCAACATCGGCAAAACCTTGCTGAAGATTGTGTTGAAGAGGTTCAGGGTCCTTGTGAGAGGTGAAAATTACTGCGTCGTCGGCATACAGGATGAGCTGCTCAGGACAGGATTGGGGAAGGGTGTTCAGGAAGAGGCAGAATAGTAGGACGCCCAGTATAGACCCCTGGGGGACTCCAGAGTGGACTGGTCTGGCATCAGAGAGAACCCCAGTGATTTTTACCCTTTGTGACTGATTTTCTTGGTAGCTTTTGAGCCAGGCGGTAGTGTCAGGGGAGAGCCCAGAAGACCGGAGCTGTTCAATCAGCAGACGGTGGACAGTGTCAAACGCTTTATGCAGTGTGTTGTGTAGCTGTCCAGTGAATTCCAGTAAAGCAGATGACGTACTGTGACCTTTTCTAAAACCATGTTGTTGAGTACATAGGATGTTGTATTTGTCCAGGAAATCCGTAAGTTGGTCAGCCACTATGCGTTCCAGTGCCTTCGAGAAAGGAGGGAGTATAGAGATCGGACTATAGTTTTCATGGTTGGCCTTATCCCCATTTTTGCGGACTGGTGTAACTGTAGCAGCTTTCCATATGTCTGGGAACTGGCTGAGACTAAGGGAGAGGTTGAAAATTTGAGTAAGTGGACCTAGGACCTCACCAAGGGTGAGAGATTGTAGTTTGAGGTCCAGCGAGTCCCCACTAGTTCTTGACTTGGATATTGCTTTGGTGATATACTTGTGGACTTCATGCTTCTTGATATTTTTTGAAATAGAAAGGCAGGTGATTGGAAGGAGTGGGATAGCTACATGGCGGGTGATTGGGAGGAGTGGGAGAGCTACAGGGAGTAGCAGAGTCTGGAGCCAGGAAAAAGTCCATGGGGAGAACACTACTTAGGTCAGTGAACGCATTATTGAAAGTGTTAGCAAATGACCAGGGGATCAAGAGTGATTGACACATCAACATTTAGCATCATTGGTGAGGATTTAGGCTGCTTCCTCGTGACTTCTTTGATGTTCTTCCAAAACTCACTCCCGTTTCCCCAGGTATTAGAGAGAGCTTCTCTGTAGAGCATGCTTTTCTTTAGTCTAATGGATTTCGTGCAGTTGTTTCAGGCACGTTTGTGATTCTGTATGTCGGATTGAGTACCAGAGGCCCTAGCCAGAGCCCAGAAGTGGTCCCTTGATTTCAGCTGTGCCAAAAGCTCACCGGTTAGCCAGGGGTTGCTTAGTGCTTTCACTTTTCACTTTTTGAGCGGGGAGTAGGAGTCGCAGGCAGCATTGAAGGAGGAAACAAAGTAGTTGAGGGCTGAGTTAACATCTGTGGCTTTGTAGATGGGGGAACAATCATACTGACTGAGGCAGGATTTAAGATGATTCAGCCGACCATGAGGGAGAATTCTGCTGGTGATGACTTTAGGCGGGGGCTTGCAGAATTTGTTTGACCATTCACAGATAACGGGAATGGTCGCTAAAAGAGTCAGGGAGCACGGAGGTGTTGGAGATATGAGAAGAATGACTGGTCAGGACCCAGTCCAGCAGTGTACTAGGCCCAGTTTTATAGTTTATTCTTGTGGAGGAGAGTACCATTTGTGAAAGGTTTGCTGCCGAGATGGCATCCCTATAAGCACCTGCATCAGAGGCAAGCCAGTTTATATTAAAGTTGCCTAGGATGATTGTCTCAGAGCCTATTGGCAGGGTTCTGATAAAATTCAGAGTAGTATTGAGGCTTTTCTCTTGGTCTTTTGGAGAGATGTATACAGAGACAATGGTGAGGGCTTTGTTGTGTGCCCCTAGGAGAATTTTAATTGGGAGAATCTGGACTGCAGAGTCATGGAGGGGGGGGGTAGAGATGGGGCACCCCATGAGATAGTCTTTGATGTAGATAGCACAACCCCCTCCTCTTTTGGACACATGATCTAGTCTGTGCACATTGTTCCCTGGAAGTTCAATTGCCATGTCTGGAATTTTGAGTGTTAGCCAAGTTTCAACAACTGAGAGGATATCAGGTTTGTGTTGGTTAGCAAAGATTCGGCACTTTGCTATGCCTGAGATGAGCTCAGAAGCCCAGAAAGGCACCGAGAGGTACAGAGAAAAGAAGGGCCAATCAGGAACAGAGGCGAAAAATAGGAGTCCAATCAGGGGAGAAAGCGCTGAGCAGGAGCCAATCGCAGCTGCTCACGGCTTCCCCAGCCCGGGCTGTAGGCTTACCCGGCTTAGCTGGATGCAAACCTGAATACTTCTCCTTTATTTAAGTTGACTGGGGGGAAAAATGAAATGAAAACTCCTGTATTTAATTTTGTGTAATTCCAGACAGTGACCATCAAGCTGCACCAGGATTGGTGGGCTCGGGGGCTCAGAGGAGACGGGAAGCTGCAGGTTTGGATATCCTGTGTCTGGTAGCCAGAGATTTGGGGGAAATCCAGCTCACAGAAGTAGAGATCGAGGGTGCATGGTGTGATGAAGCCGTCGAGGGGTAGGACAACTGCTTTCCTATCTTTATTTCGGGTGCACTAGTTGGAGATGTTTCGCATTGTAGTAATCCTTTTTCCCCCTGGAACATCTGCAATGATAAATTATGCCCCTTTGACAGAGGGGGAAGGGGGGTTACATATAAAGAGCCAGCTGAGAGTGAATTCAGTTTTAGTACCAGTATTTTATCTTCCCCGCCACTGTACTTTAGAGGTCAGATGCCTGAACAGGTCACTTCCCTCAATTAATCAACTGGATTTAAGTTTGTTCTACTATGGCTAAAGCACACACTATGGTGTATTCACAAAATCATCCTACTTTTATACTGCAACAGAAGAGGAACTTCTCTGAGCGGGAACATTGAGAAATGACAAGGCTGGGTTTCTCCCTAGTAGTAGCCTCCTAGCATAAACAAGGGGAACACAGTGGCACAACAATCCTTATACCTAAGCAAATCCTATTCCAACGCTCAGTGACTTATACTGACCCTCGGGGCCATCTGGTCATGGTAATGGGGCAATATATGGGCAGAGAAATTACTTAAGCCAGCCTTTATATTCTCAGTGGAGGGGATACACCAATAGTCCAATCACTTCTTAATGCCATCCTACAACACCAAATCGATTGTTAATAATAGTGGGAGATTATAATATGATTTTTAATAAGCAAGTTACCACTAATCTCTCTCCTCCAAGGGAAATGGGGGCACAGAAGAGGGGGCGCTGTATTCTTAAGGAAAGTGGTTGGATTGATATCTGATGCTTCCTCCCAACCCCCACCCAGTGTCAATACACTCATTACTCCTGCCCTCACAGGATTTATACCAGGATTGATTTGTTTCATATCCTTATCAAGCATAAAGGCCTAATGCAGAGTTGTGATATCAAACCTGTCTACTATCTGATCATACCTCACTAGTCCTCACCATAGGTTGGGGACCTACCCAAGGCATCACTCTTTGGTACCTCAACAACTCACTTTTCAATTCTCCAGACTGTCAATAAATTTATCAGGGAGAAAATACAGCAAATTTGGCAGGAGAATTCCTCAATGGACATGTCCAAGGCAATTCTCTGGTACACTTTAAAAAGCATATTAAGAGGTGAACTTATCAGCTATGCCTCTCAAATAAAAAGCAATGGGAGGAAAAATGTTGCTCTCTCCAAACCCAGTTGGCAGACCCTCAGCACCTACATGCACTCAGGGACACCTCCCAAGAACCTCATATTCTTAAATTGCAAAAAGAGCTACAAGAAATTTTAAATATTAAAACCAAACTGGTACTCCGCTCCCTGAAAAAGAAGTTTTATGAAGGTGGGCACATGCTTCTAAAGTGCTTGCATTCAGACTTAGGCAGTAGGCCATACAGGGAGCTATTACACATACAAGGGAACCTAGGACAGGAAAACTAGTTACAGACAGTCATGTACTAAAGCTACTAGACTGGCTAAGTCCGATTATTTCAACTCCTCATTCCTGACTAACATTAACTCTCCATCTAAATTCTGGAGGGTAGTTCATGCCCTTTTCTCTCCCCCTCCAGTTCTCAAAATAAATAGCTCCCTAGTTTCCGACCATGACTCCGTGGGCAATGAATTTAATGCCTACTAAACCTCGTGCACCATGTCTATTCTAAATTCCCTCTCCCCCTTGCCACCTACTAACTTCAGCCCTTCGCCTCAGCCAGTGCCTACCTCTCTCCTTTTTTACTTTTCTACTGTCTCCTCTGACGAAGCTCTTAGTGCCCTCCTATCCCTCAACCCCTCTAAAGGCTCCACATCAGATGAGCACGATCCTAAACTTCTCTACCTTTCTGCTCCTGCAATTGCTTATCCTATCTCCCTAATCCTTAACCTCTCCTTTATTTCTGCCCAAGTACCCTCATCCTGGAAACACGCTGTACTCCTTCCTCTCCCCAAGGGTGGTGACACATCCACTCTTGGCAACTATCGCCCCATTCCCTCCTACCTACCCTTACCAGACTTCAAGAACATTTAGTTCTCTCTCTCAACTATCACTCTTCCTGTCCAATTCCTCCTTCTTCATCCCCTTCCAATCTTTCCGGAAGAACCACTCAACAACTACCTCCCTCCTCAGGCTTACTGACTCCATCCTTTCAGGGATAGATGATGGCCTGATCACCTTGGCCATCTTTGTCGACCTAGCCAAACTTTACAATACTGTTTCCCATCCCCTGCATCTTGATTCACTCTCTTCAGCTGGCCTTGTTCCGACAGCCACCAACTGGTTTAAATCCTACCTCATTGGCAGGACCCAATCGGTGAGAATCCTTGATTTCATCTCCTCTCCGCTCCCCATCAACACTGACGTCCCCCAGGATCAGTGCTTGGTCCCCTACTCTTCTCCATTTTCCTTAAAGATCTTCCCACAGCCTGCTCATCCTCATCTATTCACATGTACGCTGACAATACTGTTTTATACAGTTCCTGCAAAAACCCTGCTGCTGTGGAAACTAGCTTACAGCATGACTTCAACCAAGTTCAGCTCTGGTTTGCTTCTCACCAGCTTTTTCTAAACACCAAGAAGACAGTCTTAATTACCTTTAGCACCAGGCAGAGACTCTCTAGGCTCCCAGCCCTACCCACCTTCCACAACCTTGACGGGACCATCCTGGAGGACACCTCCTCATTTAGATATCTGGGGGTTTGGCTGGACCAGCACCTCAACTTCTCTGTGCATATCGATGCTATCCTGAAGAAAATGCTCCCCAAGCTTGGTGCTCTGTACAGGAATTGTAGTTGCATCCCGCTGACTACGAGGCATGAAATTGTCCAGAAGATGATACTCCCAATTTTTGACTACTGTGACATAGTCTATGGTGCTGCTCCCAAATCTTCCCTGACCAAGTTGGATACTCTCTTTAACTCCTTCTGCCACTTTTCTCTCGACTCCCCTTCCTGCTCCCACCACTGTGAACTCTATCGCTGTCTAACCTTCCTTCCACTATCTCACAGACATATCTAACACTGTGACAAACTAACCTCCAAATTCTGATTCGGAGTGCTCCCTTCCTCTCTCTCCACTCCTCCTCCTCCTCCCCCCACCCACTCTCCCAGATCTAATGATGCCCACACCTTGAAGGTCCCTCACTGCTCCACCCTCATCGGTCAGACTGGTTTCGCCCATCGCTTCCCTAAAATCTGGAATTCCCTCCCCCCTGAATTACGACACTCCTTCTCCAACTACTCCCTTACCTCTGCCCTACACAATTACCTCTCTCTCAGCTGTTCCTGCTTTAACCCTCCTTAAATACCTATCCCCAGTTTCTGCCTTCCTTCCCCTGATCCCCTCCCAGCAGGGTTCTCAACATCCTGAAGGGGGAATCAGGAAATGGCTACCCCTTCTCCTCATATTCAGTTCTTGCCTCTCCCCCTCTATTCTCCATCTGCCCTTCTGGGTCACCCATGTGCACAACCAAACCTATCCTTTTTACTCCAACAGCACTTGTGTACTACTTCAAGCCTGCTCCTGGTACACTCATGCACTATAATGGTTCTATCGCAGTATTACTGTTTTGTATGTTTATAAGTTCTTTTGCACGATTTTGGAAATGTATTGTAATTTATCCAATGTTCCACTACTGTTCATTGCACAATACCTTGTGTCCCAACTGTTACATAATCTTACAATGTTGTATTGTTTGTACTACCCACATACTATTGTAACTGATCATCCTTCACAACCCTATGTAACCCCTTCCCCCAAGTCACACCATGAGATGAGTAACTTGTTGTTCAGTGTGCCCTCCTGGTGAAACATTTCAATAAATAAATAAATAAAGATCCCAAGCAGATTCTGGTGATTTTGTACCAATATTACCAGGATCTCTATACTCCGGAACATGCATCTCCACCTTCGAACCTGTCTTGGTATCTTCGTCATCTGTGGCTTCCAACTCTCTCTCCAAATTTAGGACAAACCTTAACTGCCCCAGCTTCCTCAACAGACCTCAAGGATGTAATACAAAATCTGTAGACTTGGAAAAGTCCAGGCCAAGACGGGTACCCCACTGAGTTTTATAAACAATTTCAAGACTCAATACTACTCCCCTGCTAGAGGCATGCCAGGAAATTTATAACAGTTCCCCGCTACCTCTTTCATGGAGCCATGCCATTATTTTGGCTATACCTAAACCTAATAAGGGCAAAACCCTGTGTCACTCCCGTCACCCTATTTCTGTTTTAAATATAGATTACAAAATGTTCACATCTACTGTAGCTAAACGTTTGGATAAGCTCCTGGCTACTTTGATTGATGGAGATCAAATGGGTTTTGTGAGAAGTCAGCAAACACAAGATAACATAAAATGAGTATTGCATATATTACACCATGCCACTCGGTCAAAATCTCCCTTCCTGTTACTAAGCCTGGACACTGAGAAGGTGGTTGACCAGGTGGCATGGCAATTCCTACTTACAGTGATGGAGTAGTAGTAGTAGTAAAACATCTTTATTTATAGAGGCATTTGTCAAGCAAATACACCATAGGGCCACAAGGCCCTATTTTCAAGGTGCTCTGGGGGGGTTAATCCCTGCCGGATGCCTCAAGGTGGCAGCAGAGAGCAGGTTAGGGAAGATGGAGTGGACATAGGAAGTTTGGGGGCCTTTCCAGCCCAGGCACTAGGCCTGGGGCCAGCGGGGGCAGCTAGAAGAACAGGAGAGGAAGGGAAGAAGGGAGCTCGATGGTCCAGCTGGGCCTGTGGGGGGAACCCCTCCCAAAGTTGATACTTTAAAAAGCATATTAAGAGGTGAACTTATTAGTAGAGACCAGTGTTTTTCTTAAATAAGAAATAAGAAAAAGCAAGAAATTCAAGGTATAAAAAGAAATAAAATGAAAACAAGCACATGAAAAAATTTAAAAAAATTGCTTGTATTTTTGGCAAAAATTAAATTGATGCTTGCAGCAGTTGTTGTTTAGGCTCTGTTGTTACCCCAGAGGCAGTCCTCAAAGAAGCAGCAGCGGAATTGTCTGATTCACAAAACCTTTCAAGACCATAGCATAATGTTGCTTAATACTATGTAGTGTACTAGGAATGTGATATCTAGTGTGTATAAGATCATTCTGATGTATTTTATGGATGTAAATGTGATAAAAATAAAATTACATGTTCAATGTATAAAAAGAAATAACAAGAAATTCCAGAAAAATAAAAATAAAAATTATAAAAATAAAAAGAATTTCGAGGGGCTCTATTTATCAGCTATGCCCCTCAAATACAAAGCAATGGGAGGAAAAATGTTTCTCTCTCCAAACCTAGTTGGCAGACCCTCAGCACCTACATGCACTCAGGGACACCTTCCACCTACTTTCACTAAGGTATTGCGGGCCCTATATGCCTCACTGCAGGCATATGTACAGTAGAGTATGTTAAAGTGAATTGGTGACTCTCCTCCCAATTTTCTTTACATGGGGCACACACGGATGCCCCTTATCCTTGTTATTATTTGCCTTATATTTGGAACCATTAGCACAGCCCATTAGACAACACCCACGTATTGATGTACAGTACCTATGATAGTGAACCAGAGACAATATCTGGCCCTATATGCCAATGATTTACTTATATATCTGCAAAACCCTGACATTCCTCTCCCCCTTGACAGACACTTCTAGAATTTGGGACCCTGTCTGTCTATAAATTAAATACTACTAAAACAGAGGTCCTCCAAATTCATTACACACCTAGTCCCCACATCTAACAATCTTTCCAGTTTAAATGGTACCTCCCTGCACTGAAATACCTTGAAGTATATTTTATCAATCGAAAATGATCAAGTGCAGTTCATAAATTATGACTCTGTAATACAACAGTTCCTGAAGGACATAGATACTTGCAGAACTATTCCACTTTCACTCATACAAAGGATAGACAGCATACGTATGATACTTCTGTCCAGATTTTCATATCTCACACAGACCCCCCAGCCCAGATGTTTCGGAAATGGGACCACATGCTTTCTCAGGTCATCTAGAATAGGACATGCACTCATATTAAGTTTGTCATTTTACAAAGGGCCAAGTCAAAGGGAGGTCAGGTATTACCATATTTTGTGATCCAGCATACGGCTGTGCAATTACACATGACCGTGTACTGGTTTACACCAGGATATGTAGCTCACTGGAAATTGTTGGAGCTTCTGGAAGAAAATCTATTACCCCCTACATCTACTTTATTGGCACAGCCGCATCTTTCCCCTGACAACCTTACAAACAACCCTTATACCTAAACCACCCTCTCCCACTGGTTCAAAACATTTTCATTAAGTGCCCTGCAGAATTCCAGGTTCCTGGTTACTCCACTGGCTCATAACACCTTATTCCCTCTGGCAGATCAGGATCATGCCTACCAAAGATATGAAATGGATATGTCCTTCCAGTTTCTCTGTGGGAGAGAGATATTTCATATCACGGAATTTTAGGCACAATATGACCTACCGCTGTATTTAGGTGGTCTAATATTTGACACTCTGCCTGCAGGTGTGGCCCCCGGAACAAGATATACCCTTACTTATCCAACTTTTTATTAAGGTGTTCAGGGGAGAGGTGTTCACATAACTCAGCTCACAAATATGTCAGGCATTAATGCAGTTGCTGGGGGATGTTGATTATATTAGAATCTGATGGCAAAATGACTTACAAGTACAAATAACATCTCAGGAATGGGAAAGGCATCTTGCAAATCTGCAAAAGATGATCTCATCTTATTTGTTGAACAAATTCTCCTAGGAGACCAGTGTGTGTGTGTGTGTGTGTGTGTGTGCATGTGTGTGTGTTTTCAGATGCCACATACCATAGCAAAATTTAAGTCAGAATTAACTGCAACATACTGGCGTGAATGTGGAACCACCCCAGCAACTCACAGCCATGTCTTTTGAGACTGCCTCTTCTTCATTCCTTTTGGGGACTAACTAACAGTGACACTAAAGGCTATATTTGGAGGGGGAGTTCCACCTGGCAGACCGAATGGTTATCTTTTTATATATTCCAGAAGGGTTCAAAGGGCCAAGTACTAGGAAATTATTATATGAAGGAGAGAGAGCTTAATTGGGGGTGTGGCTTAGACACCATAAAAGCAGGTGACTCAAATTACAACTTCCTGTTGCTAGTCTTCTTGTAGAGCAGAAAGCAGCTAACTAAAAGAAGCTACATTTTCTTATTAATTTAACACTTATATCTCAGCAGGAGTCAGTGTCTGTTGAGATTAAGTAGACAGATACTTTATTAGAAGTAGAAAGGGTCTTATTTAGGGTTAAAAAAAGAAAAGAAAGAAAGTCAGTGTGTGTTCTGTGCTGGGAAAGGTACTGTATCAGCTGACTTTGCTAAACCAGTAGGAGGGGGAGAGAGAGAGCTTAATTGGGGGTGTGGCTTAGACACTATAAAAGCAGGTGACTCAAATTACAACTTCCTGTTGCTAGCCTTTCTTCTTACTAATTGCCCTCCATCCCACCTACCCTGATCCAGTTCTACTTTTATAGCCACTGGATTTGACTGTCAACAGGAACTTCCTGTTTGGCAGTAGGAAGGGAAGGGAAGGATCATAGAGAAACATTGGTTTTGTCAACACTAAAGGAAAAAAGTAGCTCACTCTCCCCCCCCAGCTGCTAGTGGTCTGACATTGAGCAAGGAAGAAGGAGGCTACTGAAGAAGATAGGAAGTTGCTGTCCTAGAACAGGAAGGGTGAGAGTTGTAAGGAGAGGGGAGAGTAAGCATACAGAGAAACAGGAGAGGGGACACAAAATAAGACATGATAGGAGTGGTGCAGTGCAATGGCTGTGGGGCGGCAGTGTTCCGGGAGACATTCTGGAGGCTGCGATGCTGCCCTATTTGCAGGCATCTCTCTAGTCTGAGGGAGGAGGTTGCCCATCTCCAGGCTGACCTGGCTAGGATTCGTGAAACCTCCTCCCCCACCCAGGGACCACCAGGGCCAATGCCACTACCTCAGAGGTTGCCAAGAAAGAGGAGAGGCTGGACCAGGGTGGGCTCAGGGAGAAAGAGAGTGGTGGAACAGAGTTGCATCCCTCCAGCTGTACCTCTCCACAATTCATCTGCTCTTCTGGTGGATAGTGATTCCTCTATGGAGGCACCTGCAGTGGAGACCAATGAGGATGCTGGGAACCTTTACAAAGGAGACCCACAGGAGGGTGGTATGGGACCCCACAGTGGAAGAAACAACTCCTGGTGGGGGACTCAATCATTGGGGGTAGAAATGGGGGAGGAAGGGGAGAGGGAGGTAAGGTGCCTTCCTGGCACCATGGCTTGGAGGGACAGGAAGCAAATCCTCAGGATCGTGGGAGGAGCTGCATGAGGGAGGGAGCTGGATGTCATTGTCCACCTAGGGACAAATGACCTGGCTAGGAATGGGATCAGAGCAGTGCAAGAGGAGTTTGTAGAGTTGGGGAGGGGCCTTAGACAAGTAGTGCATATGGTAACCTTCTCGGAGGTGCTGCCTGTCTATGGCAAGGGTGATGCTAGGTCACTTCTCACCAGGGAATTCAATGAATGGTTGAAAAACTGGTGTGGAGCTCAGGGTTTTGGCTTCATTGGGTACTGGGGAGCCATCTGGAGGGATGCAGACCTATACTGGTGTGATGGTCTGCATCTGTCCAGGGGGGAACCAGGATCCTAGGTGAGAGGTTTAAATTCTTCATTGGCAAGCATTTAAACTAGCCAAGGGGGGAGGCACTGAAAAGGAGCAGGGAAATCCCAGCCTCCTCCCACAAAACATGGTAATTAGTGAGGTAAACACCAAGGTAGAGAAGCTATTAGGAGCAGGACAGAGGTAAACATAAAAAGGCAAAGGCAGTAAGGACAGGAATGGGGCCAAAGGGGTAAGGCTATAAAAAGTGGAGGGTGATGAGTACCAATGCCCATAGTCTGTGTAACAAGCTCCCTGAACTAGTGGCCTTGATGGAAGAGGTTGCCTGGATATTGTGGCAGTCACAGAAACATGGTACACAGAGAACCATGACTGGGATGTCAACATACCAGGACACACAATCTCAGGAGGGACAGGGAGGGTAAAGAGGAGGAGGAGGAGGAGTAGCTCTCTATGTAAAGGAAGGGATCAAAGCAACAGAACTAAAGGAGTAAACAGGGAACAGATGAGGCACTCTGGGTCACCCTGGAGACAGAAAATGGCACTACAATCCACATGGGGTTGTATACAGACCCCATTTCAGAGGGAGGAATGGACAAGGAAATGATAGAAGGCTTCCTTAGAATAGCAGAAAAGGGGAGATATTGTTGATGGGGACCTGAATATGCCAGATGTTAACTGAGCACCTTTGCTCAGGCACATCCAAAAGCAGGGTCATTCTTGATGCCCTACAGGGGGCATGCCTCAGACAGCTAGTATTGGAACCCACTCGGGAGGGAGCAATCTTAGACCTGGTACTCTCAAATGGGGACGGAGAAAGAATCTCAGATTTAGAAGTGGGTAGCCATCTGGGAACAAGCAACCACCAAACAGTGTGGTTCATGATAAACACAGCCATACAATTAAGCCATACAAAAGCAAGAGTATTGGACTTTAGGAGGGCTGACTTTGGAAAATGAGAGAGTGCCTCAGAAAAGCACTGCAAACAGGCAGAAGGAGGTGGAGGAACAATGGGGAGTAATCAAAACAGCCATCACAGAGGCAACAAGCCTTTGTGCAAAGCAAATCAACAAAACACAATGAAGGAAGAAACTGCTATGGTTCTCAAAAGAGGTGGCAGGGAAGGTTAAGGAGAAAAGGATAGCATTCAGGAAATATAAGGAAACACAGAAGAAGCAGGACAGATAACTTTATCAGTTAAAGCAGAAAGAGGCAGGGAAGGCAGTCAGAACAGCAAAGGCCCAAACCGAGGAAAGGATAGCCAATTCTGTTAAGAAGGGGGATAAGACCTTTTATAGGTACATTAGGGAGTGAAGAAAGACCAAAGGAGGGATACTGTGGCTTAATAAAGGGGAGGGAATGTGGGTAGAGGGTGACAGCGAAAAAGCAGGGATACAGAACGGATATTTCTGCTCAGTATTCACAAAGGAAGAGGAGGGGGAGGTACCTAAACCAAACAAGAGAAACACTCTGAAGACAGGGGTCGATACCAGTCCATTTACAGAAGAAAGGGTTCTGAAAGAACTAATACAATTGAAGGTGGACAAAGCAATGGGGCCTGATGGGCTTCACCCAAGAATTCTAAAGGAACTAAGGGTAGAACTAGTGACACCAATGACTACTGTCTTTAACAAATCATGGGAGGATGGGGTGGTACCTGAGGACTGGAGGAGGGCAGATGTGATTCCTCTTCACAAAAGTGGGAGCAGGACAGAGACAGGAAACTACAGACCAGTTAGTTTGACCTCAGTGGTAGAGAAAATGATGGAATCGCTTCTGAAGGAAAGAACTGTTGAGTACCTAGAGGCCAGTGGGGCACAGGACCCAAGGCAGCATGGATTCATGATGGGAAGGTTGTGTCAGATGAATCTAATAGATTTCTTTGACTGGGTGACCAAAGTAGTAGACCAGGGAGGGACTGTGTACATGGCCTACCTAGATTTTAGCAAGGCATTTGATACAGTCCCACACAAAAGATTAATACACAAGTTAGCCAGCCTTGGAGTGGGTCCCAAGGTGGTAGCCTGGATAAAAAATTGGCTAGACAACAGGACACAAAGGGTAGTAGTAAATGGAGTACACAGTGAAGAAGTTAGAGTTACTAGCGGGGTACCACCGGGTTCAGTACTGGGACCGGTCCTTTTTAATGTCTTTATAAGTGACATTGCAGAGGAACTGGAAGGAAAAGTATGTCTCTTTGCAGATGACACAAAGATCTGCAACAGGGTTGATACACAAGATGGAGTGGAAAGGATGAGAAGGGACTTGGCAAGGTTGGAGGAATGGTCAAATGTATGGCAGCTCAGATTCAATGCAAAGAAGTGCAAGATAATGCACATGGGAAACAAAAACCCGGGAAGAGTACACAATGGGGGGTGAGATACTGACAACAGTAAAAATGGAAAGGGACCTGGGGTAATTATATCAGATGACCTAAAGGTGGGCAAGCAATGTGAGAAGGCAGTAAGGAAGGCTGGGGGATACTGGGATGCATAGGAAGAGGCATCAATAGTAAAAACAGGAAGTTGTTATCCCTCTGTACAGACAGTTGGTGAGACCCCATCTGGAGTACTGTGTGCAGTTCTGGAGACCCCATCTCCGCAAAGACATAGACAGAGTGGAGGCTGTCCAGAGGAGAACCTAAAAATGGTGCAGGGTCTGCACCAGAAGACATATGAAAGACTAAAGGAGTTCTAATATGTATACCCTTGAGGAAAGAAGGGAGGAGGGGGACATGATAGAAACTTCTCTCAAGCCTCAAGGAATCAACAAAGTCCAAGAGGGTAGCATCTTTCAGAAAAAGAGATGTGCAAGAACAAGGGGACACAATTTGAAGATAGAGGGGGGATGGCTCAGAGGTAATGTGAGGAAGTATTTTTTCACAGAGAGGGTTGTGGATGCATGGAACAGCCTCCCTGAGAAGGTCATGGAGTCAAGAACAGTGGGGAATTCAAGAATACATGGGACAGACATAAGGCAGTCCTAGTGGGAGGTAGGAGGAAGTAAGCTGTTGGTTAACTAGGATCTGCGGCTTATCTGTTACGTAGGAAAATGGGCAGACTAGGTGGGCCAAGCGGTCCTTATCTGCCATCATATTCTATGTTTATATGTTTCTATGTTGGTTGGTAGTTGCAAAAAAGGCAATGACAAAGTTATGGTTAACAAACCAGATACCAACTTTGAAGAATTGGCAGGACATGTGGTCAGTTTATAATATGGAGAAACTGACAGCAAAAGTAAATGATGCAGTTTCTAAAACCAACTTAATTTGGGCCTGCTGGATCTGGTACATGTTAGATGAAAAACTAGACTTTGTGCCTTAATTGGTTTGGCTATAGGACCTGCAACACTTACATTTTATTTAATTATTTATTTATTGAAATATTTCACCAGGAAGGGCAGTCTGAACAACAAGTTGCTCATCTCACGGTGCGTTCTGGGGGAGGGTGGAGGAGGGAGAAGTAGTAACAATTGCAATTTACATATTCACATAAACAAGTGGTACAAGATACAATACAGTCTGGTAAAAGCAAGTTCATACAGTGAATGCAATGAGAGGAGTGATAAATGGATTAGAACAAAAATTGTAACTGTTTTCAATTTTAAACATTCAGTCAGCCACACAGTCAAAAGTGCTCATGAATAAGGACAGCCCTAGTATGGAAGTGCAGGGGTTAGTTGCTATGGAGGGTAAAGAATGAGGGTGTCAGAGAAGGACTTACATTGGCAAGGACCTGGAGGGAAGAAGTAGAACAGAAGAGGGGACTAGGGGAGGGGTAGGGAGTGGGGTCAAATAAGGTAGTTGAAGGTAGTATGGGGCAGGGGACTGGAGGGGTGACAAAGTCAAGGAGGGACGGGGATGGGGAGGAAGGGGGAATGGGGTAAGTAGTGTATTGGAAGACTGTGGGGGGCTGAGGAGGGAGGGGGACTGGGGAAGGCAGATTAAAGTTGTGGGATAGGGATTATGGGCAGGAGCAGGTTATCGAAAGAAGTTATTTAGGGCACTGGATAAAGATGCTGGAGAAGAGGAGTGCTGAATTTGATGAGGGAGAGAGTTCCAGAGCTTTGGGAATCTGAGAGAATGCACTTTGTCCTGCATTTGTTAGGCAGCGAGGGACCACCAATGTGCAAGCATCGGAGGACCTAAGGGAGTGAGGGGGGAGGCAGGATGATAGAGAGGAGGAGAGATAGGGTGGGATATTTTTAAACCAGAATTTGGAGATAAATTTGGCACAGTGGGAGAGGCGCCTGTTTGCAAGAGATGGGAAGGACAATGAGTGAGAAAGGTCACAGTGATGCGTAAGGGGTGGTGAGTCCAGGGTGAAATGACAGAAGGAGTTAAAGAGAATGTCCAATCTGGTTAAGGAGGAGCTGGGAGCAGCACTGTAGACCACACTGCAGTAGTCAAATATGGGGAGGATCCTTCTGGATGAGCTCATGCCTAGCCAGTAGCAGAATACAGCTACAGTTCCTATAAAGGGCACCAAGCTTGGGGCGCAGATTTTTTAGGATGTTGTCTATATGTCCAGAAAAGTTGAGGTGTTGGCCAAGCCAAATCCCAAGATATCTAAAAGAGGATGTGTCCTCAAGGGTTGTCCCATCAGTGGTGTGGAAGGAAGGCATGGTTGGTAGCCGTGAGAGTCTCTGCCTTGTGCCAAAGGTCATGGAGACAGTCTTCTTAGCATTTAGGAATAGTTGACGAGAGCTGAGCCAGTGCTGAAGCTTATTGAAGTCTAGCTGAAGTCTGGCTGCTACATCAGAGAGGATCGGCAGCTGGCAAAAAGGACTGTGTCATCCGCATACATGTAGATGGAAGATGAGGTACAGACAGATGGTAGTTCATTAAGGAATACAGAAAAGAGCAAAGGGCCAAGCACTCAGCCCTGAGGGATTCGGGTGTTTATTGTTGTTGGGGTGGGGAGATGGAGTCAGCTATGCGTACTGATTGAGTCCTACCTGTAAGGTAGGCCTGGAACCAGTTGGTGGCTGAGTCAGAAAGGCCAGCTGATGTAAGATTGTCAAGGAGGAGTGAGTGGGAGACCATGTTGAAAGCCTTGGCAAGGTCGAAGAAGATGGCCAATGTGACTTGCCCTTGTCCATCCCTGAGAGGATGGAGTCAGTGTGTTTAAGTAGAGAGGTGGTGGTAGAGTGATTCTTCTGAAAACCAGATTAGAAAGGGGTGAAAAAGGAGGTGTCATGGAGAAAAGAGGAGATTTGGCAGAGTACCAGGAGTTCCTGTAATTTAGCAAGGGTGGAGAGTAGGGAAATAGGCCAATAATTTCCTGTGGATGAAGGGTCACCCTCCCTTAGGAAGGGGTAAAACAGTGGTGTGTTTCCAGCTGGATGGGATAGTGCCTGTTGAGAAGGAAAGATTTAGGAGTGTGGACAGTGGCTGCACAATTGCTGGGGTAGAGAGAGAGAGCAGTTCGGGATCGAGACCATCAGGGGTGTAACCTTTTGAGGAGTTAAGGGATAGGCGTGCATTTAGTGTGTCAGTTTAGGAGACGTTAGTGAAGGTAAACAGGGGAGCATTTGATTGGGGTGATTTTTTGTTGTACTATTAATGCTGTTAGTGATGGACGGGAGTGGAGGGAGGACAGGAGGGTTGCAGCACAGGACATAAAATAGCAGTTAACAGTCTCTGCGATGGATGCATGGTCAGCAGTGAGACAGCCGTTAATGTTTATAACCGGGGTAGGGGGATGTGACGAGGGATAGAAGAGGGAGTTTACTACTTTCCAGAATTTAGAAGGGTTGTTTATATTAGTGCTAAAATTTGTGCCGAAGTGTTCAGCCTTTGCTAGCCTAATAGCTTTTGTACAGGAATTTCGAAGTGACTGATATCTTATGAGGTCATTTGGGTGGTTTGTGGCCTTGTATTTCCTACAGGCTAGATCACAGGCCTTTTGGCATATTAGTAATTCTGGGGTTACCCAGGGGAGATGGTTGCCACGAACACGGGACTTTTTAGGAGTAAGTGGCGGTTCCAGATGGAAAGGAATTTGTTTTTGAAGTACTCAAAGGTGGTGTCAATGGTATTAGCTGTGCTTATCGGAGCCCAATCAGTGTGGGCCATGTCAAGGAGAAGAGTTGTTAGGCCCATGGACTTATAGGATCGAATTAGCAAGGTTTTGTATGGGATTTTGGGCCGATGGATTTTACAGACAAGGAAGATGATATGATGATCACTAACTGCATTGGGGAGAAGCCCAGACTGTAGGGTCATGTGAGGGTGGGAGGTTAGTGCCCAATAGATGAGGGAATGGTTATTTGATTTATGGTTGAGTCGAGTGGGCTCAAGAATTAGTTGGGTTAAGTTTTGGGCTGCGACAACGTTGTGAACTTTGTTTAGGGATTGGGACAGCCAATTGAGACTGATGTCACCCATAACAAACAGTTCACCCGAGTGAGTAAGGGAGACTAGGTGAGTTAGGAGATCCATAGCAACAGTGGAGGGGAGGCCAGGGTGGCAGTAGACTCTGGCTACAAAGATGGGGATAGTGAAGGGAAGGGTGATTTTTATAGTAAGTGCTTCATAGGCTGAAGGTAGGGAGTTAGATAAAATGGTGGTGAATTGTAGTGAGGTGGAGGCATACTTCGCTACGCCTCCACCTGTACCTGTTCAGTCTTGCTGAGCAATTGTATAGCCAGGTAAGGAGACGGCTTGGTCAGGGATTTTATTGCTGAGCCAGGTTTCAGAAATAATGATAACATTGGGGGCTAGAGAAACTACTAGAGGTTGTAGTAGGACAAGTGTAGGCAGAAGACTGAATATTTAGGTGAATAATTCTGAGGCCATTTGGGAGGGTTGATGGGTTATTTATGGGGTGATCTGGGTGGTGTTGGAAGCTAAGGCATTGGTGGAGGGAGGGCCAGGGTTAGGGTGTATATCTTCTGACGTGAAGAGTAGTAGTGCTGTTATTAAGTAGTGTAGTTTTTGACTTTTGTTCCAGGGTAGAGAGGTTGTAGAGAAAGAGGTACAATGGGAGTAGTAAGCGGGAATATGAGAGAACGTGAGAGTGCGCAGAGTGGCAACAAGGTTAGGTACAGACATTACAGTGACACAAGGGAGAATTGGGAAGTGAGCCCATTTATAGAAGCAGGGCAAAGGCGTAATTGTGTAAGCGTATGTGTAGGTTAGAAGGGAGAGGGAGTAGGGCACAGCTGGTCCAAAAAGGTTAGTGGCATGGGGGCTAGGTAAGGTGAGAATAGGGAGAAATAACAGGAGTTAGTATGGTGTAGATGAAGGCATTATAAATCAAATCAAATAAAATAAAATTTTATTTTATAAAGCGCTTTTCAAAAAGCCAAAGCGCATATACAGTATAAAGCAGGTATATGTTATCAGTTCAAGTGTGGGAGGAGAAATGTTAACAGTAGGAGTCAATAAGCAGTAATTTTGGGAACGTGGTAGTAGAGCACCCCTAGTGGCCAGTTGGTATAAGGAGCTAATGGAGAAGATGACACTTTAATTAATTCAGTGCCACCACAATCATCATGTGACATTAAGGAGCTATATAAGTGGTGGGTGCAGAGCCAGCTCAAAGCACCAGAGGGTTTCTTTAACATAGCACAACTTATACTTTATAGTGGGAAGACAGGGGCTGTAAGAGCCCAATCTCGCCAAATAGTAAGCAGCAGAGGAAGGCACCAAGATTTAAAAGTTGTATGCAGCACCCAGTGAATTATTGTTTGGCTTCTCTGGAATGCTCTGCAGGACAGTTGGTGGTCCATACCTGGGGAGTTTTGGGCTCCTCGGCTGGGCCGAACCCCGAAAGGAGTGGTTCAGCAGAGTAGTTCTGAGCCGCAGGGGCTCATCGAGGAGGTCCGGCCCAATCAAGGGCAAGTTAGAAGGAGGGAGCCTGGGATGTTTCAGGCTCCTCGGCTGGGCCAAACCTCAAGAGGAGTGGTTCGGCAGAGTAGTTCTGAGATGCATTTATTAAATAATGGACATATGGCAATACAGAATTTCAAGTTATCCCCAGATGCCCACTGTTTCTATATTGTTGTGTTGTTCTTGTATTGCGATACATGTGTCAAAATTAAAACTTTCAATAAACACAGAAACAAAAAAATGCAAACTGTGTCTTACTTTTTACGACAGTGGGCAGAGCCAACAGAAGTATTGCATGTACAAAAGGAGTGATGTCATGTTTTCTGACCATGGAACTGACTGAAGGTGTAAATAGTCTCCTCCGCCTTATCCTCCTCCAAGAAATATTTTCCACCCTCAAATAAATACGCTTTCATGTTAGTCAATGGTTGCAGGGTACTATTTTCTTTTTTAAATGGGTGGTACAAGAACTGGAACCTGAGTAGTGGGAGGCAGCATTGTTTTTTGGGAGGAAGTAAGATCCAACCCGCCTCCACCAAGAAGCTCCTAAAGATCCAGCCCACCTTTTTTTTTTATTCATGTGGGAGGGGCATGAGGTGGATCCTATCATGCTGAAAGAAGAACAAGTCTGTAGAGTCCCTGCATTTTGTTAAGGACTAGGAGAACAGATAATACTTAATGCATTCAAACTGACTTAAAAACCCTTGGAACAAATGATTATCAGAGTCACCTGGTGTCTCAAAAGGAAAGACTCAGCTTTCAGGTATTTCTTAAACATTTATATACTAAAAACAAAGTTCGGCTTTTGGGATTAACAATATTTATTTACCATATTCTATCTATCTATATATATATATATATATAGTTTGTCTTTTTAGTAGTTTCAACCCTTGAAAGCATTGGTGTTAGTAATACATTTAGAAATACATTTTTAATTGTCTTTACAGATAAATCACGCAGGTTCATGTACTTGGTAAACACAGTCTGTGATGAAATGTATTTTACTTTTTTCCTGGCTCAGTTTCTGTCAGTGAAAAGAAAGGCTGGAACATCTATCAGAACTGCCATCCACCTGGACAAGCTATTTATCTCTCATTTACACAAATGTAATTTCATATTTTTACCATGAGGGAAGCAAGAAGATGAACCAGCATGTTTAACAAATACATTCATTGACACCTATGAATGAATGGGGATGGTTTTGTCTAACATTCCTGCTGAGTTTATACTCCTTGGAACCTGTCATTCCAGTTTCTGTGCCTGTGTGTATATAGGAAGCTTTAGAGCACTATTTTTCTTCTGGCTTGAGGAGTTAATTGAGACCACAGAAAGTTAACTCATTATCTTCTGGGAGTTATTCTGTGTCAGATTACCAATGGATAGTACAGACATCATAGAAAGCTACTAGAAGTAGAATGGGTTAAATACTTCCGGGAACTAATCTCAAGGCCCTTGGGCCCCCTTCATAATATCTGTCTTAAATATTTAAGATTTTGTTCTACCTTATCATCAAGAATTTTTGATTTGATTCTTTCTTTACTTTTCCAAGTTATATTCCCCGATGTCTATCTAGTCTGACTTGCTGTTGTGCTTCTAGGTCTTTTATTTTCATTTCTAGTTCATTTTGTTTGTGTAGTCATTTCCTCTTCCGTCTTGAGGCTATTTCTATTATTTTCCCCCTTACCATGGCTTTTATTGTGTCCCATAAAACTTTCGGATTCAGGTCTTGTATATTATTATATATGATTGCCTGTTTTAGATGGTCCTTTATTTGCTTTTGAATATCCTTATCTTGTAGCAGGGAGACATTTAGCCTGCAAAAATGAGGTTTTCCTGAGTGTCTATGGCCACCTCTTCTGCTTAACCTTATAAGGATTGCAAATTGCTGCCCTAACCAGCACTTTGTCCTCTCATGATTTAAAAACAGGTAAAACCCACCCCACCCATTTCATCCCACTACATTCCTAACCAGGAATACCATAGGTGGAGTAGATACCTGGATGCCCAGTCAAGCACTCAAATGGATAATAATAGGTTAGTGCGAAGAGTATGCCTTTATACTAGATCCACAGAAAGTTTATGGTGTAAAGAGCTGCTCCCTGGAAAATTACCTGGTTTTGGGGGTGGGGGTTGCCACAAGTGGAATGGGACTTCACGGATGGGGGAGCTCATAACAGCAGAAGTGGCATGTTGGCATTAAAAGCTTAGTGGTATGGATGTAGAAGCACCAGTATTTAAGCATGACTTTGGTAGAGGATTAATTGTGATGGGGGGGGGAGTGAGTTTTGGTATTTTAAATATAATGATTTTCTAAAACTTCAGCTTTTAATGGGTTAGACTTTGTAGCCATCTGTACAGTATATCACTAAGCCACATGCAGTGGGGTATGGGTAAAACCCAGATCACCAGACCCAGGCCAGAGCTGTAAAATCTGGACTGGGCACAGCTTGTGCAAATATTGCTGTTCTGGTGGAGCAGCAATAAAAGATAAACTATGCAATACCCTCAATAACACATCTACCCCAGTTTACATTTACCTGATGCCCATTTTTAGGCCTTATATAGTAATATCTTCCTTCAAGAGAACAGCTTGTAATGAAATGTGGCATTTGGGCATATGCACTTTTATATTATATGGGCCAGATATTCAAAAGGGTTACGCCATGCTCAATAGGGTTGCACCTGTGCAAGTCCAAACTTGCTCCATTCTGTGATATTCAGCAGGAGGCAGTTGCACCACAGAAAACATGCTGAGCAACAGCGCAATGCAAATGAATGCATGCTGAACTGAAGGGGGAGGAACCATGCATAAACTGCAGCCGATATTCAGCTGGTCTGTGCAGAGTTGTCAGGTGCAACCCCCAACCTGCGCCTGCACAACTTTGAGCCAAAAAAAAAAGGCTCAAGTCGAGGGCCACCCGCAGCTGAGCTGCTGCATTGCAGGGCACAACACAGCAGCTGCCACCTGTGGCTGGCCCCCAACCCACTCCCTGTACCCCCCCTGCAGCCCAATCGTGGGCAAAAGAGTGAAAATCCCCACCACCAGCCCCCACCAGCCCGACCACGGGCTGCATTAGTTAAAACAACCCCCACCAATCATCCCTGGTGGTCGGTGGACCGAAACTCCGTTCAGGGATGGTAAGCAGTAAACCCCCCGATAGCCCTGTGGTCCAGTGGACCGAAACTCCTGCTTATGGGATGTATGCAGTAAATACTCCCAACACATCCCTGGTGCCTAGTGTCCCCACCCACCCACCCACGAAGCCCCCACCACCCGCTCCCCCAGCAGCCAAGCGGGTGGCAGCATCCCACCTGCCTGCTGCCCCACCACCCGCCGACTGACTGCCGGTAGGGCTGACGCCCATTGGTGCAGAGCAAGAGCCAATGGCATGCTTCCATACCGCATAAGACAGTCCAGTTTTGTGAATGAATGGGGGGTTGTTTTATACTAATGCAGCCCTGCGTCGGGCTGGTGGGGGGCATTTCTGCTGTTGCCCACGATTGGGCCAGTGGGGGTGGTTGTGGGGCTTTCACTCTTTGCCCACGATCGGGCTGCAGGGGCATCGTTCCCGATGGCTGCTGCCTGGCAGGTGCCAGGCGCAAGTCCTCAGGATCGGCGCACTTGCTACGCGGCAATGGCATGCAAATGGGGATATAAATTACATGCAATGGCCCCCGCGCCTTTGCATGAATTATAGCCCCATTTGCATGTCACCTTTGAATATCGTGATTTTGCACATGGCGCAATGGTACATGCGCCACCGCAGTTGAATGCTCCACTCTGTCAACTTTGTGGTATGCGTTCCATCAGGCGCCTATGCACATGGTTGTGGTTGGGTGATATTCAAAGGAGTTGCTCAATAGCGCAACTCCTTTGAATATCACCCCGGCCACACCCCTGCACAACTATTTTGCGCAGCGCAAGGGCTTGCGCCTAAGAATGGCGCAGTTTGAATATCCAGCCCTATGAATTTTGTGTGTGAACTGTATATCAGTCTCTAAAAAAAAAACAACTATTAAACACATCAAATGTCTTCAAAAACTTGTCTCAACATTGTGTTTATCTTCCACGTTGTCACAACATATAGTTGTCTCAGCAGTGTTTTCAGTTAGGGTACAGTACCTTCACGTATGTGATGGCCTGGTTCTGTTGAGTTGACTGCTATAAGAGTGCATAGAATAAATTGCAAAACATATAGGTAACTGCAATACAGATGGTGGCATTATTTTTAATTATGAACCGGCGATCGTAATTCGAGCAATCTGATTGGCTGACAGCTCTCTAAAGCCGTGATGATATTGAGCTACATCATCACGGCTTTTAAAAAGCTCTGGCAACCAGCCTCCTCACTGAAAAAATTCCCGCTGTTGCCAGCATTCTCCACATCCCTCACGACCTTCGCAAAACTCTCCCGACACAGAAGCTGTCCTACAATGGCATACAACGAGCCATATATTTAAAACAAAAAAAAATAAATCCGTTACTAAACGAGTCGAGCTGACAGAAGTTATCGTCGGTAACTCCTGACTTACTTTCGAAGCAGCACCCGACTCACAGTAACGCGGATTTTCTCTTTGTACCGTAAATAAAACAATCGCCTGCCATTAACACAACAGCTGCAACCATCTCCATTTACTTACTCACCAATGTGCAGTATTTCAGCTGACTCTGACTCGACAGAAACCTCTTCAAAATACCCACAAATCACATCTGCAGCAATGAGAGATGAATTCACAGAGACACAACAGTCCCACCACTGTCAACTACCAGTATCACAGCGCCACCTACTGTCTCAAGAACTATTTTACCAAAATGTCACCCTACACCACCCAAAAACTCATTTTAAAACCTGTTTATTTTACTTTTTTTATTTTTTAAACATTAAAGCCAGTTCATAATAGCAATAAGGCACTCCAGGGTGTGATATATCGTGGGATATCGTCACTTCTCGGGTTGTTGGACGCACTCGGTCTGCGGCCTCGTGCCCAACCACCCGAGGCGTGACAATATCCCACGATATATCACACCCTGTCATGCCTTATTGCTTAATTATACAATGGCGAGGAAAAATGTAAGAAGCTGATTGGCTGCTGACCCATTGAAACAGTGATGTTATTACACAGTAACATCACCGTAGCTTTGGATTTGGATCATTCCTTGCATTTTCTCTTAAGAAATATTTTTTCACACTAACAAAAACATCCTTTAAATTATGTATATAACAACAAGCCATTGTATGGTTACAATAAGGCACTCCAGGGTGTGTGTTATTGTGTAATAACGTCACTCCTGGGATGGTGGAAGCACTTGGCTTCGCCTCTGCTTAAATATACCCTTTCTCAATGTACTGTACTTTGATTCAGTTAGTGTATGCAACAGCCTTCATGTGAACACTCTGGGCTTCTCTTTGACTCCTGATGTCTATTTGCTTTAGCTATTGTATATTGTTTGAACTGCTTTGGTCTTCTTCATGTGGTGCCTGTGTAAATGAGTCTCTGACTCAAAGGTTTGTAAATCTGATATATTTTAAATAAATAAATAAATGTTTATGTTTAAGCCCATGAAACACCCTTATATAGTTAATGCATTCACGGTCGTAGTGGCTCTGCCAGATCTTGTTCCTCCTGCAGCTGCCACCATAAATTAATCCTGTTCCTGCAGCAGTGTCACTCACATGTCGGAATTTGGCAGCAGGAGAAATGTTAGCAGAGCTGACAGCCACAAAACTGGTGACATTTCCCAGGTCATTCCATTAATGGAAGTCAGCTTGGCAGCAGGAAAATGATAATTTATTTCAGTTCACCCAATCCTGTATCAAAACTCAGAAGTCAGTAGTGGTAAGCAGCGATCGGATGTCACAGGTCAGCAGAGAGAGGGGACTATTTTTTTAAACTTAATGTATAAAAGGTAGTTTTTTCATTTGAATTTATAAGGGTTTTCTTCCATTTTTTAAATGTGTTGTGCAGGTCACATTTTCTAAATGCAGTAAAATACTCCAGGGCTCTGTGATTATGGTTAATAATCGTACTTCTCTCTTGGGTGTTTGAAGGCACTCAGTTCAAGTGCCTCATGTCTAGCAACACCCTTGAGAACTGTGTGATTATTGACCCGTATTCACACACTCTGTTGTGCATTATTGCATATATATATATATATATATACACACACATATATACTGTATATATATATTTATATTTTTTTTTGAAAAAAAAAATCTCCATTAATGCATCAGTTAGGGTTCATATTACAGTGACAAAGGCATGGAAATTCAGTGTTAGAGTTTCCAACCCTAACACAGCACACCACCACCCCCACCCTCCACACATCAACAGGTGTCAGGGTGTGCCTTGGGGTCATCAGCCCTAACTCTCACCTCATTCCTTGTGTAAGGAAGCTGAGATGGTATAGTGTAGGAGAATGGGGTGAGAGTTAGGGCCAATGACTCCAAGGCACACCCCGATGCCTGTTGGTGCGTGGAGGGTGGGAGTGTGTGTGTTAGGGTTGGGAACCCTAACACTGAATTTACAAACTTTTGTCATTGTAATAGGAACCCTAACTGATGCATTAATGGAGTTTTTTGCAATGAATTTCCTCACTTTTTGAGATAGTGTAATCTTACCCTTATCTGGTTGTGGGAGCGCAAGGCCCTTTGGCCCTGCATGCCCATCAGTCCATAGGGTGTTGTGTGAGGACAGGGCCCTCTGGGCCCTGTGCTCCCATGCATGCATATTGTAACTGTCCCAGATTTCATTGTGTAATTAACCCTCATCTCCCTGTGGAAGCACAGGGCCCTCTGGACCCTGCGCTCCCATGACTGCATAATAGAGGGCCCTGTGCTCCCATTACAGCATAATTATATCCATATGTGGGAGCACAGGGAGGGCCCTGTGCTTCCATCTATCCATAAGTGTAGAGACAGAGTGCAGGGCTAGAGGCATTCCAAGTAACCCTTGTGCTGCAAATGGCACAATATCACAGTAACCATAGGGACATTGGAAGAAATTCCAAGGCAGTTGTAATCAAGGCCTGGTAACCTGCATACCTGCTTAGTAGCTGTGTTTAGCAAAAAAATCTGTATCTCGAAGTGTTTTCGAGATATAGCCGCTGAAATGTACCACGAATGCCACAATATTATCCTAGGGGAGATTTCTAAACTTCAGAATGTTACAACCATGGAACTGATGTAAATTTTATCACCAAACCAAAAAAAGGCACATCTGTGGGGCAAGCCCTTTCTACCCTGCAAATTTCAGCCCAAAAGTCCTATTTATTTCCAGTGAAGTGGCAAAGAAACAGCAATTTGTTTAAAGCAGTGTCACAAATTTGTGAAAGATTCACAAATTTTGTGAACATTTTTGTGAAAGTGTCACAATCTTCACAGCACTACGTTTGGGAAAGTGTCACAATTTGCAAAAGTTTCACAAAAGTAGTGTCACAAATTTGCAACACTTCCAATGGCCAAATTAAATAAACATATTTCCAGGCATTATTTTTAAATTCTAATGCCAGTATCATGTTCCTCGGGCCCCGACTAGGTAAACACAACTGTTGGTGTTTACAAAGGGGCAGTATTTTTTGAATTACAGTGCTTTTTACCCATTGTTAACTGAAAACAAGATGGCAGCTGCACACTACTGAACCCATCTGTGGCAGTAAAAATTGCTTTCGTGAAAACAAAACGTGCTTTTGAGCCATACATATATTTTTTCCCATAGGCTGTAATGGAAAATTTTAAAGTTGTGTAGCTTTTGAACAGATTAATATTTTTTCACCAACCCTTCAAAAGTCACATCACTGGCCTAGACCCCATATTCCCAAACAATTTCAGATCAGACCCCCAAACTGTTTCAGACTTATGGAGGAGCAAAGAATTTGCACCTGAATGGTAAATATCACATTTTTTGGCACTCACAGCTCCACAACCACATCACCGACCAAAACGAAGCTTGCCAGATCCAGAGATCTATGGTACCCGACAGCACATGCAAAATTTCAGGTGAATTAGTCAAACGGTTACAAAGTTATTAAAGTGCAGAATTTGGGGTTTAACATAGAAGTGGCCATGCAACCCTAACTATAGTGGCACTACTATCATCATATATATATATATATATATATATATATATATACATACACATAGATATAGATAGATAGATAGATACATATGCATATATATATATATATACACATATATATATATATATATATATATATATATATATATATATATATATATTGATAGTGTGTGTGTGTGTATGTATGTTTGTATGTGTAAATATGTTAAAACCTTAAACTTTGGAATATGGGCTTTTGCATGCAATTGCTGAGGACGGCAAGTCCTTAGGTGGGGAGAGTGTAACCCCCCAGTGAATTACAATGCTTTTAAGAATTCTTGCTGGCTCAGACATTAAAGGAATACATTGCTCCTGATGATGATGACACTGCCTTTGCAGAGACTGGGCTGGGCGTCACTAATCTGCCTCCTGGCTGCCCCAGACATAAGCGGCACAAATACAAGACTGGTTCAGAGTGTGAAAATATGTTTGGACTTTGTGCTTTTCATGAGTTGGGACTTTTGGGGGAACTGCAATTGGGACTATAAATCAGTAGACATGTTGCCATCCTTTGACCCATCTATGCAGGGTGATGGGGCTGTGTGTTGATGCATCAGCCAATCAGAACCATTTGCTAATTCCAGGGGCTACAGAGACTCATAGACTACAGATGAACATAATTCAGACACTTACTGAACTACCAGTTTTATTTCATGTGCCAGAAATGCCAGGATTGCACATTCTGATTGACAGCTTGAATGGAAGCATCACATTTGTTGCTGCCCCTGTGAAGGGCATGAGTTGAGCTGCCCTCAAGGCATCTCAATGGGAGAACTTAGGGGTACAGGATCACTGCCCAGGACCCAAGAATTGTGCTGCAACAGACTGTGCATCTGTTACTGATGAAAGATGAGATCAAACAAATTTCCTGTCTGGTTAGAAGGAAAGCATTCTCATGCTAGCCAGCATGCCATTGATGCTGAGCTTCATCAGCACAGATCCAGAGAGAAAGAAAGTAAGACAGAGAGAGAGAAAGGTGAACTACCATCCATGACTGCCACAGGATTCAGCAGCAGCTGCCATAGCCTGGTATCAGGTTATTACCAACCAGAGGGTTCTGGATGTCTAGACATGGGATTCAGAGCAGATCAGCTGTAGTCTAATAGACAGGAGGATAGCTGTACCTCTAATAAACATCACCTGTGCAGATGCTCTGTGACAGACAGAAAGAGAGGAGTAAGAGATCAAAACTGCCTTACTGTCTGAGAGGGGTCTCCACAATCTTAGATGCCAGGGCCTGCAAAAGCAAGAGAGAAATCCCTATGCAACACTACCATGAGTAAAACAGAGCTTGCCCCAGCTACAGAGAAATTACACATTAGGTGGAAAATGTTTAAATGGATTCAGACAACTGGCAGAGGAGTTACAAATACAAAGGGCTGGCAATATAGCTTAGAGGTTAGAGTAATGATCTGTGAATGAGCTTGGTACATCCAGCTGACTTGGGTTTAATTCCCACAATCTCCTGTTGCATACTGTGTGACTCTGAGGAAGTCACTTAACCACCCCAGTGCTCCCAGATCACCCCGGAAAACAGACACTTGTGCCTAGTGGACCTTACCCGGTTACCAAAGAATAAAAAAAAAAACCTTTGTTTCAGGTTATGCCATTTTTCCTATTGCATGGTCTTTGGGTCTGTGGTTTAACTGAGTTCACTGGAGCATTGCTGCCATCTAATTTGAAGTGCACCAACACTGGCTGACTACATGTGACACCAACCTGACTACACCGATTCAGTGACTGAGTACCCAGTAACTTATTGGGAACTCCCAGAAAGCTTTAACAGGAAAATCCACTGGTATCAGTGGGGAGAGGGTAACACCTCCAGTACAGGAGAGTGAGATCAATACTGTATTGGTCACTGTGGTGTAGGAGTGGGCTACATGCAAGGGCTCTGTGTAGGAGGACATTTTTAAATACAGCCCAGCAGGGGTGTAGCCAGGCATTTCAGATTTGCACACCAACCTGCCATACTGCTACCCCCTTCCCCACTGTTGTTTATGCCTGCCTCCCCACGACTCGAGTCCAAGGTTTCTGGCTCCAGTCAGATGATTCCCACACTAGAACTGCTGTCTATCTGCACTGCTAGTGTGGTGCTAGCTGCCCACTGGTAAATGCTACTGACTGCACCGTGAGTCCAGAACGCAGCAGAAATTTCTTCTCTCTCCCCTCAGGTAGGCAAATTCATTTCACTTGTCACTCCACATGAAGTCTTCATTCTTTCAGCTGCTGAGTCTGTTCTTCCATCTGCTGCTCCTTAGTTCTTTTACTGCTTCTTTTGCTCCCAGTATAATCGAACTAATAGTATGGCTTCTAACTTTGCTTGGACATTTAAACTCACTGCACCAGAACTTCCACCCCCCCACCAGATGCCACAGCCAATCACTATGCAGGCAGACCATGCTAACCTAATTGAGACTTGTAGCTTCAGCGTCCGCAGTCCACTTTGCCACCCCCCCAAAAACAAAGCTGAAAGAGAAAAGAAAAAGCTTGCGAAGCCAAACAAAGGAATTTAAATACGATGGACTACAGAGGGCAGAGCAATGCTGGCCAGCTTGTTTGCTACCCCCTGCTACTAAACTTTGTATGCCATGGCTTACTTGGAGTATCAGTAGCTACACCCTTGCAGCCCAGGAAAGTGTTTACTGTGGCTGTACCTGCATAGAGCATGTGAAGAGCAGTCACTGTCAATGAGTTGAGCCTATGTATGGCAAATGAAGGCCAGTCTCTTACAACCAACTACTTTCTGCTGCCAACTAACCCTCTTATTCCATAAGGTTGCCGCCCAAATAAAGGTGTTTGCTAATAATTATTGTAATATCTGTTTAGAGTATGAGTACATACTTATTGGGGACTGTACTGCCACAGAGTGGGTCAATGGGTGAGGTGACCCCAGTGTAGAAGTGGGTAGGTACAACATAACAAGTGGTTGCACTGAACTGTAATCACTTAAATCATCTTTGGGTGGAGGCACCACACTATTTCTACTATCTGCATATGTAACCCCCCTACAATTGGGGGTTCCTAGAAGCCTTCCCGGAGCTTGCTTGAGTGCTCACTGCTTGGCTGGTGTTCGGCATAAGGCTGCTGAATGGGAGGTTGTGAGTGCTTTTAAAGCCTCCAGTACTGTCTCTTTAAGAGCTGCCTGCTCACAGAGTTGGGGTTTATAAAGGGGGCTGGGGTTTCTGTGCTCGACTCCCACCCTGGGCTACTGGTTAATCGCTCCGTTCCTGCAGTCGCTAGAAGTGCAGGGGGAGCCCATCAGAAAGATGTAATTGTTTCTGTGAAAACCATTAAAGTAATGGTAAAAATGCAGCCTGTCTAACCTGCCTTTCTTGCAGCTGGGACTCTGTGTGCTGTGCCCCACCATTTTGGACCAGGACGTTCTGAAGGGTCCAATAAGGTGCCAGGGGCAGTTAATGTGAAGGATTAAGTGACCAACCAGGATCGGGACTCTAGACTGAGCTGGCTAACCAATGGGGACTTAGCTAGTAATCCTGAGAAGTGAAGTCTGAACAAGGGCACCTTTTTGCACCAATCGAGACATGTCTCATAGCCTGATGTCTGCAGCCCACCTATGGGATCGGGTGGCGCGCGACTGAGAAGGCTGGCCCCAACTGCCTGAAGGGCAGAGGCATTGTGACTGTGAAGGAGAAGGGAGCTCTGAGCTTCTGCGCCACTGAGTGTTCACGCGGGAAGCACGTGAAAGGCCTGAGGCGGCCGTTTTCCATAGCCAGAAAGCTTCGGACTAAATTTGCCGGTGTGCTGTCAGAGGAGGCTGTGTATAAACACAGCTACCTACCAGGCTTCACCTGAAGAGGACTGGAGAATCTGCTGAATTGCACTCGGTCTGTCAGGATGTTGAAGCTGCAGTGTAGCACCCGAAATTCCTGTGAGTTTGTTTGGGTCCTGGAAGCAGCTGCCTGGTATGGTACCCCTCTGTTGTTTTCCATATAAATGTGTGAGGAGGCATTTGAAGCTCGGGCTCAGCCCTGCAAGTGAGGAAAGAGTGGTTCTCTGTTGGAGTTGTGAGTACTGAATCAGGGTAGCTCCCTGTTAAAGGTTACAAACAAAGGCAAAGTTGTTTGTGTTTTGCAGACTGTACCAATTGAGCTTACTGGCTCCACTTGATCTGCTCAGGAATTAAATGCTCATTTGTGTCAGGGCCCCAACCAGCTGCATCGAGGAACTAGCCATTAGGGCTTGGGTACCCATAGACAGTACTTAATAGGTCAGGCCTGTGCACAGAGCCCTAGGTAGTCACATATATATATATATATATTAGCAGTAAGCCAATCACCCTGATTTCCCCCAGTCCTTGTTATCTCCCCTTAAATAAACCAGATTGTTTGTTTTGCAACCATACCCTGGCTGGTTTGTGTGTTACTGGTGATATACTGCACAGTGAACATTTGATAACTGTATCTTACTTTCCAGGGGGTCCCCGGAGTGAGCTGAATGGTTCGAGCCGGGGGGTAAGTGTTCAGGGTGAGAGCCTTGCAATTAAACTGTGTGAGCCACTAGCGGGATGAAAGGGGGGGTTGCAGCAATCCAGAGGGCTGTGACCGAGTCAACCTTGACTGTCCTAACCCCGACCTCTGGGTGGAGGCACCCGTCAACGGATCTGGGCCCCTCACCCTGCCACAACTGAGGCAGGCAGGGGTAGTAGCCCTTGGGATAGCACCCTCTGGGGGTTACAAATTGGAGGCACCACTGGGATTAGCATCCCCTAGTGGCCAAGTGAGTGAAGTGCATAAAAATGGAAAAGCTGACGGGGAAACTGGAAGGGGATATTATGGCAAAAATTAAGTTAGACCCTATTAAGACAATGGTACACAAACTGATGGGGTGAGGCAAAGCCGAAGAGCTGGACTCCCAGAGAATTGTGTTACTATTAGACGTGCCTCTGGGGACCCCAACGGTTGACATTATTTCTACAGCAGAGCGTGTTAAATGTTTGGGCAAAGTGGAGGTGAAGGGGTGTATGGCTGACCTGCTCGATCAGACCCTGCAGGTGCTACTTTTGTGCAGTGTGGCCATCGACCCCGAGAGGGTACCTCCAGTGATTTACCTGGAGGGTGCCCCGCAGGTGTGGAGACTTGTTCATATTTGGAGTGGGTCAGTCACTCCTGGGGTGGTCCCCCCAGACTAATAGTTTTAAAGATAAACTGCTTAAATTGCTGGCTGTGGAGGGGAGGACTACCCAGGAGTTGGTGCAAGCATTGGACCTGTCTAGTGACACCACCCCCCAGGTCTCCCCAGGTGCCTCCCCCTGTCCTCCTAAGAGTTCTATTTTGGCTCCACTGCCCTTAGTGGTCCCCCTATACAGCTCTATTCTTACCGTAGGCTGAAACTTTTTTCTGGCACAGTGCCAGTGCCTTCAGGGGAGGATGACTTGGAAGCGTGGATGGACTACGCCACCCCCTTAGTTCAGGAGTGGCAATGCTCTGAGGGGGGGAAACAAAGTGATTGATGGAGAGTCTGTGGGGCTCCACTTTTGAAGCCATTAGGTTCTTGCGGGCCACTAACCCGGAAGCCACGGCCACAGAGTATCTTTCTGCTTTGGAGGGAGTGTTTGGGAGTACAGAGACTGGGGAAGACTTATTATGGAAATTCAATTCTGCCATGCAATGGAGAAATGAGAAACTGTCCGCCTTTGTCACTAGGGTGGAGCGGGCCTTGCAAAAGGCCTATAGAAAAGGGGGGATCACAGCCACGGCCTTGAACCAGGTCAGGTTAGAACATGTTTTGAAGTCTGCTAGATTTTCTAGTGTGATGTTGTTAAAACTTAAGTTGCATGATAGATGGGCTGCCCCGCCTGAATACTGTCTATTGATGAGGGAAATTACAGAAGTGGAGACGGATGAGGAGGGGTGGGAACCCTATGTGGGGGTTGTGAAACCAAGCTGAACCCCTGAGTCTAGTGCACCCGAACAGACCCACCCTTCAGGAAGGCCTGATGTGTCCCCAGACTTTCAAGGTGATGTGGGGGTGCGTGCTATTTCCTCTGATCCCCAAGTAGAAAGTGAGTTGAGGGCCGAGGTCAGAAATTTTCGAGAGCTGGTGAGGGACTTGAAGCAATCCACTATCCACCCTGTTAGGTCAGGGGAACCTGAGTTATCTAGAAACCAATGCCCTGGCCCAGGGGAACTTCTTCACCCCCCCGGAGGGCACCCAGCAGACAAGGCGCTCCCCTCCCAATAGAGACCCCCGGGACCCCAAGTTTTGTTACCATTGTGGGGAGGATGGACACTTTCAGCCTGAGTGCCAGCTGCCGGAGAATTTAAGGAAGGTCAACAGCAAACTGATCACTTGGCATCGCAGGGCCCATGTCCGACCCCCCAGGAAGAGCTTTGTGACCCAGGCCAATGCCCAAGCAACTGTCAATGTTGTGCCTCCTGAATGGTCTGATGTGGTCGGGCCCTCGATGGAGGCCCCAGTGTGAGTAAATGGGATTCCCACCCGAGCTGTATTAGACAGTGGCTCTCAGGTAACCATCATGTTTCAGGACTGGTATCAGACACACCTACCTGAGGTGCCACTACAACCCTTGGATGGTCTACATGTATGGGGGCTAAGTGACAAGGCTTATCCGTATTTGGGGTATATCTGGATCTGGTTGTCATTTCCTACTTCTGTGGCTGAAGTGGACAAACAAGTGGAAACCTTGGCTTTGGTCTGCCCCCCCACTGGACTGTATGATGGGGTACCCCTGTTGATTGGGACATATGCTCATATGTTTGGATGACTAGCCCAATTGTGTTCAGAAAAGCAAGCATTCAGAACCGGGTGAGCCCTAAGAATACCCGCTGTGATCCAAAAGGCTGTTGAAACTCAGAAGAAGGTTGGCCAGGAGGAACCTGAAGGCCTGGTGGGTGTGGTATGGAAGAAGGATCCGGCACCAGTGACACTTGCCCCGAATGCCCAGTATGTTTTGCAAGGGGAAGTCCGACTGAGAACTGATGTTAAGAATAAGTTGTTGATGTTGGATACACCTGGGAAGGGGAGATTGCCTGAGGGACTGCTGGTCAAACCCAGTATCTTGCCGGCTAGGGCTCATGCTTATGTCGAGAGGGTGATGGTTCAAGTTCATAATGTGTCCGACAAGGAGATTCGAATAAAAAGAGGGTGCACCCTAGCAGGTGTACATTGTGCAGATACTGCAGTGCTGCCCAATAGCAAGGGTTCAAGGAACGATGACAGAGTAACTCCCGACTTGTTTGATTTCGGTGACTCCCCATTGCCTGCTGAATGGAAAGTGAGGATCAGTGAGAAGCTAGCCACCAGAGACCAGGTATTTTCCCTAAAAGAATGGGACATGGGATGTGCGCAAGGGGCTGAGCACCACATCCGGCTGCATGATGACAGGCCTTTTAGAGAGAGATCTCGGCATCTGGCCCCGGCTGACATAGACGATGTGAGGCGGCATTTGCAAGAGATGCTCGCTGCTGGTGTGATACAAGAGTCCAGGGGCCCCTATGCTTCCCCCATCGTAGTAGTGAGGAAAAAGAATGGGGTGGTTCAGATGTGTGTAGATTATCGTTCTTTGAATCGGTGGACCATTCCTGACCAGTATACCATGCCACGTATACAGGACACCTTGGATTGTTTAAATGGCAGTAAGTGGTTCTCTGTGTTAGACCTCCACAGTGGTACTATCAGATCCCGATGGCCCTAGAGGACCAAGAGAAGACTGTATTCATTTGCCCTCTGGGTTTCTATGAGTTCATCCGGATGCCTCAAGGGATTTCAGGTGCCCCGGCTACTTTTCAGCGCCTGATGGAACGTGTTGTGGGGGACATGAATTTGCTCAAGTGTTTGGTCTACTTAGATGATGTCATAGTGTTTGGCCGCTCGTTGGAAGAGCATGAACGCTGATTGTTCAAGGTCCTGGATCAGCTGGAGGACTTTGGTCTCAAGCTATCTATAGACAAGTGTCAATTCTTCCAAACTTCGGTGAAGTACGTGAGCCACATAGTATCCACTGAAGGCATAGAGACTGATCCCAGCAAAGTGGAGGCTTTGACTACTTGGCCTCAGCCAAAGAATTTGAAAGAGTTGCAATGGTTTCTGGGGTTTTGTGGATATTACAGATGGTTTGTCAAAGATTATTCTCAAGTGATCGGCCCCCTCCTCAACCTTACTCAGCGGTACCCTCCCACGCATAAAAAGTATAAGAAAGTTGTGCACTCTGAGACAGAGAAGAAGTATTTTCAGCCAAATGATGTGTTTGGAAACCGCTGGACTACTGAGTGTGAGGAAGCTTTTTATGACATCATATATCAACTTACCCATGCCCCAGTGCTGGCCTGTGCTGACCCGGCCAAGCCGTATGTTCTCCATACTGATGCCAATCTACAAGGATTGGGGGCTGTGTTATATCAGGAGCACTCGAACGGTCTGAGACCTGTAGCTTTTGCCAGCAGAAGTCTGACTCCTTCAGAAAAAAATTATCCAGTGCACAAACTGGAGTTCCTGGCTCTGAAGTGGGCCATTGTTGATCAATTTCATGACTATTTGTATGGTGCCAAAATACTGGTAAAGACTGATAACAATCCTCTGACCTATGTGCAGACCTCAGCCAAGTTGGATGCCACTGGCCATAGGTGGCTCTCTGCATTGGCCACCTACGACTACGCTGTTGAGTACAGAGCAGGCCTAAACCACATAGATGTGGATGCTCTCTCTCGGAGGCCTATGCCACAAACTGACTGGGTCAGGTTGTCAGGACCTGACATAAGAACCCTTTGACAAAAGTTTGACAAGGAGGAACAGGTGTCTCCTGATGCTGTAGACTGCATGGTGGATTGCTTGGGGCCATCCGAGAACTGCATACCTGTTGCTTACTGTCATTTTTCTGCACTAGACACTAGTTTGCTGCCATAATTCAACAATGATAGTCTCCAACGGGCTCAATCCTGAGACTCTATGATAAAAACGGCTGTAGAGGCTTTGCAGGCCGAGAGGGACGTGTCCAAATTGCGTTCCACTGACCTGAGAACTGCCTTGTTATATAAAGAAGGGCCAAAGTTAAAGCTGATTAACCAACTACTATACAGAGAGACTGTGGATAAGGAGGGCCGGGTAGACATACAACAACTGGTGCTGTCCTCCACTTTTAGAGAACTGGTCCTGAGGTCCCTGCATAATCACATGGGGCATCTTGGCATAGACCGAACTCTTGACCTGGTATGGACCCGATTCTACTGGCCAAAAATGAGTGCCAATGTAGAGCAGTATGTCAAGGCTTGTGGCCGCTGTCTGCAAAGAAAAACCCTACCTCAGAGAGCTGCCCCCATGGTCAATATCACTACCAGTGCCCCTGTGGAACTGGTCTGCATTGATTTCCTGATTTTAGAACCAAATCTAAAAAACCTCAGTAACATATTGGTCGTCACTGATCATTTTATCCAGTATGCACAGGCCTTTCCTACTAAAGATCAGAAAGCAATTACGGTGGCTAAAGTACTTGTTGAGAACTTCTTTGTCCACTATGGGGCCCCCCAGAGGATCCATTCTGACCAGGGGAGGGACTTGAGAGCTGCCTGATTAAAGAAATGTTATCTTTGTGGGGAGTACGAAAATCAAGAACCACCCCTACCATCCCCAGGGAGATCCCCAACCTGAAAGATTTAACCGCACATTGCTTGATATGTTGGGCACACTGCAACCCAAAGACAAGCCTAGATGGAGCCAGCAGATTAGCACCCTGGTTCATGCTTATAACTGCACCAAACGTGATGCCACTGGATTCTCCCGGTACAGGCTGATGTTTGGGAGAGAGGCTAGACTGCCAGTGGATGTGTGTTTCAGGGTTTCCCCTGATGGGGTGCAAGCAGAAAACCATCTACAATATGTACAGAAGTTGAAGGCCCGATTGAACCATGCCTACCAACTGGCCCAGATTATGGCTGCTAAACGAAACCTGGCCAACAAGGAGAGGTATGATAAGAAAGTGAAAACAATGGAACTGAGAGAAGGGGATAGAGTGCTATTGAAGAATTTGGAATTGCATGGCAAACATAAGATTGCTGACAGATGGCATCACCTCCCTCATATTGTTGTGGGAAAACTGGCAGATTTACCTGTATATAAAGTGCGCCTGAAAACAATCTAAAAGATGTGAAAACTATACAAAGAAAACCATCTGCTGCCAATCGGGCAAATCCTGATTGAAGCTGAACCTCCCAATGCCTCCCCAGGCCTATGATGATCTGCTGCCAAGAAAAAACAGACCACTTGATTCTTCAGCAAGCTAACTAAGAGGGCCTTGGTCCAAACCCCTCTGATGAACATGATCGCCAATCTGTGTCTGAAGACAATGAAAATAATATTGAATACTATCCCTCTTACGAACTGAGCCAACTGTTTTGGGGCAATCCCCTTGTTAACTCTGGAGATGAGGTTGGGCTTTCTGGACTGCCTGAGCCCCGCGCTTTGTCTCCAGAACCAATGCTTCCAGAGGATGAACTGGCTAGCAGCAAAGCCCAAGGGGTGGGGTCCTTGAGCCTGGCTGAACTGTCTGGCCTGGCTAAACTATCTGACTTTTCAGAAGAAGAAAGTGATGTGGAGGAACAAGCCAGTGATATGCCGGAACCTGAAGAATATTTTGAATGCCCTGATGGTTCCTTCCTAGTGTCTCAACAGTCTCCAGCTGAGCCAAGTAGTGTGGGTCCTGATATAGAGGGTCAGGCCCCCGAAAGTACTATGAGCACTGGGTCCCCTTCCCCTGTGGAGGTTCCCCTACTAATCTCAATGAGGCCGAAACAGAATCGGGGCCTGCAGCAGGGTTTTCCGAGACCCCTAGACGCTCCAGCCGAGAAGTACGGCCTGTAGTAAAGTTGAGTTATGAGTCTCTGGGTCAGCCTGTGGACCTGCCCTTAAATGTGGTCCATAAAGGGGTGTATGTGTCCCCGAGCTCCTTGCCTAAGTTAGCCTTGGGGGATAACTCTAGTCTGTTAGTATTGCCCTTCGAGTGTGGTACCCCTACTCCCAGTTAGCCTGCCCAGTAGCTGAAAGGGAAGGGCCCCTCTTTTCAGGTGTCCCCTGAGAGAGTAATGACCTGATTTAAAAGTAAAAGGTTATGTGTGTGTATGTTGCATAAACCGTAGTAAACTGTAAATACAGTATCCATGCATGTAATCTAAAGTGTGACATAATGTCAATTAAACTGTTGCCTTAAAAGTGATTCTGAGTAACTACTGATGTGGATGCAAGTTTTTTTCCAGGCCAGGAAGGGTGTAACCCCCCTACAATTGGGGGTTCCTAGAAGCCTTCCCGGAGTTTGCTTGAGTGCTCACTGCTTGGCTGGTGTTCGGCATAAGGCTGCTGAATGGGGGGTTGTGAGTGCTTTTAAAGCATCCAGTACTGTCTCTTTAAGAGCTGCCTGCTCGCAGAGTTGGGGTTTGTAAAGGGGGCTGGGGTTTCTGTGCTCGACTCCCGCCCTGGACTACTGGTTAATCGTTCCGTTCCTGCAGTCGCTAGAAGCGCAGGGGGAGCCCATCAGAAAGATGTAATTGTTTCTGTGAAAACCATTAAAGTAATGGTAAAAATGCAGCCTGTCTAACCTGCCTTTCTTGCAGCTGGGACTCTGTGTGATGTGCCCCACCATTTTGGACCAGGATGTTCTGAAGGGTCCAATAAGGTGCCAGGGGCAATTAATGTGAAGGATTAAGCGACCAACCAGGATCGGGACTCTAGACAGAGCCGGCTAACCAATGGGGACTTAGCTAGTAATCCTGGGAAGTGAAGTCTGAACAAGGGTGCCTTTTTCACCAATCGAGACATGTATCATAGCCTGATGTCTGCAGCCCACCTATGGGATCGGGTGGCGCGCGACTGAGAAGGCTGGCCCCAACTGCCTGAAGGGCAAAGGCATTGTGACTGTGAAGGAGAAGGGAGCTCTGAGCTTCTGCACCATTGAGTGTTCATGCAGGAAGCGCGTGAAAGGCCTGAGGTGGCCGTTTTCCATTGCCAGAAAGCTTCGGACTAAATCCGTCGGCGTGCGGTCAGAGGAGGCTGTGTATAAACACAGCTACCTACCAGGCTTCACCTGAAGAGGACTGGAGAATCTGCTGAATCACACTCGGTCTGTCAGGACGTTGAAGCTGCAGTGTAGTGCCCGAAATTGCTGTGAGTTCGTTTGGGTCCTGGAAGCAGCTGCCTGGTATGGTACCCCTCTGTTGTTTTCCATATAAATGTGGGAGGAGGCATTTGAAGCTCAGGCTCAGCCCTGCAAGTGAGGAAAGAGTGGTTCTCTGTTGGAGTTGTGAGTACTGAATCAGGGTAGCTCCCTGTTAAAGGTTACAAACAAAGGCAAAGTCGTTTGTGTATTGCAGACTGTACCAATTGAGCTTACTGGCTCCACTTGATCTGCTCAGGAATTAAATGCTCTGTTTGTGTCAGGGCCCCAACCAGCTGCATCGAGAACTAGCCATTGGGGCTTGGGTACCCATAGACAGTACTTAATAAGGTCAGGCCTGTGCACAGAGCCCTAGGTAGTCTATATATATATATATATATATATATATATATATAGTAAGCCAATCACCCTGATTTCCCGGTCCTTGTTATCCCCTTAAATAAATCAGATTGTTTGTTTTGCAACCGCATCTTGGCTGGTTTGTGGTATTGCGATATACTGCACAGCGAACATTTGATAACTGTATCTTACTTTCCAGGGGGTCCCCGGAGTGAGCTGAATGGTTCGAGCCGGGGGGTAAGTGTTCAGGGTGAGAGCCTTGCAATTAAACTGGGTGAGCCACTAGTGGGATGAAAGGGGAGTTGCAGCAACCCAGAGGGCTGTGACCGAGTCAACCTTGACTGTCCTAACCCCGACCTCTGGGTGGAGGCACCCATCAACGGATCTGGGCCCCTCACCCTGCCACAAGTGAGGCAGGCAGGGGTAGTAGCCCTTGGGATAGCGCCCCTTGGGGGTTACATATACAAACCCTCTCCCTTATTTAAAGGAGACTTATTAAGCCCAGGACCCACACTGACATCTATGGCACCCTGGTGACAAGTACAGTTGCAGAAGCCCATGCCCAGATGGCATCTGGGAGAGTACCTACCTTGCACTTTGACAATGGAAAAAGTCACCACCATCTTAGGAGAGAATTAGACAGAAGCAGCCTAGTGACCAGTCTGATACATTGGTCTTGAACAAATGGAAGATTTATAAGGTGTTATATCCTGGAGCATCTGAGAAAGCGATCATACAGTTTAAAGTGGGGGCTCTACAACAACAGAACTTGGTTATGTGCAATATTAAGGAGCATAGAAGTACTCATCCAAAAGAGGAGGACTTTAAATGACAATATGAAACAGTCAAGCCAGCTCAAAAGGTCAACACCAAAAGAAATGAGTGTTTTACCAGAAAGTAATAGATCAGAGAGGCATCCACCACCACCATAACAACACAATCAGAATGGACTGGAAGGAAAAGTATGCCTCTTTACAGACAACACAAAGATCTGCAACTGGGTTGATACACAAGGGGGTGTGGAAAGGATGAGAAGGGACTTGGCAAGGTCGGAGGAATGGTCAAAAGTATGACAGCTTAAATTCAATGCAAAGAAGTGCAAAGTAATGCACCTGGGAAACAAAAACCCAGGGGAAGAGTGCACAATGGTGGGGGAGGCACTAACAACAACAAAAATGGAAACGGACCTGGGGGTAGTCATGTCAGATGACCTAAAGGTAAGCAAGTAATATGAGTAGGCAGTAAGGAGGGCTGAGGGATACTGAGATGTATAGGGAAAGGCATCACCAGTAGAAAACAGGAAGTTGTTATCCTTCTGTACAGACAGTTGGTGAGACCCCATCTGGAGTACTGTGTGCAGTTCTGGAGACTCCATCTCTGCAAGGACATAGGATGGAGGCAGTCCAAGAGGGCAACTAAAATGGTGCAGGGTCTGCACCAGAGGACATTGAAGAGAGACTAAAGGAGCTTAATATGTATACCCCAGAGGAAAGGAGAGAGAGGGGGACATGATAGAAACTTTCAAGTACCTCAAGAGAATCAGCAAAGTCCAAGAGGGTAGCATCTTTCAGAAAAAGAGATGTGCAAGAACAAGGGGGCACAATTTGAAGATAGAGGGGGGATGGCTTAAGGGCAACGTGAGGAAGTATTTTTTCATGGAGAGGGTGGTGGACACATGGAACATCCTTCTTGAGGAGATCGTGGGGTCAAAAACAGTGGGGGAATTCAAGAATGCACGGGACAAACATAAAGCATTTCTGGTGGGGGTTAGGAAGAAGTATGCTGTGGGTTAACTAGGATCTGCAGCTTATCCAATAGGTAGGGAAATGGGCAGACTGGGTGGGCCAAGCGGTCCCTATCTGCCATCAAAGTCTATGTTTCTATGACTCATCCACTAAAACAGCACCCACCAAGAAAAACAGATGGAGCTGAACCGAGAAACTGTTTGTGATAAGACAGGTCACTTAAGTTATGACTTCTCACCAACAATACAGGTCTGCCAGAAATGAGTGGGACAACCACAATGAGTGGAGGTAATGCTAGTGAATGTTCAGCCAAAAGAAAGAATTACTAGTCATAACTGGGGACAACTTGCAGGTAACATTTGGAGAGAGTGGGATTCAGCCATTGGTTGTCACAAGAACACAGCCACAAAAAGCACAGGAAAGACAAGGAATGCTAAATAAAAAAGGATTGTGGCTCCATCATGTTTGCTTCCTGCCATCCTGGCGGCAGCAGCTTTGAATATCATTTTAAATAATGGGAGATAGCATAGTGTAGAGGTTAGAGCACCAAGCAGTGAACAGTGGAGACCTGGCAGACCTGGGTTTAAATTCCATAACTGCCACTTGTGCCCTGTGTGGCCTTGAGCAAGTCATTAACCTTCTTGTGCTCCTGAGTCATACCTGGAAACCAGACTCAGTGTGCCTTTCCTGGCCCTAAATTCTAAAATATAAAAATAAAATCCTGGCAACTATTGTCAAATTCAAGTGCTACCAGTAAACTTTATGGACATTGGCACAATGGTGAGGAAAACTGCCAGTGGCAGAAATCTCTCAAGCACAGTATGGCTGAGGAACCCAGAAGCATGGAGCTGGTTTTAGAAGAGGTCAAGGACAAAGCTCACTCTTACATCAAAGTGTTTTACCAAAGGGGGCATGGTGCAGTAGAACTGACAATGATGGGATGGCCATGGAAACGCCATGCCTTCGTTTTTGTGAATGCTGTTTCAGAAATCATCAAAACTGACACTATCAAAAATAAAAAACAAAGTTGGTCATCGGTATTTCCAACAGAAATGAAATGTGTCAAGAGAAGACAGATGATAGCTGCAAAGGAGAGAGTGATGGGACTGAAGAAATAGCAGTGAGATGTCAAAAGAGACATAAGATGAGCAGCCCTTAGGCACTGTGCTTGATACCGAACCGAAAGATATTCCTTACTAGTGATGGGAGAACCTCAAAAGGTTCTAAGGTTCTAAAAAGTTCTGATAACCAAAAAAAGGTTTGAATAGTTATCCAAACCTTTTAGAACCTTTATGTTTTATGGTAAACATATGTTAAAAATCATTTTAAACAGCTTTTAATCAACATATCTGTACAAAAAGGCACTTAAGCCACTGTTTAGTAGTAATAAACAGCATGATTAGTGAAATGAGATGAGAAGGAGTGAATGATGTGACTGGGTGTTCCTACTGGATGTGCCAGCGCTGTAATATGTACATGCTGAACCTCACAACCGGCACCCACCTCCAAGATGATGATGATGATGATTTTGTCCGAAGGCAGGCAAGTCCCAGAACTCTGTCCAGCCTTTATATAGCTTAATAGTTACAGCACCAGTGTGAGCCAGAATAATAGCAGTTAGCAGACCTGTGTGTGTGTATTAAACTCTGACAGCCACTCACCACATGCATACTGTATGTGTGATTTGAACTCCCAGAACACTTTCTAACCACTCTTCTGTTTCTGACATTTAAGAAAGTAATACTGTATATAATATAGTTAATAACAGTAGTGACTTCTATTTCTCAACAGACACCACTGTGAATGTCTCCCAAGTAAGATTAATGAACAAGCCAGCTTGCCCTGTGGTGCTGAGGGCTAAGGCGCTGGACACCTAACCTCGCGGCATGCTGGCAACCCAGGTTCAGGAACGAGCCCGGGCCATCGGAGGTCGGCAGTGGGGGAGGGTGGAGCTGGATGGAGTTGCTGACAGGCAACTCTCCTCTCCGGGGAGATGGTAGTGGCAACTCTTGGTTAATGGCTGCCTCCTGGTGGAGGCCAAGGGCAGCGCAGGCCTTGAGGGTGCCAGACACTAGGCCAATGGGGTGGGTGGAAGGGGATCATTACAGGGGCCATAAGGTGCATGCGCTCCTACTCCTGGGGCCCCTGGGAGAAAATGGAGGAGAAAAATCACTGGCGGCAGGATGGCGACCGACCCCTTGCAGGCGCCGCTCCCGGGCCGGGCATAAGGTAAGCCCCAGTAATTCCAAGTGACGGGGCTGGGGGGGTTGGTCAGATGGGGGCTGTCAGCAAGGAGCAGAAATAGTGACGTTAAAAAAAAAGATTCACGAACAAGAAGGAACACATCACCATAATGGAGAATCAGAAACAGCATCAGCCAGTCATCCAGCTACCACTTCACAACTGCTACTACCCCGCCCTACTGCAATCAGGGGCAAAACAGAACTACTGTACCAACACTGTGATCAATACAGTTAAGGCACATTTACCAAAAAGAACTGCTTAGAAAAGAATGAGAAAGTGACTGTGATGACAAGCAAGTCCAAAATCTCTAGTTTGTAACCAGTCTCCCGAGTCTGATTTTTGTAGAAGGGGATAGTGTGCTTGTTTGTACAGCGAGTTTTATTTCTGTCACAGGCACCACTTTGTTTAGCAATGGCTCTTGGTGTGGAATGCAATGCACCACTATCAGGAAGCAACAGAATGTGAGAGAACAGCCCCAGGCAGTCCAAAGGTCACCACTTCTCCACTACTACTACCACCACTACTATCGGGGGGGGGCGGGGGACAGAGCTAGCAGCATTGAAATCAATCTGGTTAAGGCGCATTTAACTAAATGATTTCTTTAGAATGAGAAAGTGACTGTGTGAGAACAGGGACTTGTCTGCCACAGTTGCTACCAGTACAATGTCATGTAATGACTGTACCTTCCACCCACCCCCAGGATGATGATGATTTGGTCCAAAGGCAGGCAAGTCCCAGATCTCTAGTTTTATATTTAACCAGTCTCCTGAGTCTGATGTATGTAGAAGGGGATAGTGTGCTTGTTTGTATAGCTAGTTTTATTTTTCAGTTGCATTCACTACTTTGTTTAGAAACAGCTCTCAGTATGGAACACAGTGCACTACTATTAGAAAGCAACAGAATGTGAGAGAAGAGCTCCAGGCAGTCCGAAAGTTACCACTTCACCACTGCTACTACCACTACTATCAGGAAACAAAACAGAGCTAGCAGCATTTACTGTAAATCAGTCTGGTTAAGATACATTTAGCTAAATGATCTCCTTAGAATGAGAAAGCAACTGTACACCCAGGATGACAATGAGCTTCATCCTAGCAGGCTTCACCGTACATGTGTGTGGTGGATTTACAGAACTTTGCCTAAAAAAAAAAAAATTACTGTGAAAACCAACTACACTGTTTTCTGAGGTTGGTGTCTGTGTTCAGTTTACACACATAGTCCATTACGTAGGTGATATGAACTGATGATGCCCTGATCAGAATGCATGCTTTAATGACAAACTTCTTTGAAAGATTCCATCAGGTATTTAGTTATGTGCCTCCATGTTGTCCGCAGGTGGGTGGTGGCATGACTCCATGTTGTCTGCAGATGGGTGATGTGTCTCCATGTTGTCTGCAGATGAGTGGTGGTGTGCCTCTATGTTGTCTGCACATGGGTGGTGGTGTTCCTCCATGTTGTCTGCAGATGCATGGTGGCGTGCCTCCATGTTGTCTGCAGATGGGTGGTGGCATGCCTCCATGTTGTGTGCAGGAGGGTACCGGCATGCCTGTGATATTTTAATGTCCCCTGTTACATATGCAGCCCTGCTTTTATGTCCCCAGTTACATGTGCAGCCCTGTTTTTATGTCCCCAGTTACATGTGAAGCCTCAGAAGTCCTGCCCTCCCCCAAAGCTGCTGCTGCAACCAGCTGCCCAGTGCGGTCGTGAGAGTACCCAAAGCCTCAGAAGTCCTGCCCTCCCCCAAAGCTGCTGCTGCAACCAGCTGCCCGGGTGCAGTGGTGAGGGCACCCAAAGCCTCTGAAGTCCTGCCCTTCCCTGAGCTGCTGCAACCAGCTGCCCAGTGTGGTTGTGAGGGCACCTGATGCCTCTGAAGTCCTGCCCTGCCCCGCGCTGCTGCAACCAGCTGCCAGGTGCAGTGGTGACAGCACCCAAAGCCTCTGAAGTTCTGCCCTCCACCAAGCTACTGCAACCAGCTGCTCAGTGCGGTCGTGAGGGCACCCGAAGCCGCTGAGATCCTGCCCTCCCTGAGCTGCTGCAACCAAGTATGAGACGATTGCTTGCCCTGAGGTGCGTTTCGATGGCTGTGTGATTTTGAATTTTGGCACAAAGATGGAAGCAAGCTTATCCAACTTTAAACTAAGAGGCTTTAATCCAATTTTAACTTGGAGTCTTTAATTGGTTCCTCAGCCTATTTTAGTCAGCAGAGGAGTTCTAATAGTTTTTGTAGTCAGATTTTCCACAGAATTCTCTACTTGTTCAAAAGTTTAACCCTGTGCCTTAATTGCAGTGCCTGCTTTCTGAGCTGTGGGCTCACTGTTCCAGTTTGAGTTCTCCATTTAGCTTGCATTCAGGGTTGACTCAGCCAGTAATCCGATTCAAATTAAGCAGTGCTTGAATTCAGTGCCTGCTCTGTGTGTGGACTCAGACTTTTAACTTAAAGCTATTGTATGCCAGAAAAAGCCCTTAAGCTTGATTAATTAAAAGCAGCACTTTAATTCAGTGCCTGCTCAGTGAGGGCTCAAGCATTTAACTTAAAGTTATGTACTTTGTTGGCAGGAATCCTAGTAGCATATGTAATTTAATTGTAAAAAAAAAAAAATCTAGGGCCGGACTGGTGGCGCTGAGGGTTGAGGCGCTGGACGCCACACCTCGTGCCACGCTGGCGACCCGGGTTCGAGGAGCAAACTCGGGTGCCAGGGATCAGCAAGGGGATAGGATGGGCGCCTACTGGGCTGCTCTCATCCCACAGGGGGTTAGGTGGCTCGGTGCTCAGCGACCCCAGTGGGGATTAGGGCATCACAGAGCGCTGGGCAGCATGTACATCCACGTGGCCCGATGCTGGCAGGGTAGCTGTGCACTGAGAAGTCGGGATATGTGCACCACGTGCAGGAGGGAGGAGATTAAGGGGCATAAAGAAGAAATACCCTCCTCGGCCAGATAGATGACAGCTTTCTTCAGCACCGCCACCGCACGTCTAATGCCGGTCTCCTGTCACTGCCCCCTCAATCTCTCTGGGGCTGTTAAAAGCCCTCTGTGGCCTTGGGGAGTCATAATGACCTTGAAGATGATGGGAGGCACAGCAGACGGTAGAGCGGTTAGGCCACTGAGGACAGCCCGAGAGAGTTCCGGAACAAGGAGCAAGAAAGAGAATTGAAAAAAAAAATCTATTCTGTTAAACTTGTAATTCAGCTAGCTAGCTTGTAGCGTGTAGCTTGAAGTTTAGGCAAATTAATTCTGCCAATCCTCCCGGTTACCTGATCCTTCTTTTCCCCCTCCCCCTGCCTTGACCCACCTCCCTCAGTACTTGCTTATAATTGTGGTCCCTTTCTTCACAGCCACCCGGTGCGGTCTTGAGGGCACCCGAAGTCTCTGAAGTCCTACCCTCTCCCGAGTTGCTGCAACCAGGTACGAAATGACTGCTTGCCCCAAGGCGCTTTTCGGTGGCTATGTGATTTTGCCCCGCCGACGCTACGGATCGGCTACCCCACCGCCCCCACCACCACCCTTGGCAAGCTTCTTCTTATATAGCCATAGGGCCCACCCACCCGCCCACACTTGACTGCACAAAAACTATCAGCCTATTTCCCCATCTGCAGCTTACCACAGCTCACCACTAAAAGCCGACCTGGTCTTTCCAGACGTGAAACAGATTTACTCCATCCCCTACCCAAGTGCACATTGGTTCCAAGTACAGACTACCATTGGCTCCCTGTCATATCTTCATTATGATCCTCCTTTCACCTGCTCTTATCGCACAATATTTGCCTTCAGTGTCCCTCACACCATCGTCATACCCTCAGACACTGACCTGCTACACTCTAATCTACCCTGTGTTACCCTTCTCATACCCCTCAGCTACCTCTTCCCTCACCTTGTTCCCCTTTAAACACCCCAGCACCTGGAGAACTGGTCCTTCCATACTACCCCCCAGTTTCCATGCTGGTCTGCTAGCACTAAAGTTCCCCCAACAGGCAACCCCAGCATTACCCCACCATTCCCTCTCCCCCGCCAAAAGATCTGTTAACTCTATCCAGGACCCTGGTAACAATCCTGCTTCTGTTGGCAAGGGACATCGAGCCCAACCCCAGTCCAGCCCCTCATCCTCCTCTCCAACTTCCATGGGGCTTAAAACTAGCCCACTTAAATATCAGGATCCTCCTCTCAAAAATTGCACTGCTCCAGCCAATTGCCTTATCCCTAAAACCGGATGTCCTGATAATTACAGAGTCATGGCTAAAACCGCACACCCAGGATACTTGCATCTCAATATCAGGTTACACAGTCATCAGGCAAGATAGGCTCAGCAACAAAAGAGGCGGTGGGATTGTCATGTACATCGACTCCTGCCTCCAATTCACCCCTGTGCTGCTTGTACACCCACACACGCAGACTATTGATTCATTGATGGTAAAAATCACCCTCCCCCAGTCCATCCCCATATTTGTAGTGGGCTCCTACTGTCCCCCTAACCCCCCTGTATCCACTATTATGGACCTCCTAGCTGTCCTAAATTCTCATGTGTCGGGTGGAGAGTTACATATTCTCAGTGACTTTAACGTAAACTGGCTCTCCACCTCTAGCTCTAAAATTCATAATGACATAGCCACTCTAAACCTGATCCAGCTGATTATGGAACCCACCCGCCTAAACTGAAAAACCCACAATCACTCTACTAGATTGGTCTCTCACCTCCCACCTGCATAGGATAATAGCTGCGGGTCTCTTACCCGACTCCCTAAGTGACAATCATCTTATCTATTAGGTGAGAAAAGTCCATAGGCCCAAGGCAACCCCCCTCAAAAAAAAACCTTACTGGTTCAGTCTTTCAAATCCTTTGATCACAATTCCCTCCTAAATGACCTGGCTAATGTAGATTGGTCTTTCATTCCTCATGCCACCTCTATTGATTCTACCCTGGATTATTTCAAGACCAAGTTCCTCTCGGTCTGGGACACCTACGCCCTACTCAGACGTACTCGGGTACGGGGCTCTCACCTGCCCTGCATCACTGCTGATATCCTGGCCAGCCTCAGGGTCAGGAACCAGGCCTGGAAGTCTCACAAAGCTACTAGCTCTACCTCGATTTACCAGAAGTACCGTACTCTTCGAAATGTGTGCACATGACAAATACGCCAGGCAAAAGCATACTATTTCAAATCCAACTTCCACTCCAACATTAAACACCCCTCTAAATTCTGAAAGGTGGTACAATCACTCTTCTCCCCACCGTCCCAACCTACCATCCCCGTCCTACATGCAGATGGCTCCACAGTAATAGAACCACTCACAGTGGCTACAGAGTTTAACGCCTTCTTCACTAATTGTACTTCTTCACTGCTGTCCTCACTCCCAACTGCCTCAACAGCTCCTCCTACCATGCCCCACCCTGCCCAAGCCTCCTCCTCTGTTTTCTCCTTCCTCCATGTGACCCCTGCCAATGTTTACAATGCACTACTTGCCCTAAACCATTCCAAGGACAAATATTCCACTGGGTTGGACTCAAAATTACTTTTCCTGGCAGCTCCAGCCATTGCCTCCCCCCTGGCCTCACTTTTCAATCTTTACTTCTCTCTCATTTCTATCCCAGCTGAGTGGAAACATGTCACAGTTATCCCCCTGCCAAAAGGTGGTGACCTCTCCTTCCTCGGACATTACCACTCTATCTCCCTTCTCCCCATCCTAGCAAAACTCCAGGAACATTTAGTCCTCTCCCAGCTCTCCTCCTTCCTAGACTCCACCTCTTTCTTCACACCTTACCAGTCTGGGTTTCAGAAGTCCCACCACCACTACTTCCCACCTGAGGCTCACCGATTCCATCCTCACCAGTTTGGATCAAGGCCACACCACCTCCGCCATTTTTGTCAACCTAGCAAAGGCTTTTGCCACAGTATCTCACCCTCTCTTCCTAGCCAAACTCTCCCTCACAAGGCTCTCTAGGGAGGCCACCAGTTGGTTCTACTCCTATCTTGTAGGCAGGAAACAGTCTGTCAGGATTGGAAACTCCATCTCTACCCCACTCCCCATCTCGACTGGTGTCCCCCAAGGCTCGGTCCTTGGTCCGCTGCTGTTCTCTATCTTCCTCAATGATTTGCCCTCTGCCTGCCCCCACACATCCATTCACATGTATGCAGATGACACTCTCCTGTTTGCATCCGGCCCCTCAACCTCTGATGTGGCATCCAGACTTCAGCATGACTTCAGTGATGTCCAACTCTGGCTTTGCTCAAATCAGCTTTGCCTGAATGCCAAGAAGACTGTCTCCATGACCTTCAGCACAAGGCAGAGACACTCTCTTGGCTCCCCTATCTCCCCACCTTCCACATCCTGGATGGGACTAAGTTGGAGGACTGCACCTCCTTTAGATACCTTGGGGTCTGGCTTGACCAGCACCTCAACTTTTCTGTACATATCGATATCATCCACAAGAAGCTGCATCCCAGGCTGGGTACCCTGTATCGCAACCGTGGATGTATCCCACTGAAGGCTCATAGTGCAATTGTACAGAAAGTGATTCTTCCAATTTTTGACTACGTTGATGTAGTCTACAGTGCCGCTCCCAAAACTACCCTAACCAGACTGGACACCCTCTTCCACTTCTTCTGTCATTTCGCCCATGACTGTCCTCCCGGTACCAATCACTGTGTCCTCTACCAATCCCTGTGCCTCTCCTCTCTTCAGGACAGAAGGCTGTCCCACTGTGCTAGGCTTACAGCCAAGTTCTGGACCTGATCCCTGCCCCCCATATTTCCACGCAGCTCTATCCTCACCTCCCCCCCCGCACTCTCTCAGGCACTATGACTCCTGCTCCTTTGCTATCCTGCGTAAGTCCACCACTGCAGGCCGAGCAGCCTTCTCCTACTGCATGTTTAAATTGTGGAACCCGCTCCCCTCAGCCATTCATCATGCCTCCTCTGCACACTACCTCAACTCCCTCATCAACGCCCACTTCAGTTCCACATGTGCTTGCACCTAATCACCCTATTTCCCTGATTTAGGCCTGAGCACTTACTAACCTGTCTGGTAAGGATGACAGTTCATGCTGTCAGATTGATACTTCTGGTTGTGTTTATTGGGCTCGCTGTAATCAGCTGAGTTTGCATTATATCATAAGAAATGTTCTTGTTGCATTGTAACATACTTTATGTTGTTTCTCTGTTTAAATGTGCTGTTTCTTTACTGTATGTGGTATATTATTTGTACTGTTCTCCATGCCCCCCCGAACACATCTGGAATCGAGCTGCAGTCTGCTCAGTATGCCTTCCTGGTAAAACTTTTAAATAAATAAGTAAATAAATGTGCAGCCCTGCTTTTATGTCCCCAGTTACACATGCAGCCCTGCTTTCATGTCCCCTATTACACGCGCAACTTTGTGGATGCTTCTTCTCAGGCCCCAAATTGGGAGTTATCCTGCACCATACTACATTTTAATAAGGTGAGTCACAGCATTATAAAATGCTTATAATAATTGCTATATTATAGATTTTAAAAATTGACACTACTGTCACACTTTGGTAGCCCTTTTTCATGCATAGACCCATATCTGTCTAAGCCCAACAAAGAGAATAATGGATGGGTGACCATCCATAACAAGGCTGTGTTTCATCGAGGGAAGTGAAACAAGCATGACCTCGAGTGAAGCTTGAGATGGTCTCTGATGGTTTCACTTCTCAAGAAGAAGCACAGCTATTTTTTATAGTGTGTGGGGCAGGATTTTCAAACTGCTCCCAGTCTGAAACCACAAAGTTGTGAATGAAAGCTTACAAATCTCACTGCAAGCCCATTGGTCAATGATGTCGACCAATGGTATTGCACTGCTTACTGTAAGCTGTCATTCAGTGACAGCACAGTCAGTAGGCAGCCATAGAGGTGTGCAGGTGGATTTTTGGCTGTAATGGCAATGTTGGTATGGTGAGAGCAGAGTGGGGTGTGGGTGTCACAGTGGGTGGGTGAGTGGGGGTGTCCCCTTGACTACCAGAGCACTATCAGGATATGTGATATGCTATGATCGGGTTGGGGGGTACCACTAGACTACCATGGATATTAGGACAGTCACTATTACTTGGATGGGGTTGGGGCTGGGAAGGGGGTCCCACTGGACTACCAGGGAGTTTTGGACATATGTTATGCATCAGATGGGGTTCAGGTATGGGGGGGAGACACTGAGCTACCACGGATGTGTGTGGTTGCACTTTTTATTTTACGTTCGGGCTGGAGGGGGGGTCACTAGACTACCAGGGATGGGTGGGGTTTGTCATTGTACTGTACAATTGGGGCTTGGTGGGGGTAGCCACCCAGGGGCTGGGCTGATGTGTTGTGCTGTGCATTACACCACTCTGCCTGTCGGTAGCTGCAACTTAGGCATGGTTTTTCCATGCTTATCTTTGCAAGGCACATCTCCGAGATGTGCGGGCAGCTGCACCACACATCTCGACTGAATATGGAGATGTGCTGCGTATGCAGGGGAACACGCCCTCCGGATGCACCACATACATTATCTTTGCACTGCAACACATCCGGACATGCACAGCGCATCACCTCTGTTGAATATAGCACAGGGGTGCATTTTGGGGATGTGCCAGCGCAACTCAGTTGTGCATGGCACATCCCCTTTGAATATCTGGGCCTATGTTTTTTTTTTTTTTTTGAGGAAGGGAAACCAGCAGAAAAGGAGTGGATGTCAGCTGCGGATCTTGTTGCTCAGCCCCCGATGCTCTCAGGCTGGTCACTGCCGCAGTCCCATTTGCCAGCAGTGCTGCCACTTGGCTTTTTTTCTTACCACCACTTTACATTTAAACAAACTGGACTAAACTGAGAGAGAGCCCTCACAGCGGCCACCGGATCTCTACTACTAACCACCGATACTGGGGACTGCTGTTCACTGGACCGCCGCCACACCAAGGGGACCTGCTGAATGCCTCACTTTAGGAAAGAGTTCTTTTCTTTTTAAATGGTAGAGCACAAGGGGGAACGCGTTCGATGTTGTTATGCTGCTGTAGCTATGTAGCTAATGCAGAATAACAGCTACGATGGTACCTACTGCTGCACAACAACCCTATTCTAGTGATGGATTTCCATCCCTAACTATGCTCCACCATACACTATATACAGAGTAAAGTATAGGGTGGTGTATATAATGAGAGTTTACACACACCTGAGTTGTGGGATGCTACATAAACCCCGATGCTGAAGCCTGAGGGTTTGCCAAAATAAATCCACAATGGCAATGTAAATCCAGTTTTACACAATCACCCCATATTTTATTTAATATAATTGCTGGCATGCACTTTTTCACCTCAGCAATTATACAAAATAAAATAAGCTAACAGATTGGTGTCCAGGAAGCCGCTGACCAGTCTGGATTCTGCGCTGTCGCACTCTTGCAAGTCACAGTGCTCCACTTGCTGGAGCCAAAAAGAAGTGGAGATTTTGATTAAAAACTGCTATATTTGTGTGTGAGTTTTTTTTTATAGCCAAACTTATTGCCGAGCAGTGGTTGCGGTGTCCTTCTGGCTTGAAGAGGCGTGGAGACCCGGTGGCGCATGCATGCTGACAGGGAAACCCAGCGCACATTTCATTTTTATAGAAACATAGAATTTGACGACGGATAAGGACCACTTGGCCCACCTAGTCTGCCCATTTTCCTACCTAACAGATAAGCTGCAGATCCTAGTTAACCAACAGCTTACTTCCTCCTACCCCCCACTAGGACTGCCTTATGTCTGTCCCATACATTCTTGAATTCCCCCACTGTTGTTGACTCCATGACCTCCTCAGGAGACTGTTCCATGCATCCACAACCCTCTCCGTGAAAAATACTCTCACATTACCTCTGAGCCGTCCCCCTATCTTCAAATTGTGCCCCTTGTTCTTGCACATCTCTTTTCTGAAAGATGCTACCCTCTTGGACTTTGTTGATTCCCTTGAGGTACTTGAAAGTTTCTATCATGTCCCCCTCTCCCTTCTTTCCTCAAGGGTATACATATTAAGCTCCTTTAGTCTTTCTTCGTATGTCTTCTGGTGCAGATCCTGCACCATTTTGGTTGCCCTCCTCTGGACAGCCTCCACTCTGTCTATGTCTTTGCAGAGATGGGTCTCCAGAACTGCACACAGTACTCCAGATGGGGTCTCACCAACTGTCTGTACAGAGGGATAACAACTTCCTGTTATCTACTATTGATGCCTCTCCCTATGCATCCCAGTACCCCCCAGCCTTCCTTACTGCCTTCTCACATTGCTTGCCCACCTTTAGGTCATCTGATATAATTACCCCCAGGTCCCTTTCCATTTTTACTGTTGTTAGTATCTCACCCCCCATTGTGTACTCTTCCTGGGTTTTTGTTTCCCAGGTGCATTACCTTGCACTTCTTTGCATTGAATCTAAGCTGCCATACATTTGACCATTCCTCCACCCTTGCCAAGTCCCTTCTCATCCTTTCCACTCCATCTTGTGCATCAACCCTGTTGCAGATCTTTGTGTCGTCTGCAAAGAGACATACTTTTCCTTCCAGTTCCTCTGCAATGTCACTTATAAAGACATTAAAAAGAACCAGTCCCAGTACTGAACCCTGCGGTACCCTGCTAGTAACCCAACTTTCTTCACTGTGGACTTCATCTACTACTACCCTTTGCGTCCTGTTGTCTAGCCAATTTTTTATCCAGGCTACCACCTTGGGACCCACTCCAAGGCCTGCTAACTTGTGTATTTATCTTTTGTGTGGGACTGTATCAAATGCCTTGCTAAAATCTAGGTAGGCCATGTCCACAGCCCCTCCCTGGTCTACTACTTTGGTCACCTAGTCAAAGAAATCTATTAGATTCGTCTGACACGACCTTCCCATCATGAATCCATGCTGCCTTGGGTTCTGTGCCCCACTGGCCTCTAGGTACTCAACAATTCTTTCCTTCAGAAGTGATTCCATCATTTTCCTACCACTGAGGTCAAACTAACTGGTCTGTAGTTTTCTGCCTCTGTCCTGCTCCCACTTTTGTGAAGAGGAATCATATCCACCCTCCTCCAGTCCTCAGGTACCACCCCATCCTCCCATGATTTGTTAAAGAGAGTAGTCAGCGGTGTCACTAGTTCTACCCTTAATTCTTTTAGAATTCTTGGGTGAATTCCATCAGGCCCCATTGCTTTGTCCACCTTCAATTTTATTAGTTCTTTCAGAACCCTTTCTTCTGTAAATGAACTGGTATCGACCCCCGTCTTCAGAGTGTTTCTCTTGTTTGGTTTCAGTACCTCCCCCTCCTCTTCCTTTGTGAATACTGAGCAGAAATATTCATTTGGTATCCCTGCTTTTTCACTGTCACCCTCTGCCCACATTCTCTCCCCTTTATTAAGCCCCAGTATTCCTCCTTTGGTCTTTCTTCGCTCCCTAATGTACCTATAAAAGATCTTATCCCCTTCTTAACAGAGTTGGCTATCCTTTCCTTGGTTTGGGCCTTTGCTATTCTGACTGCCTTCCCAGCCTCTTTCTGCTTTAACTGATAAAGTGAGGTGAGGAGTACCCTAGCATCACCCTTGACATAGACAGGCAGCACCTCCGAGCAGGTTACCATATGCGCTACTTGTCTAAGGCCCCTCCCCAACTCTACAAACTCCTCTTGCACTGCTCTGATCCCATTCCTAGCCAGGTCATTTGTCCCTAGGTGGACAATGACATCCAGCTCCCTCCCTTGTGCAGCTGATCCCATGATCCTTAGGATTCGCTTCCTGTCCCTCCAAGCCATGGCACCAGGCAGGCACCTTACTTCCCTCTCCCCTTCCTCCCCCATTTCTACCCCCTAATGATTGAGTCCCCCACCAGGAGTTGTTTCCTTCCCCTGTGAGGTCCCATGCCACCCTCCTGTGGGTCTCCTTTGTGAAGGTTCCCAGCATCCTCCTTGGTCTCCACTGCAGGTGCCACCATAGAGGAACCATTATCCACCAGAAGAGTGTATGAATTGTGGAGAGGTACAGCTGGAGGGCTGAAACTCTGTTCCACCACCCTCTCCCTCCCTGAGCCCACCCTGGTCCAGCCTCTCCTCTTTCTTGGCAACCTCTGATGAAGTGGCATTGGCCCTGGTGGTTCCTGGGTGGGGGAGGAGGTTTCACAAATCCTAGCCAGGTCAGCCTGGAGATGGGCAACCTCCTCCCTCAGACCAGAGAGGTGCCTGCAAATAGGGCAGTATCGCAGCCTCCAGAATGTCTCCCAGAACACTGCCGCCCCACAGCTATTGAACTGCACCACTCCTATCATGTCTTATTTTGTGTCCCGTCTCCTGTTTCTCTGTATGCTTACTCTCTCCTCTCTTTACAACTCTCACCCTCCCTGTTCTGGGCAATTTCCTATATTCTTCAGTTGCCTGCTTCTTCATTGCTCAATGTCAGACCACCAGCAGCTAGGGGGGAGAGTGAGCTATTTTTTTTCCTTTGGGTTTGACAAAACTAATGCATTTCTATGATCCTTTCCTTCCTACTGCCAAACAGGAAGTTCCTGTTGTCAGTCAAATCCAGTGGCTATATAGGTAGAACTGGCTTAGGGTGGGTGAGATGGAGGGCAATTAGTAAGAAAAAAGGCTAGCAACAGGAAGTTGTAATTGGAGTCACCTGCTTTTATATTGTCTAAGAAACACCCCCAGTTAAGCTCTCTCTCTCCTCCTACTGATTTAGCAAAGTAAGTTGATACAGTACCCTTCCCAGCACAGAACACACACTGACTTTCTTTCTTTTCTTTTTTTAACCCTAAATAAGACCCCTTCTACTTCTAATAAAGTATATGTCTGCTTAATCTCAACAGACACTGACTCCTGCTGAGACAGAAGTGTTAAATTATTAAGAAAATGGTAGCTTCTTTTAGTTAGCTGCTTTCTGCTCTACAAGCAAGATTTCTGTCTTCCAAAGGCTAGCAACCTATTTTATTTTCCTTTTTTTTCTGTGTGAGTGAAGAAAGAGACTTCATTTCTTAAAAAAAAAATTAAGTTACTGCAGAGGGACAGTGAAGTTTGCAGCCATATGGGATTGCTCCAGGGAATGTCGCAGACCAGCGACTGACGCATGGGTTGTCTGAGGGAAGCCTGGCACATGTTTGCCATTGTAACCAGATGGTAATAACAGAAAATTACAACCGGGTTTCCCTATGGGGAAAAAACACACACCAGTTAATATATTAGTATTAAAGATGACCCTTTAGCTTACTAGAAAAAGACAAAAAATCATGCTGGCCAAAGCTGGCTACCCTGGCTTGTAAGTATATTGAATGTCCACCCTCTAGTGTCTGTTACAAATGTTTATTTAGCTCTGCTGGGGATGTTGTAACTGATAAACAAACAAGATTAACACCAGACAATGCAGAGAAACTAATGTTCTTGAAGGTTAAAGTAATTTTGTTGACCTAAGGTGCCATTTTCTGTATATGGTACCTTAGGTCCGCGATCATCGCTGTGTGTAATTTTTAATATTTTATTTGTTGCCATTTTTAAGTGCTAAGGGATCATAGTTTGGCTCCAACAAGGTGGCCAGCTGATCCCTTCCACTTTCTGATTGATGAACATCCCATGCCCCCACTCTCAGGCATGTAGTGACATCCAGCAAGGGTTAGCACGGGGGCGAGCCCCATTGAAATGAATGGGACTGATTTTCCTTACATTTTAATACATTTTGATGCTAACTTGGATTTTTTTTGTTAGGCAAAGTTCTGTAAACCCACCACACACATGTACAGTGAAGCCCACTAGGATGAAGCGCAGTGTCAGTTTTCCTGCATGACAAACGGGATTAACTCCCATTGAAATTGCATTGTTTCCTGCAATAACTCTACTGCAGAATTCTGTAGAATTGGGTTTTATCCTGTCAAGCTTCACTGTGTGATATGCTTGACCAATATGTCCCAGAGAATAATGTATTCTAATTAGGACATCACAACAAGCAGCATGGGGAGAGTGCTTTTTAACATAAAGCTCAACCCCCACTCCCTCCAAAACAGTGACCCTATGGTTTTGTGGCAATGATTAACAATATGTTGTGGTTGCCTTGTGATGCAACAAAGACACAATAATAGACACTTTAAATGTGCAAGAAACAGAATACTGTGGGCAGCACCGAACAAGATAGCTAATGCAGCAGCACTAGCCAAATACCATCTGAATCACAGCACACAAACCAGTCACCCCACCAACATTAGTTGTTGCCTACTTAGGCGTACAACTCAATTGTGCATAAACAGGTAATCCGTGTACTGGTGTAGCAAATACATACTGTATGTGCAATATGGGTTTTTTTGGTGGGGGGGCGGGTTGTGGACATAGTTATGCACAAAATGGGTTTCACCAAAATCACCAGCCCAATACAAGCTATCTGTTTGAATACAATAAGCACACATCTGGGATTGTTTGGTGATTTTGAAATTTAAACCAAACTTGCAGATAGGGTTGCCATGGCAGTGTACATGTCAAAAAAACAAAACAAAATAAATTCATTTTGTTCATGAAGCCAGGCATCCACAGGTCTGCCTACAAAATGGCAGCAAGCATACACCCATCTGGTAACAAAAGGGAGCCAGGCATCCACCCATCCCCATAGGTCTGCCTACAAAATGGCAGCAAGCATACACCCATCTGGTAACAAAAGGGAGCCAGGCATCCACCCATCTGCAAACAAAATGGAGGCATGCATCCACCCATCTGCAAACAAAATGGAGGCATGCATCCACCCATCTGCAAACAAAATGGATGCATGCATCCACCCATCTGCAAGCAAAATGGAGGCCTGCATCCACCCATCTGCAAGCAAAATGAAGGGACACATCCACCCATCTGCAAGCAAAATGGGGGCATGCATCCACCCATCTACAAACAAAATGGAGGCATGCATCCAGCCATCTGAAAACAAAACTGAGGCATGCATCCAGCCATCTGCCGACCAGAAATTGAGGCACACCACAGGAAAGCAGTCAAAAACTGTCACCAGACCTGATACACACAAACCAAATAGTGCACCAACCCCCAAAAAAACAAATTATCAATGACCACATGGTTTAGTACCCAGATTAACAACAAATGTTGTGGGTGTCCTGCGATGCACCAAGAAAAAAAAATGTGGTGCACCCCACTAATAAAGAAGTCAGTAATAAATGCATTATGCAATGCAATAGCCTATCACAACCAACGTCAAGATTGTGCCATGCAAACTTACCGCCCCACCGAAATTTGTGGTTGCCTAACTAACATGCACATCTGATCACGCCATTCCTCTCAGCTGTACTGCATCATGAGGAACAGTTCCTCAATTTATTTCACAAAAGCCCCTTGTTACACCATTGAGAGGGTTCGTCCCACATTTAACAACAACATTATAAAGCAAAAATGTATAGCAGTTCATATGAATAATGTATTATTTATTTAATAGCGAACTTTGTGAACACAAAGGCATACATTTCAACAGTGTCCTGAGTTTCTGAGTGATAGATCTGATGAAGTGTTCCACATTCTAAGGGATGTACTAAGGTACAGTGCTCATACAACTCTTAGGTAGGGAGAATCACTCATTCAGGAGTGTTGGTGGGTTGTACTGGCAGTACCCAGGTAAATACAGGAAATATGCTCTTTTTAAATATCAAAAACCACAATAAATACCAGACACTCCACTCAGTCTTTTTAACCCTCCTCCCCAAGAAAAATAGTCAGTGTAACAGCAGCATGTAAAATATCATCCCATGTTTAGAAAAGCACATTTAAAATAAATGGTTGGAACCCAAAAACAAAATAAATATCAGTATCCCAAAAATAAAAAGCCCAAGAATTAAATATAGGTATCAGACCCTCCCCAATAACCAAATAATGCAGTGTGCTAATCCCAGACAACCCCCCCCCCCAAATAAGGTACTGTAACAGCAGCATGTAAAATACAGTCCTAACATATTTGGAACCAAAAACAAGCATAAATATCACTATTCCCACCTGCCCTTCCAGAATAAGGTATGCCGCTACTTTGCTGGAGAATCCCATCTCCAAAGCCGCCGATGTAATTGACTACACCTGGACAGTGCTCAGCTTCTCATTGGTTGGTTTCTCTCTCTGCCTCTCCCCATTGGTCAATCTGCCTGTAATAACTAAAAATGCTGGATTTTGTGGCACTACAGTTTGAAACTGCTGACCGCACTTATTTCTTCTCTATATTTTATTCTCCTTTCCATAGTTTGTCCCACCCGCCCACACTGGCCCCAACCTCTATCAAATACTTTTCCACAACTAGTCTCCCCCAATTTGCTTGCATCTGACATAGCCCTCTTTTAAAGTGTCCCACACTAAACTAGAGCAGGCATTACCTTGCACTCGTCTACACAGCTCTCCCTGTATAATTCACGCTGTTTCTTTTAACAACAGCATCCTGTTAGTGCTACTCCCTTGCCTTCACTGCACTCCCTGTAGAATCCATGGTGTTTCTTTAGCAATAGCAACCTGATAGTGCTATTACCTTATCGCCTCTGGCTAACACACTTTCTCCTCCCTTTTCTGCCTGTTTTGGGCACATATCAAGGTATCACCCTCACTTCCTCTGGAACAAAAATGTCTGTCACAATAAATTGCCTACTACCCAAAGGCTTAGTGCTACTCCTGCTGCTTACACTCACAGGAATAACAAGTTACACTGAGCCCTATCCAGCCCAACTAACCTTGGTAGCTGACACCCTAAGTGTATATAGCACAATAACCTCCACTAAATTCTGAGATGCCGCCATTCATAACACGCATGGGGCCTTTCCATTGCCTTGTAACTGGGGTTCATTGGCCAGCTACCCCTCCTTGACTCATCCCATGTTACTTCTTCCTGGACTTATCACCATTCAGGAAAAATGTAAATTGAGAAGTGTGCGTACCAAGCACCACAGATTAAATATCAAGCAATGTAAGGAATATATATGGAGACTTGATATGCTGTTGCTGCTACTTTCAGGAAACATTCATCCTAACCCAGATCCACCCGAACAGCAATCTGCTTCAGTGAAGAAATCAGGATCACTTACATTTGCATCACTCAATATCTGCAGCCTCATAACCAAGTTTGACAGCTTGCAAGTATGGGTCTCACAGTGAGTAGTGCTTGACTTCTTGTGTTCACATCTCACAGCACAACCCTGATGTCTTATCCATCATTAAAACTTGTCTCACCCCTAAAATTCCTGACACATCTATCTTGATTCTGGGATACACAGTCTTTAGACAGGACAGACTAACAAAAAGAGATGCCGGATGTGCAATCTTCCTTAGGAATGACCTACAGGGTCTAGCCATGCAACTACCCAATACTATTGATAACATGCAAGCACTGGCCATTAAAGTGCTCCTTGGTGCACACGATAGGGTAATCACTGTGCTCTCTGTTTACATTCCTCCAAAGCAAATGACCCCTGGTTTCGACTCACTAATGTACTGCCTAGACAATCTGAGTCTAAACTCGGAAATCATTAATGGGAGACTTCAATGTCAATTGGCTCTCCTCGGAAGCAACTTCCTTCAAGGATGCAGTCTCTGCAGTCCATTCCACTCAGCTTGCAGAGTCCACAACAAGAATGAACTACAGAACTGGTACCAGTACCCACCTAGATTGGGTGCTCTCTAATCGCACTGTGCACATCTCCGATACCGCAGTTCTTCCTGATTCTATCAGTGACCACTCTCCCATCTTCTTCTACTGGTTAAATAAGTTCTCTAACCCCCCATCAAAATGATATCTAACAGGGTCCTCATCAAAGGGCACCTTGAGCTTATGAAATCAGACCTTCGCCTCCTTGAGTGGTCCTCTGTCTTCTCAGCCTGCGATGTCGACATCGCTCTGGAACAGTTCATCTCCAAATTCAATAATGTGTGCTACAAACATGCCCCATTCAAAAAGCATAAAATTAAGGGATGGTGCAATCCATGGATCACCCCAGGCCCAATTGAGTACCTATAACTCAAGGACCACCTTTGGCATAGGGCTGGGCTACAGGAAAACAATCTGACTACCAGGCCTATAAAAATCAAGAAATGAGTGTACAAGGGCCATTCGCGCAACAAAAAGCCAACTTAACAAAGAAGCCCTCTCTCACTCTTGTAACGATGGCAAAAAGTTCTGGAGCAACCTGAAATAAGTCATTGGAAAGGACCAAAAGTTACCTCCCTCAATGCTCAATACTGATGGCACACCTTCCCTTAACCCAAGTCTTATTGCTAACACGTTCAACAGTGCTTTCACCATTCTTAGCGGGGTCCTCCCCCCAGATTTCTTCTGCCCCAGAACCTTACATGATGATCGTGGTATCCTTGACAGTGCCCCTGCACACACACCATTCTGCTTCAAAATCATCTCACAAAGAGAAGCCAAAAAATATTTTCTAAAGGTGCTGGGGAAAGCTAGATATAGCGAAGATGACCTTGATCTCACATTTGTTGCCATTACTCTGGATGAAATCCTAGCTCCACTTACCCACGTAGTTAACCTAGCTCTCAGATTCTGGCCATTTCCACAAAAATGGAAGGCCGCAATAGTAACACCAGTGCACAAGAGTGGGGACTGTGCCATACATGGTAACTACAGACCTAGATCCATTCTTCCTCCACTTTCTAAAGCCTTGGAATGGATAGTGGCTGACCAGTTGGTCGATTATTGGAAAAATACCAACTTCAGTGCCTGCAACAACACAGGTTTAGGCATGGATATAATACCACAACAGCACTGCTTGAGTTCACAGGCTTCCTACACAACTCCTTTGACCATGGTCACCTCATTGGCGTGGCTTTCATTGACGTAACCAAAGTCTTTGATACTGTGCATCATGCCCTCCTGGTTGACCAGCTAACTATCACTGGCCTCTCTCATGACACTGTTGTATGGTTCAGAAGTTATCTTCACAACTGAACACAGCAAGTAAAGATTAGGAATGTCCTATCTGACAGCAGACCTGTTCTATCAGGAGTACCACAAGGGTCCATTCTGGGGCCTCTCCTGTTTAGCATGTTCCTCAATTCACTTCCTAAAGCCTGCAAGGATCACATCCTGCTATACACAGACAATGCCATCATCTATGCTACTGATCCTGACAACAAGGCCCTTAAGACCAAACTTCAGCAACACTTTGTCAAAGCTGAATAATGGTTCAGTAACCACAAACTCATTTTGAACTATAAGAAGACAAAAAATGAGGTTATTCACCAACCCCCAAAACAAGCACAGAACCTATTTGTTCACTATCTACAATCCTGAGGACTCCCTATTAGAGCTAGTCTCACACTTCAAGTACCTGGGGATTACAATTGACAATACCGTATCCTTTGTTCCCCACATCGACAATATTGCCAAGGCTGTCAATATGCAAATTGGACTGCTCTACAGGCATAAGCATTGTCTATCCTCAGAGGCCCTTAAACTCGCTATCAACAGCTCAGTTGTCTCTCTTATTGACTACAGTCTCATCATATATGGGGTAGCCATGGCCACTGCCCTTCGTCGCATCAAAAGTAGCGCTCAACAAAGCTTGCCGCCTCCTAACTGGCTCTGCGCACCTGACCTATACCTGTGACCTGTACTCTCAGGCTGAATGGCTACAGCTCAAGGGAAGACTCAAGTACCAAACTTGTCTACTGGCAAAAAAAGTCAACCGGGATCTTGTGCCACTTGGGGTACAGAAGTTCCTTGCTCCTCCTGACAATCAGCATCACACTAGGAGTGCCAATAGTCAGATCTTTAAGATTCCTCGGTGTCGTACCTCCCAAAGTCAAAGGTCATTTGCACACCTTGCCCTCTCTCGTATAACTTCCTTAGTAGAGATATTTCTTCGACTCCTGCCCTGGGCTCATTTAAGTGGAAACTGCGGCAACATTTAGTACCAACTGCAAGCTGTCACTGCTTCCACTAACAAGGCCTACACCCAGCACACCGCACTTAACCCACCACTCCCCCCTCCTCGCTATCGTTTGCCTCTAGCATTTTGTTCTGCCCCTTTCCCCTCCCTCCCCACTCCTACACCCTCACCCTTCTCCTCACTCTCCGTCATCCTTACCTTGGTTGAGCTAAACTACTACTCTCTTGTCAGCAACCTCACTCAGCTCCTCTCTTCTTCCCCCTCACCTCCAACACCCCAACCCTTTTCTTACCCACCCCACCTCTCCCTCTTAACACACTTACTTTTCCTCATGGGCTGTTCCTCACGTACCTGCTTTAGCCCTTTTTCCCCTGTCCCTGCCCATTACATGCTATTGTGTCTTATACTCTGTGTGTCTGACTAGGCCTCATTGGGCTGATTCTCCTCCCCAGTGTTTAGCCTTACTATCCGATCACATAATTGTGGCACTCTACAGTGTATTACCCCTTCTTGTCAATGTTTGTTTGCACTATTAGTTGCTTAGGTTAGTTGATTATGTGACTGTAACTGTTGTTTTCCACCCCATGCATTGTAAATGCTACTAGCTCCTGCTGGCTGCATAATTCCTCTTTTTTGTAACTCAGTTGACGTGGAACCTAAGTAAAGAGCTTTGCGCCCAGGTATTTTCCAAAATTCTAATAAATAAAAATAATAAGTAAATACAGGTATTTAACCATCCCCAATAACCAAATAATGTTAAGTGCTAATCCCAGACACTCCACGCAATCTTTATCCCCCTCCCAAAAAATGTACTGTAAAAGCAGTATGTGGTTAGAAGGAACAGAAGAAGGCACAGCCGCCCACTGGCTCCATTCCAAGCAGAGGTATGGGGAACAGAATTTCAAATTTGGCGCCTTTCCCTCCTTGGTTCACAACAGCGCTGTGCAGGCACAGCAGCACAGCTCGGGCTTTTCAGTTCAGCTCAGTTGCTTGCTTGCTTGCTAGTCTAGCTCCTCAACTGTGCTCCTAATCTTGATTTTTGGTTCTAGCAGCATTTCAATGTAATTTTTTGCTCTGTTGTTCGAGCAGCATTTAAATCTGTAATTAATTGGGTAATCCCCGAGCCAGGCTCACTGTGTTGTGCTACTTAATTTGAAACCAGGTTAAAAGTAATATAGCTGATCCAGTTTTATTGCTTTCTGTAGCTGTTTAGCAACATTTCTAGGCTAGACTTGTAAAAGTAATACAGCTGCTCCAGTTTTACTGCTTTCTGTAGCCATTTAGTCCTATTCCTAGGCTAGACTTGAAATGAATTATTTGGGTCCCTGATTTAAATTGTTTGTGCAGCTTACCAGCGCCCAGCTTTAAATCTCTTTTTTTTCTTGCCCAAAGCTCCCTAACCCCTGCTATTTCCGGATCTGCAGTTACTGCTCCATAGCTACTGCTGCTCCACCCATCTTGCCCACCTCTCCCCGATTAAGCCAAGACCCTCCCCAGTCTATTTGTCCACCCTGCATCTTCCCTTCCCAATTCCTTTGTCCCCTTTGTCTCAGAGTCTGTAATCCTCCCCCTCTGCTGCCTGTTAAATTGTCCTCTGTTCCTTCTCTCCTTAGGGGTTCTCCTTGCCCAAATTGGGCAAGAATTCCACCCCCAACTCGAACCACAACTGTGGTTCGAAGGAACAGAATAAGGTGCAGCTGCCCACCGGCTCCCCTCCAAGCAGAGGTACGGGGAACAGAATTTCAGATTTGGCACCTTTCCCTCCTTGGTCTGCAACAGCTCTGTGCAGGCATGGCAGCGCAGCTCCAGCTTTCCAGTTCAGCTCAGGTGCTTGCGTGTTAGCCTAGCTCCTCAACTGTGCTCCTAATCTTCATTTTTTTGTACGAGCAGCATTTAATGTGATTTTTTTTGTTCTGTTATTCGAGCAGCATTTAAATCTGTAATTAACTGGGTAATCCCCAAGCCAGGCTCACTGTGTTGTGCTACTTAATTTGGAACCATGTTAAAAGCAATACAGCTGCTCCAGTTTTACTGCTTTCTGTAGCTATTTAGCATCATTTCTAGGCTAGACTTGTAAATGTAATACACCTCCTCCAGTTTTACTGCTTTCCGTAGCCATTTAGCCCTATTCCTAGGCTAGACTTGAAATGAATTATCTGGGTCCCTGATTTAAATTGTTTGCACAGCTTATCCGCACCCAGCTTTAAATCTCTTTTTTTTTTCTTTCCCAAAGCTCCTTAACCCCTGCTATTTTTGGGTCTGCAGTTACCACTCCTGTAGCTACTGCTGCTCTGCCCCATCTTGCCCACCCGCCCAATTAAGCCAGGACCCTCCCCAATCTTTTTGTCCACCCTGCATCTTCCCTTCCCAATTCCTTTGTCCCCTTTGTAATCCTCCCCCTCTGCTGCCTGTTAAATTGTCCTCTGTTCCTCCTCTCCTTAAGGGTTTTCCTTGCCCAGATCAGGCACAAATTCCACCCTCAACTCGAACCACAGCTGTGGTCCGAAGGAACAGAAGAAGGTGCAGCTGCCCACCGGCTCCCCTCCAAGCAGAGGTATGGGGAACAGAATTTCAAATTTGGCACCTTTCCCTCCTTGGTCTGCAACAGCTTTGTGCAGGCACAGCAGCACAGCTCCAGCTTTCCAGTTCAGCTTGGGTGCTTGCTTGCTAGCCTAGCTCTTCAGATGTGCTCCTAATCTTGTTTCTTTTGTCCCGCCCACACACCCCGACTCTGACCTCTATTAAATGCTCTTGAGCTAAGGGACCTGCTCCATATCCTCTTAAAGGAGCATATACCCCCGCCCACTCCATCCTCTTAAAGGGACAGGATCCATCAAACTTGCAGAAACCTTAGCTCCCTTGGTTATTCTACTGCTACCTCAAAGCCTCCCTCTTTGGGCATATTCTCCCCAAAATTGTAACTGGTAGTAGCTCACAAACTCTAGCATTCAAATTGCACCTTGGATGTCACAGTAAAACCCTCACAATCATAATCTCCTATGTCCTCCCGTATGACCACTCCAAAGGCCTCACAGCTATAATCGAGCATCTCTCAAACCTTCCCCCCAGCTCTGAATTACTTCTTCTTGGGGATTTCAATGTGAACTGGCTGGCACCGGAGGCCGATGTTTACAAAGATGCCACCACAGCCATTAATTTGTCACAAGTTGTGACCTCCCCAACCAGACGTAACCCCAGAACTGTAACTGTACCTTGCTCGACCTCATCTTCACCAATAGGCCTGATAGAATTAGTGGCCCTGAGGTGCTTTCTGATTTTCTCAGCAACCACTCTCCTGTCATCTGCTCCTGGTCTAATAAATCCCCCAAACACCAAAATAGAAATGTGTATCAACACGTACTCAAGAAAGGTTGTCTACAACAGTTCCAAGCCCATCTCCGTAGCCAGGACTGGTCAACACTTGACTCTGCTTCCAGTGTTGATCATGCCCTGGAATTTTTCATACATACCTTTAACTCAGCTTGTGACATCTTTGCCCCACTAAAAAAGAGGAGACTTAAAGCTGTAGCTAATCCATGGCTGTCCTCCTCCCTCCTCACCAAAATGGCTGACAGAGATCACCTCTGGCACACAGCCCAGACTATTGGCAAGCAAACCCACTCGCAGCAGTACAGAACAGCCAGGAACTCATGCACCCAAGCCATCAGGCAAGCTAAAAAGGCCTACTACAAGGATGTGCTGTCAAACTCCTGGGGTGACAGCAGGAAGTTCTGGGACAACCTCAAAGAGCTTACTGGCAAGCCCAACAAAACCACTCCCACAATGCTCAACGTTGAAGGGAACACCATCCAAGACCCCTTGCTCATAGGTAACACTTTCAAAACTGCAATCACTGACCTCAGTGGTGTACTCCCCCAGGCTTCTTTTACCCTTCCTCCCCTCCCACAGTCCCCAAAGTCACAGCTCCCCTGTTAACCAACCCACCCTTCTACATTAAAACAGTCTCTCCCACATTAGTCAAAAAACATCTGCTAAAGGTCCTCGTAAATCCTGCTTTAGCAGTGACTCCCTGGACCTAAAGTTGCTTTACATGGCACTGGATGCAGTCCAAATGCCCCTCACAAAAATATTAAATTTGTCTCTCTGCCTAGGGCAATTCTCATCACAATGGAAAGCTGCAGTAGTGACACTAATCCATAAGAGTGGAGATAGAGCCCTGTACTCCAACTACCGCCCAATCTCCATCCTCCCTCCCCTCTCCAAAGCCCTGGAATGGATAGTTGCTGACCAGTTCTCAGACCACCTCTCCAAATACAAGATCCAATGCCCTGAGCAGCATGGCTTTAGAAAAAGTCATAGCACCACCACTGCTCTACTAGAATATACCAATTTTATACATAAAGTGCTTGACCATGATCACCTTGTGGGGTCAGTGTACATTGACCTCACAAAGACCTTCGACATGGTTAATCACTCCCTCCTCTTAAACTCCCTCAGTGCCATAGGGGCCTCCTCTGAGGCTCTGGATTGGGTCAAAAACTACTTAGAGAACCCCTGCTCAACAAGTAATAATTGGCGATACTTTATCCTCCAGTCAACCAGTCCATTCATGAGTTCTCCAAGGCTCCATATTGGGCCCCTTATTATTTAGCCTTTTTCTGAACTCCCTGCCACAAGCCTGCTCCAGGAATCTTCTCCTATATGTGGACAATGCCATGATTTTTTCCAATCACTCAGACATCCTATCTCTAACTTGTTGTCTTCAAGGCAACTTCACTGCTGTAGAAACATGGTTCACTCATCACAAACTTATCATGAACTATGAAAAAAACAAATCCATGCTTTTTGCTAGCCCCCACCGCAAATTAAAATCTTCCCAGTTCTCCATCCTCAATAACCACAATGTCCCTCTCGATCAAGTCCAGACATTTAAATACCTAGGTGTTACACTAGATAGCACCCTGTCCTACTCGGAGCACATCAACATAGTCTCCAAAGCAGTTAACAGTAGGAGCTGGCTACTCTACAGATACAGAGGCAGCATGACACACGGAAGTATTCAAAACTGCAGTCACCAGTTCCATACTCTCTATCATGGACTATGGCTTACTCATCAACAGCGCTGCCACTGACATGACCCTTAAACATATTGGGACTGCACTCAACAATGCCTGCCGGCTGGTTTCTGGTGCACGTAGTCACACCCACACCTGTGACCTGTACTCCAAGACACAATGGCTGAACATCAGAAACAGGAACAAATATCATAACTGCATGCATGCAAAAGCTTGGGCCTAACCCCTCCCAACTCCCTACACCTTTTTACATGCACCCCCTTACTCGCACAGCACTAGAAGTGCCTCAAGACATGCTTTCCAAGTCCCTTTCTACCGCACCTCACAAGCCCAATGATCCTTTAGTTACTGGGCTCCTAATTGGCTGGATACTCTTCCTATAGAGACCCTGAATGCACCAAAGCTTGGTCCTTTCAAGCTTCTCCTAAGACAACACCTAGTCGCCTGTGGCCAGTGTGACTGTCCTGCTTAGCTCCTCAATCCAATCTGATGTCCTTCCCTTTTTTCACCCCCTGCACTATCCTATCCACTCCAGCTCTCACCCTGCAGTCCTTTCTTGTCATGCCCAAGCACCTGTATGGCTGGCTCCCCCATAGCATTCCTAGGCCTGTCCATTCTGTTTCAGTGTAACCTCTCGCTCTTCATGCTCACAATACCTATCTCTGGTTGCACGCCTACTGACAAAGTCCACCTCTGGCTGCCCATCTCTGCTTGCTGACCCAAGTTTTTCCACTTTTGATCACAGCTGCGACTCCTTACCTGGCTCTTAGTACTGTGTGTAGACCTAACTGTGCCTACTGTCCACAGCTATGCTTGATTGTACTCAATGTTATTTGTGCGTAGTTGTCTCTACTTCCTGTATGTTGCTTTTTTTCGTTTAAATCTTTTGACATGGAACCTGTGCAAAAGAGTCTCGCACTCATAGGTACTTGTAATCCAAGACTTAATTAATAAATAAATAAATAAATAAAATACAGTCTCAACATAAAAAGCACATTTAAAATAAGGCATAGTAACCTGGAAAGTTGATCTGTACCACCTCTTCCACCAACTCCTTCAGGAAGACCTTGTGTTGAACAAAGATATAAAGAAGTTTAAGGTCACAAATTCATATTTTAATTCAAATGGTACCCTTTACACCAAATCCAGAAGGCAAAAAGGGAAATCTAGGGTATGGGTCCATCTGCACTATTAATCAAACCCCCAGCAGCTCACTTACATTACCAAAACTAGTAAAAAAAAAAATAGTATTTTTGGCTGCAGTCATAAGCAGTGCTTACCTGATTGTTATCCATGGACCAGCATCCTTGATGGCGCCCCCGACCTCATGGACAGCAACTTATGTATCTATATGTACTAACTTTAGGACGAAGACACTTATCATATAAGCATAAGTGTCAGGATCTGTGTTCTACTATGTTTTACTGATGTTCAGCCATAAGTAATGCTTTTTGCTCTGTTTTTACTGTATTCCTATATGTAAGGCAACAATGACATCTTTAGTAATTGTGCTTTATGGCAACTGACCTTGGAGATCAGTACCTTCTATGTACTGTTATCTGCCTAGCAATGTAACTTTTTACACTAGTTAGAGCAGTTGCTCAGACCACCTGTTTCTGTCCAGTTATATTCATTTTACGTATCTTCTTTAGCAGTTGCTATAGTAATTATCAGGATATAAGACCCCTTGTAACACATAGCTCTAAGAGAGAGAGACTGTATGCTTTTAACTAGGTAGGGAAATCTGCTTCTCCCAGTGTTTACACTGTACTGGCAATAAGTCTGTATTGTTCTATTTGTAATAAATTTAATTTATTACATGATTACCATTTGTCTGTCATCTCTTCTGTTTGTTTAGTTCCACTAAGAATCTGCTAAGGGATTTTGGCCTCCCTTACATTATTGGTGATCACATGCAGGTGGAATAAACAATGTAAGATTTGCATTCAATTGTGTGGGGCATTGAACATTTCATTCCCCACATATTTTGAATGTTAAGTAGTGTAGCACAATCTTTATATCGTCTACTTGGACCTACTCATACCTACAGTAGTAGCAGGTGTGGAAGACCCGAACCACTGGTCTTGGGCATGGCAGACCCACACCTGAACTTTACACTCCCTCTGTGAGTGATAGCATACCCCCTGGCACAACTGATCAACCGCCGTGGACCGAAAAATAGTAGGTGATGGTGCCAGGGTATTCTACCAGGTTTCCAAGCTTTGCTTTTCTGTTTGTCATTTATTTGTTATGTCTGACCTGTGCACAGAACTAAGACTCAATGTCTCAAATTACCACACATCCCATGGAGGAGGGACAGATTTTGCGCTGGACACGAAATCTGCAGACAAACCATTGCTGCTAATTTCTGACCACTACCTTGAGTCCAAACAAACAACCAAAAAATATAACCTCAAAGGCCTTTTGGTTGTGGCTCTACATACCACTGTTGAGAGTCTTACAGTGAAATGTGCTTCCCTTGAACTGCAAAACTGCTGTCTAAAAAAGAGATGGGCTTGCAGGCATCAGAGTTGCTGAAAGGAAAGGAAACTAGTGGAGGAGATGCAGTCACTCTGTGATGCTAATTCCAAGTTTCTGCATTTTACTGCTTAAGGTGCTGAGCGAGAGTTATGTTTATTAAGAGATGATTGTGAAAGCTTGAAATGTGATAAGAAACAGCACATTTGAATAAATATTTTGAGTGATACGAATGAGACATTAGGTGAGGAGAATGCTGAGTTGAGCAAGGATTACAAGCGTGTGAATAATAAGTTGGATAAAGAGCTTAGGGAAAACATCGAATTGGGTACCATGTATAGAGTGTTGCACAGAAAAATTGAGAAAGGTATCGAGCAAGGCAGTGCAAAAGTTTGCCACAAAAAGTGTAGGCAAAAGATGGAGAAATTGCACCACAATGGGAGGTACTTGCCGGCCATATTAAGGCCATGAATAGGTTCCTGTATACACCTATTGATATTGTATCATCTAGTGATGATGACTCTGATGACAAGGCATGCCACGTCACATACCAGTCCAACCCCCATGATGAAGCAATCCCCACTTGCCATTCCCAAGATGGCGCTGACATTGGCATGCACACTGCATCACCACATCCTCACAAACATAGCAGATGCCACATACAATGCCAAGATGGCAGCCCCTGTGATACAGGAAGAGGGCCTGCTCACCGCTATTCCGCTCCACTGGCTCTGATCACTAGAAGTGAGAAGACAGAGATCACGAATATGACTGACAATGACGTCAGTTGAATAACTGTCCCAGAGAACCAAAAGAAAGCCATCCAGGACCAAATAGAGAAAATGCTGAAAGAATCAGTTACACAGGATCAGACTTATAAAGCAATCGCTGATGCAGCCACAGAGGCAGTGCTCCACAGAGCTATGGATCACCCTGGGTTCAGTCAGACAATGCCTACCCCCAACCCACTACAGGTCACTCACTCTGTCCAGCAAATTGCACAGAGCATCAGACAGATGGGCCCAACTGACAATCTCAGTTGCCACTTAGAGAAAGTATGCTCCCTGTATGAGAAACTTTCTCTCCAACCCCCATACCAGGTACAAATCCTGCGACAGATAATTGAACCAACTGTCTGGGCCAAGTTGTCAGAGACAGAATGAAATGCTAATAATGCGTCTTTTGATGTGATCACAGCTGCACTCATAAGTACGAATTCCCCAGGAGTTGTGGCTACTCGCTTGGCCTGCAAGATCAAGCAAGGCATGAAAGAAAGCCCAGCCACTTACCATCAGTGACCGTGACTCACCTACAGAACTGGAAAAGCTCTCACCGATGAGGAATCCAACAGAGACCAAATCAAGTACAAAGATTTGTTCCTCTGAAACATGTATCCAGCCTTGCAGGAAAAGGTTGAAGTCAACATTTTCCCAAGTACTGACAAGTTTGAGGACATCCTCACTAAAACAGAACAAACCTTTCAGCTCTACCTCTGTGCCCTTTCTTCCAGCAAGTCCAACAAAGTAGCTGCAGTTCAGCCTACTACTGATAACCCCACTCACTACACCGTGGAGGGAAACAACCAGAAAACTAATACCCCTTCTGATGACAAACAGTCACATGGGGGAGGGGGGACTGAAATTACAGAAAAAACAGGAACAATAGGGATAATGGAGGTAGCTGGAAAAATCCAAACACCCAACAAAATAGCCAGAACCAATTCTGAAATGGCCCTAGCTTTTGAAAAATCAAAGAGGAGAATGAAAACCTCTGGAAGCTTCTAGAGGAAGCTTGTGCGGGAAAAGAAACCACTCCTGCACAACATATAGCTGCCCTAGCCCCGCCAGTAGAGTAATCGGACAGCTGAGGGGATGTTGCATCAGTTACTGGCCAGGCTGATGCAGCATCAAGAGCAGAACCATCAGTGCAGGCAGCCACTGCACCTGTGATGTCACAAGTTCACTTGTACCTAGTGCAAGACATACAACAGGCCCTAGCAGATCCTGTCGGCCGTCGATTTGAGGAACAGGTAAATGACGCCAACTCTGGATGTTCAGATTGACAATTTCAAGCCTCAGTCTGAATCGTGAGTAACCTAATCGTTGACACGAATGGACAGCCTTGTGTAAAGGTCACAGTCGGGGTCCACCAGCTTACCATGCTTCTAGACACCAAAGCAGCCATGTCAGTCCTTCATAATGAGGATTCAGCCTCATCTGACTGATCTATCCGCTGGAAGTCCAGTGCACAGGGTTTAGATGGTACCCAGCTACACATCTACAGATCTATTTCTCTACCTGTGGTGGTAGGCCACCTCAGGACAGACTTCTCTTTTGACCTCATGGTCTTATGTCATCACCCCAGCATCCTGGAAATTATGCACTGCATGGCTGTGTACTGAATCTAGCCAACAGGCTACTCATTCAGATCAAAGGACAATGTCATGCTGTCACTATCCCATTCTCATGTGGTGGCAGCCATCTCCCATAACAAGGAATATGAGATCATGGCCTTGTTCAACAGTCATGACTTGTTTTCTGAGCTTGCACCTCTGCTGCAAAAACACCTTGATGTGTTTGCCACCAACAAACACAACTGTGGTAAAATGCACACTACTATTGAAATCACAGGGCCTGACCCTGTGAGACAGAAGCAGTATCCATTTCATACTGAAGCCTTGCCATCCTTAGGGAAACCATCCAATCACTGCTTCAGCAAGGAGTGATTAGGGCCTGTGTCTCTACTGTCAACTCACCCATTTGGCCTGTGAAGAAGCAGAATGGGGTCTGGACACTTACAACTGATTACAGAAAACTCAATCAGGTAACTCCTAGCTACTCACAAACAGTAGCATTAGCACCTGATGTACTTCAGTTGTTGACACCTGACAAAAAGTGCTTCACAGCTCTTGACATTTCTAATGGGTTTTGGGAACTCCCATTAGCACAGGAAAGCGAATACAAGTTTGCTTTCACATTTGATGGACATAAATACACCTGGACATGCCTCCTCCAGGGGTTTCACAATAGCCCTTCCCTCTTCCATCTCCACATGATGGATGCTCTGCAGGGGGTTTCTACACTGCAGTGCCTCCTGCAGTACATTGATGACTTGCTCTTAGCAACCACCATGAAAGAGGATCATTTGGCCCTTCTAGATGAACTTTCATCTCTCTTAAAGAGAGCAGACCTCAAGTGCAATCCCTCCAAGGCACAATTGTGTGAGAAGGAGGTCATCTTCCTTGGTCTACACATTACAGACCAAGGCAGGAACCCAGCTGCCAAAAAGATCCAGGGCTTGCAATATCTGCCACTTCCTACTAGTATGGCAACACTCAGGCACTTCCTAGGAATGGTTAACTATTCCAGGGACTTCATCCCTGACTTTGCCTTGAAGGCAGATCCTTTGTATGAACTTCTGAAGAAGATGTCCCATGGAAAAGGGGCCCTACTCATACTGATGCTGTGACACAGCTAAAACAAGCCTTAGCCTCAGCCCTAGCACTGATCAATCCTAACCCAGATCTTCCATTCCATCTGGAAACTGCCACATCTGATGTGGCCATGTCTTCAGTGTTGGCACAAAAGTACAATGCGTACTTCAGACCCATTGCCTATGCTTCTCAAATGCTATCCCCAGTAGAGAGGAAGTATAGCCTCTGTGAAAGAACACTCTTAGCCACCTATTGGGCTGTCAAACATTTCATGTACATCATTGAATATGCACCCATTATCTTGCATACCTGTCACACCCCAACCAACGTCTTACTTTCAGACAAAGTGAAAGATGGTTCTGTTTCCAATACCAGACTTACACACTGGTCTTTGCTTTTGCAGGACAGGGACATTCAAGTACTACCTGCAAAATTGCCATCCATCCTAACTCATGGCCTACTCTACACAGGTAAACCCCACGACTGTGCACTCCAACCTCCTGACATACCTGAGCCAGGACCATTTCTACTGGCTATGCTGGCTATCTTACAGGATACCACCATGTATCACATCTTCACAGATGGCTCTGCCTCCTATATGGAGGAGGAACAAGTAGCAAGGTTTGGCATGTTCATAGGCTAAGCATCAGAAACAGACCACTGACAAGTGGTTCCATGCTAATCTGTTCAAGTTGCACAAAGGTGACTAATTACTTTTCCAGATGCTGTTGGGGCAGAATAGTACCCCTCACTTAACAATCTTTTTCTGTTTCTTTCAGATACACTTGCAAGATGGCTATCTTGCACCTGATCCTCCTGGTGGGACTACTTTATTTGACTTACTCTTAGGACAAACCTCTTACGACTGACCAAAGATGACGCATAGCACATTTTCTCTAAAACCTTGAACATACATCTAGAGATGCGCCCATCTCCAGCCCCCAGGGAGTCCATATAGTCATCCACAGCAAATTAATTACTGTTAAGGAAGGCACAGATGCCTACCTTAATGCTATGATAATTGCCCCAGATAGGTCCACACTACAGATACAATGGGAATCTGATTACAATGGATACACCCTTCCTGTAGCACACTTATCTAAGGGCACTCTCCAAGGTTGGCCCAACACAGGGATTGCACCAAATGGTACACTCTCCAATCGACAAGCAACTTCCAGACACTCTGGCCTCTACAACTTGACTGCTTTAATAGATCCTACCTTTTGTGACCACCTCACCTCTGAGGAGTTGCAACCTTTCTGTCTTCACAACTATATGGCTACTGAAGCTATGTTCCTTTCTGTGGTCCCACCCACTAAAGAAGAAATGACTGAATGTTCTTCTCAGGAGCCTGGTCCTCCTAGTGGCTTGACTGCCACTTCTCTTCCAGGAGCTTTAATGAACAATGTGCAATTCATGCACGTCCCTGTTATTTTTAATCTCACACACTGGAATATGGCCAAGTTCGGTCTCTGTCATACAACTAACACTTCTAAATTTTTCAGCATGATGTTTCTAGATATCATAGCTGTTACCAAACTCACACACAGGATCTAGCTAGTGGACCTCATGTTACTGAACATGTATGAGTTTTTAGACCCATACCTAATGCTAAGGGTAAATCATGCACTAGGCATGCCATTGCTGATGTTACCTGTGCAGCAAGCATCGTCTCTGGCCTTTTTGGCTCTGGAACGTCAATCTGAAATAGAGCAGATATAGCTGCTATTAAAGCACAAACACATAAATTTCAGCAAGCTATGACAAATAATGTTTTATCACCGCTGTTACATGGTATAGATGGTTTAAGTAAGGAAGAATATTTTACAGTTTACAACAAGAATGAAATTACAAAAGGATGTAATGAAACTAAAAACAAAATTAACAAATTGATTTTTCAAAATAACAAGAAGGCAGACAAGCAATATATTGCCTGTGAAAGCTTATGTTCTGCTTGTAGTTCTTATGTAATTACTACAGTTAACAATCTCTTCAGGGATTTGAAAACAGGACGCATTCCAGATATTATTCATGATAGGAAGATGTCTAAATGGTACTGTCCTCACTGTAAATCAACAACTTGTATTACACTGTGTATGTCAAATTCTGTTAATATTTCTATGTCTACTGCTAGAAATCTTGGGTACATTACACGTTATCCAAACCAAGCACCCTGCTATTTCAACAGCCTTTGTACAATCCATGACAATATGTTCCTTACATTCACTGTGTCACTACCTTGTTTTGATCCCAAAACATCTGTCTTTGACAAACTGGCTGCTATAAATTCCATTGGACATCTTTTTTTTTTTCCAATTCTATTTCCCTCAGGTCACCGCTGGCAGAGGCCCCTTCGGTCATCCTACCTTATCCCCTCCTGCCTGAGGTCCTCCCATCTGCACCTTGGTACTAGGCACACCCACGACATGCTGCATGGAGCCATCCCTCTGGAATACACCCCCTGGAGTGTGGCTGCCTTCTGCTCCTCTGCACTTTCATCCGGTGCATCCATGGGCGGAGGTGACGCCAAGCTCAGGTCACAGTGGGCAGGATCCAGCTCTAGAGGTGGGGGTAGGTGACATCTACCCCCCCAGCCAATGGGTGTTTTCCATTGTTCCAGTGAGCTCTCTACTACCCTGGACCCCAGGAAGCAGCAGTGCATGCGTGTGGAGGCGCACATGTGCACTGCAGCTCCAGACCGGGTCCCTTCCGCCCTCCCTGTTGACCTAACATCAGAGCTCCTCATAAGTGGCACTGTCTCCCTGGCCTCCACCAGGGGGCAGCCAAGCTCCAAGAGAGCTGAAACTCTCCTCCCGAGGTGGAGTGCTGCCAGCGGGCAGCTGCTCAACATCCTCTACTTCCCATCCCCTGCTGGCCACCGACGATCCTGGCTCACTTCCGAACCCAGGTCGCCGGCGTGGCACGAGGTGTGGTGACCAGCGCCTCAACCCTCAACACCACCAGGCCGGCACCATCGGACATCTTGATGAGAACATTTACCGAGAACGAACTGAACTGCCATCTTTGCTGGTTTACCAGCCTGTTCTGCAAGCTTGGGTCGCACCACATACCAACTGCTGTGCCAAGAGAGGATACCATCACCTCTGTTGTTCTGATGTTTTTGACAATGTGAAACCAGTATGTGGATATTCACCAGAAAACCTGGATTGGTCCTATACCTTCGGTGATGATCTGCCATCCAACTTGACTGAACAGTCTCCGCAAGCTGCATCTTCAGTGTCAGACGCTAAAACAGCTGCATCCCAAAGATACCTAGAAGAGGTACATCACTTCACAACACGGCTCATCAACCAATCCTTCACATGTCCTATCCATCTACAAAAATGGAGGGTTCCCACTGTAAAAGTTACCTAAACTTCTGATGGGCAGTATTGTGTAGTGACAAATCATGCTTCCTTTTCATATTAATATTTCTAAAGCTGGTGATGTTCTTAATACACTTATTTATGATGGTGACTTAAGTACTGCTCTATCCAATATTTGGTTAGAATAGGCTGTTGGTTAACTAGGATCTGCAGCCTATCCTGTAGGTAGGGAAATGGGCAGACTAGATGGGCCTAGCAGTCCTTATCTGCCGTCAAAGTCTATGTTTCTATGTTTCTATATGGTACCAAAACCTGTAGCATAAACTTTCCTAACTTTTGCTTTACTCCACAGCAGAAAACTATAATTGGTCACACTGTGATTACCCCGTTCCTCTCCCTGAACCAGATGTTATTAATACTGATCTGCAATATTTGCTTGCCTTGTCTCAATATTTGACTATTTTTAATGTACATATTGACCCTTTGACACTTTCCTTGAAAGCACTTTTAAGATAGAAAAGACACACATCTTATCTATATAAGCAATAATATTTCTAAAGCTGGTGATGTTCTTAATACACTTATTTATGATGGTGACTTAAGTACTGCTCTATCCAATACTTGGTTAGAATAAACTTTTAAAGCTTTTGTTATTATTCAAGTATTTTTGATAGTTTTCCTAATACTAACCCTTTGCTGTCTGCAACATACTCTTAGACACCATCACCAACAACTTGAATTCCTTTGCAAGGCTTGTGCCTCGGTATTGTAAATGACGGCATCTGTAGCTGCATCCCACTACTTTCCTGTGGTTGCTGCCTTTTCTTTTGAAGGCAACAAAGGGGGGAATGTTATCCATGGACCAGCATCCCTGATGGTGCCCCCCACCTCACGGACAGCAACTTCTGTGTCTATATGTACTAACTTTAGGGCAAAGACACTTATCATATAAGCATTAGTGTCAGGATCTGCATTCTACTATGTTTTACTGATGTTAAGCCATAAGAAATGCTTTTTGTTCTGTTTTTACTGTATTCCTATATGTAAGGCAACAGTGCCATCTTTAGTAATTGTGCATTATTGCAACTGACCTTAGAGATCAGTACCTTCTTTGTACTGTTATCTGCCTAGCAATGTAACTTTTTACACTAGTTAGAACAGTTCCTCAGGCCACATGTTTCTGTCCAATTATATTCATTTTATCTGTCTTCTTTAGCAGTTGCTATAGTAATTATCAGGATATAAGACCCTTGGTACACAGCTCTAAGAGAGAGACTGTCTGCTTTTACCTAGGTAAGGAAACCTGCTTTCCCCAGTGTTTACACTGTACTGTACTGAAATAGTCTTTCAGTGTCATTTAACTAGACATTTCTGGCAATAAAAATAATTTTGTAACTAATTTTGGAGCCACTTGGGAAATCATTTGGCCACTTACATCAGCACGAGATTGGGATGGGTTGTGGGTGGATTTAAAAAACAATTCTCTGCCATGTCTAGCTCTTTCCTGTGATCGACTGTCTTGTCCTGAAGAGCTCTTGTCCTCCTGTGTGACCCTCATTACACCACTATCCTCACTGCATCATGTAGGGGAGGCCAAAATCCCTTTGCAGATTCTTAGTGGAACTAAACAAACAGAAGAGATGACAGACAAGTGGTAATCATGTAATAAATTTAATTTATTACATGATTACCCTGTCTATCATCTCAATCATGTAATAAATTTAATTTATTACATGATTACCACTTGTCTGTCATCTCTTCTGTTTGTTTAGTTCCACTCAAGAATCTGCAAAGGATTTTGGCCTCCCTACATGATGCAGTGAGGATAGTGGTGTAATGAGGGTCACACAGGAGGACAAGAGCTCTTCAGGACAAGACAGTCGATCACAGGAAAGAGCTAGACATGGCAGAGAATTGTTTTTTAAATCCACCCACAACCCATCCCAATCTCGTGCTGATGTAAGTGGCCAAATGATTTCCCAAGTGGCTCACCCTGGACCCCTGCAGGCATGAATGAACATCTGGTGGTGTGGGACCCGAAAAGATCAAGGGAGCAAAGGGGACAGCTTGCAATCATGCTGTGTACTTAAAGAAACATGGCAATGTACTGTAGTACCCTAAACAAATGCAGCAAGTAACTTGGTGGCAAAAATACAATACAAATAGCACCAAAGTGCAGATTATTACAAAAGATCAAAGGTAATGCAAGGAGACATAAATTGCTACATGCAAGCCCACATCATTAGGGCCACCTGGGGGTGGGTGGGTGGTAATCAAGGTAGCACAAGAAGGAAGTGTAATAAATGAAAGCAGGACACAGAATTAGTTACAAAATTATTTTTATTGCCAGAAATGTCTAGTTAAATGACACTGAAAGACTATTTCACACACATGGGTAGTCATTTCACAAATTAGTACACAAATTGTCATGCATTTTGATTTACAAAAGTGCATTTTTTTAATATGGAATCATCTGATTCCATTAATGTTATCTTATGTATCTCCCCACATAGGCTACTTAAAATGATTATATCAATAACTGTATTATACTCAAAATCCTGCATATGTACTGCATTACAAACTTTAGGATCCATTGGTAACCCCTTTTCATGCATGGAGCCATGCGCATCTACCATGCTTTCTTCTGAACATGCATCCTTTCGGCTTGGTTACAACTTCCTCCAGATGATGTAATCTCTGGACCTGACGCAAGAAGTTTCTTCCATGACCCAACAAGGTGGCCACATGTTGGATCTGGTCTTCTCACTGGGGCTTGAGATAAATATTCTCAGGACTGATCAGGTAATTTGGTCCTATCATTGCACAGTGGAGTTTTTAATCGGGGCACCCCCCCCCCGAGAGCCCTCCCTGCTGAGATGGATAGCTATCACCCTTTGGGGGGGATTGGTGGTTGCTGATCTATCCAGTGTGGACAGTGCATGCTCTGGGGGGTGTGCTTGGCAGTTGAAGCCTATAATAAGGCAATGCCTGCTGTGCTCAACTCCCTCGCACCAATCCATGTAAGACCCAAGTCTTCTCACTTGAGGTCCCCTTGGTATGATGGGGAGCTCAAGGTGATGAAGATTATGGGTTGGAGAGTACATCACTGCTGGTGGAAGACCGGTCTGGAGGCAGACATAATGGCCCTGGTGCACACTATGGTGTGTACCAGGGGGCAATCATATGTAAGAAGGCAGAATTCCTGTCCAGGGAGATTGCTGCCAGGAAGGGCCAACCAACTGTGCTCTTTCAGACTGTGGACAGACTTCTCCATCCTTTCTGTCTACAGTTGAAAAAAGCCTTTTCAAATGCTTTATGCAAGGAGTTTGCTCAGTTCTTCTCAGACAGGGTGTCCGCCATCAGTCAGGGGATCCCACCAGTGAGCCACAGTGTGGCCGACAGAGGTCATTGTGGGCTTCCAGAGAGCACTCCACCTGGCTGGGGTGGGTTTAGACTGGTGGAAGTTGTAGAGGTCATTGAGGTGGTTTCCAAGCTGTGCCACACCTTTTGTGAACTGGACACGGTGCCAACTCATTTCTTAATAGGATGTCTTGGCCCCATTGGCCAGGTGTTTGCCTTGATTTTCCAGTGCTCCTTGTCAGGAGGGATCTTTCCTGATGTCTTGAAGGAGGCACTGATGAGACCCCTTCTGAAAAAAACATCTTTGGACCCAGATGTTAAGGCAAACTACTGTCCTATCTCCAATCTTCCATTTCTGGGTAAAATTATTGAGAAAGTGGTGGTGCTTCAGCTTGAGGAACACCTCATGACCCATAATTTATACAAGCCTCTCCAGTCTGGATTTTGTGCAAGGCACAGCACAGAAACTGCATTAGTTTGGGTGCATAATGGCCTCTGCAGGGTGAGAGATCGAGGGGAGGGGACAATTCTCATTCTCCTTAATCTCTCCTCAGCATTTGACACGGTGGACCATCGTGTGTTACTTGACCACCTAGGGGAATTCTGTGGACTCACTGGCACTGCCATCTGCTGCTTTGAGTCTTTTCTCACCAATAGGAGGCAAAGGGTAGTGATAGGGAATTTCTCCTCCCCCTAGCCTCCTGTCATGTGGAGTTCCCCAGGGTTTGGTCTTGTTGCCGATGTTGCTTGCCATGCACATGCTGCCCCTGGGAGAGCTCATTAGGACATACAGTTTGGGTTTTCATTGCTATGCTGATGATGCCCAACTGTATCTTTCCTTTGCCCCAGGGACATCCAGTTCAGTGGAAGTACTAAACACCTGCCTTGCTGCAATCAATGACTGGATGGCCTCCAGCTGGTTGTGACTGAACCCTGATAAGATGGAGGTACTAGTGGTGAAGTCGATGAGAAGGCACGATAGGTTGGCCTCTGATGTAGAAACAGAGCTTTTCCTTGGGTTTCTACCATTGAAGGCCTCCTCTAGGGTGCATGATCTGGGCGTTATATTCAACAGCACATTGACACTTCAGTTTCAGGTGTCATCTGTGGTCCGGCACCAGTTTTTATCACCTGAGGAATATCAACAGGATAAAGTCCCTAGTTTCACCCCTGGACCTCCTCACCCTGGTTCACACCTTCATGACTTCTAGGCTTGACTACTGTAATGCGTTCTATCTCAGGGTCTCTGGAGGTACCCCCCCACCAGCTGCAGTTGGTGCAGAACACAGCTGCCAGATTGTTGACTGGGCAGTCTAAGTACTGTCACATCACTCTGGTGCTACATAAACTGCACTGGCTGACATCAAGTGGAGGGTCCTCTTTAAGGTGGGTTTGCTCACCTTTAAGGCCCTACATGGCCTGGGCCCTGGTTACCTTAAGGACCTTCTTACACCTGCCATCTCACCCCACTTCCACAGCTCCTCCTCTAGGGGCCTCCTTGCAATTCCCAGGACGAGGTTAAAATGTTGGGATGCTGGTTATGTTTTCTAGATAGAATATATTAACATTGATAGCCATCTAGTAATTAATGCATTTTATATGGTGTATCCTAGGATGCATACTCCATTTTTAGTATATGCAATTTAAAGCTAACTGAACTTACACTATACAGAGAATACTGTTAAGCTGTATGTATTTAACATTTAGGATTCAGTATATGCACAGTGAGTTTAGTCTTTATGTTCTTATGAGATGATATTGCAAAGGATTTTTTATTTGATTGCAGTTAACTGTGATGTATATGATTTTAAATTGTGAGTGGATAAAACACTATAAATATGCGCAATGGAATATTCTGCTGACATCTTGAAAAAGCACCAGGGCGGCATGAAATGTTGACGCGGGTGCACAGGGGTTGCTATATATATTTATTAAAGTTATTTATTGCTACGTTAGCTTCACTGCATTTTTCTTGTTGCTGTAGATCCTGCTCTTGTTCGATCGAGTTGTATTATCCATTTTGAGCATGGCTCCAGCTCATGTCTCCCAAGCCGTGTTGCTTATGTTACGCCATTTGAATTATATTGTAACGAGCTAGGAGAAACAAGAAGCAGCTTTATATCTTCCAATGTCTTTGAGATGGATTCAAGAGTTGTGAGTAGCACCCCTACATACAATGTCAATGCTAATGCTAATACCAGTCGTGATAACATGTCAACAGCTGTTAATATAGGGACATCATTGGTGGACATATTGCTATTTAAAGAAGGAGATATAAATCCATTGCTGCAGACAGAAATGCCGAATGACGATGCTGCATGGCTAAATAGAAACCTAAATGAAAATGATGCGACTCTGAACATTAAGACAGCATACGTGCAGCTGGAATGAATTAGCTTAAAAATAAGAAGGTTTTATTGGCAGCAAGTTACAATGCAGGCTTACCTTCAAGTTCATCGTGACCCTAGAGGCTTACGTTCAGTTAAACAGCCGAATTTTGGATTGTAATACATAGATTTTGTACGTGACTGGCAAGTGCACCTTTTAGAATCAGCAGCTGGTTTAATTAAAATCATTTTAAAACATGGAGCATTAACAGAAAATGATCTTAAAAAAGAGTTAATTTTATATGAGGAGATGTTTAACAAATTCTCTACTCTCCCTGAATATGAGACTTTTAAAGGTAAACTCCATACTGCACTGAACAGACAGGATGAGAGGATACAAAAAATTAAACAAACTAAATTTGAAAGGGACCATCACGACTATGAGAAGGGAACGATTTTTGATTGGAGTACAAAATATGGTGGTCTATTCTTGAAAAAGGGGTACAAGAGATACAGATTATTATACAAGCACATCTGGTTCAGATAGTGAAGAATATAATGGTATAGAAACTTATTCCCCTTTTTTAGATGCAGGACAACAGCAGGGCCTTCCCATTTTACGAGACAGCAGAGTACAAAGGGGTACACAGGGAGTTACAACTCCACTAGAAGTGAACCAGGGAGATGTTCACATGTTAGTGCAATCATGTCCTTCTTCCCTCCCCCCATCCCGGAACAACAAACGATTACTGTGGGGCCTATACAGGTCCACCCCAAATATCCCACATTGCCAATTTTACCAGAAACACAAGCACAACCAGGTAGGGTACCAGGAGCCCAAGATTAGCCAGGTTCGCAGATGAACTACCCAGAGGGAAACTAGAGGAAAGAATAGAAGAGCGAATGGCAAAATACAATGACAGGGGTTGGAATGTAGAAACTCAATTCAGGGGGAAACACAGGATGCCATATGGCATACGGCGAGAGATAAGGAGGGGGAGGGGGAACAGATACAACAACAGAATGAGACAGTACAACTAAATGATAACAGTAGTGATTTAGTTGTTAACATCTCAAGTTATAATTTAACAGATGCAGAACATGTACTTTTAAATAAAGGTCTCTCTTTTGTTCCCACTACCTGTAGTAATGAGTTCAGTGCAGTACTGGATGTACACCTATATGGTAGAAAACTAAATTTAAAATCATTATTTAATAAAGGTGGAGATAGGGCTACTGAAATGGAACTTATGGCTACGGACTTTGAGGAATCGTGGACGCATGAATGGAAACAGAAATCTACATTTATTCCTACTATGAATCCCACAGTGCAAGTGTTTATTCAGAGATGTGAACAGGACCTGGAAAGACTACATGTTGCACCTCATCCCCCAAAGTTTTACAACTGTACAATAGGAGAAAAAATGGCCATCAAAACATTGCAGCAAAACCAGAGTATTACCATCTGGCTAGCTGACAAAGGAGGGGCCATGGTGGTAATGGATGAAGTTAAGTATAAACAGGCTATGCTAAAACATTTGGAGGATTCATCCTTCTACAGAAAATTGTCTTACAATCTGACTGCTAAGAATAAAAAAGAAATAGCTGTTACTGTGCATCAAGCAGTAATGAATGAGTTGATTTCACAAAAAAATGGTGTTTGTTTTACTTCCAGAAAATCCAATTAAGCCACGAATACAGTATATGGTCTGCCCAAAATACATAAAGACATTAAAAATCCACCTATGAGGCCTATGTATTGAGTGTAGGTTCCCTAACGGAACACATGGCACAATTTGTGGATGCCCAAATTAAAAAACACAGCTATGTCTAGCAGGTCATATTTAAGGGATACCACCCATGTTTTGAATTTATTTGAGGAGATGTTGGTGGAAGAGGAATGGTGGTTGATGTACAAGCCTTATATACCAACATTCCTCATGGCGATGGGGTAGACGCTATTTACACATAATTAATTGCAAACACCAATTATGGGAATTAGTTTATTCTATTCATAGGAGAAATTTTAGAGCATGTTTTAACTAAAAATGTGTGTCTGTATGATACCCAATTGTACCATCAAATAAAAGGGACAGCAATGGGGGTGGCTATGGCCCCCAATTATGCCATCATATACTTGGCTGAATGGGAAATGAAATATGTATATGATGAAAACATTAATCTTTTCCGATCACATATTTAATTTTTAGCAACGCTTTATTGATGATATTTTTTTGATTTGGACTAGTGGGCTGCAGAACTTAATTTATTTGTCCAGTATTTGGAAAGCACCAACCCAAATTAAAAATTTACCATGACGGCCAGTTAAAAAGAACCTCCTTTTTTGGATTTATTGGTATACAAGAATGATCAGGGAGGCACAGGGACAAAAATATATAGAAAGGAAACTGATCGTAACAGCACATTATTTTTCAATAGTTGCCATTCAGCCCGTATAGCTAGAAGCATTCCAGTAGAGCAACACATGCGAATTAAGTGTAACTGCAGTACAGAGTGGGAGTATGTAAAAGGAAAGAAACAAATGACATTGAGATTTCTAAAGAGAGGGTACAATATGGGTATCTTACAACAGGCTATGAATAGAGTGGATAATATTGATAGATCGGAGTCAATAAAAAAAGAACAATAATAAGAAGAAACTGAATAATAAAAAAACTGTATTTGTTTCTACCTATAGTGCACAATCACAACAAGTGAAAAATGTTATTAATAAGAACTGGCATATTTTAGAAGCCGAACCCAAACTCAAACAAGTGGTTGAACAAGGGCCCAGGATCGTCTATAAACGAAACAGCAACTTGTCTGACCTGCTGGTTTATGGTACTATGAATAGGAACATACATGATGAAGCCAGATTAAACCTGCCAGTTGGTAATTATCATTGAGGAAATTGTGTGGTCTGTACATTTTTACAGGTAGGACAATGTTTCCATTTGCTGAACAAGAAAGGAACACATATTATGAGAGATTTTATTTCCTGCATAACAGAAGGTATTATATATCTGGCAAGTTGTACATGTGACTGTTTCTATGTAGGCATGACTAGACAGAGATTGAAGGATCGAGTTCTGGAACATTTATTGTGTATTAAATTAAAAAGAAATGAAAATGTCTTGGCTCTACGTACATATTCAACAAGCATTTGTCAATGCCGAATGTTTGCTTGCTGGAATTGGCATCGGTAGTGTAGAAGTTACAGAGCTGCGTAATAGGAATGGCAGTGAAGTATTGAACTGAAGCCAACCCCACCACCACCCTGCAGAGACTGACAGGCATTGGGGTGTGCCTTTGGGTCGTCAAGCATAACGGCCATGACATTTCACCACACTCTACCCTGCAGACACTGACAAGTGTCACGGTGTGCCTTGGGGTCTTTGGCCCTTATGCACACCCCATTCCATCAGGAAATATGGTGAGATGGGTGCAGTATAGGAGAATGGGGTGAACTTTGGGGCCAAAGAGTCCAAGGCATACCTCGATGCCCTCACTGGCTGCAGGGTGTGGAATGGTATGAGCATTACAGGCAAGAATCCCAAGTCACACCCCTGATGCCTGTCATTCTCTACAGGGTGGGGTGTTATGGTTGGAAACCCTAACACCTCAGGCATTCATTGGTATTTTCACTCCAAATTTTGAACATTTTTTTTTGTGACCCCCACCTCATGAACAGTGGCAATATCAGTTTGTTAGCGGAAAGCTGCTTATGCACAGCGACTACGGCATTTAGCACCACAGGTGCAAAAACACATTCTGAACAGGATGTGAAAAATGACAGCTGTACTGTTCATGGAGAGGTGTAAAAAATGGCAATGTTGCAAATCTGCAGTAAAAATATTAAAAAACTGGTGAAGTCACGAGCGTGCATAGAAACTGTGCAACGCACACCCGTAATGTAATTAGTTTGGGGATTTTTTACAGCAGATTGTCAATACAGGCATTTTGGGACCTCCGATCATGAACAGTGTCACTGTGATTTTCTTTATCTGACCCGAACAATGATTTCCCACAGCGACCACGCATCTCTGAGCTGAAAGTGCGAAAACATATTTCGGCCATGTTACTGAAAAATGACAGCTGTACTCCTCATAAGGAAGTGTGGAAAAATGCCACTGGTGAAAATCTGGACTGAAAATATTACAAAGTCATGAACTTATGAGGGTGCGTGGAAACTGCGCAATGCTCACTCGTAGCACAGTCATTATTTGGACTTTTGTCACCAAATTTTCAACATAGCCATTTTAAGTCCTCTGCTCATGAACAGTGTAACTGTGATTTTCTTAATCTGTCCCAAACATTGCTTTCGCACATCGACTGCACCATTGTGCGCTACATGTGTGGAAGCACATTTTGGGTGACATGTGAAAAATGGCAGCTGTACTTTTCATAAAGAAGTGTAATAAAATGGCAATGTGGAAAATCTGGAGTGAAAATAAAGAAAATTCACAAACTTACGAGCGTACGTCGGAACTGCGCAACACATTCGTAAAACATTCATTTCTAGGAATTTTTTCACCAAATTTTCAACATAGCCATTTCAAGACCTCTGCTCATGAACTGTGTCACTGTGATTTTCTTAATGTGTCCCATACTTTGATTTCGCACACCGACTGCGGCATTGTGCGCTACATGGGTGGAAACACGTTTTGGGCAAGATGTGAAAAATGACAGCTGCACTGCTCATAAGGAAATGTAATAAAATGGCAATGTTGAAAATCTGGAGTGAAAATATTGAAAATTCGCAAACTTACGAGCGTGCGTAGGAACTGCTCAATGCACACTCGTAAAACAGTCATTTTTAGGAATTCTTTCACCAAATTTTCAACATAGCCATTTTAAGACCTCTGCTCATGAACAGTGTCACTGTGATTATCTTAATGTGTCCCATACATTGATTTCACACACCGACTGAGCCATTGTGCATTACATGGGCAGAAACACGTTTTGGATGAGATGTGAAAAATGACAGCTGTACTACTCAAAAGGAGATGTGGTAAAATGGTAATGTTGAAAATCTGGAGTGAAAATATTGAAAATTCGTGAACTTACGAGTGTGCGTAGGAACTGCGCAATGCACGCTCGTAAAAGAGTCATTTTTAGGAAATTTTCACCAAATTTTCAACATAGACTTTTTGAGAGCCCACCTTATGAACACTGGCAGTGTCATTTTGTTAATTGGTCCCGAAAGGTGATTTCACACAGTGACCGCGAAATGACCCTTCGGGTCCAATTAACGCCAAGACAGTGCAAGAATTTATGAGGAGGGGTCCCAAAAACCCCATGTTGAAAATTTGGGCCCAAAATTACCAAAAATGCCTGAGATATGCAATAAAGTTGAAAAAACCCTATCTATCCCATTATACAGCTTACCGGCATTTCCTCAGTTCGCGGTCAGCTTTGAAGAGTACAGACGTGTTCCCGTCCGCGCAAAGATCATCACGCCAAGCTCCAGAGGTAAGTATGGGGTGAGGGGGGTGGGAAGGCAGGGTGCACATTGGGTGGGTGCGGGTTGTGGGAGGGGGCAGGAGAAGCGCAGAGGGACAGTTTTGTATTTACAGGTATTATTTTATTTCCTAAGATGACGAGGGACGCTTGCCATGCTTGAGGTGGGCTCCCAGCGTGGCAGCTGGAAGGATGTTGGTGGAGAGCAGGCAGCGAAGGGGATTGGGCAGCCCCGCCGGCCATAACATCATTTTGCCACGCTGGGTGGGCTCCAGTGTGGCACCTGGATACTTTGGGGGCGTGCAGCCGGCGGGAGGATTGGGCACCCCCTTCGCCATAAAATTTGCTACGCTGGGCTGGCCCAGCATGGCACCTGGATGCTTTGGGGGTGTGGAGCCGACGGGGATTGGGCACCTCAATCGGCCGTGCAGTGGGAGGGGGAAGGCGTGCAGGTAAAAGGCATGTGGCGCGAGGTAGTGTGTAGGGGGAGCGCGATGAGCAGGGAGATATCTTATCGCCACTCACTGAAGCGTAACTCCCTTTCTCAACTGTACGCCATCAGATTTTGGAGCTGTCATAGACAGCTCGAGCAGGCATTGGAGAACTGTGGCCGCGCCTGCAAACACACTGCCTGAATTGGAAGAGGGCTGCCACACCTCTGAAAACTCGGATGATGGCACTATGTTTCTTGCACATGCGTGCAAGCAAACATAACAAGCAGGATTTGGACATGCATTTACTTTTAGAGGCTTAGAAGAAGTTTACTTGGGGCCTGGGGGGGCGATATTGCCAATAAATTGCAATGAAGGGAAACATATTGGCAGTACAAATTGAAAGCTAGTCAGTACCCGGGTTTAAATGATGTTTTTCAATTGTCCCCATCTTTGACAAAATGTTAGTGATTGTGTTAATACAGGTTATTGATATTATATTTCATATTCAGGCTATTATGGATTTTTTATTATAATATCCCCTTTTTTAATATATAGTCATAGATCTCTGTCTTTATGAACACACTGTGCTCACTGTATTGTTGCATTTGCAGCAATGTGGTTCTTCATTTTTTAGATTGTATAGCACTTTAGTAAGCAGTAGTTTACATAGTATATATTGTACTTGGTATAACTTTTAGAATGTCTTTTTCATGTGGCATAATAAATGTTGGGATGCTGGTTATGTTTTCTAGATAGAATAAATTAACATTGATAGCCATTTAGTAATTAATGCATTTTCTATGGTGTATCCTAGGATGCACACTGCATTTTTAGTATATGCAATTAAATGCTAACTGAACTTACACTATATAGAGAATACTATTAAGTTGCATGTATTTAACATTTAGGATTCAGTATACTGTATGCACAGTGAGTTTAGTCTTTATGTTCTTTTGAGATGATATTGCTAAGGATTTTTTGTTTGATTGCATTTAGATGTGATGCATATGATTTTAAATTGTGAGTGGATAAAACACTATAAATATGCACAATGGAATATGCTCCTGACATGTTGAAAAAGCACCAGGGCGGCGAGAAACATTGACGCGGGTGCACAGGGCTTGCTATATATATTTATTAAAGTTATTTATTGCTACGTTAGCTTCACTGCATTTTTCTTGTTGCTGTAGAGTCTGCTCTTGTTCGACCAAGTTGTATTATCCATTTTGAGCATGGCTCCAGCTCATGTCTCCCAAGCTGTGTTGCTTATGTTACGCCAGTCTAAGTACTGTCACATCACTCTGGTGCTACATGAACTGCACTAGCTGCCAGTCAAGTGGAGGGTCCTCTTTAAAGTGGGTTTGCTCACCTTTAAGGCCCTTCATAGCCTCAGCCCTGGTTACCTAAAGGACCTTCTTACACCTGCTGTCTCAGCCCGCTTCCATTGCTCCTCCTCTAGGGGCCTCCTTGCAATTCCCAGGACAAGGTTAAAAACAGCTGGTGACAGAGCGTTTAGTGTCATCACTCCCGTCCTGTGAAATTCGCTGTCCCAGCTGTAAGAGAGGCCCCTTCTGCTGAGGTTTTCAAAGCCTGCCTCAAGGCCTTCCTGTATAATTAGGCCTTCCTGGACTTTGATTTAAAATCTTTATCTGATGTCTGACCTACTGTCCATGTGTGTTCCCGGCTATATAATTAGTTTTGATTATTACTGAGCATATTATTTATTGATAAAATTTATAAAATTTTATAATAGTGAGTTTGAGTATAGAATATTTATTATTAGATCTTATATTGTAGCATTATTTAATTTATTTATTTTTTACTTTTGGTTTATTGTATGTGATGTTAATTGTTCGGCACCCAGAAATTCCAGGATGGGCGTCTTTTTAAATAAAATTTGCCTTGTCCTGCCTTGTCTTTCATTGCCATCTTCTCCTTTTGGCATTTCAATGTCCTGCAGCTGGCACCAAATGTCATCCTCCTCATTGTCTGCTTCTGTGCTGTTTTTTTGGAGCAGTCTTTTGAATTTGAGGTGGTGTCATTGTAGTACTGCTTCCTAATGAAACCTCATCTACTGCATCAGTCAAAAGTTGCCAGTAGTTCAACTCCTCCATATCCTCAGGAACAACATCAGGAAGGTGTCTGTTCCAGAAACGTGGATCTAGCAATGTTTGCTATGATATACTCTTTGCTCCATGTCATGGCTGATAATTTGTCATCACTGCTAAGTCTGGTAAGCATGTTATTGACTAGAGATTGGTTCATATCTAAGTTGTTCCTCATTTTCTCCAACCTTTTTCTGATAAATAGAATAACTTGGCTAAGGAATGCCTTTTCTGCAATGACCTCTTTTGTATCACTCATAAATGGTTTCAGAATATGACACAACTGTTCCATCACAAATCAATGAGTAGGATGGAATACAATGCCCTTACCAATATCATTCTACATGATATACTCAATGATAGCTACCTTTGGTTCAGGAATGTGTTTAATCATAAAGTAAGATGAATTCCACCTTGTTGGTACATCCTGAACAAGCTGGTGGTGAGAAAGACCTTTGTTCTTCTGGATATCAGCAAGGATGTCACAGGCTTTTACTGAATGATTGAAGTGGCCACACAGTATGTGCACTGTTTCCACAGTGGTTGATAATTGCCTGTCACTATTCAAGAAGCCTCAAATGATTAGTTTAAGACAATGTGCAAAACAGTGTGCATGTACAGAGTTGCCATTATCAGGTGTTTTTTTAAATATTTGAACCATTGTCAGCAACAAAAAACAACTTTCAAACCCTGTGAGGTGACCCAAGCACTAATTAGTATTTCTGGTTCTTGCTGAATGTGTTGTGCTGTGTTGTGTATGTGTCTTGCAAGCAAGATACCTGGAGGACTGCTGTTTTTTGAAACATGAGTTTTTTGGGGAGCTGTGAGACAGTAGTGGTGATTGAAGTGGCAGGGGTAGCAGGCAGTATGGTGTGGGAGGATAATGATGAGTCACTCGCCAAACTGACCCAGTGTGCAGGAAGAGAAAGATAGGTAATGGTTTGGGTGCTGGTCCACATGTCGGTAGTTAGGTGAACTACCTTGTCCTCAGCATCTCGGACAGCATGCCTTACTTGAAGTATTAAACTGTCATACGTCCTGGGCACAGCAGTTACTCAAAAGTATTTTCTACTTGGCATTTAATACCATGGATCTAAGTATTCTGAAAGCCTCCAGAATCCTGGATGGAGTGGCTGCAAATCAAGTATAATAAATTCTATTAATTTACAATTTATTGATACTGTTATCAGATAGTTTAGTGAATATTTAGACTTTCTTTCAAAAGCCTCTTGTAACTTCAATTGCCTCTTATCAGGGGTAAAGCTAGACTTGGCTGCTACATGCCCTGCATGGTAAAACAAAGGACCCTATTTATTTACTTTTTTTATTTATTAGTAATTCGGAAATAACCTTTGAGCATAGCTCTTTTGCAAAGGTTCCACGTCATGAAACAGAATACAAAAAGACACACACATTGTAAAGATACAATTACAAGGTGCAGTACAAATGTAAACACAATGAAAACAGCAAAATTAATTACACAGGCAGTTGCAAAAGGTGCAACTGATTCAAATGAGATAGAATATACAGTATCTTCTTAGATAAACAGAAGGAGTTATGAGGTGGGAACACTACAGCTGGGCTTCAGAGGGGACAGCAAGGAGGGTGGGGAGATAGGAGAGGTGTTAAGGAAGTGGCCATAATGGGTGGCCTTGTCAAATGGAGAGGAGAAGTGCGGGGGGGGGATAGGTGTGACAACACAAGGCTGGAGATGGGCAGAGGGGACTCTAGAAAGGAGAACATCCAGAGGGAGGTGGGAGTAGGGAAGGGGGTAAGTGGAGGGCAAGATAGGGAACAACAGCAGGTAGTGGGGAGGGACTGGGGTTCCTTCCCATTCCCTAGAATTATCTTGAGGCAAAAGTGGACTTCTGGATCTTGGCTGGTGATTATCATCTCCTACTGCTTCAGAAAAAATTTTCTGTTCACTGAGAGCCCTGCTACATTTCCAGGTGCCAATGTTAGGCTGTTTATTTGAACCATATATAACAACAGGGTGAATTCGCATAAGATGTCATATCATTGTTGTGGTACTTTATTTTTCCCCCTACTAACACAAGTATTGCAGTGCACACATATAGCTTGGCAAGCATCTTTGGGGTGTATGTAAAAATGATTCCAAATAGTAGAGGTGGACTGTCTATGTCTAGTAACGAGCTCAGTAGGGGCTAAGTGGCTGGGTTTAACAGGGGAAGACTTTTTAGTGGAGGATGCAGCTTCATCAGGTGGGACAATCATAGAATCCTCTGCATCAGCACCACTGCCATCACTACTGTCAGACTTTGTTTTACTTTGGCTTCTGCCATTGAAATTTTCTTGTTCCCTCTTGACACTGCATTAGTACTCTCTTAATCCACATTGTCACTGTCAGAATGAAAAATAGGTAAAGTCAGACTCAAGCTTGTCCATGTCATCAGTATCACCATGACCACGGTCACCATCATCAGATTCAGCAGAGCTAGCACTGTTACTTGGAGACTGACTTATTCGATAGGCATGTGCTGCAAATCGAGCAACTCCACTGTGAGTTATATCTGTAAGTGTTTCAACTTTATGTAAAATAGGAATACTCTTTGTTTTTACAATTTACTCAGATGGCTTGCTAGTAGATGCCTTGGATTCTTTTGAAACTTTGTTTGCTATGGCACTACTAAGCCTTTCTGACATAGCCAGTCCAACCCCAGTTGCCAATGTTTCAGCCTGTTGAGAGTTAGTCAGCACATCGATAGCAGTAGCATTATTTAGTTCAGCCCCTTCAATAGACTGTGGTGCTTGTACTTTAGTTTTTGAAGGGCCACTCCTTTCTGGACTACTGAATAAACATTTACGTTTACTTCCTTGTTTGCCTCTGACTTTTGTTTTACAATTGTTTTGAGTACTCATAATGCCAGTCTTTCTTGACTGACTTGTTCAGGGTCACAGTCACAAAGACAGTAAGCAAGTGGTGGTGGCTGTTAGATTTTAACAGAATTTAAATTCAGACACAGGTCTGCTATGTAGAAACATAGAAACATAGACTTTGACAGCAGATAAGGACCGCTTGGCCCACCCAGTCTGCCCATTTCCCTACCTATCTGATAAGCCAGAGTTCCTAGTTAACCAACAGTCTACTTCTTCCTACCCCCCACCAGAATTGCCTTATGTCTGTCCCATGCATTCTTGAATTCCCCCCACTATTTTTAACCCCATGACCTCCTCAGGAAGGCTGTTCCATGTGTCCACCACCCTCTCCATGAAAAAATACTTCCTCACGTTGCCCCTGAGCTGTCCCCCCCATCTTTAAATTGTGTCCCCTTGAAAGATGCTACCCTTTTTGGCTTTGTTGAGTTCCCTGAGGTACTTGAAAGTTTCTATCATGTCCCCCCTCTCCCTCCTTTCCTCAAGGGTATATATATTAAGCTCCTTTAGTCTCTCTTCATATGGCTTCTGGTGCAGACCCTGCACCATTTTAGTTGCCCTCCTCTGGACTGCCTCCATCCTGTCTATGTCCTAATAAAGATGTGGTCTCCAGAACTGCATGCAGTACTCCGGATGGGGTCTCACCACCTGTCTGTACAAAGGGAAAAGAACTTCTTGTTTTCTACTGGTGATGCTTCTCCCTTTGCATCTCAGTATCCCCCCAGCCTTCCTTACTGCCTTCTCCTTTGCTTGCCCACCTTTAGGTCATTTGATATAACTATCCCCAGGTCCCTTTCCATTTTTGTTGTTGTTAGTCCCCCCCCCATTGTGTACGCTTCCCCTGGGTTTTTGTTTCCTAAGTGCATTACTCTGTACTTCTTTGCATTGAGTCTAAGCTGCCATACTTTTGACCATTCCTCCAACCTTGCCAAGTCCTTTCTCATCCTTTCCACCCACCCTTGTGTATCACCCCTGTTGCAGATCTTTGTGTCATCTGCAAAGAGGCAAACTTCTCCTTCCAGTCCCTCCGCAATGTCATTTAAAAAGACATTAAAAAGGACTGGTTCCAGTACTGAACCCTGTGGTACCACTCTAGTAACCCCCCTTTCTTTGGAGTGGACTCCATTTACTATTACCCTCTATGTCCTGTTGTCCAGCCAATTTTTTTTATCCAGGCTACCACCCTGGGACCCACTCCCAGGCTGACTAACTTGTTTATTAATCTTTTTTGTGGGACTGTGTCAAATGCCTTGCTAAATCTAGGTAGGCCATGTCCACAGCCCTCTCTGGTCTACTACTTTGGTCACCCAGTCAAAGAAATCTATTAGATTTGTCTGACATGACCTTCCCGCTGTGAATACATGCTGCCTTGGGTCCTGTGTCCCACTGGCCTCTAGGTACTCAGCAATTCTTTCTTTCAGAAGTGAGTCCATCATTTTCCCTACCACTGAGGTCAAACTAGCAGGTCTGTAGTTTCCTGCCTCTGCTTTGCTCCCACTTTTGTGAAGGGGAATCACATCTGCCCTCCTCCAGTCCTCAGGTACCACACCATCCTCCCATGATTTTCTTAAAAGGGTAGTCAGTGGTGCCACTAGTTCTCCCCTTAGTTCTTTTAGAATTCTGGGGTGAATCCTGTCAGGCCCCATTGCTTTGTCCATCTTCAGTTATAGGAGTTCTTTTAGGACCCTTTCTTCTGTGAATGGACTGGTATTGACCCCCCGATCCACAGTGCTTCTATTGATTGGTTTAGGTACCACCCCCTCCTCTTCTTTTGTGAATACTGAGCAGAAGCATTTGTTCAGTATCCCTGCTTTTTCACTGTCACCTTCTTCCCACCCACCCTCCACTTTATTAAGCCTCACTATCCCTTCCTTGGTCTTTCTCCACTACCTAATGTACCTATAAAATGTTTCATCCCCCTCCTTAACTGAGTTGGCTATCTTTTCCTTGGTTTGGGCCTTTGCTCTTCTGACTGCCTTCCCCACTTCCTTCTGCTTTAACTGGTACAGTTCTCTGTCCTGCTCCTTCTACGTTTCCTTTTACTTCCTGAATGCTATCTTTTTCACCCTTGCCTTCCCTGCCACCTCTTTTGAGAACCATAGTGTTTTTTTCCTTCATTTTGATTTGTTTATTTGCTTCATACAAAGGCTTTTTGCCTCTGTGATGGCAGTTCTGATTTTTCCCCGTTGTTCCTCCACCCCTCCTTCTTGCCTATTATTCTGGTTCATACTGGTGCTCTGACCTCTACTATAAAGGCTGGTGCTACCCAGTGACAATGGTAGAGTTCAAACTGAAGATTTAGGGGTCACAAACCTGGCCTAACCCTCTACCACACAGTCCCTCCAAAGCAAGGATTTAAAATAATATTTTTTTTTGTTTATAGTCCATGGAAGGCCCACTGAGCAGAAGCCTGTAGGTGTACACCACGGAGCACAGGGAGAAGAGCTGACTGACTTGTTTGGGGTCACAAAACCAGTTTGGAAGTGGTAGTATCTGTCAGATTTTAACAGAATTTAAATTCAGACACAGTTCTACTATATTATATGGTTCACACTGGTGCTCTTACCTCTACTGTAAAGGCTGGTGCTACCCACTGACAATGATAGAGTTCAAATTGAAGATTCAGGGATCACAAACCTGGCCTAACCCTCTACGACACGGTCCTTCCAAGGCAAGGATTTATTTATTTATTTATACATCAGTTTACAACCTTGAGTCAGCGGCTCGTTTCCAAAGGTACCTCGTCACAAAGAGGACAAAACACAGTACAACATTTCGTTACATCATTGTAGGTAACAGCATTTTTATTATTTATAGTCCATAGAAGGCCCACTGAGCCAAAGCTCGTACGTGTGCACCACGGAGCACAGGGAGGAGAGCTGACTCACTTGTTTGGGGTCACACAGCAGACAGTATGCAAGTGGTGGTGGCTGTCAGATATATTTTTTTAACTGAATTTCAGACACACCAGTCTGCTATATTATTCTGATAGGTTCACACTGGTGCTCTGACTTATTAAAGGAAAAAAAAAATCAAGGGTCACCCTCTGCCTTAAAAAGCCTGCTCAGCTGATCCTAAGATAGCTGGCTAATGCAGGCTAGCACTGCACCTACTAGTCTCTGCCCACTCACTTATCATTTTCACTTCTTCTCCATTCCCCCACCTGTAGGCTGACAAAAAGTTATTTTTAAACTTTTCACCCCCAATGTTTTTTGGCTTTTCTTTTTGCAGGACAGAAAAATAATTATCAAATTGCACTTTGCAGACTGCCTGCCTGCTGCCTCAGTAACACTCACTTGCCCCTCTCATCCCTTCTCCCACCCTCCATTTTTGCCTCACAGATTTTCTCTTCTCTAGAAGTTTTTTCTGACTCTTATTTCTTTAATCATAGTTTTTTTATAATCCTCAATTCTTTGAGGATGAGATAACCCTCAAATTAAGAAGTATCTGGTTATTGTTATAGCCGCTGTGCTGACAATGACGAGTTGAGCATGGAGCAGTACAGAGCTGCTGCTTCTCTCTCTCTAACGTCTGCCATGCACTGAGCAGACTGTAGCAGCAAACAGCCAGCACGTAAAGCTAACCACATGAGTTCCTCCCGGCCCAGCCCAATTAGGTGCCACCTTAGATAAACATGGTTGTTCTCAGTCAAATGTAGAGGCATGACAGAGAATCTCTCTGTCTGCTCCCTCCTACATCTTCCCACCTGGAGTACTGTGTCCAGTTTTGGAATCCTCACCTAAAGAAGAATAAGGATAGACTGGAGACCATACAGAGAATGGTGACCAAGATGATACAGGGTCTTCAAGGGCCCTCGTATGAGGAATGATTGAAGGCACTGGACATGTACTCCCTGGAGACTTGGAGGGAGGGGGGTATGGCTGAAATGTTCAAATTCCTGAAAGGAATAAATAAGATGCCCTACTCAGAATTTTTCAACAGGGTATCCAACTCAAGTACTAGAGGGCATGAATGGAAGCTGCACGGGGGTAACTTCAGGAGGGAACTAAGGAAACACTACTTTACAGAAAGAGTGGTGGAACCATGGAACAGGTTGCCTGCCGAGGTGGCGGGAACTAGGTCTGTGGCAGCATTCAAGCTTGGGTGTGACACAGCAAGGGTTAACTTAAATTCCAAGGGAACAGGAAAGCATAAAAAAAAAATCAGTGGGTGGGGAGCTAGGCCCTGTGACCGCTAGAGGTCTCGGACACCATTGTGCAGACTCGATGGACACTTGGCCTCCTTCTGCTGTCTTGTTTCTATGTTTTCTCTCCCACCTATGCGCTAGACATCTGCAATCTACAGCACATCAGTCCCGCACCAGCTGCCCTCCAACTTCTTGTGTTACTGCCAACTGAATCGGGCAGCAAACAAGGAGTTATCCAAACTGTTCTGAACAATAAAAATTGTTCGGAAGCGGTCTGATTGCCATAACTGCTGCTGGTTCAAGGTTGTTCAAATTTTTCCCTAACCGGTTCACCCACCTCTATTCCTTACAATATGGGAATGCTAATCAGCTACTGTGTAGAGAGGTGTGCCTTTACAGAGCAGCTGACGCCTTCAAGATAACTTCAACAAAACATAATATTTATACACAATTCAGTTTATATTTCACATTAGTTCTATATTTTTCCTCCCCATTATTTATTACTGAGGCCACTTACATGAAAAGAGGATCTCTGCTCCTGAAGAGTTCATCTATTCCTGTTGCTTTCTCCCTACCTGAGGTCATAATATACTGCTTGTGACATCACAGTTACTCCCATGGCAACAGACTGTGATGTCACAACAGAGCATTATGACTTGAAGTAGGGAGTAAGCTATAGAGGCAGCTGAACTCTAACAGATAAAGATCATGTAATCATACACATTTCCTCTGCAATAAAAGATGGGGAGGAGAAACCTACAGAATACATATGGAATGCAAGCTGAATTGTACCGAATTATTATGTTTTTCAGTTTTCTTTGAGGCATCAGCAGCTCTTTAAGAGATTTTAGAGGTTATAAAGAGGTTGCTTAAGTTGTTTAGCAGAATGTTCCCTTCAGCTAAATGATCTTTAGAACACTGGTAGCTTTTGCATATGGTATCCTGTACAGCCACTTGAATATTGTTAGCAACTAAGTTATAGCAGTGCACCAGCTAGGACTAAAAATGCAGTGCTTTCGGGAAGGGGTGTGTGTGTGTGTGTGGCTGAAGTCCATCCCCTGGGAAAACTATGGGGGAAGAGCCCTCAAATAAAACTAAACAGTTTTTTTTAAGTCACTCTGTTAGCCTACTTGCAGTAACAACATGTCCTCTCCCCTGCCCCCTTTTATTTACTGGGTCTGGGATTCAGTATCAGTGAAGCTGACACTTTGGAAGAACTTTACAAAGTTCCACAACTTTGCAGAGTTCTCTACACTTCACAAAGTTCAACTTTACAGGTCTGAGGACTTCACAAAGTTGTGAAGTTAGAACACTGCCAGCAAAGTTCTGAGGAACTCTGCAAAAATGGCCGAGTCATTCAGTGCGTACCATGTGACCTGAATCCAGCACAGAACTACAGGTCACATGGTAATATTGCTGCAGGAAATCAACCCATGAGTGCTGGATTTTGTGCAGTCCTATAGAGTGCATTCAGGAGATAGGAGCTGTCTGATCAAACTGCTACGTTTGATTTCTTCACTATAAATGAACATTTTTTAAAAACACCATTCTTCTTGCAGTTCTGCATCTGCAGAGTAAATTTCTAAATTGCTTTCTTGCCATGTTTCTTTATTATTAATCTGTCTTCGGTCTCTGTGGGTTTTGTGCTGTGACTGTCTCTCTGCAGAGTGTGGGGGAGGGACAGTTTCTTAACAGCAGCCTGCAGTCAGTGCATTTTGTTTGTCCAGGGCCTGGCAGACAGTGCAGCTGGCTGGCTAAAAGGCATAGCTGATTATTATTTTTCGTGATTTGTTTGGTTAACTGTAATTTCTTTCAATAATATTTTTAATAACAGTTTATTTTTTGGTGCAACTGTTGTGCAAGCTACAGGAAGGGACTGATTACACGAAATTAATTTAATTTTACGTGATTCCATGTGCCATGATGAGTGGTAAAGGGAGAGGCACAGTATAATAGGCATAAATACAGTTAAAAACTGTAGCTACTGGCCAACTTATGGAAGGACGTAGGACAGAGGGGGTGAGCAGGAGCAACCATTCTAGATTCTATATGGTGTGAAAGAAGTGGGGGGACACATTTAGCATTGACTCTACACCCATCCTATATTTGTTCACACACACACTAAATAAAATATGGTATATGCATAGCATTTGTACTTAGATTTCATATACAGTATTGAGACCCACAAAAATATGTCATAATCATTCCTGGTGGTCTAGTGGAATTCAGTCTGAGAAAAAACATGCTGCAGTGTTGTAGTAAAAAGCAGATAGTAACTGTGGTGCCTTGGTGAATGAGGGACTGTTTGTACAAGTAATTCAGTTATACAGCGTGGCAGTGTCAGAGAGCAAGGCACTGGGATAAGAAGGAGAGTGGCAGTTGGAAAAGGCACTACAGCACAAGGGTGTAGGAAGGCATACTCACCGTACGCTTGTGTGTACAGTTTTGCTGTGTCAAATCACATACCTTTTTATTAACATTATCATTCCAATATGTACAATTTAAGTTAATGTAGGCCACTGAGTCTCTGTTTAAACATTTGTTGTTTAGGGGGATACATATGTGTACAGCCTGTTTAGAGATTAGATGAGTCATCTGACAACCATCTAATTTGTTTGTTATGGGGGCAGCATTTAGAGAGGATGTGTACATTTTAATTTTTAATGGGGGGGGGGCAGCAGTTGGAGAGTGTGTGTACAAAATGGGAATTTCTGGCTACACCCCTGCTACAGCACCCAGCCTGACAGTACCCAGCAAAGTGCAGCCAGGCAGGCATCATCGAATCATTACCACTCTCAGGAGTCAGACTGCAGCCTGACAAAGAGGCCAGATAGTGAGCATGCAATTACTCACACACATCAGTCTGGCAGGTGACAAGCACCAGGCTTTTGTTTTAGGGATGGGTTCTAAATAGTAATTAAAATAAGGGCACCGGAGAAGATTACATAGGAGATGAGCCACACACACACACACAGCATCAGTCAGTCGATGGGTGCATGTAGGTGCAGGCAGGCCCCACAAGGCAGTGAACAAATAATTACAGTGTAGATCAGCAAATATACCTAAAAACAAAATGTGTGGGGGCACAGATAAGTGTTAAAACCCCAGCAGAGTGGGCAGTACCATTCTTAACTGAACACTATCAAAATCTGAGCTGATTAAAGACTCGCAGGTTCAGAAAGCACACAGAGCAATTTAAGCAGCAAGGCATCTTTATAACTTTAAAACCATGGATTTGTCCAAGATTTAACAGAAACATAGAAACACTGAAATTGTCAGCAGAAAAGAATGCTTAGCCCACCCAGTCTGCCCAGTTTTTCTCTCCCTATTCTGTCTCCACAGACCCTACCTGGTCTCTGTTGTTCCTCCCCCCTCTCTGCCTATTTACACAATATTCCCTACCTATGTCTATCCCACGCATGTTTGAAGCCCCCCAATTGTTTTCGCTCCCACCACCTCTGCTGGCAGACTGTTCCAGGTGTCCATCACTCTTTCAGTGAAGTAGTACTTCCTCGCATCCCTCTTAAACTTCCCCTCTTCTAGTTCATTACATACCCTCTTGTCCTGGTACATTTCCTCATTTGAAATAGAATCACCTCCTGTATCCTGTTCACACCCCACGAGGTATTTGTATGTCTTCATCATGCCCCTATCCCTCCTCTCTTCCAGGGTGTGCATGTTGAGATCCCTCAGTCTCTCCTCATAGGGCTTTTGAGGTAACCTCTGTACAATTTCATTTGCCCTCCTCTAGACTGCCTCTACCCTGTCTATGTCCTTTCTGAGATACGGCCTCCAGAACTGGATACAGTACTCTAGGTGGGGCCTCACTAGTGACTGATACAGAAGTAACACCACCTTCTTCTTCCTCCTGCTGGTGATACCTCTCTGTCTATGCACTGTAGCATCCCACTTGCCCTGCCCACTGCCTTGTCACAGTACCCCGCCACTTTGTGGTCATCAGCAAGGCCCCTGAAAAATTGCCCCACAGTTTTTTTAATTTTTTTGCAAAATCCACAATTTGTACTTTTCTCTGCAATATTTCCTCAGTGTCCACCATTTTTTGGATTCTTCCCCAAACTGTGCTAAAATATTAATATTTTCAAAGAAAAACTCTCAGTATACTGACAAATATACTGATAATAAAGCATGCAGACTTGGGTTTGGCCAAAACAATACAGCATGACGTGGGAAGGGGGCTTCTAAAGAGTTCTGTGTGATGCTGCTTTCACCTGATTGACTGGCTAGTTTGGTTTCAAAATCCACTGGTTAAGCATGTGTGGCTTAAAGGGACACTGTCTGCCTTTTACTTACTTTTTTGACCACATTCTGAAACATGCCTGCACCCCTTGCAGCAGTCTATAATGTGATCCAGAATATACTGCAGCAATGGATGCCTGAAATCAATAGCCATTATTATCCATTTTATTCAAAAACTGTAACCCTGCTGGTCCGCTCATATTTGCAGCTGCCCCATGCCAAAGTGCACTCACAGTTCTAAAATAGTGCCAAAGCACCTGTAGGCTCATCCATTGATGACTTAGGTCCACTGCAGTTGAGTTCCACTAAACACTGCTTGTGATAGCAGAAAGCATGCTGAATTTGTCAAAGTGTTTCATTTTCAAAAACAAGTGCTCTAACTTGTGTACATCCTAGTCTGAAAGTCAGTCCGTGATACTGGGCATGCATATCAGCCTGCGTAGCCCGCTATCACGGCTTTGACTTTCAGACCAGTATTTACATAAGTTAGGGCACTCATTTTTAAAAATGAAATACTTTGCCAAGTTTAGCTTGCTTTCTGCTATCACAAGCAGTGTTTAGCAGAACTCGGTTTACAATGAACCATACTCATCCATGGAAGAGCCTATTGGTGTTTCAGCAGCATTTTAGAACTGTGAGTGTGCTTTGGTATCAGGGCGGCCACAAATACGAGGAGCCTGGCAGGGTTACAGTTTTTGGATAAGATGGATCAAAAAGTCTATTGAGTTGAGGCCTCCATTGCTGCAGTGTATTCTGGCTCGCATTACAAACTGCTGCAGGGGGTGCAGATATGTTTCGGAATAAGGCCAAGAAAGTAAGTCAAAAGCAGACAGTGTCCCTTTAAATAGTTTACATCTGTTCTGAAGTAAGCTGTCTAAGCTATCACAGCAATTGAAACAATGGGTGGCAGTAAAGGTGCAAATTCCACCATTTAGTTAAATTGGGCGCAAACTACAAAACTGTTTGCAAGAGGAAGGGTAGATTTTTTACTCTTTAGGCGCTTTTACACACATGCTGCTGTGCCGAAACGAGCATTACCTGTGTAGTGCCGATACAGCCTGTTCTGCTCCATGTTCTGATTACACAAGTGCCATAAAAGTGCCCAGTCATCCTTACCGGTGCAGTCCTCCTTGCGAGATTACCTGGGGTGGGTGTGAGAGGTAGCGCGAGCTGCACTAGTGGCCATCTGCTGATTCTAAACTTGAATGTACTTCTGAATGGAGAGAGAGAGAGAGAAAGAGAGAGAAACATAGAAACATACAATCTGCAAGCAGATAAGGACCGCTTGGCCAACTTAGTCTCCCAATTTTTACCTGCCAACATTCTGCCACTTAGATGTTCACATACACACACTGCAATCCAAAACGTTTCCTTTTTTGTTCCCCAGGTAAGGGCATTAGAAATGCAGATGACTATTTTCAGTCACGACCTGAGAGAGTTATAGTACAAAAACAATCCAATATACAACAGATGAAATATATTTAGACAGTTTCTTCAAACAGACGGCAATCATTGGAGCCAGAATTAAACAAAAGTGCATTGCAAACCGCTGTAAGATGCAATTGAAAGACGTATTTGTATAGTTTTTTCAATTTAATAAACTTTATTTACATTTTTCAGCTAGCCATTTACAAAATAGGTTGCTTTTGAATTTATTTAATATTGATAAGCTGTGGCTCACTAAATAAAACCTAATTGGCACTGCATGAGGTTTATGTTTTCCAATTTTAAAAGTTATTCTACACATTGACAAAGTTCAAAATGACATGCCTTTCTTCAAGCTGTAAGCATACAGAAGTGACAATATATCTATCATGTGGTTCGGAAAACAATAACGCATATATTGTGGAGCACCGGGGATCATACCTCCCAACCTTTTGTCACTGAAATGAGGGACACAGGCATTCAAACTGAGGGACAATGAGGGACACTGACCCTCATCATTAGGGACACATCCTCAAACATTGAGATAAAAGCTCAGAACACTATGGAAACGATTGTCTGTACATATACGAAGATTTTTTTTAGCATTTTATTATGAATTTCTGCTTTAAAGACAGAATTCACAGCACCTTCTCTGTGTGAGCATTACCATGAGGGACAAAGCAATTCTGAGGGTTAAAATGAGGGTTTTCCCTCATAATCAGGAACAGGTGAGAAGTGTGCTGGGGATGAAAAGTACAGCTCCTGCAATTTCCCCGCAATGTTTGAAAAAATCTCTGCATTTTTGGGGAATGCTGTCCATAGTTTTCCAGTGCTCCTAGTTATCTATAAATAACCTTAAAGGAAAACTACATGCAAAAATTATAAAAAAACACATATTGTGCATTGGGTTTTGTTTCTCTGATGGTTCCTGGTGTTCTGTTCTCTGTGTCTGTGGCAAGGTTTCTTTTTTTAACTTTTCCCTGCCAGTTTTATAATCCTGGGTGTAGCCATTTTAGGCTTCTTTTATTGCTTTTGATCTGTTGCATTTTTCCCAGGATGCCTCTGGGAATGGTGTCAATCAGACCTAGCACCAGAACTAATAGCCCTGGATCCTAGTTATAATCTAGTCACGTCATCTAACTGCAACTGCTTGTAAAAGTTAACCACTTTGAAAAACTGTTTGCCCTCCCTCCCCACTAAATGTCATATTTCACTAAGCAGCACCTGTTGTTATTTTGGATGTGTGGCATTTTCTTTACAAAGTGTTGTCACCAGGTAATGAAGCCAGTACACCTTTGATAGTGTTAGGTCTAACTGATATGATTCCCAGAGGCATTGGGAGCATTCCAACAGATCAAAGGCAATAAAAGAAACCTGCATGACTACCCCCAGGGGCCATAAAACTGGCAGGGAAAAGCGAAAAAAAACCTTGCCACAGACACATGAAAGAGAATACCAGGGGCCATCAGTGAAACAAAACAAAATGCACAACATGTGTTATTATAATTTTTGCATGTATTAATGTCTCTTTCCTGGATAGTGACCATTCAGTTCCTCTCCCATTTTGTACTCAGCTTCTGGGTTTCTATGCCATAGGTACATGATTTTGCACTTGATGGCATTGAACCCCAGATGCCATGCCCTTGCCCACTCCTTGAGTTTTCTAAGGTCCCTACTCATTCCCTCCACCCCCTCCTTTTTAATTTTTTATTTTTTTTAAGCAATCACCTTGTAGCTCAGCCCCAGCCAGCCCTCAGCCCCCTCCTTGCACCCTGGGACTTACCTTCCTGTATCCCAATACCCCCTGGATTGCTCCCCAGGGCAGGGCCAATGCACCACTATGATCCCTCATGATGACAGAACAAGGGTGCCGGCAGAGAAGCCCACCGGCATTGCCTCCTTGGCTTGCACCCCCAAAGCAGGGAGTGGAATCACCTGGCCATAGCAGATGACAGGATAGGTTGGGTCCCCTGGAAGTGCCATGGCATGCGATCGGGGCCAGGGTGAGCAGACGTCATAGTCAGGGGATGCTATTATTTTTTTTTGATAGTTTTTTCCCCAGGGACATGCAATGATGTCCCACATCTGCCCCACCCCCCACAAGTAATGATGCCAGCACAGAGATACCCCCAACATCCACCAGGGGTCCACGTTGTACCAGGCACTCTACCCCCTCCCTCCCGGAGAAGAACAGCAGTCCCTAGGACACTCAGTCCTTCTTCCCCTGGCCAGCCCTCCAACTTACCTAGGTCCATTCCTGAACCCAGACCATTGGCATCGCAGTCAGGTGCCCTGACCCTGTGCTGGCAGGCCAGCCCTTCCACCCTCTCTTGGGGGGTCTGGTACTCAATCCCAACTCTCAAAATTCCAGCTGACATTTGCCCGACTCCAAGTGCCTGATGCATTCATAATACTGCCGCTTCTAATCCCTACAATTGAAATCCCATATATCAAAATACTGACAACAAGTGCATGTTGGCACTAGGGTCAGAATTTACTGATGCTTGGATTATTTGATTACCCACAAGGGTTGAGCTTTAAATTCACACACTGCACTGCTTATGGGGATGATTGGCTCACTCAGAAGTAGTTTCTATGCCACAAGTGCCTTGAACGGGCTCAGAGGGCTCTCACCCCAAAATCAGCCAAGAGAATCTAGAAATAAATATTTAGTCTGATTGATTGATGGGGGGACAATAAGTTTCTAGAACAGCAGATGGTAATTTCAAAACGGGTGTTAAGTCTCTCCTTTAGTTGCAGTCTTCCAAGGAATAGTTCAATGTTTGCCACTGGCTAGGGCTAAATAAAGATGTTTAAGCAGTCGGGATCACAAGAGGACATTTCTCACCACAGTCTGCCGTCTGTAAAGCGGTGAAACCACTGCTAGAGAAAATGGAGGAGCAGTACAGTCCAGTAGAGGATCAAATCAAATCTTCAGTGTTGAGATGCGTCAGTCAAGAAAAAAGTTTGGAGAACCAAGAATTAAACAATAAAAAATCTAATTTTGTACCTTCAAGTAGCAGACTCCCAATGGGAGACGGCAGTAGATCTGGCTTCTCGGAAAGATTTCAAGATTTTCCGAATGTCCCATAAAGTAGTAGAAGCTGTCTTCTTGCTATTATTCTTTAGTTGGCACAAGCGGCCAGACTGTCAGGCTAAACACTGTGGGCGAGGAGCTTGTTGTGAAGTCTTCATGGGAACTTCTGTCCAGCCACGCTATGCCAATGCTTGCCAGGTCAAAATAAAGTTGTACACTATTGTAGCTTCTCTTTATCATTATAGCTGGCAAATTTCAAGACTATTGAAAAGGATCTGGCCTTGGGATCACCCCTGTAAGCAGTGCAGTGTGCAAATTTAAAGCTCGATTGTTCTGACCCTAGCACCGACATGCACTTACATTCAGTATTTTGATAAATGAGAACTGAAGTTTCGGAATTTAAAGTGGTGGTACTGTGAATGCATCAGAGTCAGGCATTCATCTGTCAGGCTTTTGAGAGTAGGGATATTGTACGGATCCCCTCCTGGGTATCCACCCTATGACAGATTTTGGTGTCATCTGTAAAAAGGCATACCTTTATACAGCATTAATAATGGGTAGACTTAATACAGTGAACATTTTAGAGGTCTAGGTGACAAGAAGGGAGGGGGTCACTAGCTCTTGAAGGAGAGATGATTGTGGTGAGAAAGTAGAAAGAGAGACAAAGAGAGAAAGGGAGAGAGAGAGACAGAGATCTTAGAGCAAGGGGAAGCCTTGCAGGGGCAGCCTGGGGAAGGTGCTTAGAAAATAGAAACATAGAAACACAGAATTTGATGGCAGATAAGGACCTCTTGGCCCACCTAGTCTTCCCATTTTCCTACCTAACAGATGAGATGCAGATCCTAGTTAACCAACAGTCTACTTCCTCCTACCCCCCCCAGGACTGCCTTATGTCTGTCCCATGCATTCTTGAATTCCCCCACTGTTCTTGACTCCACTATGTCCTCATGAAGGATATTCCATGCATCCACAACCCTCTCCATGAAAAAATACTTCCTCACATTACCTCTGAGCTGTTCCCCCCTCTATCTTCAAATTGTGCCCCCTTGTTCTTGCACATCTCTTTTTCTGAAAGATACTACCCTTAGACTTTGTTGATTCCCTTGAGGTACTTGAAAGTTTCTATCATGTCCCCCCTCTCCCTTCTTTCCTCAAGGGTATACATATTAAGCTCCTTTAGTCTCTCTTCATATGTCTTCTGGTGCAGACCCTGCACCATTTTCATTGCCTTCCTCTGGACAACCTCCACTCTGTCTATGTATTTGAGGAGATGGGGTCTCCAGAACTGCACACAGTACTCCAGATGGGGTCTCACCAACTGTCTGTACAAATGAATAACAACTTCCCATTTTCTACTGTTGATGCCTCTCCCTATGCATCCCAGTATCCCCCCAGCCTTTCTTACTGCCTTCTCACATTGCTTGCCCACTTTTAGGTCATCTGATATAATTACCCCCAGGTCCCTTTCCATTTTTATTGTTGTCAGTATCTCACCCCCCCATTGTGTACTCTTCCCCTGGGTTTTTGTTTCCCAGGTGCATTACCTTGCACTTATTTGCGTTGAATCTAAGCTGTCATACATTTGACCATTCCTCCAACATTGCCAAGTCCCTTCTCATCCTTCCCACTCCATCTTGTGTATCAACCCTGTTACAGATCTTTGTGTCATCTGCAAAGAGACATACTTTTCCTTCCAGTTCCTCTGCAATGTCACTTATAAAGACATTAAAAAGGACCCATCCCAGTACTGAACCCTGCGGTACCCCACTAGTAACCCTCCTTTCTTCACTGTGGACTCTGTTTACTACTACCCTTTGCGTCCTGTTGTCCAGTCAATTTTTATCCAGGCTACCACCTTGGGACCCACTCCAAGGCTGGCTAACTTGTTTATTAATCTTTTTTGTGGGACTGTATCAAATGCCTTGCTAAAATCTAGGTAGACCATGTCCACAGCCCCTCCCTGGTCTACTACTTTGGCCACCCAGTCAAAGAAATGTATCAGATTCGTCTGACACAACCTTCCCACTGTGAATCCATGCTGCCTTGGGTCCTGTGCCCCACTGGCCTCTAGGTACTCAACAACTCTTTCCTTCAGAAGTGATTCCACCATTTTCCCTACCACTGAGGTCAAACTAACTGGTCTGTAGTTTCCTGTCTCTGCCCTGCTCCTACTTTTGTGAAAAATAATCACATCTGCCCTCCTCCAGTCCTCATGTACCACCCCATCCTCCCATGATTTGTTAAAGAGAGTAGTCAGCAGTGTCACTAGTTCTACTATTAGTTATTTTAGAATTCTTGGGTGAATCCCATCAGGCCCCGTTGCTTTGTCCACCTTCAATTTTACTAGTTCTTTCAGAACCCTTTCTTCTGTAAATGGACTGATATCAATCCCTGTCTCCAGAGTGTTTCTCTTGTTTGGTTTAGGTACCTCCCTCTCCTCCTCTTCCTTTTTGAATACTGAGCAGAAATATTCATTCAGTATCCCTGCTTTTTCACTGTCACCCTCTGCCCACATTCCTTCCCCTGTATTAAGCCTCAGTATCCCTCCCTTGGTCTTTCTTTGCTCCCTAATGTACCTATAAAAGGTCTTATCCCTCTTCTTAACAGAGTTGACTATCCTTTCCTCAGTGTGGGCCTTTGCTATTCTGACTGCCTTCCCTGCCTCTTTCTGCTTTAACTGATAAAGTTCTCTGTCCTGCTCCTTCTGTGTTTCCTTATAGTTCCTGAATGCTATCCTTTTCTCCTTAACCTTCCCAGCCACCTCTTTTGAGAAGCATAGTGTTTTTTTCCTTCGTTGTGTTTTGTTGATTTGCTTCACACAAAGGCTTGTTGCCTCTGTGATGGCTATTTTGATTACTCTCCATTGTTCCTCCACCCCTCCTTCTTGCCTATTTGCTAGTGCTTTTCTGAGGCACTCTCCCATTTTCCCAAAGTCAGCCCTCCTAAAGTCCAATACTCTTGCTTTTCTATGGTTTGACTCTATGGCTGTGTTTATAGTGAACTACACTGTTTGATTGTCGCTTGTTCACAGATGGCTACCTACTTCTAAATCTAAGATTCTTTCTCTGACCCCATTTGAGAATACCAGGTCTAAGATTGCTCCCTCCTGAGTGGGTTCCAGTAATAGTTGTCTGAGGCATACCCCTTGTAGGGCATCAAGAATGACTCTGCTCCTGGATGTGCTACAGCAAAGGTGCTCCAGTTAACATCTGGCATATTCAGGTCCCCCATCAGCAATATCTCCCCTTTTTTCTGCCATTCTAATGATGCCTTCTATCATTTCCTTGTCCATTCCTTCCCCATGAGATGGGGGTCTGTATACAACCCCCATGCGGATTGTGGTGCCATTTCCTGTCTCCAGGGTGACCCAGAGTGCCTCACCTGCTCCCTGTTTACTCTTTAGTTCTGTTGCTTTGAGCCCTTCCCTTACATAGAGAGCTACTCCTCCTCCTCCTCTTTTACCCTCCCTGTCCCTCCTGTAAATTGTATATCCTGGTATGTTGACATCCCAGTCATGGTTCTATGTGTACCATGTTTTTGTGACTGTCACAATATCCAGGCATCCCTCTTCCATCAAGGCCACTAGTTCAGGGAGCTTGTTACACAGACTACGGGCATTGGTACTCATCACCCTCCAATTTTTGATGGCCTTACCCCTTTTAGCCCCATCCCTGTCCTTACTGCCTTTGCCTTTTTTTGCATTTACCTCTGTCCTGCTCCCTAATGACTTCTCTACCTTAGTGTTTACCTCATTAATTACCGTATTTTGTGGTGGGAGGCTGGGATTTCCCTACTCCTTTTCAGTGCCTCCCCCCTTGGCTAATTTAAATGCTTGCTAATGAAGTATTTAAACTTATCACCTAAGATCATGGTCCCCTTCCCCGGACAGATGCAGGTCATCACACCGGTATAGGCCTGCATCTGTCCAGGTGGCTCCCCAGTCCCCAGTGAAGCCAGTTCCACCACCCTCTGCCTCCCTGAGCCCACTTTGGTTCAGCTGCTTCAGGTCTGGGCTCATGTTTCACTGGAAGAGCCTTGGGAAACTCCTTAGGAGGAGTTATTTAAATAACACAGGAGAAAGATAAAGTTGAGAACTATATCAGTTATTTAAATAACACAGTAGGAAGATAAAATTGAGAACTGCATCTGTCTATTTAAGCTTGACAATAAAGAAAGTGCCAATTTTATGCTAATTGTTCTCAGACTCAGAGTGTTAAAAGTGAGAGAATTTCAGGGAAACAAGCAAGCTGAAAAAACAACGTAAAAGCTCCCAGTGCCATGCAGCATAATCCCTGACAGATGAAGGGGGGAACTAAGAAAATGGATGGCCAGTATAACCACCACCTAGTCTCTCTGGCATTGGGAAAGAAACAAATATGTTATTAAAAAAATGTGAGAGAATGGGTTTAAGCTAACTGGGACACTTAGGGATCTTCACAGTCAAGTGACTTAGGGTATCCTGTGGTCAAATTTTACCAAACAAATTCAGCAATAATCTGACACTGTCAGCTGTCCAATGATGTTTATACTGTGGAGCTAGCCAGGATGCGAAACAGTGCCATGCAGTAAATGGCATGTCATAAAATATTGCATGACAAAAAGGCTTTCTTGTCCTTGAACTGCACTGTTCCCTGCAGCACACTGTAGTACTCTGCAATGTCATTGCACAGTACTGGGTTTCAGCCTGGCTGGCTTCACTGTATTAAGTGTTTCTGGACACTTTGGAAAATGTTTTAATGTGTGAAGGAAAGTTCAACATTTTCCATTTTTTAGAGGGGAAAAAAGGGAATGGACACAAGTCCAGTTTATGATTGATTGATTGATTGATTTATATATTTATTTATTTAAAAAGTTTAACCAAGAATTACATACTGAGCTGTTAACAGCTTGTTTCCAGATGAGTTCTGGGGGAGAGGGAAGGGGGAGATAGCTAACCTTAAAAAAACAATGTAAATACAAATAAGTAAAACATGCAGAATCAAAAAATGTTTGGCAAAATAGTAAATGAAGACAAAACTAGAAATTTAAACACTCTCAATATATACAGAAAGAAAACAAAAAAATGGAACAGCAAGAGAGGGCAAGACTAGAGAAATAAAGAAAGGAGGAGGGGTCAAAGGCAGTTGCAAGTAGGATGACAAAAGTCAGATAGAAGAGACTTTAGGGAGGAGGTAGAAGAGGTGAACAAATAGAACGGAGAATGGAGGACCAGAGTTTAGGAAAGCGGTAAGAAAAAGCTGATTGACCAGCAGTAGATTTTCTAGGAGGGATATTAAGAGAATGGAAAGCATTGTTGCGAAGAGGGTAAGAGGAAGAAGGATGAGGGGAAAGAAGGGTTTTGAGATAAGAGGGAAGGGTTCCAAACCAGAATTTGGACAAAAAAAGAGACACAATGGGAAAGGCATCTAGCATCAAGAGAAGGGAAAGAAAGAGCTGAGTAAAGAGAGCAGTGGTGAATACAATAGGGGCAATCTAAAGCAAAGTGGCAGAAAGAATGAAAAAGGGGGTCCAGTCTGGCAAGGGAGGATTTAGGGGGTGCTATAATAGATGAAGTCACCATAATCAAAGACTGGAAGGATGATTTTTAGTACAATTTCTCAGTGGGTAGGGAGCAGAATGCACGCATTGTTTACAAAGCACAAAGCTTAGGATGAAGCTTATGGTGAATTACATCAATGTGCAGAGGGAAATCAAGATGCCAGTCAAGGCAGACCTTGAGGTACTTAAAGGAGGAGACATCTTCAAGCATAGAACCATCAAGGGTATTAAATAGGGGAAGAGAAGTAAGTTTGGCAAGCCTCTGACTGACACCAAAGGTCATAGAGACTGTTTTTTTGGCATTAACAGACAGTTGGTTTACCTTGAACCAATGCTGAATGTTGTTGAGGTCCAACTGAAATCTGGAGGTAAGGTCCTGGGGAGAGGAGCCAGAAGCAAAAAGAACTGTGTCATCGGCATACATATGAATGGACACATAGGAACAGACAGAGGGCAGTCATTTAGGAATATAGAGAAGAGAATAGGACCGATGACAGACCCTTGAGGGATGCCTGAGCTAACTGGCAGTGTAGGTGAAATGGATTTACCAATCCAGACAGCTTGAGATCTGCCTTTAAGGTACGAACAAAACCAGCTGACTGAAGAGTCGGAAAGGCCAACAGCTTTAAGTTTGTTCAGCAGAAGGGGATGTGCCACAGTGTCAAAAGCTTTAGCACGATCAACAAAAATGGCAGAAGACATCAGTCCTTTATCCATGCCGGAAAGCATGGAATCAGCGAGCCAAAGGAGGGAAGTAGAAGTGGAGTGGGATTTCCTAAAGCCAGACTGGAAGGGGGTGAAAAAGGAGGAATTGTCAAGAAAGGAAGTAAGCTGAGATAGAACAATGCACTCCTGTAATTGGCCAAAGTGGTAAGGAAGAGAGATTGGATGAAAAGTTACCAGGAGAAGTGGGATCACCACCTTTGTAAATAGGTATGACAGTAGCCTCTTTCCAGATGTTAGGAACAGTAGAAGAGGAAAAGGAGAGATTTAGAAGTAAGGTAATTAGAGGAGCAATAGCAGGTGCAGAATGAAGAAGTTTAGGATCAATCCCATCAGGACTACCACCCTTTAATGGATTAAGGGAAAGCATGGCCTTTAGGGAAACAGCAGGAGTGATAGGAGAGAAGGAGAAAAGAGGAGCAGAAGAAGACAGGGAGAGGGAAAGAGGGGCGGTGGTGGCGGAAGGGATAAGAGAACGGGCACAGGTAATAAAGCAGGAATTAACAGAGTTGGCAACAGCAGAAGGGTCAGAAATAAAGGAGTCACCAATCTTTACAGTGGGATGTGGAGACTGGGTCTGAGGGGTGAAAAGGGAATGGAAACCTTTCAAAAATTGGAGCAGTTAGTTATATTGTTTTGGAGCATGGAACCAAAATACTCAGACTTTGCACATCTGGCAGCTTTAGTACAGGTGTTATGGAGACATCTGTAGTGGGCCAATGAAGACTGGGAGCATGTGAGCTTAAAAGTATGCCAGGCATGGTCTCTGGAGAGGAGACAAGTAAGTACCTCAGCTGTTATTCAGGGAAGGTGAGAGCCCCACATTCTTGTTCTATGCAAAGGAGCATGACTATCTCATACAACCAAGAATTTAGATTGACAGTAATGTAGGGTAGAATTTATATTTCAAGTTGCAGAGATGGCAGAACAATCAGTAGAGCAAAGATCAGCAAGGAGAGAAGTCAGGTCAAGTGACTTAAATGACCTGAGGTAAATTAATTTAGGAGGAGCTTTTAGGATGGTGCAGTTTTTGTACACAGCAAGCCATATGATCACTGAGTGCATCAGGAGGAATACCTGCATCAACTATACAGTCAGGATGAGAAGCGAGGATCCAGTCAGAGAGTGGTTTAAGGATCTAAAATTTAAATGGGTGGGTTCAGTAATTAATTGGGTCAGCTGCAGTGACTTCACATTTTGAGGGCATGTATTGGCAGTAGAAACAATCCAATTTAAGTAAAGTCACCAAGTATAAGTAACTCACCACTCAAAGAGGTTGAACAGATAGAGGAAAGAAGTTCAGTAACTGAAGCAGAGGATACACCAGGACAGCAGTAAACACCAGCAATAAAGATGGGAATACAGAAGGGAAGGGAGAGTTTGAGGAGGATCAGCCCATGGGAAGAGGGGGAGGAAACAGTGGGAACAGTAGTACACTACTATTATTATTATTACCAGCTTCAGATTAAGTATTTCATTGTGCCTTATGCTTCTGGAGAACTCCAAGAGGGAAAGGAATTTAATTAGCTTGGGAGCTTTCCTCTTCTCACAAACCTGGAAATTAATTTATTAAGAATGTTCATGGGTGGGCTGCACCAGTGGTCCAGCAGCAGCATGTTGCGCTGCCGTGGTGACAACCTAGATTTGGAAGTAAGCATAGGAAGTCATGCTAGGGGAGAGGCCATGGCTGAAACAGCTGCTGCTCAGCACTGCATCTCATTTGGGGAGGGTTGTCAGCAGACTCCGCCACCACCGTGACCCCTGCAACTGAGCCAGAGAGCTTGTTTCTGCACACAGGAAAGCTGGGGCTGTGCGAGGTCAACTCAGGCAACATTCCTGCCAGGGGAGGTGGGAGGAAAAACCAAGGGAAGAAAAACCTAGTAGCCATCTGAATGACAACTGGGTTCGGCCTGAGCAGGGTATATCCCTGCAACAATGAACTACCAGCTGGGAGAAAAAACAATATGGAAAAAAGAATGTTCAAGGGTTTAAAGGACACCTAAGCCTTGTTTTGTTTGGGTCTGCTATCTCAGAAAGGTTAAATGTGATAACGGCGAAAGTCAAGTCAAGTCAAGTCAAATTTATTTAAAAGAAGCCCAATCCCCGGAGGCTCTGGGCGCCGTACAAATTTTAAAAAGAGCATAATACATAAAATAAATGAAATAACAGATAATAAATACATTATGGTCTCATGTAGTCTAAACATCAAAAGCCTGAGAGAATAAAAAAGTTTTCAGGTAGATCTTAAAGATATTTACAGTTGAGGCCTCTCTGACCGTAGCTGGTAGTAGGTTCCATAGGGCGGGAGCCGCAACGCTAAAAGCTCGGTCACCGGCTGACTTCAGCCTCACCCTAGGAATGGTCAGGAGGCCACTACTGGAGGATCGCAGAGGGCGGACCCGATGGAACAGGTGTCAGGAGGACTGACAGGTAACCAGGGCCCTGCCCGTGTAGGGCCTTAAAGGTGAGAAGACCCACCTTAAAGAGGACTCTCCACCTGACCGGCAGCCAGTGCAATTCACGCAGTACCGGTGTAATATGGCAAAATTTATACTGCCCAGTCAGTAACCGGGCAGCTGCGTTCTGCACCAACTGCAGTCTGCGGAGAAAGCCCTCCCAGACCCCAAGATAGAGCGATTACAGTAGTCCAGCCTAGATGTGACTAAGGCATGTATCAAGGTAGGGAGGTCCAGAGACGGAACAAGGGGCCTAATCCTGACAATGTTTCTGAGATGGAAAAAACAGGTACGAACCACGGAAGATACTTGAGTCTCCATGGTCAAGTTCCTGTCCAGAATCACTCCAAGACTACGCACCCTAGAGGAGGCCTTCAATGAGACAGTCCCAAGAACAAGTCCAGTTGCTGAATCAGAGACCTCCATATCACTAACTCTGTTCGACTCCATACCAATACCTTCCTCTTGTTAGGGTTCAGTCGCAACCAGCTGGAGGCCATCCAGTCACTTATCTCGGTCAGACAGATGTTTAGCACATCCACTGCATTGGATGTTCCTGGGGCAAAGGAAAAGTGTAGCTGAGTATCATCAGCATAGCAATGAAAACTCAGACCATACCTCCTAATGATCCCGCCAAGGGGCAGCATGTACACTGCGAACAACATTGGGGCCAGTACCGAACCCTGAGGGACTCCACAAGAAAGGAGATTGGGTGTAGATGAGAAATTACCCATCATAACCCGTTGCCTCCTGTTTGTAAGAAAGGACTCAAACCAGTTGATGACAGTACCAGTGAGTCCACATAAATCCCTAAGGCGAACTAGCAACACACTATGGTCCACAGTGTCAAATGCCGAAGAGAGATCGAGAAGAACAAGAATTGTCCTGTCCCCCCGATCTCTAGCCCTGAGGAGATCATTCTGCACCCGTACAAGAGCAGTTTCTGTACTATGTCTGGCCCGAAAAGCCGACTGGAAGGGATTGTACAACTCGTGAGTCACGAGGTGCTCTTCCAATTGAAGCGCTACAACCTTCTCCACCACCTTCCCCAAGAATGGGAGGTTGGAGATCAGACGGTAATTCGCCATGATCTCCGGGTCCAAAGATGGTTTCTTTAAAGGGGTCTTACCAGAGCCTCCTTCAAGGCATCTGGAAAGACTCCTCAGATAAGAGCACCGTATTTATCATGGCTAACACTGGTTAACAGAGCCAACGATCTCATTAAGAAACGCGCTGGCACTGGGTCCAGTTCACAAAAAGGTATGCCTCAAATTGGTTGCTACCTCAATAACCTCACTTGCCTCCACTGGCCTAAACTCCCCCCAACTTGGCGGAGTGCACTCAGAACACATCTGGCGACCGCTGTTAGCTATGGTATTGCTAGCTGAAGAGGCATCCCACCGGATCGTGGACACCCTGTCCGAGAAGAACCGAGCAAACTCCTCACAGTCTTCAGTGGAAAAACCCTCCTAGGCTGCAGGCAGAGAGGATGAAGAAGTCTGTCTACAGTCCAGAAGAGTGAAGCTGGTCGATTCTTCCCGCAGCAATCTCCCTGACAGGAACACTGCCTCTTACGATTGATTGCCTCCTGATACACAATGAGGTGCGTGACGTAGGACCAGTCGGGTCCACCTCCAGGCGGATCCCTCCAGCAGCGCCCAATCTCCGACCCATCCTTCTTCATTCCTGAGGTCCCCATTGAACCATGGGGACCTCCGGTATGTGGTTCTGGGTCGTACACGGACAGGTGCGAGGGAGTTGATGGCGTCAGAGAGCACCTTATTATAGGTGTCAATGCCGGCGCCAACTCCTCCGACGCATGCATCACCCACACTAGATAATTTAGCTGCCACCAAAAAACCCTCAGGGGTAAAACCCGCAAAGGGCGGCAGCTAATCATCTCGGCAGGGGAAGGGCTTATGGCGGGAGCCCCAAATGTGAACTTCACCGTGCAGTGATCGGACCAAAAAACCCGATCAATCCCAGATCAGCAATCTCGAGCCCCAGTGAGAACACCAGGTCCAGCATGTGGCCATCCTGGTGGTGGGTGCGCACCACTCCGCGCCAGTCCAAGAGAGGACATACTCCGCAAAAAGTCGCCGCCGCATCTTTGATCACCATCATCCACCCAGACATTGAAATCCCCCAGAAAGATACATCTGGGGGATCCCAATGTTTCACCAGCAGTGAACTCGGCAAACTCCTGCAGGAAATTCCCCATCGGGCCAGAAGGGCGATAGACGAGGAAAATCCTGCAGCCCGCGCCGAGACCACCTCGGATAGCCACACACTCAAATGAACCCGGAGCTTCCACTGGGTGCACGGCGAAGGTCAGACTGGATCTAAAGCAGATGGCTACACCGCCACCCCTGCGATTCACTCTGGGGCAGTGTACCACGGTATACCCAGGAGGGACCGCAGCCTCAAAAATAGGGCCTGCATCATCACCCACCCAGGTCTCCGTAATGCAAGCCAGATCGATGATCAAAGGCAATCACTGTTATCGAGAAGTCGAGTGCCGAAAATTTATTTTGGCACTCTGATACCCCAACGCACAGCAAAATGGCGCTGGGGACTTAGTGTTTTAATGTTTTATGCAGGGGGGCTGTGCCCCCTGCACCACCCTACTTAAGGATTCTCAACTTCAGGGGGGTGCATGTCGAGGGGGTGAACACGTTAAAAAAAGAAAGGTTTGGGCCTGGCGCAACAAAAACGCACCAGTGCCCGGACCCGAACCCAGCACCCTGCCAACTAACACCGCCAAACCACCCACCACACCATGTGGTCAGCTCAGCAACCCACCATGGCCAACACATATGCCAGACTTTGATTCATGTGTTAAGTCTGATCAGCATGCTGGTGTGCTTTATAAATTGCACATTATGATCAGAAATGGTCCAGCATGTAGGGTCTCTCTTCAATGAGGTCATTATGTCTGATCGATGTCAGCACCATCTTATGACTGGATTGTGGCACAGATTTTTAAAGTAGGGGAAAGTCTGTTTACTTTCTTAAAACATGACGAAACCAGTTAAAATTGCAATGGACAAGGTGAGGAGCACTATGGTATATAATATCAGCCCTGCTCTAAGTCTGTACAATTAACTGTTTTTGAGATAGCGAGACAGAAAAAACACAAGGTTTAGGAGTCCTTTAAAAGAGCTGCGCAGCCACAGTTCAGGGCTTGTATCACTTTGACCAAACTGCTTAAGCCCATTGAGCATGGGAGAGATGATCAGAGGGAAGGGCCACTCTCTCCGAATAGAGGCATACAAGTAGGGTAGGGTCTAGTGGGGACTAGCCTCCAAGTAAAGCCAGTACAACTGGGGAATAACTTGTATTCCCAGCATAGGGTCAGTAGAGCAGTGAGTGAGACCAGGAAAAGGTTAGCTCATGCCTGTTGCTTAAGGGTACCTGAATTTTCTTCAGCAACAGTTTTCAGGAAGAAAACTAGCAACCAGTCACTATATCCAGTTCAGTTGAAACAAGTGAACTGTTTGTCTCCTGGATCGTCATCACCTGAGGTCCACTGTTCATTTCATCATCCAGTAACATCATATAACGACAGTGCTTATTTATTTAATTTGAAGAAGGAACATTCGCCAAGTGACTATTAATTGAGAGACATTATTTAGAGAGATTTTACTTAAAGGAACTAAAGCTCAGTAGACTTTGGTGGGGAGTTACCTGGAAAACTAGAAATACTGCCAGTCTATTATTTAAAAACTAAAAGTAACTGAATGCCTTATAGTGAATGCAGAATTTAAAGTATTGTATAAGATGTTTTACAGTATTACAAGAACTTAAGTCTGGAGTTATGATGGGAAGATAGATTACATAACAGCAAAGATATTGCTGGGTTGACTGGGCATGAAGCAATTACTACTGACACGTATCTACAGTACTCTGGATTTTGACATTCTGCAGCATATAGTGGGCTGTTCACATCCAAAGAATGTACATATCCTTATTGGAGACATGAATATAGAGTGGCTCAACCAGAAAATTCATAACTAAACTGTACCAAAAACTAATGACATCACACTTACATCAAGTGATAGTATTTCCAACTAAGTTTATTCATGAAACTGAGAAGCACACAAAGTTATCTACTTATTTTCTATATTAATTGGTCTGTATTACAAAAAGGAGAAATTCATTCATACTTACTGAAATTTCCTTTTCTGTTAGCTCCAACATTGTCAATGGGGAGTCAATACATAGAAACATGGACTTTGACGGCAGATAAGGACTGCTTGGCCCACCTAGTCTGCCCATTTCCCTACTTACAGGATAAGCTGCAGATCCTAGTTAACCAACAGCCTATTTCTTCCTACCCCCCACAAGAATTGCCTTATGTCCGTCCCATGCATTCTTGAATTCTCCCACAGTTTTAGACCCCACAACCTCCTCAGGAAGGCTGTTCCATGCGTCCACCACCCTCTCTATGAAAAAATACTTCCTCACATTGCCACTGAGCCACCCCCCCATCTTCAATTGTGTCCCCTCGTCCTTGCACATCTCTTTTTCTGAAAGATGCTACCCTCTTGAACTTTGTTGATTCCACTGAGGTACTTAAAAGATTCTAACATGTCCCCCTCTCCCTCCTTTCCTCAAAGGTATACATATTAAGCTCCTTTAGTGTCTCTTCGTATGGTTTCTCTTGCAGACCCTGCACCATTTTAGTTGCCATCTTCTGGACTGCCTCCATCTTGTCTATGTCCCTACGGAGATGGGGTCTTCAGAACTGCACGCAGTACTCCAGATGGGGTCTCACCAACTGTCTGTACAGAGGGATAACAACTTCCTGTTTTCTGCTGGTGATGCCTCTCCATATACATCCCAGTATCCCCCCAGCCCTCCCTACTGCCTTCTCACATTGCTTGCTAACCTTAAGGTCATCTGATATGATTACCCCCAGATCCTCTTCCGTTTTTGTTGTTGTTAGTACCCCATTGTGTAATCTTCCCCTGGGTTTTTGTTTCCCAGGTGCATTATTTTGCACTTCTTTGCATTGAATCCAAGCTGCCATACTTCTGACCATTCCTCCAAACTCGCCAAGTCCCTTCTAATCCTTTCCATGCCTCATTGTGTATCAACCCTTTTGCAGATCTTTGTGTCATCTGCAAAGAGGCATACTTTTCCTTCCAGTCCCTCTGCAATGTCACTTATAAAGACATTAAAAAAGGACTGGTCCCAGTACTGAACTCTGCGGTACCCCACTAGTAACCCCTCTTTCTTCAGAGTGGACTCCATTTACAATTAACTTCTGTGTCCTGTTGTCCAACCAATGTTTTACCCAGGCTACCACCCTGGGACCCACTCCCAGGCTGGTTAATTTAATTATTAATCTTGTGCAGGACTGTGGTAAGTGCCTTGCTAAAGTCTAGGTAGGCCATGTCCACAGCCCCTCCCTGGTCTACTACTTTGGTCACCAAGTCAAAGAACTCAATTAGATTCATCCGACATGACCTTCCCACTGTGAACCCATGCTGCCTTGAGTCCTGTATCCCACTGGCCTCTAGGTACTCAACAATTTTTTCCTTCAGAAGTGATTCTATCACTTTCCCTACCACAGAGGTCAAACTGACAGGTCTGTAGCTTCCTGCCTCTGTCTTGCTCCCACTTTTGTGAAGAGGAATCACATCCACCTTCCTCCAGTCCTTGGGTACCACACCATCCTCCCATGATTTGTTAAAAAGGGTAGTCAGTGGTGTCACTAGTTCTCCCCTTAATTCTTTTAGAATTCTGGGGTGAATTCCGTCAGGCCCCATTGCTTTGTCCACCTTCAGTTTTAGGAGTTCTTTCAGAACCCTTTCTTCTGTGAAAGGACTGGGATCAACCCCCCTATCCAGACTGTTTCTGTTAATTGGATTAGGCACCTCCCCTTCCTCCTCTTTTGTGAATACTGAGCAGAAGTATTCATTCGGTATCCCTGCTTTTTCACTATCCCTCTCTGCCCACCCACCGTCCATTCTATTCAGCCTCACTATCCCTCCCTTTGTCTTTCTACGCTCCCCGATGTACCTATAAAAGGTTTTATCCCCCTTCTTAACCGAGTTGGAAATCTTTTCCTCAGTTTGGGCCTTTGCTATTCTGACTTCCCTTCCTGCTTCCTTCCACCTTAACTGGTACAGTTCTCTGTCCTGCTCCTTCAGTGCTTCCTTATACTTCCTAAATGCTATCTTTTTCTCACTAACCTTCCCTGCCACCTCTTTCGAGAACCATAGTGGCTTTTTCTTTCATTTTGATTTGTTCATTTGCTTCACACAAAGCCTTGTTGCCTCTGTGATGGCAGTTTTGATGTTTCCCCATTGCTGCTCCACCCCTCCTTTTAGCCTGTTTGTTAGTGCTTTTCTAAGGCACTGTCCCATCTTGCCAAAGTCAGCCTTCCTGAAGTCCAGTACCCTCACTTTTGTATGGCTTGACCCTGTAGCTGAGTGTATCATGAACCACACTGTTTGGTGGTCACTTGTTCCCAGATGGCTACCCATTTCTAGATCTGAGATCCTCTTACTGTCCCCATTTGAGAGTACGAGGTCTAAGATTGCTCCCTCACGAGTGGGTTCCAAAACTAGCTGTCTGAGGCATGTCACCATATGGGTAATGAACACCCCTACTAGGGTAGTGGCACAGTCCAAAGCTGTGAATCAACATAGAACCCTGGCACATGAGCATTCTGATAATAAAGACCCTCTGGCACCTTTGTCCTCCAAGTACCTATGCAGTCTTACATAAGCAACAATGTGTAAAACGCCCATATGATCTGATTCTCTCCTTTCAGTAACACCAACAAAAGCACATGTACAAGAATCTGACATCTATGAATAATAAATTGATGCCCTACCTCATGCTTAAGAGCTGGATGATGAAGTGATACTACCCACTCCTGCCTCTCTTCTCTTAATGGTGTCTGACCACTAGTCTCTTGAAAGGACTGGTATGCTACTAACGCTTATAACATAAAGATGTATAAACAGTAGTAACAGTAAGCATGACTGCAGAAACAGGATAAGGACTAACCTATAACTGAAAGTCACCATCCCATGTTCAGAAATATCAACCTGTCAACCTGCATGCCTGTAAGCCAATAAACTGTAACTTTTTATGTTAGCAGATCAATCTGAATAAGATGCCAACATTTACAAACCATAACTTCTGAAATGCAACATCTTTAGATACATATAAGACAGTATTCTCCAGGAGGAGCTAGGGGCTCCCAGAAGAGGCCCCGTTGACAACACTGGGGCTAACAGAAAAGGAAATTCCAGTATGTATGAAGAAATTTCTCTTTTCTGTATCACTCCACGTTGTCAATGGGGAGTCAATATGTATGGGTTCTAAGAAGCAGTACCCTTTTCCCAACTAGGTGGGAGAGAATATTGTCTCATATATAACCCATACAAGTAAGAATTAATTATCTGCTAACCACTGCCTGCAAAACTGTGAACTCTGAACATCCAATATGTGGTGCTTAGTAAATGGGTCAATGGACTAGCCTCATTGCAAAATTCTAATACAGATGCCTCCCCTCTTTCAGCCCAGGAAGTAGCCACAGCCCTGGTGGAGTGGGCCTTAATGAGAACTAGAGCTTTCTTCTTTGCCGCTGCATAGGCTTTGGCAATGCAGGCTCTTGCCCACCTGGCCAAGTTGGCCTTGTAAGCTTTTTGACCCTTTTTCACTGCTCAGAAGAGAACAAAAAGGCTTTCAGACTTCCTGAACTCTGCAGTCCTTTTAAGGTATGTCCTGACTGCCCTGCACAAATCCAGCTTCTGCAGCTCATGCTCCTTGGCATGTTCTGGCTTCAGACAGAAGGACAGCAGATTGATTTCCTGATTTACAGTACATGAAATGCTGTAGGAATTTTAGGGACAAAGGATGGAACCATCCTTAGGATCACCTTTTCCTTACAAATGATAAGGTAAGGCTATTTGTGTGACAATGCCTGTAGTTCACCAATCCTTCTGGCTGAGTATATCATAATTAAGAAACACACCTTGTATGACAAGATGTCCAGCGGCACTGATCAAAGAGACTTGAAGGATGCTTTACAAAGAGCATTCAGCACTAAATCTGGGTCCCACGGAGGAACCAGAGACTGAAACAATGGTCTGCTTCTGCTAACTGCTCTTAGAAAACAGATGACCTCCTGTTTGTCTCTAGGGACAAGCCCATGGAAGTTCCCAGGGCTGCTCCTAGTGCCAACACCTGACCTCTCAGGGTACTCAATGCAAGCCCATTGTCCACCCCCACCTGTAAAAAATCCAAAATCTGCAGAACCATAGCTTTAGAAGGCCTGATACCTCTCTCTCTGGCCCAAACTGAGAAAGTATTCCACACTCGGTCATAAGCTGCAGACAGACACCTTCCAGGTGGCCATTAGGGTATTTACCACTTTTCTAGAAACCCCCCTGTTTTAACAATCTCCTCCTCTCAGGTGCCAAGACAACAGCTGAATCCCCTCAGGGTTTGGATGTAGAATGGGTCCTTGTGAGAGAAGGTCCCCCTGGAGTGGAATCCACAAGGGTGCATGCCGAACTAGATTCACCAGGTTTGAGAGCCACGACCTTCTTGGCCACTCTGGAGCTAGCAGAAGAAAGTTCCCTTTTGAATGCCTTATCTTGGAAATGACCTTGGGGAGAAGGAGCAGCAGATCAGCTGTCAGCAGCCACTCCCCAGACACAGGGACTCAATGTTGTTGTGGAGCAGCAAGGAACAAGTGAGTAACTGAGGTTATAAGAACAAGCATTTGTCAATGCCGAATGTTTGCTTGCTGGCATTGGTAATGCAGGAGTTACACAGCTGCATAAAAGGATGGGCAGTGAAGTACTGAACTGTAGCTAACCTCACCAGCACCCTGCAGAGACTGACAGGCATTGGGGTGTGCCTTTGGGTCATCAGGCATAACGGCCACGCCATTTCACCACACCCTACCCTGCAGACACCAACAACTGTCAGGGTGTGCCTTGGGGTCTTTGGCCCTTATGTGCACCCCATTCCATCAGGAAATATGGTGAGATGGGTGCAGTATAGGAGAATGGGGTGAACTTTGGGGCTGAAGAGTCCAAGGCACACCTCGATGCCTCTCAGTGACTGCAGGGTGTGGTTGGGGGTGGAATGGTATGAGCATTACAGGCGACAGTCCCAAGTCACAGCCCTGATGCCTGTCTTTCTCTACAGGGTGCGGCGTTATGGTTGGAATCCCTAACACCTCAGGCATTCATTGGTATTTTCACTCCAAATTTTCAACATGTTTTTTTTGTGACCCCCACCTCATGAACAGTGGCAAAATCAGTTTGTTAGCCGAAAGCTGCTTTTGCACAATGACTACAGCATTTGTCACCACAGGTGCAAAAACACATTTTGAACAGGATGTAAAAAATGACAGCTGTACTGTTCATGGGGAGGTGTAAAAAATGACAATGTTGAAAATCTGCAGTGAATATATTAAAAAAACTGGTGAAGTCACGAGCGTGCGTAGAAACTGTGCAGCGCACACCCGTAATGTAATTAGTTGGGGATTTTTTTACAGCAGATTGTCAACACAGGCATTTTGGAACCTCCGATCATGAACAGTGTCACTGTGATTTTCTTTATCTGTCCCAAACAATGATTTCCCATAGCAACCATGCATTTCTGTGCTGAAAGTGTGAAAACTAATTTTGGCCATGTTGTGAAAAATGACAGCTGTACTGTTCATAAGGAAGTCTGGAAAAATGCCACTGGTGAAAATCTGGACTGAAAATATTACAAATTCATGAACTTACAAGGATGCATGGAAACTGTGCAATGCTCATTCGTAACACAGTCATTTTATGGACTTTTGTCACCAAATTTTCAACATAGTCATTTTAAGACCTCTGCTCATGACCAGTGTCACTGTGATTTTCTTAATCTGTCCCTAACATTGCTTTCACACACCGACTGCACCATTGTGCGCTACATGTGCGGAAACACATTTTGGGTGAGATGTGAAAAATGGCAGCTGTACTGCTCATAAGGAAGTGTGGTAAAATGGCAATGTTGAAAACCTGGTATGCAAATATTAAAAATTCACAAACTTGCGAGAGTGTGTAGGAACTGCACAATGTGCGCTCCTAAAACAGTCATTTTTGGAAATTTTTTCACCAAATTTTCATCATAGCCATTTTAAGACCTCTGCTCATGAACAGCATCACTGTGATTTTCTTAATCTGTCCCAAACATTGATTGTGCACTCCGACTGCGCTATTGTGCGCTACATGCACGAAAACACATTTTCTGCGAGATGAGAAAAATGACAGCTGTACTGCTCATAAGGAAGTGTGGTAAAATGGCAATGTTGAAAATCCAGAGTGCAAATATTAAAAATTCGTGAACTTACGAGCGTGCATAGGAACTGCGCAACACACGCTCGTGAAACAGTCATTTTTAGGAATTTTTTCACCAAACTTTCAACATAGCCATTTTAAGACCTCTGCTCATGAACAGCATCACTGTGATTTTCTTAATGTGTCCATACATTGATTTCGCACACCGACTGCGCCATTGTGCGCTACATGCGCAGAAACACATTTTCATCGAGATGTGAAAAATGACAGCTGTACTGCTCATAAGGAGGTGTGGTAAAACGGCAATGTTGAAAATCTGGAGTGCAAATATTAAAAATTCGGGAACTTAAGAGTGTGCATAGGAACTGCACAATGCACGCTCGTAAAACAGTCATTTTAAGGAATTTTTGCACCAAATTTGCAACATAGGCTTTTTGAGAGCCCACCTTATGAACACTGGCACTGTTGTTTTGTTAATCAGGCCCAAAGGGTGATTTCACGGTCACTGTGCGGGTGACAGAATTCATGAGGAGGGGTCCCAAAAATCCTATGTTGAAAATTTGTGCCAAAATTCCAAAAATGCCTGAGATATGCAGCAAAGTTGAAAAAAAAACCCTATTTATTACATTATACAGCTTACCGGCATTTCCTCAGTTCGCGGTCAGCTTTGAAGAGTGCAGAGGTGTTCCCAGTCCACCGAAGATCGTCACTCCAGACTCCGCAGGTAAGTATGGGGAGAGGGGGTGTGAGGAGGCAGGGTGTGCAGTGGGTGGGTGCAGGTGGGGGCAGGGAGACTATGAGGAATCGTTTTTTTTGTTTACAGATTTTTTTTTATTATTATTAAAATGATGCTGGACGTTTGCCACGCTGGGGTGGGCTCCCAGCATAGCAGCTGGAAAGGCTGTTTGAGGGGGGCTGGAGCAAACGGGGGATTGGGCACCCCCATTGGCCACAACAAGCTTTTCCATGCTGGGGTGGGCTCCCAGCGTGGCACCTTGAAAGCTTTTGGGGGGGCGTGGAGCCGTGGAGCCGATGGGGGATTGAGCACCCCAGTCGGCTATAAGAGTTTTTGCCATGCTAGGGTGGGCTCCCAGCATGGCACCTGCACAGCATTTTGGCAGGGGGACATGAAGCTGATGAGGATTGGGCACCCGTTGGCTATACAGTGTGTGTGTGGGGGGCATGACACACGCAATATGCGTGCGTAATGGCGCGTCTGTGTCAGGGGGCGCTGCTCACTCAAGCGGTGCTCTCTCTTCAACTGTATGGCACTGCATTTTGGATCATTGTGCTATGTTTCTTGGACATGCGTGCAAGCAAACATAAAATGAGAAGAAACGCTGGTGAATTGCAAGCAGGCCCCTGGAATTCTCGTGTTCTATGTTATGAATTTGCCGAGAATTTGCATCATGCTGCAGAATATATATAGTGCCACAGAATTCATTGTTTTAGTGAATTTTCATATAAATATACTGTTTTTCCATAGTGTCAGGCTTTCTTTCCCACCTTGTTTATCCTGAAGCCCCTCCTCTATGCTCAGCATATGATGTCATCGATGACATCACATCATATTTAGCCAATGATAGGACTGCATTCTGCCAGAGAAATGAATAAATCATGCCGCAGAAATCAGAAAATACTGCCCCAGAAGTCAAGGAGCCCTGCCGCAGAAATCAGAAAATTCTGCCACAGAACACCAGGGACCCTGATTGCAAGTAAGATGTTTAACAATTCTAAGACATAGAATAGTAACTACAACATAAAGTTAGGAATGACACAGTATTTTAACATGAAGAACTGCATTGTTTTCAGATAGCTATATAAACAGAATTTAAAGAAACAGAGAACATTTAAGTAGGAGTTGCTTTTCTGAGACAAAGGGGAATAGGAGAGCATTGAACAGGCTATGTTGCTTGATAATAAAGCACAGCAACATGTAAATGGAACTGATGATTTTTTTTATAAATAATTACTGTAGATGATTTCTCTAACAGCAGTATGATCAGGACCAAAATAGTATCAAGGAAACAGTGAGGTCTTAATATAGAAAAAGAATAAGGTATAAAGATTGTTGTTGAATTAGGAAAATCACGATGTTATACATAAGAACGAATTAATATGGGAGAATATTGGAATTCTGGGGTATCACTGAAGTTCCATGCTAACATATATTTAATGAGGCATTGCAGTGCTATGTGATTGTAAAAAAACAGTGTGCGGTGTTGTGGAGCACATATTTGTAAAGAAAATTGTGTGAGAACAATAGCAAGGAATAAAATTAAACTTTGTTTACAATAGAAACACAGCGAGGCCTGAGGGAGTGGCGGAGCCACGAAACTGTTGCCCCACCACATGATGTGTAACGGGAAATGGAGAAGAAACTTTTGTGAAGAACCTTACAGTGGTACTCATCCTGTGTAGTCTTAACTGAATTATGCACAGCCTTATCTGCCAGAGGAGGGGTTTCCCACTTCTGGGAGCTCTCCTCCAGAAACAGATAACATCCCACCCGTGGCCTAGGCAGATATTTGTGCTTATCTGTGCCTGCCTATTCCTGTTCAATAATCTGGTCACAGTGCACAATATTTAGAAAACACTTTGGTGTGGAGGAGGATGCGGACAGAATCAGGTTCATGTCCAGGGATTCCATGACTTGCTCCTCCTTCAATTGCAGTGTCCTACAAGCCTCCATTATAAGGTAGAACAGAGATGTTTTATCAAACAGGGGAGGGATCAGAATCTTTTTCCTAGGTTCCATACACTCATCTGCCTCCTCTTCTTCAGAGGGGCCCTCCTCCTCATCATCAAAAAGCATGTTTGAGTTAGGATTCCCCCCTTGGCCCCCCATATCCTCATCTTGATCCTCCATATAGTCAAGGTCAGGGGTTGTCTGCGGATCTAGGTAATGTACTGCTCTGGTGCACCTGGACATGCCTGTATGGGCCCCATCCTAGGTTCTGGTGTGTTGATGGGGATGTCCTGCAGAACATCAGAACTTAGTATCTTATTTAAGAGCAACAGAAAAGAATTGCACAACTGAGCCTTGCTACTGCCAGTCAGTACCTCAGGTGCACCGCTACCCCCCCCCCAAGCTCAGACATTCAGCTAGGGGGAACCGAAAGAGACATGTTAGATTGTGTTGCACAATTAGGGCAGTAAGACCCTAATGGGAGAGTCTCATCACACTCCTGTAGGTCTTACAATGTTTGAATAATACAGGTCTCCAATAGGAGATGGTGCCACTTGCCTTATAGCCAGAGTTCTCAAAAACAAAATAAAAGATTAAAACTGTACAAATGTAAATTGAAGGCTTATAAACACCTTTCATCTCAATTAGGGGAGATTACTGCCTCTTTGTCTCCTTATCCCCCCTCCTAACCTGGCAGAGAGAAATAAACAATTGACTTACTAATTCTTTTGCAGTCACCTGGTAAAAGTGCTTCCTAGATTGGAGCGAGAGAACAGCTATGCTGTCCAAAATAGCCCAAAGCATCATTCTTAAGAATCACCCAAAAGACACTGTAAAACAGAAATTCTTTGCTTTTAGAGGACCTTTGCTGCAGAGAAAGTTCTGGGCGAGCTAGTAGGAGCATGTGCTGATGCTTGTGCACTGGATGACGTCATGCCAATGCTCATGACATCACTACGTCAGTATAGGTGCATCCACGCCCCTGGGGCACAAATCTGTAAGCTGCAGAGAAAGAAAAGTGCTGAGGAGAGACAAAAAGGCACAAGACCCTATTGGTAAACTGAGAGCCATGTTTGACTGACTGCATGGTTCTTTAGAGCTGCATAACACACTACAAAGCACAACCTTAAAACAGAACACTGTGAAGCACTCTTAACAGAATCGGAAAGTCAACCAGGGACCAACAGGAAAGAAAGAGTACTCTGTATGATAAGTTCAGTTGTAACATAGATCAACTCTGCCAGGGGTGAAAAACAAATTTACCAGGCAGCCCAAGTCCTATACCAAAACACCTCACTGCTCAAAATAAAACACTAACTTAAACCTAGCACAGCAAACAGTCTCAGCTAAGGGAAGGAGAAAGGGTCCGTAGCTGAGGAAATGCTGTTGGGAAAAAAGGAAGAGAGAGGTTAGTAAAGGCCTTCTATCTGACTGCTGACTGACTCTGCCCCCCCCCCCACAATAAACAGAACATAAATCATTTACCTGCAGCATCAGTTTAGTGGGGTTGAAGACCTGAAATAAAACACTCTGTACTGTTGCAGTGGTATGTGGTCCCCAATCCATGCACAAAATGCACTAGTAGAAAATGGAAAAAAATTAGCAGGTTAACAGGCACAATTTCTACATTTGGGGTGTTCCCTGTCATTCAGGGAGCCCCAACCTGCTCTACAGTTGCACAGTTCTGACCATAAAAAAAATAAAGAGCTAGTAGACTCAAAATTAGCAGACAGCAAAATGTTACAAATTGTAAAGGGAACGTCCCCTCAACCTATTTTCTGTATACACCTTTGGTACAAATCAAAAGCTGGCAGATAATTGAGGGTGGTGGATAATTGAGGTTGGTGAATAATGGAGGGCAATGGCAAAATGACAGACTGGTATAGACAAAAGTGGGTGGATAATAGGGGGTGGTGGATAATTGAGGGAGCACTGTATCTGTGTAGTTTGTAGGCATGAATGACTATGCCCTCTCTTGCATGCCCCTAATTTCATCCTAATTTAAATATAAATGAAGTTGCTTCACTCTGTTTTGCCCCGTGTGGAAACCTATTTGACTCCATTCCAAAGGTCATGACACACTCATACAAAGCATTATGGGAGTTGATGATGGTACATGCACAAGCCAGCAAAAGTCATACTCCCATTCAGTTCTGTTACATGTTTTGTTAAGTCCCTGTATTCTCTAAAAGCGTTTTGTTCTAACTCAGATACACCTTAAACTACAGAAAAACAGCAAGGCATTTACAATGCTTTTTGAAGTTTCATGGCCAGCATAACACAAGAACATTGGGACAGCAGAGCACAACAACAGCACTGACTAATACAGTGTAACTACTGCAGGCTTTAGCACCAAAACATGATAAAATTCCAGGATGCCTTACAACAGTCAGGTCATGACCTTTGCAATTGAGTCAAGCAGCTTTTTACACCAGACTTAAGTACCTTCATTTACATTTGACTCTTGATGAAATTAGGAGGGTGCAATAGAGGGCAATTATGGTGCATGCCTACAAGCTACACAGGGAAACAGTTTAAAAGGCTTAGAGGACTTTCCCTTTCAGAGATAGTCAGTTGTAACTTTTCATTTCTGAAGTATTTTTCTTTTTCTGTTTGCTCATTAGAAAGTTTTCTATGCAACAGTATTATGCTGGATGTGTGGAATAGCACTCTGCCTCCCAGCAGGCATGTCTAGTTCTATTCCCTCCACTACATCATCAGCACTAAGATATCAGTGGTGATTAACCTGGCAGCTTCTCAGTGGCTTTTCCAGAGTAGCTGTGATGTCACAGTCATTGAGGTGACAGTGTTGATGATGTAGTGGGGGGAATAGAACTAGATATGTCAGCTGCCAGGCAGACTGCTCTCTACAGACCACACCTGCTAACATCAGGTAAAACAGCTTGTAACTACATAAAGAGAAAAGAAAAAGCTCCTCAGATACAAAATGTAATAGTTGACTGCTTTTAAAAATTAAAAATTTATTTTAGGCAGTACACTAGCTCTTTAACTCGTCTTCATAGAGAATCTTCTATGCTGTCTACCCCTCAGTGGCACAGCAAAGACTGGAGAATCTTTGCTGTTGGAATGTTCATGTGCCCAGGGTTATATACTTATTGACAGCTTTGGGCTGTGCCACTTTTTATGAAGCTACTTCTACTGCATAAGACATGGGCTGACTTTAGATGTTAGATGTTTGTAAGCCATACCTTCTTGCAAAGCACTTGAGGAAATTGATACTGCCTTATTTTAAACCAAACCATGAGATTTATAGCAGTACAGCAGCTGATATTTCTACAGACAGTGACATTTTCAAAGGAAATTTTTAAATAGGAAATAGTCATCTTTTACAGTATACCAATTGTTTCCAGATGTATTCACGAGCATCTAGTGGAAATGCAGTATACAGCAGCTTGTTTGATGCAACATTTCTAATCATAGAAATATAATTGGAACTCCTGTATGAAGACAAGAGTCAATTTATAAAATGTGCTTTTAGACATTTTATTAAAATCATTATTCATCTGGGATGTTGTAAAAACAATGTGGAAGCCTTACAGTTGATTGCCAAACAAACAGCCCTCTGGTCAGGCTTTTCTTATTATACAGAAACAGCTGTCATGCATTCCAATGGAGGAGGGAGGTAAAAACTACTGTTCCCATAGACAGGGTACCCGTGTTTGTACTGTAAGTAGACTGACTCACTGAAGGGGACTGTGCAGTACAGACCTTGCTTGCATGTGTCCCCATGCTTCACCAAACATTTTGCATAGTGATATGACATTTTGTTTTTGGGGGGGGAGGGGCAAAATAGTGAAGTAAACAAAGGAAATGCCTTCTCACTTCTTAAAAGTGGAACCACTAAATCAAGCTGTAGCTTCTGATGTTGCACTCTTTTAACTGTATGATCCTACAGTACTCCAGCCTTATCAGGCAAAGGGACAATTGAACGAGACTCTTGCCTAATCTACTTCTCTGTGATTCAGTCCCTGGTCCCAGGACTGACCAACCCCCTGGAGTTAAACAACCAAAACATCAAGCATTACAGAACTGTACAGTGCCACTAAACATTGGCTCCCTCTGCAAAGTAAAAGCTCAATACTTGAATGCTTTCAAACTGGTTCATTCCTATGCTAGCCCTTCACTATTCTGATGGACGTTTTAGCACCATAGACGATAGATAGATAGATAGACAGAGAGAGATAGATAGATAGATAGATAGATAGATAGATAGATAGATAGATAGACAGACAGACAGACAGACAGACAGACATGCTGTATCCCATGAGCACTATCCCCTCAGAGGGTGTACTCCTTTTCAGTGGGGGTCCTGCTTTTATACATTTTACAATGTATTTACTTAGGATAGCCCAGCACAGATACAAAATCTCATTTTGACTGAGGTCCTGCTTTGACACATTGTGACACTGTATTTACTAAGGACAGTACAGCTGAGATGCAGTATATCTTGTTTTCAGTGGGGGCCTTGCTTTTACACATTTTTACTGGGTGTTTACACAGTACACCTAGTTGAGATGCAATATATAATTTTCAGTCAGGTCCTGTTTTACCAATGTATTTCTCTCAGGACTGAGGAGCTAAGATGCAATATCTCCTTTTAATTGGGGTTCTACTATAGTGGTCTCATGATTTTACCCATTTTAAAATGTATTTACCCAAGACAGCCCTGTGGAGAGGCAGTATGTCATTTTTAGTGGGGTCTTGACCCTGAATTTTCAAAATAGTATTTTGATTACCCCAACAAAGTAATGAACCTGGGAAACAAAAACCCAGGGGAAGAGTACACAATGGGAGGGGAGAAGGAGGTACTAACAACAACAAAAATGAAAATGGACCTGGGGTTACTCATATCAGCTGTCCTCAAGGTAGGCAAGCTATGTGAGAAGGCAGCAAGCAGGGCTGGAGGGATTCTGGGATGCATAGGAAGAGGCATCACCAGTAGAAAGCAGGAAGTCGTTATCCCCTTGTACAGACAGTTGGTGAGATCCCATCTGGATTATTGTGTACAGTTCTGGAGACCTCATTTATTTATTTGCTTTTGTTAACCAGGTAAGCACACTAGACAACCAAGTGCCTATTTTCAGGTGCGACCCTGGAGAGTTACAAAGCATACAGGTAACAAAATATAAGTGAAGGAAAATAGAATACAAAGTGAAGATTACAGTCAGGAGCCGCAGGCTCTACATAGATGAGAGGTACAGGTCAGGCTCAAGCAAGGCTAGGCAAGCAGATAAGTTATAGTATACAACACAACATATGGAGTCAAGGTATTCTGCTATGTCTATAGACTGAACAAAGCTCAACTGCAGTACATGATAATACATAGACTGGAAAAAATGACAATATATAATAAGCTCACAACAGGGGGTAGTAAGTACTATACTGGTGGAGAGTACGGATAGTTGTGTAGCAGCTCCCACCCAGGGGCAGGAGGGATAGAGGGTACGCCGGGCCTAGGCGGAGCTTAGGCAGGCCACAGTAGTCTTGAGAAAGCGCCAGAAGGATGCTTTAAAGCAGTGGTGGGAGAGCAAGGTATGCACTTGTGCGGGAAGGGAGTTCCACATTTTAGGTGCGTGGACTGAGAAGGCCCAGTCACCAGTGAGGGTGCGTGTCCTTGGAACAAGTCAGGCCTGAGAAGCACAGGATCTGAGATGGTAGGCTGGGGGTGGGGGGATTAAGGGGAGGGCAAGTACCAAGGGGGTGGCAGTCTGGACTATATTGTCATCTCTGCAAGGACAGAGACAGGGTGGAGGCAGTCCTGAGGAGGGCAACCAAAATGGTGCAGGGTCTGCACCAGAAGCCATATGAAGAGAGAATAAAAGAGCTTAATATGTATACCCTTGAGGCAAAGAGGGAGAGGGGGGACATGATAGAAGCCTTCAAGTGCCTCAAGGGAATCAGCAAAGTCCAAGAGGGTAGCATCTTTCAGAAAAAGAAATGTGCAAGAACAAGGGGGCACAATTTGAAGATAGAGGGGAATGGCTCAGGGGCAACGTGAGGAAGTATTTTTTCATGGAGAGGGTGGTGGATGCATGGAACAGCCTTTCTGAGGAGGTCGTGGGGTCAAAAACAATAGGAGAATTCAAGAATGAATGGGACTGACATATGGCAATTATAGTGGAGGGTAGGAGGGGGTAGGAGGGGGTTAAGGAGGAAGTAGGCTGCTGTTTAACTAGGATCTACAGCTTATCCAATAGGTAGGGAAATGAGCAGACTAGGTGGACCAAGGCAATCCTTATCTGCCATCAAAGTCTATGTTTCTATGTTTCTATACAGCAGGCAATTTATCAAATGCCACCCAAAACCTGATTTTGTGGAAAAACATGAAAACAGTATTTTTTTTTTGGGGGGGGGGGTTAGAAAATGACATCTGCAATGTTCATGAGATGGATAAAAACATGACTATTTTGAAAATGGCAACTTTATGCGTAAATGTTGAAAAATGTAAATGTTTATTCATAACTCTGTTGTTTGTTTGTTTTAGATTTTGACCCCATATTTACAACATAGTGTTTTATGACACCACCTTATTAACTTGATAGGTGTCATTTATGAAATCCTGGCCAAACTGTAATTTTGTGCCATGAACATTGAAAAGATGTTATGGGCAGGATTTGAAAATTGACACCTGTCATGTTCATAAGGTGGGATACCAAAAGGGCTATATTGAATATCTGGGGCCAAAATTGCCACAAACTACAAATGTATGAGTAAACATTGAAAAATTCAATGTTTCCTCATAACTTTGTTGTTTTTTGACATTTTCACCCACATTTTAAACACAATCTTTTTAAATCCTACCTTATGATCAAGACAGGTGGAATTTTTTGAATCCTGTCCATAAAGGGAATTTGCAGTGCAACTGCAAAAAAACATGATTTAGAGGATATTTGAAATATGGCACCTGCTATGTTTATGAGGTGGGGTAACAAAAGGGCTATGTTGAAAATTCTGTGCCAAAATCTGCACACATGATAAAACTATGAGAAAATGTTGAAAACATTCAATGTTTCTTAACTTTGTTTTTTTACATGTTGATCCCAAATTCTTAACACAGTCTTTTTATGACCCCCACCTTATGATCAAGACAGGTGGAATTTTTTAAGTCCTGTCCGAAAGGTGATTTTGCAGTGTGACCATGAAAACATACTTGGAGGGGATTTGAGAAATGACAGCTATCATGTTCATGCAGTGGGGTAACAAAAGGGCTAGGCTGACAATTTCAGGCCAAAATCTGCAAAAATCACAATGTTGCAACTAAACATTAAAAAAATCCATGTTTCTTCATAACTTTGTTGTTTTTTTTTGTCATTTTGACCTCAACATTTCAGCATAGTCTTTTTATGGCCCCACCTAATGATCAAGACAGGTGAAACTTTTTAAATCCCATCCAAACATGATTTTACAGAGCAACTGAGAAAACACATTTCGGGGGGGGGGTTTGAAAAAATTTCCTTTGCCTGATTCATGAGGTAGGGTAAAAAAAATGGTCATGTTGAAAATTTGAGGCAACAATATTATAAAAATGACAGTTATGAGTAAAAGTTGAAAATGCATTTAAAACCCATTAACCAAATTTACCCTGGTTTCAGTCAGTCACAGTTCAGTGTTGGAAGCAGGAGGACATTTGAGAAGCAGCAGTTGACCCACTGGCTAGGTAAGTGAGGTCAGGTGGTAGGTACTGAAAGGGTGTTCCGGGTAGGGGTAGGGGCCGGAGAGTAGGGGAGGTTATAGAACTCATTGAGGGACAATTTCCTTTATTTCAGGGTGTGTTGTTTGGAAGCACCGGGATGGGCATCCCAATGTAGCATATTGTTTGAGGGGAGTAGTGTTATCTGGCATTGGGAATGGGGCACCCCAGTGTCAGAGTTTATCTGATTGCAGCAGCAGTTCCCTCATGGTGCAGTCACCTCCTCCACACAGGGGGACTATATGTCATCGCTGGTGCTGGCGGGGGGGAGTGGAGAACCCTTGCTGTTTGCTGGTTTCTCCACATACATTTTCCACTTCAATTTTCTTTTTAAAAAAAAAGCATCTCTGTTCTCCCTTCCCTTGCTTATCACAGCTGCTGCCAATGATGAGGAGCAAGAGAAGGTACAGGTTGTCGGGGGGGGGGAGCTGATATGAACAGTGATCTGAAGGGGGTGGGATGTTTGGCAGTGGGCAGTTTTTTTATGTTGAGCTGAAGCTGGCAGTCTGGGATCAGCACTGGACCCACGACTATCACAGCTAGGTTGGAGGTGATGGGGGGGGCCACTATATGCCAGGGACTATCATCAAGGAGAGAGTGGAAGCCATGGAGGCCACTAGGTGGGTGGGAGACCTGCAGTGGAAGATGAAGGTGCGAAGGGGGGAGAAAGAGACAGAAGAGAGTGCAGTGATTGCAAGCATAGCAATGATGCAATGAAACTCCACTGTCCAAAGGGAAAAATGTGAAATCTGTGACTGTCTTCTCTCTCCTCTTTATTTGCAGTACGTCAGCATATCTCTGCTATGCAGCCATAAAAATTAAGCTGATCTGTTTAAATATAAACAGTTACAGAAGAAATACAAAAAGGATGCAAAGTATCATAAACATAAGTATTTTCAGGATAGGTAGCAAAAAGGTCTAAAGGATTCAAGGGCATTCTGGAGCTCTTTTAGAGAGCTCTGGAAGCCCAAGCAAAGGAATGAGATAAGTATTCATTCTGAAGACTGGAGATGAATTAATCTGCAAGGGAATGAATATTGCAAATAATTGTAATAATTTTCTATTAGCACGGAACTGCATATAAAGTTTTGGTACAAAGACACAAGTAGCGTTCTCAAAGAAAGACATAGATGAAACAGATGATACTCCAAAAAAGTATCCTAATGTTAAATTTGACTTTCATATACAGTGGTGTCCCCCAGGATGAAACCCAATTCTGCGGCATTGTGCAGCACTCTGCAGAATGCTGCAGCAGACCTACTGAATAAAGCAATGTAATTTCAATGGCAATTAGTCCCTTTTGTCATTCAGGAAAATGTGACACTGCCAAGATGCATTGAATGCCACAGTTTCCTGCATGGCAAAAGGGACTAATTGCCATTGAGTTTACATTGCTTTATTCAGTAGGTCTGCTGCAGCATACTGCAGAGTGCTTTAAAAATGGGTTTCATCCTGGGGGGTGCCACTATAGTTCCTGAGCAAGTAGTGTTAAACTGATAAAAGGAGTAGATGAAAAAAGGGCCTGGACTGAATGAGCACATCCTAAACTGCTAAAAATATCATCTGAACTACCTGAGAGACTTATTACATTGTTAATTTATTATTTTGTACAAACTGTGTACCCTTAATCTGGAAGACAGCTACAGTATCCCGTCTGTAAAGCAGGTGATGTCACAAATTCGTCAAATTACAGACCATATCTGTGTCATGTACACTACCAAAGATGTTTGAGCTAGTAGCATGCAATCAACTTAAAACAAATTTAGTTGAACATTATCTGCTGTCCCAACACCAGCATGGATTTAGAGAAAACCACAGCACACTAACAGCCCTGGTCAGGTTGACTAGTGATATCCTCAAGGCTACAGAGAGGGAGCAGATAGCTAGTTTTATCTTTGTAGACCTGACTGAGGCTTTTTATATGAAAGATCACACTATTTTACTTCAGAACATTTCTGGTGTTGGGATAGCAGATTACACATTATAATGGTTTCTCAGTTATTTTGGAAAATTATAAACAAATAGTGAAGGTTGGTTCTACATTTTCAGACCTTATAACAGTGAAAACAGGAGTACCATACGGGTCAGTGTTAGGCCTGCTGTTATTTGCTTTATTTTTGAATGACCTCCTAAACATTACTCAAAATGTAGCTACATTAGTGTATGCTGACGACACCATCATCTTCAAATCAGGTGCCTCTGTGGAGAAAATTCATTTAAAGCAGCATTATTTGTTAGTAGCTCCATAGTAATTTTTTTTCAGTAATAATATTTGTCTGGCAAAAATATCAAAATACACATTTTCTTTCCTTTCATTCCTGAACCAAGATATGGGATTTTGAAGCTTTTAAAAGTTCCAACTCCCGTGCTATGCTTGCCATATAAAATGTAATATCTTGGTGCATTGTTGCACTGTTTGCCATCAGAAACATGTGGTAGCACCATCCAAATACATCCACAGCATGAAATCTAGCATGTATGTTTCACAGGTAACCTCACCAGAAGAGATTTTTAAAAATTGTAAGTGGCAGACATCTTTTTTTTTTTTTACTTATTCTTTTTCCTCCTACCTTCCTCTGCGACCCCTTTCTTTGGGGTTCCTAATGCACCCCACAGCTAACACCAGAAGGGTCTTGGTGGCACTGGCTTCCTAATGAGTGCCCCGCTCTCCTGTTTCCTCTCAAGCCTCCGGTTTGCCCCCCGGCAGGGTGAAGGAGTCACCCCTTCCCCCTCCATCCTTCAGGGGAGAGCATGCACCAGGAGCCAAAGCCACTACAACCCTCTGGCCAGTGCAGGGACCATTCTAAAGGCACCGCAGAGGAGTATTTCCTTGTTTCTCCCCGCCCATAGACATCTGCGCACATGGAGGACCAATGAGCTGGAGGTGCACAGATACACACCTCCGCTCCGGTCCTCGACAGGCATCTGCCCTCCCTTGCTTCCTGCCTCCTCTGCTGCACGGTCACCACCTGAGGTCACCCAGGTGGTAGTGGTATTGCAGCAAGGAGTACTGCCCACCTTTTCCTGGAGAAGGAGAGCAGCCAGTCGGGTGCTCAACCCTTCTCCCACCGGCCAGCCCTCCGATGACCCAGGCTCGCTACAAAAATGGGTCGACTGCATTGCAAGCGGTAGTGCTACCGCTGCGCCGGTGGGGTGGCAGCCATCTTTAATGGTGTGAGTTAGTAATTACAAAATTAGCTGTAAAATCTGTTTTAACAATTTATGAGAAAACTAAAAATACACGGAGAATGAATCTTAGGATGTCAGAAACACATTTTTTTTTAAAAAATACATGATGAAATGTTTTGCCAACAAACAAATACTGTTGCATTAAACTACAAAAGAAATTCAATAGATTATACAACTAGTTTACAGCACACAAATTGACCCTGCATAAATCAAAAACAAAACTGATGACTTTTGGAACTCAACCACGGTTTGTCTGAGTCGGGGATATGTATCTGTCATTGTCTCAAATGGCCCACCTGTAGAAAGAGTGGAGTTATTCAAATACTTGGACATTCATTGCGTCCGAATTTGACTTATTTAAATTATTTGGACAAGTTATATCCTGTCAAAAAATAAAGGTTTTTATCTATCTATAGAGTGAAATAAAACTAAACCAAAAATTAGGTTTCTTATGCAGATATGGACAAGATCTAAGTAGCAGGGTTAGAAAAGCAATTTTTAAACAAGCATTACTGCCTGCTCTAGATTATGGGATGCATTGTTCTATAATTCTTGGGCAGCATTTTTTACTAAATATTAAATAGTGACAAATACATTAAGTCACTTTACTCTACTGTCTCCACAGAAAAAGCCACCATTTTGATCCTTATGATATTTTTATCACCAACAGATTGAATATTAAATAATGTGCTAAACTTTACATGTCGGGTCTGTAGCAACGACTCTCAAATTTTATATGTAAACACAATCATACAAATTGAAAAATAACATGCAACAAGAAGTTGTTTATGGTTTAAAGATGAAATATCAAGAACTAGGTCTACAGAATAATCATTTGGAATTTAAATAGTAGTAGTAGTAAAACATTTATATTTATACAGGTTTACATTGACAGAACAATTTCACCATTAGGGCTATGAATACCCTGTTTACCAGGTGTCCTGTAGATGTTTCAAATTGACAAGTTACACATATAAACAGTTACATTTAATAATTAAAAAAAAAAGGACATGGGGTAAGGACTAAACATACCCAAACAGACTTTTAGATGAATAACATACAGCTTGAAAAAATCAGACATTACAAAAACAAGTATGTCGCTGTTCCTGTTTCATTACAGACTTAAATGACATCACAGACATTTATTTATTTATTTTATTTATTCATTCTTGGATTACAATACCTTTGAGCACATGACAGCTCTTTACAAAGGTTCCACGTCAGTGGGAAGGGTGACAGACATACAACAGATGGTATTACATAACATTTTGACAAGAAAGTATTTAAAATGACATGAACATTGCAACTAAAATTAAAACTATGAATCAGTAGTAAATCAAAAATAACCTAATAAAAGGAGGCAGCCAAAGGTGCTTTGTCAAAGAGGTATAGGTAGTTTTGGGTGAACAAAAGTTCAGGTAAGTGAAGATAAATAGTGGAAAGAAGGTACAGGGTGAGAGAGGTAAGGTGAAAGAAGGATCAGGGAAGGAGGCAGGAAATAGGGCAGAGCGGTTAGGGTGAAAGTGGTCATTCACGGAGAAAGAGAAGAAGTAGGTACACCAGGATGTGTTAATACTGCTGAGGTAGTGCCATGTCAGTTGAAACAGTCACAGGAACTGTTAGCTGTAAGATGCTGAAGAAGAGTGCCTTTAAATGGTCCCAATTTTGGTAAGGAAGAGATATCTCTGGGCAGCGCATTAAACCATAGTGGTGCTCTATATGCAAACGATCATTGCCCTTGTGTAGTCTGGCATCTTGGGACAGAGAAGAGTTGGTTGACTGAGCTACGTGTGTGCTAGCAGCCGCAAGAGGGGTTGAGTTAGTTTGTAACACCAGAAGGCAGGAGCCCAAGAAGTGCCTTTTTAGTTAGTAAGCAGGCTTGATAGTGAATCCTCCCATTTAGCTGAAGCCAACCTGTTTGCATTTACAGTTCACATGTGTGGGTGAGGCATGCTACTCCAGTGAGAAGTCGGCATGTTTTATTGAGTGCCACTGATATTCTGCGGACGGTAGTGGTGGAAGCAGAGCTGTAGATAACCAGTCAACAATGGATATTTTGGAGCTATAGATAGCTAGTCTAAGGGCTTCAGGCATTATATCTTTATGTGTTTATGTCTATGGAGTAACCCTATCTTGATACTGGCAGACCTGGCAACATTCTCAATATGCTGGACATATGATAGTGAGCTATTCACGGTTACCGCTAGATACTTGAAATGTTGAATTTGTTCAAGCGGGATGCCAGAGGAGTTCCTGATGGTTAGGGCACTGAATCTGTGTTTGCTGCAAGCACCGCTGAACAACATGACTTTTGTTTTTTTTGTAGTTCAGAATCAGCTTGTGTTTCCTAAACCAGTCCTCCACTTCCTCAAAGCTGAGTTGAAGTTGATGTTCCGGTGATTCAGGGTCAGTGTTGCTAGTGTATATGACCGCCTCATCCACATAGAGGAGGATCTGTTAGTGACAGGAGTGAGGAAGATTGTTAAGAAAGATGCTAAAGAGAAGTGGATCCAGTATGGAGCCCTATGGTACTCCAGAGCAGACATGTTGAAGGTCAGAGGCGACATTAGCTATCTGCACCCATTGGGGGTGGCCTACAAGATAACTTTTGAACCAGGACACAGTATCTGCTGAGAGGCCAATGGCGGACAGTTGCTTGAGAAGTAGAGCATGTTTCACTGTATCAAAGGCCTTTGTGAGGACTATGAAGGCCGCACCCACCAATCTACCTTGATCCAGAGATTGGTGAATGAAACATGTGAATTCTAGCAGTGCTGTGGTAGTGCTATGTCGCTTTCTGAATCCATGCTGCTGGGGGCATTGGATTGAGTATTTTTCCATATACTCCACCAGCTGATCATATTTTAGATGGCAATTTATTCCATGTTATTGTGGCTTTATATTTAAATGTCAGCTTCCCAAAACTATTTTTTGTTTTTGTCACTACTGTTTCTCTTGCTTTATTTATTCTTAAGTGAAAATGATGATTTGGGCAGTCCAGTTTATCCAGGAGTTCTATAGGTTTGCCATTTTTAAAGATCCTATATAACAGTATTGTCCATATCCTATCCCTTTTTTGATCTAATGGAACCCAATCTAACAGTTGGTATAAATGACAATGGTGAGTGTCATATTATATTTTAACACAAACCTAGCTAATCTATGGTAAGTGGAATTTAATTTCTGATGTGCTTTTTTATTTACACCACTAAAACATGACAGCAATAATCCAAAATTAGAATAATTAACTGGTTTGTCACAATTAAGTGATCTTTTTTAGTCAAGCAATTGGATACTCTACTCATGGCTCCCATTCTAGAATTTATCTTTTTTGTTAATTGATTCATATGTTGTTCAAAGGAAAGATGTTGATCTATTTGAATTCCTAGATATTTATAGGCAGAGGCCTGGGTAAGGACCAGTCCATTTTTTTGTTTTTAGTTGCAGTTTGTGTGTTTCTCTAGATTTACGTGTTTGAGGTTGGCTAAAGAACATGGACTGTGTTTTTTTTAGGATTTAAAATTAATTTGGAAGTAGTAAACCATGTTTGCAAAACACTGAAATCACTTTGAAGTTTAAATTCAACTTCCTTGATGTCTTCTCCTTCTAATACTAACAGTGTCATCCACGTATAGTTTTATGTATGTTTTGTTTATATAATTTGGGAGGTCATTTAAATAAATGATGAACAATAGCAGTTCCAATATTGACCTCTTAGGAACTCCTCAAAATGTCAAACCCATATTTGATCTGGTGACCCCTATTGAAACCAGCTGGTAGCGTTCCGACAAATAGGAATGAAACCAGCTCAAGGGTTCCTCTGCAACTCCTATTGCACTAAACCCACCCAGCAGTATGTTGTGATCCACTAAATAGAATGCTTTGGACAAGTCCATCAACACCACACCCATGGGTTGTGCCTCTCCAAGCAGGGAGGCCACCAGATCAATGAAGTCCATGACCGTGGTGTCCGTGGACAGTCCCTTCCTAAATCCAGATTGAAATCTTGTCAATTTATTAAGATAACTCATTAACTGAGTATGGACAATTCTTTCCAATATTTTTGATATTATTGAAAGCAGCGCAATTGGGAGGTAATTTGTAGGATAGGAAGATTCATCTCTTTTATAAATTGGAACTATTTTTACCTGTTTCCATATTTTTGGGAAGATGCCTTCTATTAAGCTTCGATTCAATAGGTCTGTCAATGTCTGTACAATTTCATTAGCAGAAACTTTTAAAAACCTAGTTTCAATACTATCCTGTCCATGGGCCTTGTCTGTTTTTAACTTGTTTATTATTGCAATTACTTCCTTCTTGTTAACCTTTTTAAATCTAAATTTGGGTTTTGTCCTTTCCCCTAAGTCTTCTTCATTTCTTTTAATATCTAGCCTAAAATCTTTGTTTGTTTCAGTTAGATCTTCTAAGCCTGGGAGATTAATAAAGTAGTCATTTAAAATATTAGCCACCTTTTTTGGTGGTAAGGGTTTACCATTTTCCATAACATTTATTTTGGTAATTTTTTTCTTAGGATTTGTTAGAGATTTTATTAGGGACTAATAACACTTTGGATCCATGGTGCTGTTCACTTTTTGCCTATAGAAGTATCCCTTAAGTTGTCTAACTTCCTGTGTAACCTTATTTCTAACTTTCTTAAACTTATCCCAAGTGTCTTGGCTCAGTGTTTTATCAGCTTTTTTCCCAGAGCTGATTTTTTTCTTTAATTAATTTTTTAATCTTATCATTTAGTCAGGGTAAATCAGTGTAATTTAGTCAGTGGGGTCGTGAGGGCTAAAGAATGAGATTGCCCTCCCCAGCACCAGCAGCCCAAATCGGGGACCGGACCGCCAGCACCCCGGACCACAGATCGCTCAGTGAGGTCGTGAGGGCTAAAGAAGGCGATTGCCCTCCCCAGCACCAGCAGCCCAAATCGGGACCGGATCGCCGCTCCCCCCCCCCGGACCACAGGTACGGCACACCGCGGAGCAGAGGGATTCTGCAGCTCACAGTTGAATTTGGCGCCTAAACTTGGACTATTTGCTCTGTGCCTACAATTGCTATTTTCCACCGCATATAGGCTGCTATTTAACCTGGTGTTCTGTTGATAATCATAGTCCTACTGTGTAGCCTTGCATTGCCATTGCTAAACCATTGAAATCTAAATTTAAATATAAGATTACTGTTACTGAAGCCTCCCGGAGACAAAAACTGGGATGTCAATCTCGGCAAATGACTGCATTGCTCGTTTGTCTCACCTGGCCGCCTCCTCAAAGCAGTATTTAATTCCCTTTTCTCTCCCCAGATCGCTCAGTGGGGTCGTGAGGGCTAAAGAAGGAGATTGCCCTCCCCAGCACCAGCAGCCCAAATCGGGGACCGGATCGCCCGCGCTCCCCCCCTCGGACCACAGGTACGGCACGCCGCGGAGCAGAGGGATTCTGCAGCTCACAGTTTGAACCCCGCCGCCCCCACCACCACCCTTGGTCAGCTCTCCACTTTATAGGCATTACCACGTGAGGCTGCAGAACCAATCAGCCCACTTTACCATCTGCAGGTTATACTAACTGAACACTAGAGGGATCCTGCTCTTCTAAGCCCTCCTATCTCTCAAACAGCAACATAACATAATGACTCCTTCAGGTATTAGATTGTTCATACTGCTCCTCTTCACCCCAACACTGCTACAAAAAAACACAGCTCTAAACCTCTATGACACTGTGACATATGTTCTTATGCTAGCCTCTTGTCCACCTCCCATTCCCACTAACCTCTCCCTCTACCCTCCTTTCTCCACCTGCACCCCACACACACTGGCTCACCCAACTGCCTCCTCTCCTCCCTCCGCACACCCATACCCTCATGAGCCCATAATAGCTAGTGGCATCCCCCTGCGCTAGCCCTGCCCACCCTTAGCTCCCTGCCCATCCCCTGCAATACCCCTGCAAACCCTCCCAACCCCATACATCACCACCATCACAGCTGCAGTCCCTTACTCCAGCTCACCATCTTACTTCTCCTGCTCTCGGGTAATGTCCACCCCAACCCTGGCCCAGGACCCGGTACACTGCCCTCCACAGGGCATGGCCTCTGCATTGCCTGCATGAATATCTGCAGTCTGCCTAAAAAGACTGCTGCACTCCAATGCTGGGCCTCCCAGCATAAGCCCGATGTCCTTGCCATAGTGGAGACTTGGCTCTCACCATTGACCCTGGACTCGACGGTCTCCTTCCCTGGCTTCTCCCTCTTCAGAGAAGATCGTGTGGAGGTGGCGTGGGGGGCTGCGCTGTCTACCTAAGGAACTCCCTCCTGGGTCATGCCCTCATACCCCAAAGCTCGATCATGGGGCTCAAGCTATCACCCTAAAATCTCCCCTGACCCAGGCCTGGCCGCTTATTTCACAACGACATATGTACCCCACGTGAACAAAACCAAGCTATCCACTCCTCACTGAATACTCACTTCCTGCCTCCACAGGCAGAACAACTCATAGTGGGTGACCTCAGCATCAACTGGCTCAATTACCTCAGCTCAAATCAAAGATACCTTCACTACCCTTGATCTATCCCAGCTAGTGACTCAACCCACCAGATTTAACCAATCTAGTGGGACTAGCACGCTGCTTGACATTGTGCTCTCCAACCGCCCTCACAAAATAAAGGATATTAATATATTGCCCAACTCCCTCAGTGACCACTCACCAATTCTTTGCCACTGGTCCACCCCCACGCTCAAAACCACGCGGCTTGCCACCCTCCGTCGTCGTTTTCGCCCTGGAGGCCTACGTAAACTTAAGCGTCACCTAGCGCAACTTGATTGGTCCCCAATCTCCCTTGCAACAGACATAGACGTTGCCCTTGCTTTCCTCACCAATGCCTTCTGCAAGACCTGTGATGTTTTTACCCCTGTCACCTGCCTCCATACCAAGAGGCACTCAGCTGCCTGGATAATCCCCTGATCCAACAGCTGAAGCAAAGTGATAATCTATGGCACATTGCTGTCAATACTGGCATACTAGCTGACAGGCAGGCCTATAATGCAGCACGTAACCAGTGCACCTGGGCCATAAAAAAAGCCAAAGCCAGCTACTACCAATCCACCTTGACATCCACTTGGGGCAATGCCCGCACCTTCTGGAATAACATGAAGGAGTTAAACGGGACAACCTGCTCCACCCCTCCCTCTCAGATGATCATAAATGGCGCTGTTAACGTGGATCCTTCCCGTATTGCCAACTGCCTCAATGAAACTTTCACTGACCTAAGCTCAGTTCTCCCGGCCCACTTCTTTGACCCCATACCGGTATGCGACAACCCAGCTATTGCTCGCCCCCCACTTCTCTTTAGGACTATCTCCCACAGGATGCTGAAGCCAATCCTCCTAAACGCTCTTTCTTCCGCAGCCCTAGTGAGGACCCTCAACTCCTGGATACTCCGCCTAACATTGGATGTCATGTTAGTCCCCCTCACTGACCTCCTCAATCGATCCCTGTGTCTCAGCCAATTCCCGAAGGCATGGAAGCAGGCCGAAATCATCCCTATACATAAGAATGGAGACCGTACTGTACCAAATAACTACAGACCCATCTCCATCCTCCCCCTCTCCAAAGTGCTCGAAAAAATAGTATCCACACAACTCGTAACTTATCTATCCAGCCACAACATTCTGTGCCCTGAACAACATGGCTTCCGTCCAGGTCACAGCACCACCACAGCTCTTCTGGAATTCTCCCACCATATACACTCTGCACTAGATGGCAGGGAATTGGCTGGGGCAGTATTCATTGACCTGTCCAAGGCCTTTGACACTGTGAACCACCCACTATTGCTTGCCACCCTCTGTAAAGTAGGGCTGTCATCTGGCCCGTTAGCCTGGTTCTCCAGCTACCTTAATGGTAGATCACAATGCGTCAAGCTAGCTGGTTGCCTATCCTTGGCCCTGCCTGTCCTCTCGGGAGTTCCTCAAGGCTCCATTCTGGGCCCCACATTATTCAATCTCTGCCTGAACACCTTTCCCAGCTCGTGTTCAGGAAAGCTGCTATTATACGCAGATGATGCAGTCCTGCTCTCCTCGCACCCCAATCCGACCACACTCCAGAACAGCCTACAAACCTCCTTCAGCCAAGCTGAAAAATGGTTCCTCGACCACCGCCTGGTCCTGAATCTCAAGAAAACAAAGTCAATGATCTTCACACACCGCCAAAGTAGCTCCAAAATGCCCCCTCCACATACTCCAACACCTCCATCCCCTTGAGCAGGTGTCAACTTACAAATATCTGGGGATCACCTTTGACTCGGCCTTCTCCTTCCATACCCATATCAGTGCCCTATCCTCTGCCGCTGACACACCCAGTTAGGCTCCTCTATAATCACAAGACTGCCTCCTGGCTTAGCCCTACGGTTGGCCATTACTTCCTCCATCCTGTCACTAGTTGACTATGGCCTCCCATATACGCAGCTGCTGGCCCCACTACCCTCACCAAAGTCCAGACCTCCATCAACAAAGCCTGTAGGCTCCTGGCCGGTGCCCCAAGTGGAACCCACACATGCCAGCTCTATGCCACCATGAACATACTCAATCTAGAAGAATCGTCTGCAATATCACACTGGTATACTAGCAAAAAAGACTCTTCTAGGTCTGTGTCCCCCTGGTATCACTGCTCAACTCCAGCCTGCTTCCCACTCAACCGCCACCCGTGCCGCCTGCAAGGCTGCCTTCCAGGTGCCTAGAGCCAGGACCTCCCTTGCCCAAAGGTCCTTTTATTACAGAGCACCATCCTGGTGCAACTCCTTCCCCAAGCACATCTCAAACACCCCTAAAATTGGTCAGTTCAAAACTTCCCTGCGCAACCACCTACTTGGCACTCGGAAGTGTACGTGCCTACGGTAAGGCCATCCACTGCTCTCCAGCCTCGATAGCCTGCCCCTCCATTTTTCTCTGGAGTTTGCCTGCATGACCTACCAGGTTTTAACAGTGTTCTCCGCTCTGTACTGTGGTAATCTACCTATTCTTTATGCTATGTATAATTTACTCTGTAAAACACCTATGTCTTATGTTATGTATAATGTATGTATGCACCTGTATTGTTTCACCCTGTCTCGCCGCACTACTTGTTGTCTCCCCTCCCTGTGACGAGGTGCCTTTGTAAATGAGTCTGTGACTCAAAGGTTGTAAATCCGATTTATGAACTAAATAAATAAAATTAAAATAAATAAATGTTTTGGTTTGTGAGTATATTTCTTTAAGGGAGCACACCTACTGCAAACTTCTGTAAACATGTTGGTGAATTATTCTACAACTAAATCTAAATCAGGGATTAGTGCAATCCTGTATCATTTTTAATTTGCTATTTGATTTTGAAAAAACTGTTTACTATAATTAATAAAGCATCTTCTAGTACTGGGGGAATATTGAATTGTTTTTGTACCGTAGAGTTAATTTGGACAGTACAAAAAAAAAGTATTATGGTCTTCCAAGTTTGATGTTTTTATACCTTTTTCCAAAACCAATAGGTCGGGGGACACAAAACCTAAATCCAAGATGTTTCCAGGGCTACTTATCTTCCCTTTTCTAGTGGGGGAATCTATCAATTGGACCAAATGGAGACCCTGTAAAGATTTGTCTAATTTCTGCCCCCTCTGTCCACCACAGGCAACACTGAAGTCTCCAACCAAAATCACATTTTTATTTATAACCTGATCTATCACTTGCTGTGCAAATTTTTTAAACATTAATCTTTTTATTTTGGGTGGCGAGCATACTGCACCAATTATCAGGTCAGCTGAATATAACTGTACCAATATAAACTCTATGCCCTCCATGCTTTCAGAAAATGGGATCTTCGAGTGACCCAATGAATGTTTAATATACATCAACACCCCCGTGACCTTCTGTCTTGTATATAATTGTAGTAGTCCCTTCATTCAGTTTCATTACTATCAATCTTCTTGCTCAGGCATGTTTCAGTTAGTATAATAATTTCAGGTAGCTCCAGTTCAGCCCATGTGTTAAACAAATCCATTTTATTTATAAGACTTCTTGCATTATTGTGCATTATTTTTAAGGGTCTGTCCATAGGGCCTGGGTTTATTTCTATATCCCCACTGAAGATTAGAGACAACCAAAGCACCTGGTTCTTTTGTCCATTTAACAAGTGTCCAATCTTCATTTGCTTAATTTCTGTTTGTATTCTTATTTTATTGAAAGGGTTTCTCCTTTTGGTTTTTCCAATTTGTTGGGAACCACCAGTGCATACTGTTGTCTGAGATCTCAGGGAGGAGGTATTTGTATTTACTGGAGCACATAACTGTAGCAAACATACTATTCAAGCAAGAATCCCCAGGAAGTTTAGGGGCATACCCCATGGCACGTTCTTCCCCATTTTAATTAACAAACTTAATTGTGCTATTCCAAAGATTTATCTATTTTAAGTGTTTGTCCCTGTCAATTAATAATTTAACCTGTGACCCTTATTTTAGTTTTATTTTTCAGAATTCACTATACTTGTTTTAAATAAAATTGTAATTTATTTGCTGCAAAAGGGCAGTAAGATTACTAAGTTAAAACCCTAGCCCTAAGCTGTTAAACAGTTTGCCAAGTGTCATCTAATTGAGCATGCCCAAAACACAAATTAAGAATACTGTGCAAACTAGTTTACCAGCTGCATCACTGTGTACCTTTTTTAAAGTGCCACTATCAGGGGCCCAGCTATCTGCAAGACCTCCTTCAGCCCTATCTCCCTGTTCATCCCCTCCACTCAGCCAATGAGGGATTTTTACAGGTTCTGAGGGTTTGTCTGGCAACATCTGGTGCTCGCGCCTTTTCTTACATGGCACCAACCCTCTGGAACGCTCTCTCTCATCCGATAAGAGAGTTGACTACTGTATAAGCTTTTAAGAAGGAGCTGAAAACATTTTTATTTAGCCAAGGTTTTCAACCTGATTATAACTAATGCTACTAGATGTATCACCAGGATAATTTTATTCTTATTTTATTGCTGATATGTTGTTTTCATTTGTTTCTGTCTCCCTTGTAAAGCACCTTAATTTGAAATGAGAAAGTGTGCGATATTAAATAAAATTTGATTGATTGATTGATGAATAAATATCTTATTCTTGAAGACTGATATTGCTCTTAAAGCATACAACACATGATGTTTGTAAATATTATATAGTAAGTTTTATACATTGTTTATTTAAGTTCATGTTTTTTAATCTATGTACTGTATATTTGTTAGGCATGAATAAAAGGGTCAGGATCTGCCCAGTTTACCTGTGGTAAAGCAAACAAAATAAAACTAAAATAAAAAAAATTGCATACAATGATAGATATCCAGGAAGGGGTATCTGGTAAGGGTCAGTGAAATGGTGTGTGTGTGTGGGGGGGAATTCCTTAGCAGTCACTGTCACCCATAGGGCTTGTAAGCTGACTGTGGACTGAGAGTTAGGCCCAGTGGTTACACAGAAGGGCTGGGGAACTTTAAGTATACAGTCACTGAGCAGTAATTTTGAATGTGGGTTAACCTGTGGTATAGTGAAAGAGTTACATGGGAGGACTAGGGATGTTTGAGCCTACAGTCACTCAGTATATTGTTGCAGGTGGGAATAGCCTGAGGGACATACAAGCGTTGAGAATTATTAGAGTTATAAGACATTTATAGAGTGTAAGAGGCTTATTTACTGCTATTGCTTGAAAAGTTTAATGCAAATGACCCTACTGTGTCTGGCACCATCAGAATGGTTAGTAGAGATATTTAAATTTGCTCATTTGAAATTGTTGTCTAAGTCATTACTCCAAGGTTGTGTTTTGTGTCTCACTTGTCCTGTGGCTTCCACCGCTTAGTATACTACTGCCTATCATCTGTCACTTTCTCTTATTCCCTCTCCTTCCACAAGGATTCTCCATGGGTCACTTGGTTGGGGCTCGCTAGCTCAGCATACCATCTCAAGAACGCAACATAGCAGATGCAGAGGGGTTGGAAAGTAAGAAACCATATGCAAAAGTGCATACCTACATTTGTGAAAACCTTGTGTATCCAAACTATCACAACAGATAAGGGGCAGGAAGGAAAGCAGGAGACCTGCAGGAAGGGCAGTCATGGATATGGTATGGCAGAAGATAACAGCACCTTCTCCTCCACTTCCTCTGTGGGTGCTGCCCCCCAAAAGAAAGGCAGATACAACTCTGCCAGCGCATTCACATGCAGCTATGGACCTCCTTCTTCTTTGCAGCTTCCACATCTTCTTTTACTTTCTTCATGGGTGCTGCCACCCAAAGGACAAAATGTACAACTCTGCCACTGCATTCATACACAGCTCTGAACCTCCTCTGCCACTGGTGCTGCAACAACTTCTCAGAATCTACCTCCTCCATGAGTACTGCTGCCAAGAAAAAATAGGATACAACTCTGCCACTACATCCACACACAGCTATTGACCTTCTTCTCCTTTACTACTGCTGTTGTCTCCTCCACTTTCTCCATGGGTGCTGTCACCCAAAAGAATAGAAGATGCAACTCTGCCAGTGCATTCACACATAGCTATGGTCCTCTTCTGCCATTGCTGTTGCAACCTCCTACTCAGGCTCCATCTGATCCATAAGTGTTGCTTGCCCAGAAGAAAAGATTTAACTCTGCCACTGCACTCACACACAGTTATGGGCCTCCTCCTACTTTGCTGCTGCCATCTCCTCCTCCTCTGCCTAGACCATATGTGCTGCTTCCCAGAGGAAAGGAAGATACAGCTCTGCTACTGCATTCACACACATCTATGGACTACCTCCACCTTTGCTGCTGCCATCTCCTCTTCCATATTCCTCTGTGGGTGATACAACCTACATGAAAAGAAGCTACAAATCTGTCACTGAATTCTCACACTGCTATGGATGTCCTCCTCCATTGCTGCTGCTACCTCCTTCTCATGCCCCACCTTCTCCATGAGTGTTGCTGCCCAGAAGAAAAAAGATATACAACTCTGCCACTGCATCAACAGACAGCTACGGACTGCCTTCTTTTTTTGCTGCTGCCATCTCCTCCTCATCTTACACTTCGACCATGGGAGCTTCTGCCCAAAAGAAAGGAAGTTACAACTCTGCCAATGCATTTACACACAGCTATGGTCCCCCTCCTCCTCCTCCACTGCTGCTGTCTCTTCCTGCTCCACAACCTCTGCTACCATTGCTACTGCCTAGAATAACAGAAGACCTAGCTTTGCCACTGCATTCATACAACTGTGTGGTTCTTCTCCTCCTCATTCATTGGTGCTGCATTCAATTCAATATGAAGTTCTTTGAAGAGCACTTGTGAATTATCTTCACGAAGTTTGCATGATGTTTTCCATGAAGTTGGACCAGTCGAAGGGAACCTTGAGAAATTTTGTGAAGTTTCACGTGCGAAGATTAAATTAATTGCATCTCTAGTCAGCGCCCCTGAGTAACGTATATCTTCAGCACATTTAGAGGAAGAGAGCTGTCTGATTACTCCTCTCCCTTCTGCTCTGAAAGTTCCTTGGTTATTGCTCAAGCTGAAAGAGAGCACTAGAGGTGTGTCAGGGGCTGTGGCATCATGTTCTTTGGTAGGGAAGGACCTATTGCTGCCCACTGCAAAGAGGAGTAAAAGCTGACAGAGCCAATTTTCCCTTTATTTTTAATTTTTTTGGGGGGGGGTTCCTACTAGAAAAATTCCCCTTATCCTGGAAACAACCTGCAGTTAAAGTGATATGACATGTGTTTCCTCTTCAACACAGGCTTCAAAACGTACTACAAAGCATCAAAGACTTCAAAGCGTCTGGGGGCCTAGGTGGACCAGACCCCTGGTGAGTTGTTCCTGCCCTCCCCCTGGCAAAAATAAAAGTTGCCTCCTATGGTTCTTTGACTTGTGACTATAACAAAATAATCCTGTTGAGATCAGACTATGGCTGTTCTTCCTGCACAACATGGAGAATCAGATAGAACCAATGATGGTGAGAGAAAGAAAGCAGGAATCAGCCTTGAAAGAGTACCCAGCGGTGGTCACTGAGACAATGGGGAGAATACATCTAATACACCACGTGATACAGACTGGAGATGTGGAACCAACATGTAGCAGGCCTCATGCATAGTCACCAGATACAGTAAAAGAAGGATCAAACTGAGAAATAGATATAGGAAATGTTCAGTAAGGCATTATTCAACCCTCTTCATTGGCTTGGTTGTCACCAGTGATACTGATGCTCAAAATAAAAAAAGATGGAATAGCTAGCGTTTGTGTGAACTACTGAAAGGCCAGTGCAGTGAAGTTTGGAGATGAATATGTTATAGAATAAAAGTGTTTCTGCACGGTAGGTGAGAGAACATGTTATTAGCAACACAAACAGAGCAGCAGGACTGTCACAAGATAGGTTGCATCATACATGAGGGATTGGATGAGTTAGCAGATTTGCTATTAGGGTTGAGAAATGTAGCAACAGCATTCTAATGCCTAACATCTCCTTCATTCCCCCCCCTCACACACACACACACACACACACACACACACACACACACTTCATTCAACTTCTGCTCCATCTGCTGCACTGGCTGTTTGTCAATAATGGCATGTGTGTGTTAACCCTCAGAATACCTCAATGAGTTACTCCTGTTATGCGTCTCACTTTGTATACTGTTGTTGTGAAAAGTGTAACTACCATTTGCATGGGACTATTTATGTTTCGATTTTTGTGTGTAGCTTCTAGCAAATGCCAATAACTCTCCTTTTTTCTTCTTCGGAGTATTCCATTTTATTTTAAATATTTGATTCTAACTTTACATATTCTTATTTTTTTGTTATTTCTTATCATTTTTATATACATGTTTTTAACATGAATTTACATTTAAACTCCAGAGGTTTTCACCCTTATTATTGGCAACTTCCTACATCATAGCATTGTAATGTAGCAACTCACCGATAATAAGACTGTAAACTCTGAGTTGCTATGTCTGTCCCACTTCGAGCACCAAAAGTGAATGTAAACCGGCATCAGGCCATGCACAGATATATGGCAAGTCAAAACAAATATAGCAACTAAAATACACTCTAAGTTTACAAATAAAGCTGTAATGGCATGGTGGGGTTCTGGAGATTAATATAATCCGCCAAATAATGAGTGCAATTAGTGCAAGGAAGGAGGTAGGTGTCCCTCCAGAAGCAATGAATTTCTGGAACACCAAGGTTATAAGTCAAAGTAAGTAACCTCCATTTTCCCCATATTTTATCTGATACTATTACTTCTAGTATAGGGGTTGGCTCCCTGTAATCAAGATTACATTGCTGTGATCTCTCTCTCTCTCTCTCTCTTTTGATTGGGGCAAGTATTTTGAGGACAGAAGAGGATGGTTGCTGTATTTTGGGGATTCTTGGGTCTCCATTAAGGAGCTACTTTTAGTGAAAAAAGTTGGCAAGAATTAAAGAAAAAGTACAGGAAATGTAAGACTATTTTGCACAGATGGAAGATAAATTTGTGTGGGGGAGATGAAGCAATAACAGACTAAATTTTGTAAAGCTAGTGATTGATATTAATGTAGAATGACAGAGACCGTAACAATAACAACTTTGAATGTCAATGGGATAAAAAAAAAACTAATGAAAGAACCAACATTGTATCTGGTCTGAAAAGGTTAAGAAAATATGGGACAGGGTTGCAAGAGATACATTTAAAATTGACTGAGACCATTCAGCTAAAAAGAGATTGGATGGAAATTGTTGCAGTAAACTCCAATTCTAGTAAACAAAATGGAGTTTCATTATTTCATAAATGGTTGATTCTACTGAAGAATACATTGCAGACAGCAAAAGCAGATGTATTATCCTCAAAGTCAATATGGCAGCAGAGACTAGGATTCTTCTTAACTGTTACGCTCCAAATACTGTAGTTTACAAATTGCTTTCTTCTAAGAGATAGCTGTCAAAATATTAGGAATGGGAAATTAACAAATAATGTGAAAGCTTTCATTTCACTTTAGAACCATTAGTTATTTAGACATAGAAACATAGAAACTGATGGCAGATAAGGACCGCTAGGCCCATCCAGTCTGCCCATTTTCCCTGTCAACTATAAAATCGCAGACCACACTTGATCTCTGGCTTTACCTCCTCGTTCCTATTGCTAGGGTTCCCCTATGCCTGTCCCATGCATGCTTGAATTATCCCACTGTGTTTGCCCTCACCACCTCCACTGGGAGTCTATTCCATGCATCCACCACCCTTTCTATGAAGAAATACTTCCTCACACTATCCCTTAGTCTACCACCTTCCAACCTCATATCATGCCCCCTTGTTCCTGAACCTCTCCTTTTCAGAAAGATGTTACCCTCCAGTACCCTATTTATGCCTTTTAGATATTTGTAGGTTTCTATCATATCTTCCCTGTCTCTCCTCTACTCTCCTCCAGGGTATACATATTGAAGTCGCCTAGTCTCTCCTCATATGACTTTTGTGCAGGCCCTGCACCACCCTTGTTGCCTTCCTTTGAACTGCCTCCACTCTGTCTATGTCCTTACGGAGATGCCACCTCCAGAACTGAACACAGTATTCCAAATGAGGCCTCACCAATGATCTGTACAGTGGCATCACAATCTCCTTCCTTCTGCTGGTGACACCTCTCCCTATGCACCCCAGCATCCCACTTGCTCACCCCACAGCCTTGGCACATTTTATGGCCACCTTTAGGTCATCAGATAAGATTACCCCCAAATCCTTTTCCTATTTGGTGACCATCAGTCCCCCCCCCATCATGTAATCCTCCCCTGTGTTTTTGCACCCCAAATGCATGATTTTGCACTTTTTCACATTGAATCTCAGCTGCCACAGTCCAGTTTACCTAGGTTCCTCCTCATTTTTTCCACCCCTCCTGGAGTGTCTACCCTGTTGCAGATCTTAATGTCATCTGCAAAGAGGCACACCTTTCCCTTCCGCCCCTCCATAATGACACTTATGAAGACATTAAACAGGACTGGCCCCAGGACTGATCCCTGTGGCACCCTGCTGGTCACCCTCCCTTCCTCAGATTGAACACCATTTACCATGACCCTCTGTCTTCTATCACTCAACCAGTTCCTAACCCAGTTTACCACCTTGTGACCTACTCCCAGGCTACCCAGCTTGTTCACAAGTCTTCTATGTGGAACGGTATCGAAGGCCTTACTGAAATCCAGGTAGGTCACATCCACCACTCCCCCCAATCCATGACCTTAGTCACCCAGTCAAAGAAATCAATTTGTTTTGTTTGACATGACCTTCCTGCTGTGAATCCATGCTGTCTCAGATCCTGTGCTACGCTAGATTCAAGGTGTTCCACAATCCTTTGTTTAAGTAGTGATTCCATAATCTTCCCCACTATTGAGGTGAGGCTAACTGGTCTGTAGTTTCCAGCCTCCTCTCTACTCCCACTTTTGTGATGAGGTACTACATCTGCCCTCCTCCAGTCCTCTGGAACCACTCCTGTAGTGAGTGATTTGTTGAACAGGGCTGCCAGAGGTATTGCCAGTACCTCCCCCAGTTCCCTTAATATTCTAGGTTGTATCCCATCCAGTCCCATTGCCTTGTCCACTTTCAGTTTTGTGAGCTAGTTAGTTAGTTAGTTAGTTTGTTTTGTTTACCGGGAAGGAGGACTAAGCAGTTCTGCCTATTTCCAGCCTCATCCCAGGAGAGAGCGGATACAGATGGAAATGAACTCACACTAAAGCAGACTAAGCTGTTGCTGGTATTTTTTGTGAATGGGGGAAATCTGACCAGGACACCGGAGAAATTCCCCTGCTCTTGCCAGTAGGGGGATCCTCTGGCCATCTGGCAGGCTGCCAAGATGGCCAGTGGCACTGGTGGAGGTCGGGATGCAGTAGGTGTAGGGGAACTGACCTCCTCCTCCTCCTCCTCTATCACCAATTTTCCAGAGGTCTTCATGGTTCCAGTGACTGGTGCAGAGAAAGAAACTGATATAAAAGTTGACTTGCATACTGATGTAACCCCTTGGCCACTTTTTAACTAGTTAGCACCCCCCCCCCATTAAAATCTGGAAACACTTGTACCACATACTGGCATACCATTTACTTTACAAAGGTTGGTACCACCCTTGGCACTAATATGTATAACTGGCTCATTTTCTAGAGGAAGAGAGGGGTGGGGTTACAAGAACAAAACAACATGAACCTTGTGTAAAAATCACAACCCAGGTCCTGGGTGGAGACTGCTAAGCATATGCTAGATCTAACCTGCTGAGGGGGCTCCAGTAAATCCACACAACCAGAAGCAATAATCGGAATGTCCAGAACAGTAACTGGCATTGTGCAGTATGGCTTTATTCCACAGATGGAAATCTAAAGCAGAAGTGGACCCCCAAGGGTCGGTCTAGGCAGGACAGGTACATTTCACGAACTCTTCTTGCATGCAGTACAGTTCATGAACACACAAGAGAACTTCTTCTTCCCCATTTCCCAATGGTGCATTTTAGTGGACACCTGGCCACACACCCGAACATTTTCCTCCCATGAGTGCACATATTGTGAAACTAAGCCACACACTCAGAACTCTTCTATGAACATAGGTACAATTATGTAAAACTCAGTCACACATCTTAACCTGCAGCATTGGCCCTTGCTCAAGTAAAACTGATGCCCTTTACGAACCAGGAAGCCCTGCCTTGTAAGCTTTCAGATGGCGGTCCTCCCATCCTTTGCCCCAACTGACAGTCTCTGCCATTCTACACCATTGAAACCCCCCATTTCCCACTGAAATGCTAGAGGTCCCACACTTTAAATCCGTCACTCACTGGAGTGATCAAAGAATAAACTGCACTTTCCTTGGTAAACATTTTAACAGAAAATTCACTCTCCTAGGTGAACTAGGGGCACTAACAGGTGCAATCCAGCCTTATCTACAGGCACACACCCCAGACTACGATTTCTTTAAATATGTGGAGATCTTGTCTCCTAGAACAGTACTCACAAACTGGTTGTTCCATCCACTGGGCATGGAATAACAAAATGGCATTCTCCTGGGTTGCAGATCAAACAGTCTCTCAAAGTTCCTTTCCAAGGCAGCTGAAACACAAACAGAACCTTTAGAGGATTGCCCCTTGAGTCCACTGAGAACAAGCAGTTCCTTCCACTTCACTGGGAGTAGAAATCAGGAAATCCTGCTGTAGAACTGGTCTCCTCCACTTCACTGGAAGCTGGAAATGACACTCCACTAGGGTGAGAAATGCTGGGCCCTCCACTCAGAGCCCAACTGGCAGTCCTTCTGCCACTCTTACCTCCACACTCAGGCTCTAACTAGAACATGACCCAGGGTTGGATGGACTTCCCTCTGAGTTTTATAAATGTTTTTTAATTAAATTGATTCCTGTATTACATGTAGTATAGTATGACATTTTAGAATCTGGACAGTTACCACCATCCTTGTGACAAGCCAACTTTGGGAGGATGGGGGAAGTGGTAAAAGGGTACCTGGCCAGAATTCAATTTAGTATGGACACTAACCAGAGGTGGGAGCTCATAAAGCTGGGGATAGTGGAGGCAACCAAAATCTGCTGCAAGGCCCAGAGCAAGAAGGCTAGGGCTAAGAAACTGATCTGGTTGAGCAAGGAGGTCATGGAAAAGGTAAGGAGGAAAAGAGCTGCTTTTAGGAAGTACAAGAAAACAGGGAGGGGGGAGGACAGGGAGGAGTACTTGACAAAATCGAAGGAGGTGACAAGGACAGTAAGAGGAGCCAAAGCTTCTACAGAACTCAGGCTGGCACAAGGCATTAAGAAGGGGGAGAAGGACTTCTTTAGGTACAGCAGGGAGAAAAGGAGCTGTAAGGACCACATAAGTAAGGATTAGGAAGGAGGGGGGTGGGGAAGCAGTGCGATAAGACAGAAGTACTAAATGAGTACTTCTGCTCAGTATTTACTAAACAGAAGGGGGGTGACACCCAAGGGGGGAGAAATGGCAGAAACGGGGGGAAGGGGTGACAGATGGGGAAATCATGGAGGGCAGAGTTCGGGAGGGTTTGAAGGCACTGAGGGTGGACAAGGCGCTAGGCCCAGATGGCATCCACCCCAGGGTACTGAAGGAGCTGGCAGAGGTCCTTGCAGGACCTTTGGCAGACCTATCTAATGCCTCACTACATTCAGAGTGTGTACCTCCGGACTGGAGGATGGCTCATGTGGTGCTCCTCCACAAGAGTGGCCCCAAGGATGAACCAGGAAACTACAGACCAGTGAGCCTCACATCCATCATGGGTAAGCTAATGGAGACTATCCTAAAGGAGAGGCTGGTTGCCCTCCTAGAGGTCAAAGGACTACAGGACAGCAGACAGCATGGCTTCATATGGAGCAGATCCTGCCAAACCAACCTGGTGGAGTTCTATGACTGGGTAACTAGGCAACTGAACAGAGGTCATGCAGTGGATGTCCTATATCTGGACTTCAGTAAGGCATTCAACTTGGTGCCACATGGAAGGCTGGGAAGTAAGTTAGTAGGCACAGGGGGCGGGGTTCAAAGCTGGTGAGATGGGTAGGAAACAGGCTTCAGGGAAGGCAACAGAGGGTGGTGGTGGGTGGGGAGCTCTCACACTCAAGGGAAGTGACGAACGTTATTTCACAGGGCTCGGTGTTGGGACCAGTGTTGTTTGGGATATTCATTGCTGATATATCATGGGACATCAAGAGCAAGATCAGTCTGTTTGATGATGATACCAAGGTAGGAGCAGTGGTGGATGACCTAGGGGGATGGCAGGGGTTGCAGAATGATCTGGCAAAGCTTGAAACCTAGTCAGACACCTGGCAACAGGGGTTTAATGCCAAAAAGTGCAAGGTGCTGCATTTTGGGAAGAAGAACCCAAAGAGGAGTTACCAGCTGGGGGAGTGCAGCTAGCCCAGACAGAGGAGGAGAAGGATCTGGGGGTGCTCATTACAGGGTCAATGAACAACTCGGCACAATGTAGGAAGACAGCTGCAAAGGCCAACAAAATGCTGAGTTGTATTGCAAGGGGTATATCCTCGAGGAGGGAGGAGGTGATTCTGCCACTGTATAGGTCATTAGTTAGACCGAACCTGGAGTACTGTGTGCAGTACTGGCACCCATATCTGAAAAGGGACATTAAGTTACTGGAGGGGGTGCAGTGCAGGGCAACAAAGTTGATCAAGGGGCTAGGGGACTTATCATACGAGAGGAGGCTGAGGGAGTTGAACGTGTACTCACTGGAGGAGAGGAGAGGAGGGACGAGGGGGACATGATTGAAACCTTTAAGTACATGAAAGAAATAAACAAGACAGGTACAGAGGGGCTGTTCAAAGTAAGGAAGGGGAGGGGAGGGACACCAGAGGCCATGATATGAGACTGGAGGAGGAAGGTTCAGGAGGGAGATGAGGAGACACTTTTTTACAGAGAGAGTGGTGGCTGGGTGGAATGCGTCACCTGCAGTAGAACAGTGGACTGCTTCAAAAGGGGTTGGGACAGGACAAGGGGGAGGGTTAATGAAGGGGAAGGGTGGAAGGAAGGGGTAGCTGCAGAATAAGGGGTGCTAGCTGCACATTCAAGCAGACTTGATAGACCTCTAGGCCTTTATCTGCTGGCAAATTTCATATGTTCGTAGGCCTTATTAATATTACTCTATAAGAAAGAAGACAAATCAGATATTATGAATTGGAGGCCACTGAGACTACTAAACACAGGGGTGTGCAGTTCTTCGGATGAGATGTTAAACCGAGGTCCCTTCTGCCCAACCTGGTGTTGTCCTGGTGGCTGTCCAGGTGGAAGTAAAAAAACCCAGGGCACTCTTCGCAAAGAGTAGGGAACATTCCTGGTGTCCTGGCCAACATTCCCCTTCCCATAAAACCGGTTCATGCATTTATCTAGGCTGTGTGTGGGTGATGATGTGTGATATGGCCGCCACCACACATTCAGTCACTTCACTACCAGTTTAGCATTGCTTGTAAAGCACTTTGGGATACACTGTGTATGAAAAGTGCTATATAAATGCTGATTCTTCTTCTAAGCTTACTCGCCAATGCTCACTATACTCCAGCCTAGGCTGGCTTACTCCCTCATCTTTCCGGCAGTTTACCTCCTCCTGTTTTATAAAGAATATAATCTCCTGACAAACAAGCTCTACTGCTCTAACCTGTAATCTCTGTCTACCCCCTGAGGTCAGCAGACAAATCCTTACTTATCCAACTCAGATGTAAAACTAGAATGGGTGAAAAAGGCCTTCTCGGTCTGTGCTCCAAAAGTACGGAATTCCCTCTCACTGGATCTGAGAAACTCCCCTTCTCCATGTAGTTTCAAGCAGGACCTTCATAAGGTTCTTTTACGCTCTGAAGCCTGCACATGTGGATCTACCCACTCCTTTGTTGGTTCCTCCTAGCTGATTAGCTGAACCCTCTCTCTGCTCTCTGTTCTCTCAAATCCACCAGGGAAATCTCATCCCCCCCCCCCAGCACTTACCTACTTGTTGAGTCAAAGATTATTAAGTTATTTTTACTTGTATCTTGTCGTAACATATTGTTCTTGCAACTGTATTGTCAGTGCTGTATAGGTTTGTATAGCTGTACGATGTGAAGGAGGCAGCATAGCGCAGTGGGTTAAGGCTCTGAACTGCAGATCTGAAGACCTGGGTTTGAATTCCACAGCCGCCTAGGTACATACTGTATGATCCTGAGCAAGTCACTAAACTTCCTTGAGCTCCCAAGTCGCATCTGGAAACAAGCTTTGGCTTAGTGTGCTACTCCTGGTTAAACAGTGTTCCCTTTCCCTTCCTTAATTGTGACTGATCTCTGGCCTATTACTGTACTGTTTCTTGTTCACTTGATTTTCCTTGTATATATTGTAGTCTTCATGTCTTCTGTTGTAACCTCCCAGGTCATACCTGAAAGTAGGCAGCCATGCTGTCTAGTGTGTCTACCCAGTCAACAAAAACTAAATAAATAAACCCTGTCTACGCTGATCTCCCCCTCTCCCCAAACTTACCCTGTGGCATAGGCCTGTCCACTTCCTTGATGAAGACTAGGACTGGGCGGACTGTTCCGTGGGATATCCAGACCCCCGGATTGAACCTGCAGTCCACGGACCTGGATAAGTACGGACTTCATGGCAGAAGTCTGGTTCCGGGTGCATGGAGATGCTGTTTCTCCGATTTTGTTTTCTGTTGCCATGGGAATGCCATCGACATGTACAGGCAGCCGACGACATTTAATCAGGCAATAGAAGGTCACGTGATGCACTCACGGTACATGACCATGCTGAGTGCACCATGCAGCCCAGAACAAGGAGGACCAGGAAGAAAGAGGAGCAGAGGAGCTGCACTGAGCAGCAGAACCAAAACCAAAAGCACCCTAACAAAAAAAAAAAGAAAGAAAGAGTTTCTCCAGCAGGAGGGAAGGGAAGGGAAGGGATAAAGAAGTTAGGGAGGGGGAGAGAACCAATCATGGGAGTGGGTGAAGGTGGTCGGGTTCAGGACTTGGGAAGAAGTGTCGGGAGTCAGACTGGGGAATAGTGGTGCGGGGTGAGGGAATGCAAAATGGAAATGCTGGGCTGGTGACTGTGTGAGCAATGGTAGGCTGGCAAAATCTGACTTGCGCTCTTCCAGAGGAGAGTGAAGCATGAGCCAATTGGAGAGAGGGAGAGACTCTAGTACTGGGGTCCCATTACAGTTACAGAAAATCCCAAATTAAAGTTTTTTTTTCTTGGCCTCAGACAGTAGCTGTGTGTACAAAAAGGGTAGGCTGACAAAATATGACTTGTGCCATTCCAGATCCAGAGTACTTGGGGGGGAAAGGGGGGGCAGAGATTACAGTTACAGAAAATCCCAAATTAAACTTTTTTTCTTGGCCTCCCCCTCTTGGTTGATTGTATTTATACACTCTTTCCCGCCATTTCTCTAATCCACGCCCACATCTATTTCCCTTCTTTATTAACCCATACCTACCCTGCACAATGCTAACTTGTTTCCTTTTGCTCCTTAGCCTCTCATCTCCCCCAATCCATTATGATAATCATATTATACCCCCTGTCATGACAAATAAGTTAATGAGTATGTTCTGCTCTCCACTGCCATCCACAATGTACAACCATCTATTCCTTATTCACTTTGAACCACTCTTACACTGCAACCCCTGGGGTATCCCACATAAAGCCTCTCTAACAATCCAGCACTCCCCTAGCCCCTTACATGTATCCTGGATTTATAAAAACCCACTATGCCTGTCCATCAGACTCCTATGTTATGATAAAAGACACACCTATATAACAGGACCATCTCCCACTACACAGTGGGCATCTAGGACTAAGAGGAAATGCTCTGATCACTCTCTATCCCTATCCCTTGGTGCCCTACTCAAATTAATCTTATACCTCCTTTTCTGCATTGGCACCATTGAGATTAATCCTGGCCCCATTGTAAGTTTATCTTCCCCTGCTGATCTGACCTCCATAAAAGGCCTAAGCTTCATACACTTCAATGCTTGCAGCCTCCTAAAAAAGTTCATCATAATACAGGCTTGGGTGGCACATACTCTTCCAGATTTCCTGGTCATCTCTGAATCTTGGCTCAGGCCTACAACAAAGACAGTGTTGTAAACCTTCCCAATTACCAGCTCTTCAGAGCAGATCGCCCCTTCAGGGGTGGTGGGGTGGCCATATACATTAAGGACACCATCTCTGCAACTTGCCTCATCAACACATCGGGCCAAATGAATTTGAATGTTTATCAATCAAAATATCCCTTCCTAATTCGTCTTCATTTAAACTGATTGGATGCTATAGGCCCCCCTCTGCAGGCCTTAAACTGCTTTCTCACCTAGGGTCAATTCTTAACCTAGGCCCTGAAGATACCTTCATCCTTGGTGACTTGAATTTAAACTGGCTGTCTAATGTATCTGCACCTTTGATAACCTTTGTGACACCTATGGTTCACACAGCTAATTAAAGACCCAACTAGGATCAACCTAAGAAATTCCAGCAACAGCTCACTCCTGGATATTATGTTGGTAAACAAGCCTCACTTATATTCACATGCAGGAGTACCGAGGTGATGTGAGTGACCATTACCCTATAGCTGGCATAAGATCCACACTCAAACCACCAAATCCTGCAGAATTTGTCCTCAAAAGGTCAAAAAGAATTTCAATATCTCAGGTTACCTTCATGACCTAGTACTACAATATATTGGCAAGATTTCTATCTTACAACCTCTGTTGAAACAGCTCTCCAGACTTTAAAGGATATTATCAACAATGCTCTCAATATTCATGCACCTATCACCAGTATCAGAACTAAGGTAAAATCCTGCCCTTGGTTCACCTCTGAGCTTAAAACAGCCTTGAGAACCAGAGACAAACTGTGGAAAAAGCAAGAAAAACAAAGGACACCAGAGATTGGCTAAATTTCAGAAAAGCAAGAATTCATGTACAAAAAATAAGAACTGCCAAAACTGCCTACTATACAGCTGAATTGGATGCCTCCTACAATAACCCATCAGACTCTGAGGGTACAATAAAAGGACTTCTGGGCCAAATTCTACTCTGCCTTAACCTCCAAACTGCTACTAAATGATACAGAAATTACAGGTAAACAAGAAATCTTAAATACCTTCAATGTTCACTTCACCACAGCTGGCTTAGCATTTGACTCATCACCTGCAAATATCCTGAGATCTTCCTTGAACCTGCAAACTACTGTGGGACAAATGGCCACTTCAACTTTTTCCTTCATCCCAATATCCGTGAAAGAAGTGGAAGATCTCCTCTCTAAATTAGACACCACTAAGAGTGCAGGTGCAGACTCCCTGGATCCCTATTTCCTGAAAATTGCTTCACATGTCTTATCTGCCCCCCTCACTCATCTCTTCAATCTTTCCCTAACTACTGGATCCATTCCATCTACTTGGAAAACAGCTCAAGTAGTTCCATTACTCAGATCTGGTGATACTAGGGATCTCAACAATTACAGACCTATCTCCATCCTACCAGTACTATCTAAGATGCTCGAAAAACTAGTAAACTCTCAGTTAAGGGACTATCTGGATAACAACAACCTTCTAAATTCTGCACAATCTGGATTTAGATCAAAGCATAGCACCATTACTGCCTTAGCCAAGGTAACCAACGATTGGCAGACTACCTTGGACAAGAAAAATTTTACCTGTGCTGTGTTTCTGGATTTGAGTAAAGCCTTTGACACAGTGGATCATGACTTATTAATCACCTCCCTTAACTCAATAGGCCTGGATTCCCTATCACTCAACTGGTTTAAGGATTACCTTTCAGATAGGTCACAACTGGTTAAAAATGGAAATTACCTATCCACCTCAAAACCACTGCTAAGGGGCGTACCACAAGGCTCTATTCTTGGCCCTATCCTCTTTGCTATTTATATAAATAATATTGATGCCAACCTCACTCAATCTAACATTCATCTGTTTGCTGATGATACTGTATTATATGTCAGCAATCCCTCACCTTCCAAAGCCTGTGAACTGTTACAATCCGAATTCTCCATTCTGCAGCACAATCTACTTGACAAAAACTACTTCTAAATGAAAAAAACAAAAGCTATGTTCTTTGCCACAAGAGTTTACTACCACTGCCCAGCATCCACACGCCCTACATTTATCCACCTTACTTGGAGAAACTTGAATTTGTTGATAACTTCAAATACCTTGGAGTCTGGATAGATAACAGGCTTGACTATTCTGTCCATATTGAAGAGCTACTTAAAAGCTAAGACAGAGGCTTGGACTATTTTTTAGAATAAAACATTACCTAAACAGTGATTCCAAAAAAAGGTTAGTTCAGGCCTCATTCCTATCCCTCATTGATTATGCTGATTTTCTCTACTGCCATTGTTCACGTCATCTCTTACATAAACTGGACACCCTGTATCACAGGTCCATAAGATTTATTACTGATCTTCCCTCCAGCACCCATCATTGCTCCCTTTATATGGCAGTCAACTGGACATCATTGCAACACAGAAGAAATAGGAATGCTGTTATCTGGATATTCAAAGCGTTAACAGGCAAACTACCGACCTATATCACTGATTGCTTTACCCAAATTACAACTAGGCCATACACCTTAAGGATCAGTAAACTCATCATATTAAAAGGTCCCAATGCCTGCACCCGGTATGGGAGGGCTGCTTTCAGCTATACCTTAGCAGTTGCATGGAACTCTCTCCAAAAATCCATGAAGCTAGATAGCCTACTACCTCTGGCATCCTTCAAAGATTGTTCTCCGCCCTTTTCAGAGCTCTGCAATTGCTTTTATAAAGCCTAATCCCTACCTATCTGACCCACCTTCCTTTTCCGTCCATTATATTAATTCAATTTCTATCTTCAGATCACCTATTATATTCTCATAAAAACTGGTTAGACCATATAATTTATATTTTATGCCTGCTATACCCTCTGTCCCCTTTTTCCTTACAGGCTAAATGGTTCTACTGTTCCTTGTATATATGTAAATTGTTGTATATAATCATTTCATGCCATTGTATTGCTATTTATGCTATTCTTGTCTATGTAATAATACCTGTATCCTCATTTGTATGACCACTCAGGTCCATCTTGTAAATGAGCTTTGCTCAATGATGTTCGCCTGAATAAATAAAGATTTTGATTGATTGATTGACAATGCTCCTTCCTATCACACACACACACACACATTGTACCCCACCCATACAGTGCTCTCTGAGACACACACACACACACCCATACTGTGCTCCTTCCAATACACACACATACACGTTGTACCCCCCCCTTACAGTGCTTACACACACATATGCCGCATTGGGGGGAGGTCACTATGGCCATGATCCTACCATTTTCATAAGTGGCCCTATCAGTTTTTGCAGTCATGTTAAGTTATTACTAGAGGAAAATGTACCCCTTTTTTTTGGCCCTACCACTTTTCAGACCATTCTGGCACCAATTTGTGTGCTCGAGCGCACACACACACACACACACACACACACACACACACACACTGCAAACCCCCCCCCGTACAGTGCTCCTTCTGCGATTCCCCATTCAGTTTCTGTTCTGTAGCACACGCACTGCAACCCACCTATAAAGTGCATCCTCCCAGGGTGCACACACACTGCGACACCCCCATACAGTGCTCCCTCCTCACATATACACACTGCAACCCCAACATACAATCCTCCTCCCAGCGCGCGCAGGTACACACATTGTATCCCTCCATACAGTGCTTTCTCCAACACACACATTGTATCCCACCATACAGTGCTTTCTCCAACACACAGACACACACACATTATATCCCACCATACAGTGCTTTCTCCAAAACACACACAAACACACACACACACACACACACACACACAGTATCCCTCTATACAGTGCTTTGTCCAACACACACACACACACACACTGTGAACCCCTCCAAACAATGCTCCTTCCATGATCCCCAGTGCTGTTCTGTAGCACACACACTGCAGCCTGTCTATAAAGTGCTCCCTCCCAGGGGACACACACACACACACACTGCAACCCTCCAACAATGCTCGCTCCTCACATGTACATACTGCAGCCCCAACTTACAATCCACCCTCCCGGCATGCACACGTACACACAAACACATACAGACACCCTGCAACTGCCCAATACAGTGCTCCCTCTTAGCGCACACACAGCTACCCTCATATATTGCTCCCTCCCAGTACACACACTGCAACCTCCCAGCACACGCACACACACACACACACACACGCCATAGGCACCAGGTATTGGGTGGAATTTCCAGAACCACTGTTTGGATTTCAGAAACTATCATTGCCACCACTGAGTCCGACACTGTAAACTGCCCTCACAGTACTGGGGCTTCAAACAATAAAATGTCTTACACACAGATAATATGCCCCACCAATATAGAGTGAACTGCCACCAGGTACATATGCTGCAAGGCTGACAGTGGGATCCGATGGAGCTGCTGCTCTATCCCATCTGTTTAGGAGATAAATTACCTGGCTAATAAAGGGATTAGAGAAGTGCAGGAAGAGTTTGTGGAATTGGGGAGGGGCCTTAGACAAGTAGCACGCACAGTAACCTTCCCGGAGGTGCTGCCCATCTATGGCATAGGAGAGGCTAGGGTGTTCCGCACCATGGGATTTAACCAGTGGTTGAAAAACTGGTGTGGAGCTCAGGGATTTGGCTTCATTGGGGACTGGGGTCCACCTGGAGTGATGCAAGCCTATACTGGCATGATGGGCTGCATCTGTCCAGGAGGAACCAGGATCCTAGGTGATAGGTTTAAATGCTTCATTGGCAAGTTTTTAAACTAGCCAAGGGGGGAGGCACTGGAAAGGAGCAGGGAAATCCCAGCCCCCAAAAAAAATCACGGTAGAAAGTGCGGTAAACACCAACATAGAGGTGTCGATAGGGAGAAGGGCAGAGGTAAATAGAGAAAGTGACAGAGGCAAGAAGAACAGAGATGGGGCAAAAAGGAATAAGGCCATCAGGAAATGGAGGATAATGAGTACCAATGCCCATAGTCTGGGCAACAAGCTCCCTGAGCTGGTGGCCTTGATGGAAGAGGGATGCCTGGATATCGTAGCAGTCACAGAAACATGGTACACAGAGAGCCATGACTGGGATGTTAACATAATAGGGTACATAACCTACAGGAGAGACAGGCAGGTTAGAAGAGGGAGAGGAGTAGCTCTCTACGTAAAGGAAGGGATAAAAGCAACTGAACGAAAGAATAAACAGGGAGGAGAGAAGGCACTGTGAGTCACCTTGGAGACTGGAAAGGGCACCACAATCTGCACAAGGGTTGTGTACAGACCCCCATGTCAGGGGGAGGGAATGGACAAGGATATGATAGATGGCATTCTTAGAATGGCAGAGAAAGGGGAGATACTGTTGATGGGAGACCTGAATATGCCAGATGTTAACTGGAGCACATTTGCTGCAGCCACATCCAAGAGCAGGGCCATTCTTGATGCCCTACAGGTGGTAGGCCTCAGACAGCTAGTTTCGGAACCCACTCATGAGGGAGCAATCTTAGACCTCATACTCTCAAACGGGGGCAGTGAGAGGATCTCAGATCTAGAAGTGGGGTGCCATCTGGGAACAAGTGACCATCAAACAGTGTGGTTCACATTAAACTCAGCTACAGAGTCAAGCCATACAAAAGTGAAGGTACTGGACTTCAGGAGGGCTGACTTTGGCAAGATGGAAGAGTGCCTCAGAAAAGCACTAGTAAACAGGCTAGAAGGAGGTGTGGAGCAACAATGGGGAATCATCAAAACTGCCATCACAGAGGCAACAAGCCTTTGTGTGAAGCAAATAAGCAAATCAAAATGAAAGAAAAAGCCACTATGGTTCTCAAAAGAGGTGGCTGTGAAAGTCAGGAAGAAAAAGATAGCATTCCGGAAGTATAAGGAAACACAGAAGAAGCAGGACAGAGAGCTGTACCAGTTAAGGCAGAAGGAAGCAGGGAGGGAAGTCAGAATAGCAAAGGCCCAAACTGAGGAAAAGATAGCCAACTCGGTTAAGAAAGGGGATAAAACCTTTTATAGGTACATCAGCGAGCATAGAAAGACAAAGGGAGGGATAATGAGGCTGAATAGAATGAACGGTGGGTGGGCAGAGGGGGACAGTGAAAAAGCAGGGATACTGAACGAATATTTCTGCTCAGTATTCACAAAAGAGGAGGGGGAAGTGCCTAATCCAATTAACAGAAGCACTCTTGATAGGGGGGTCAATCCCAGTCCTTTCACAGAAGAAAGGGTTCTGCAAAACTCCTAAAACTGAAGGTGGACAAAGCAATGGGGCCTGATGGAATTCACCCCAGAATTCTAAAAGAATTAAGGGGAACTAGTGAAACCACTGGCTACTCTTTTTAATAAATCATGGGAGGATGGTGTGGTACCTGAGGATTGGAAGAAGGCGGATGTGATTCCCCTTCACAAAAGTGGGACCAAGACAGAGGCAGAAAACCACAGACCTGTCAGTCTGACCTCTGTGGTAGGGAAACTGATGGAGTCACTTCTGAAGGAGAGAATAGTTGAGTACCTAGAGGCCAGTGGGGCACAGGACCCAAGGCAGCATGGGTTCACAGCGGGAAGGTCATGTCAGACGAATCTAACAGATTTCTTTGACTGGGTGACCAAAGTAGTAGACCAGGGAGGGTTGTGGACATGGCCTACCTAGACTTTAGCAAGGCATTTGACACAGTCCCACACAAAGATTAATAGTCAAATTAACCAGCCTGGAGTGGGTCCCAGGGTGGCAACCTAAAGTAAAACATTGGCTGGACAACAGGACACAGAAGGTAATTGTAAATGGAGTCCACTCTGAAGAAAGAGGGTTACTAGTGGGGTACCGTGAGGTTCAGTATTGGGTCCAGTCCTTTTAATGTCTTAATAAGTGACATTGCAGAGGGACTGGAAGGAAAAGTATGCCTCTTTGCAGATGACACAAGATCTGCAACAGGGTTGATACACAAGGAGGCATGGAAAGGATGAAAAGGGACTTGGCAAGGTTGGAGGAATGGTCAGAAGTATGGCAGCTAGGATTCAATGCAAAGAAGTGCAAAATAATGCACCTGGGAAACAAGAACCCAGGGGAAAAATACACAATGGGGGGTAGTAACAACAACAAAAAAGGAAAGGGACCTGGGGGTAATCATATCAGATGACCTTAAGGTTAGCAAGCAATGTGAGAAGGCAGTAGGGAGGGCTGGGGTATACTGGGATGCATAGGGAGAGGCATCACCAGCAGAAAACAGGAAGTTGTTATCCCTCTGTACAGACAGTTGGTGAGACCCCATCTGGAGTACTGTGTCCAGTTCTGGAGACCCCATCTCCGCAAGGACATAGACAGGATAGAGGCAGTCCAGAGGAGGGCAACTAAAATGGTGCAGGGTCTGCAAGAGAAGCTGTATGAGGAGAGACTAAAGGAGCTTAATATTTATACCCTTGAGGAAAGAAGGGAGAGGGGTAACATGATAGAAACTTTTAAGTACCTCAGTGGAATCTACACAGTCCAAGAGGGTAGCATCTTTCAGAAAAAGAGACATGCAAGAACAAGGGGTCACAATTTAAAGATAGAAGGGGGGCGGTTCAGAGGCAATGTGAGGAAGTATTATTTCACAGAGAGGGTAGTGGATGCATGGAACAGCCTTCCTGAGGAGGTTGTGGGGGTCTAAAACTGTGGGAGAATTCAAGAATGCATGGGACAGACATAAGGCAATTCTTGTGGGGGGTAGGAAGAAATAGGCTGTTGGTTAACTAGGATCTGTGGCCTATCCTGTAGGTAGGGAAATGGGCAGACTAGATGGGCCAAGCGGTCCTTATCTGCCGTCAAAGTCTATGTTTCTATGTTTCTATGAGTCACAGCTACAAAGCACTACCAGTGGAGCTAACAGTTACACCATTCATATGGGGTAATAGCTGCTCTGCCCTATCTATAGGGTAACAACTGCACTCGGTATTTGTGGACTAACAGCTGCCCTGCCCCATATGTGGGCTACCAGCTGTACTGTAGGGTTAGCAACTGCAGTATTCATGGGAGGATAACAGCTGCACTACCACATCAGTGGGGCAGCATTTGCTGTACCCCTTCCATGAAGATCAAGTTGCACTGTAGCCCATACATGGTGAGTAACAGTTGCACTGTCCCTTTAGTGGTTTAACAGCTACTGTGCCCTATCCATGCCGCACCTGCTACACTGCACTGCACGTTCCATGGGGTAACAGCTGCTCTGCTGTGTACATGGGGTAACTGTTCCTGGAATAAAGGAGGATCTGTAGCAACTCTGGTGTGGCCCAGAATGAAACTGGAATGGGAAATCAGTGACTTGGTGACACCCTGGTCATAGCAGAGGGAGCAGTAAAGGAATGCTTGCAGTGAACCTGTCCACACTATGACTAGCCTGTACACACCTACAGTAGCACTGAACCTACCCACGCTATAACTGATTTATGGGTATTGCAGTGATCCTGTCTTCACTATAACTGGTCCATGTACATCTTGCACTGAACCTTCTGCACTATACCTGGCCTGTGGGCATCGTATACTGAAGCTGTCTGTGCTGTAATTGGCCCTTGTATATTTTGCATTGAACCTGCCTGTGATATAATTGGCCCAGCTGCATCTTACACTGAAGCTGTCTGTGCTGTAACTGGCCCTTGTATATTCTGCATTGAACCTGCCTGTGATATAATTGGCCCAGCTGCATCTTACACTGAACCTGTCTGTGCTGTAATTGGCCCTTGTATATTTTGCAGTGAACCTGCCTGTGTTATAATTGACCCAGCTACATCTTACACTGAAGCTGTCTATGGTGTAATTGGCCCTTGTATATTTTGCATTGAACCTGCCTGTGATATAATTGGCCCAGCTACATCTTACACTGAGCCTGTCTGTGATATAATAAGGGCAGTGGGCATAGTACTTGTCCAAAAAGACTGCGGGGGCTGATTTTGAAAATGTTCTGAATAAAAACAAATAGTATTGGGTATACCGAATGGGAGGACTAGAGACACCAGGCCTCAACAGTACATTCGAGCTTGTTCCATTTCTGAATAAGCATAAATTCATGAGTGTAGTAGTTTGCCAAAGTAACTAGCCTCAACTGCAAGGATTTTTTCATTGCAGGATGTTAGAGTAGTTCGCTAGCTGAACATTAATTTTTTCTGCATGATCATTTGCATGTTTCACTGATCCCACCTGTGTGATTGGTATCTTTCCTGAGATAGGCTTGCTTCTACCTTACAGCACCTCCTTCCCACATGAGTGTCAACTCCCCCAAAAAGCCTTATTTTTTTTTCTCAATTGTGCCTGTTAGGACCATAGTTCATATATATGGGTAGATGTAACCAATCACACTTTAGAGAGTGCAGTTGGGACCAACACGTGACAAATATGCTATATCCAGGGGCATAGCTACAAGGGTGCAGGGGGTGCGGTGGCACCCGGGCCCATGAGGTTTGAGGGGCCCAAATCATAATTTTGATGTTTATTCAAAACTGGGAAGGGGCCCTGTAACATCGCCTTGCACCCAGGCCCTCTGGGAATTTGCTACGCTACTGGCTATATCACTATGTTTTTGGAGTTAAGCCTGTTACCGTAGCATCTAAACTACCTTGGATGGCTTACCTATGCTTATCAAGCCCCAAACAATAATTTTGCTTGATTGTTTAAAACATGACAGTACTGGAAAGGTGTTAGCAATTCTTTCTATAGGGCTTCGTATGTTCACATAGAAACATAGAAATATAGAGTCTGATGGCAGATAAGTACCGCTTGGCCCACATAGTCTGCCCATTTTTTCCTAACTGCAGTATCACCACAGACACTACTTGTCCTCCAGCTTATACACCAACTTAATGCATGAATTCATTTATTCAGTATCTTGCTGCACAATGAATGAGGCTGAGCTGTTCATATTATTTTGGCTTTGATGGACACAAGTTTTTGTTGTTTTGTTTTAGCTCTTGGTTGTATGGGCTGTAGTTCTGTTTTGTTGTGTATGTTTAGTGGAGAAATGTCACTCATCCATTTTTTAAAAATATGTCAGCCTCTCACTGTGTGCATTGATTTAAAGGGACACTGTCAACCTGCTCAGGCCTCAAAGTGTCTCTAGTTTAAAAAGCACATTTTATGATGGTCATATTCTGTAGATGTTGTGGATGTAGCTGGTAGTTTGATTTTGATTCCTTCTTTCTTTTTAAAAGTGGAAAACAGAGTGGCCAACCATAGACACCAGCATGGAAAATTCATGATATGTCCTCTATGGCAATTTGCTGGGGTGGGATGCAAGGGGCAGGATGTGTGCTTTGTCTCTTCTGTGTTGTGCAAATATCAGGGTTCACATTTAACATCAATTTACTGGCTTGGTGCATAGTGCAAACTGCCTCTGGCCTGGGCCACTGTGATTTCCATCTGATTTGCCCGATGGGGCTAGATGGGGCTAGTGTTCAAAAAAATAAATAAATAAAAACCTCCCCCTAACCCATTCCAGTTGACAACACTCCCACTCACGTCCTATTAGTCAGCAACTCACCAAAAGTTCAAGCTATACCCTCCTTGTGGTGCCTTGTAAGGGCCACTTATTTCCTCCCCAACTGCAGATAAGGTGGTGAAAGGGTGTTCTTGTAGGCTAAGGGGTTAGCTTTCTGATGCTGTGATTGGCTTAAGGAATGTATGAATGACAGGATTACCACGCATGCTCTATGGGCACTGTCTTGGAAGGCCAATAACTGTATTTGTGCTGGCGATGCCCATCTTGGCAAAGGCCACACATGTGCCCTCGATGGGTCAGCCATCTTGGTACAGGCCTCAAATGTGCAGATCACACAGCAGCCATGCTGGTACAGTCTGCACATGTGCAAGACACCATGGAAATGGCACTACTTTATTAAAAAAAAGCTGGCCTCAGCCATCCAGGAACTAGCCCACTATTCTACTAGGGCTACATTTTATATAGTGGCCTCCCCAGGGCATTTCCTAGCCCCATGACCACCAATGCCTCTTCCTATTTAAATAAAAAAGGCCTACTAGCCCCCCAAGAGCCTCCACTAGCCCACATGGGCTACTAAGTAAAATACTGGACACTTGGCCACCAATATGGGACTTGGAGGAGACACCAGATCATGATTTTTCAAGATTACTCTCGGGACCTGGCATCTAAGAGAAAGGCCTACACTGAGGCGCAGCACCGCCTTCACGACTTGAAGATTTCCTGCTCCCTCCACTACCTGGCTGTCCTGAGAATCATGTACAATGGCACCCCACACCAGTTTTTAACACCAGAGTCAGCCATGGATTTTATCACCACTACCTGGCCTCCCCAGAACAACCAGAACTGTAGCCCTCCGCAAGGCACCTCAGAACTCTCACGTACCTCTTATCTGGATCATATATCTCCCCTAAAGAAAGACCATGACCCCAACACAGAAAGGGCCAAACAAACCAAGGGTCATTAGAGAGAACTGGAACCGTGCTACCCCAAGGGCCGCAAAAGACCTCCCTAGGTGTTCCATACTAAGCAAGACCATCCGCATGAAAGAGACAAGGCTGGAGGGGCCCCGTAGTCACCTGAGACACAAGCCCATTCTGAAGTAACTCCGGAACCTGTCTATGCCAGCCCTTACTTCTCCCAGAATTGCTATACCTTATTGGACCCATCTGAGCAAAGCCCTGCGGCCAAACTTTTGTCAGACATGGAACTCTCAGCCTCAAACCACCAAGAACAAGCAACCAACGAGGCACAGAGCTCCTGGGCTGATGCCATGGATAGTGCACTACCACTGGAGACAGTGAAACTCGCATTTCAGGACTGGTGCCCAGCCGCAGGACCATCACAGTGACAAAGGGACAACTCAGAGAAGAAGACACCTCACAGTGTGCTCCCTATCTGAGCACTCCACAGATAAGTGTCCATAGGGTTCAGTGTCTAGGGGAGTAAAGGCTTGGGAATAAAGGGTAGGGGCTGGAGAGGATCACTGTGGACATTCTCTCTGACTCTAGCTAAAATGGTTATTAAGATGGTCAGTGTGGCCTCTGCCTGCCCCCCCACCTTCTTGTGACATTTATGTTCGACCTAATATATACTGTAGTTAAGGTTGTATGCAAGCTGGGGGGGGCTATCTGCAGCTATGTTGCACAGTTTAAGATTGCACTGACACTGGGTAGGAGGGGTGGGACCAGACGGGACAGTGGGACTGATGCGGAGGAGCTTATGCTGCCCTGGTAAACTCATGCCTACAGCACCCCTCACCTCACCTCACCTCTCCCATTAACCAACAGGTGGTCTTGTACACCCCTTCCCTCGTGCACTCTATATCCCGGGCACTCCATATTCCTGCCCAGTTGGCAGGATAGAAACCACCTGCTACTTACCAGCTTCTCTACCTATGACATCACCCCCCCACCCATCCAAGTTGCAGAAGTTCTTGCCACCACCCCCCATCACCACTCCGCATGTCTTCCCACTCATGGCTTCGCTTTCTGCCCTGAAGCTCTTAGGGAATCACTACCTCTTGCTCTGTAGGCATCTTCAATGAGAAGTTGCTATACCCATCGTGTCTACACAATATCAGAGCCTGAGTTCATAGTTTGGTCTGGCTCTGTAGTTACACTATTGACATGGGCATACCAGCCTGAAGGTCTGCCTAAAGAGTCACTTCCCCACAGGTGAGGCCGCACATGCCATTGGCTGGGGATCCAGCCGGCTAAGTGCCACCTCAGTCCTCAATAAGGTTTTGTGTATTTTTTTCCCTTTTTTCCCTCTCTCTCGTGTGGTTTAGATTCAGTAAAGAGCATCTGGACTGAATAACTGTATAGTAGAATAGTTGATCGACTGTTATATAGTTCTCATATGGTACATATAAAGGATAGGAGGAGTGGGGGACAGTAGCTGAAATCTCCCCTCCTTTACACCATGGCCAAGTTGCTTCTCCACACGTGGAATGTGCGGGGGCTCAACTCCCCCATCAAAAGGAAAAAGGTCCTCTCCCATCTTAAACGACTGAAATCCAAAGTGGCTTTCCTACAGGAAACCAAACTGACTTGGTCAGATCATAGTATGATGCTGAAAGACTGGGTCGGCCAAACGGTACAGTCCCATGCCCTCACAAGGAAACATGGAGTACTTATCCTTATACATAAGTCACTACAATGGACCCTTAACAAATCTATCATTGATGCTGATGGAAGGTGGGTCCTGGGCATGTACTCTACCCCAACAGGTCCCATGGCACTTTGTAATGTTTGCGCCCCGCCGAACAGAGATGACACTCAATTTTTTCACACTCTTGCAGACTCCCTCAGTACTTCCCTACCCCCAACTGTCCACTTCTCCTGCGGGGTGACTTTAATACTGGTTCCCACCCTAGACAGGAATGACAACGGTAAGGAAGGGCATGTTAGGGGTGCCAGAGCTCTGCAACAACTAATGACAGACCAGGGCCTTAGTGATGCCTGGAGTTTATTCCACCCCAGAACTAGGGATTATACCTTCCATTCTGAACCCAATGCCTCCTATAGCAGTCTGGACTACTGGCTCCTGTCCCCTTCCCTTCTACACAGTGCTCCGGACACTGCTATTCTCCCTCAAGTGATCTCAGACCATGCTCCAGTTCAATTGCTACTGCAATGGAGTCCGATATCCCCCCCACACACCACTGGAGGCTTGACCCCCCCTTACGAGGGACCCAGATTTTATCCCTTGGGCAATTAATGAGGCGTCGCTTTTCCTAGCCTCTAACCCCTCCTCGGACACTTCGGCCGGGAACACATGGGAGGCTTTCAAGGCCACCATGAGGGGTAATATTATGGGACATGCAGCAGCCAAGCATAGAGAATGGGAACAGATACTCCTGGACTTTAAGACACAGTTGGCTTCTGCAGAAGCTGCATTCAAGGCCATGCCCCCCCCCCCCCCGTTGGGAGAGCAATTCTCGGCCTACGCCTTGAGATCAATCAACTCCTAAACAGGAAAGCGAAGGTGGCTATCCTCTGACTCCAGCATACCTTCTGGGAGGGGGGGAGATAAAGGTGGGAAGGTGCTGGCCTACCAACTCAGATGACAACAGGTTAGCTGGATCATCCCTGGCCTGAAGAATGAACTGGGAGACATAGATAATAGTCCTCAAGACATAAACCAGATCATGGCTGCCTTCTATGAGAAACTATATGCCACCACACACCTGGTATCGGCCTCAGGCACTTGGCTCTTTCTCCAAAACCTGCACCTTTCCACTCTGTCCCCACAGCAGTCCCTTGAGCTGGATGCCTCCATCACCAAAAAGGAAGAGGACACTGCTATTAAGAGCCTTCATGTGGGTAAATCCCCTGAGAGGGATGCACTTCAGACTTCTATCAGGCCCTGGCCACAGTAGTTACCCCAATCCTTACCAAAGTCATTGAGGAAGCTGAAGCCCGAGGGATCCTCCTTCCCTCCCTTAGGGAGGCTACCATTGTGGTCATCCCTAAGAAAGGTAAGGACTCTACTAATCCTGCCAATTACTTCCCACTTTCCCTTACTAACTTGGACTGTGAAATATATGCCAAGATACTCGCCTCAAGGCAGAGTCCCCTGCTGACACACCTTATGCATCTGTCCCAGGTGGGATTTGTTCCCGGCCATCATGGCACTGACCATCTTTGGACACTGATCAATCTTATCCACTCAGCCCTCTATCTGGACACCCCAGCAGTAGCCATGGTTGTCGACTTCGAGAAAGCCTTCAACTCTCTCAAATGGGACTACCTCTATCTAGTTCTATCCCAGCTGGGGGTGGGCGAAGGGTTTATAACTAAAGTGCAGGCAATCTATAACAAACCTATGGCCCAAGTTGCCACCAATACCACGGTCTCCCCTCTGTTACCACTGGCCCATGGCCCTAGACAGGGGTGTTCCTTATCACCGCTCCTCTTTGTTCTGGTGGTGGAACCACTTGCGGTTGCCATATGACAACACCCAGAAATCCAGGGAATCAAAGCAGGAGACACAGATTACTCCACTCTTATGTATGCCGATGACTTACTCCTCCCCCTGGCAGATGGCCGTTTCTCATTCCCACCTGAGTTGGCACTGATTGACTCATTTGCCACCCATTCAGGCCTGAAGCTCAATCAAACTAAAACTGAACTCCTTCCCCTCAATGACCACTGCTCCCAGCAGACAGCACTGTCCCATAGGCTTCTATGGGCCCCCATGGGAATCACTTGCTTGGGCATCAAGCTCACCCCCAAAGTAGAGAATATATGGAATGCCAACATACACACTCTGCTCACAGCCACCAAAACTGAATTTGACAGATGGAAATTGTTAAACCTTACCCTTGCAGGTAAGATAGCAGCCATAAAAATGGTAACCGCCTCCAAGTTTCTTTACCTGTTGGCCCACATACCCATTTCTCTCTCTCTCTCCCAAAACAGTGGTTTAAACCTATAGACAAGCTAATAGAAGAGTTCCTCTGGGAATGGCTCCAAACCCCATTTTAGCCACTCTAAACTCCGAGCACACTGGCCAAAGGGAGGATGGAACCTCTCATGGCTGGAGGGGTATAAATGGGCTTTATAGGTGACACAAACTGTACAATGGTTCAGGACTCGCTCTGCCTCTAACCCGCAGTGGGTTAACATTGAAATGGCCATGAACAAAGCCACCTGCCCCTCTTCCCTTCTTTACCCTCCTGACTAGCCCAGCCTCTCCCAGCCCTCTTCCTCTCCCACGGCCACATTATCACCAACTATAGCCGCATCGAGGAAAGTCTGGTACTATGTCCACAATAGATTATCTCTGGACCCTGTCCCCCTGTCCATGATACCTCTCTGGCAGAACCCATCCATTACCATTGATCAAAAGAGAGTACTTTGGAAATCTTGGCTGGAGAAGGGCATTCAAAGGGTGGGGGATCTATGGGACCCAGGTCTGGGAGGATTACTACCTTTCAGGCTCTCCAGAAAAAATGGGATCTCCAGAATAAGGACTTGGGAGGTGCCTCCAGATCCATGCTGCACTCAAACCCCTTGTGGACTCCCACAAAATGTACACTAAACCACCGGTACTACACACCTGGATACAGCACACAAAGGGCCTAGCGGGTAGAATCTATGCCCCCCTCAGGGACTCCTTAGCCTCTGAATCTGGAGTCTCCAAGCAGAAATGGGAAAAAATGCTTCAGTGCACCATTTCTATTACCCTGTGGACCCAAGCATGGAAAGACACTCATAAATGGTACCAAGATGCAAAGTCACTACTAATCCAGAATAAAATTTCCCATTCCTGGTACAAAACTCCAGTTGTCCTATGCAAAGCCAAACTTCCTGACTTTGACCACTGCTGGAGATGCCAGGCAACGGGAGGTGACTTGGCCCACATACTCTGGCCCTGTCCCAAGGTGCAAATACTCCGGAATGAGATTTGCTTCCTGGCTACACAGGTATTACACAAACAAATTCTGAAAGTGCCCCAGTTCTTTCTCCTTGGGATCCAAACAGCACTCCCACAACTGACTCAGCTAGAGTGTAGATGGATAGCCTTCCTAGCCCTCCAAACCAAAAGGGCCCTGGTGTGCAAATGGTGCACAACTACCACCCCCACTTTCCATGAGGTTGAGGCCTCACTGGCGGCCCTGGCAAAACTTAACAGGTTATCATACCTGCGCTCCAACCAGATGACCAAGTTTCAGTTGTGTTGTGCCCCGTACTTGAGATACGCTAACCCACCAGAAGTGGTGGGCTGAATACACATCAGACCGGCTGGACACAGCTCTGATCTCCCTCTCAGTCTGCTTAGGGGTCTGTGTGGGCCAGACAGAAGAGTCTAAGGTGCCCCCTAATCCTTCACCTGAGATACTGGTGTTAGCAGATTACGCTTATCTAGGAGCACTACCTAGGAAGGTTTCGGTTTTAGTCTCATAATATATAGACTAAGTAAGCATTGCCTATTATTTAATAGTCTGATGTTTCTGAATAAGATAGGTACCTGATTGTGTGGCTATGTTCATATAGACAATAGAGTATTGGCACATAGATTCTTTGAGTACACCTCTTTCTGTTCTACAGATGCATCCCCTGGGTCCTGTGCAAACTCCTACCGTCTGGCTCCTGATACAGGATTTAGACCTTGAACCATGGCAGAGACAAAAGACTACCTGGACTCCTGACCCCTTGCCACCATTGTCATTAGAGGACAGCATCCCCTGCTGGGTGAGTAACCTAACTACTTCTTTTTATTATCTGAGGGTAACACCAGCTCTGTCACCACCTCATATATAGCAAGACCATACCAACAATGTACTAAGTGCCGTAATAGGTTAGTTAAGGTTACACTGGATGTGAGACTCCAGACAAATATACTTTAATACAGGGCACAGATCTATACCCCTACCTATTGATAATTATGTGCTTTACTGTTACTTGTGTTTTTCCCTAATTTCCATCCCTGAATTCCATACTCTCCCACCTTTCCTTAGCCATCCTACCCCCTGTGTAGTATAATATACTACTTCTGTAACAGTTAACTGCCTGTACATACATACTGTCTGTGTCTTACTCTGTACCAGATCTGTACCTGTTCATATTGTTTGTATGATGTTATCTTATGAAAATAAAAAAAAGTTTACAATCAGATAAGTATAATTCCCTTAATGACCTGTCTTTTCTGCCCTGTTTTACCTCCCTAAGTGCTGTGGATCCTTTGTGACCCCTTTTCTATTCTTTTTTTATAGTTGTGGCAGATTACCTCTCCCCAGGGCTACCCCTTGGCACCCTGCACTCAGGTAAGTCCCTCTATTTTGCATATACAGGATGGATTGACTGTAACAGGGTGGCAGCGTCCATTACACCTGGGTCAGTCACACTGTTATCCACTTTGGATTTACAGTGTTTTTCCACCTGTAAAATGGTATTTAAGTGAAAATCACGTGCATAACTCATTGTAACCATCTTCAACACGGTGGACAGTGCCGTGTTCCGCTGGACCTCAGCTGCAGCCGTATTGGCTCTTGCTAGAGTTTGTTTTTCCTGGCTTCAGTGTGGCTGTGTGTACACTAGGTCAAGGGCAGCAGGGTGGCAAAATAAATCTTTGTGACATCCAGTCCAGACTCAGAGGGGAGAGGGAGAGAGACTGCAGGGTGGTCCACAATAAATGTAACAGTCCCAGAAATCCCAAATACATTTTTTTCCTGGCTTCAGTGCAGCTGTGTGTACAGAGCAAGTGCAGCAGGGTGGCAAAATAAATCTTTGACTTGTGCTATCCAATGACGAATAACGATCATCATCACCTACGTTCATTCACAAATCACAGTTTATTGTATTAAAACAAAAATACTGTTCAAACAACATACAAGTTAATGCATCTGCCCTGTGCTTCTGGCTGTGGGTGGCCCAGGGGATAATCTGACTGTGACTTGTAGCAGGCTGAGTGTTTACAGTACAACACAAGTAAAGCACAAGCACTACACACAAGTGTCATCATCATCATCACTCATTCCCCATTATTCCTTATTATCATTAGTGTTATAGTATATCGCGTTACAGACTTACATTACGTATAAGCATTAGCCAACCCCCAGTGTGGGACTGTGCTGCATGCAGCTAATGCACCAGATGTGTCTGCATCTCCAATTCAAATTCTGAGGCACACTTAAGAGCTGCTGAATTTTGTCACTTAACAGTAACTGTATTGTAGGAGCCAGTCCGGAAATCTTGGAAGGAAGTGGTGGTGGACTGCTGTGCTGTTGGTGTGCTGTCAGTGTGTACGCTGTACAGTGACGAGTCACCACAGTAAATTTGTCTCTGGCCTGTGGGTGGAAGTCATCAGAAGGACATCACGTTAGAGGGATCTTGTGTTACAAAATGGATCAAAGTGTTGATGAGGCACATTCTATTTCTCAGGTAGGCAGTGGCACTGCAAAAGACAGCAATCAGCCTGAAAAGGGAAAATAAAATCAAACCCCAAAAAGTGATTTTTTCATGTCTAAGGTTTCATCTTCCAAGTGAATGCTTGAATCCAAAATAGGTGAATGTCTCGGATCATCATCAATCCCAGGTAAAAAAAAGAAAATGTAGTTAAAAAAACTAAAGGTGTGGTGGTATCACCCGCAGAGACACCCAACAGTATGGAATAATTGCATACTATGCTACTGCCAGTCCCTCACCTGAGTCTTCTGAGGTTGAACCTGATGAAGATAATACTAATAATAAAGATGAAGCGAATGATTTACTGGAGGGGATGGAAATTGCAGAGGAGGAAGAAACAGGCAGAAATGTTTTGGTTATGGAGGGGGCAGTGGGAATAAACCACAAGAGGAACAGGCCCAAGAAAAATTGGGGGGGGTGGACCCTGAAAAGGTGACCAAGGTATCGTGCCTTCCTGGGAAAAAAACTAAAACAATATAATCTTTTGTTTGGTCATACTTCTCCATTAGTGCTTCCAATGAGTTGATAGCAACATGCGCTATTTGTAGATGGCCAATCAGCAGGGGTAAAAAGAGAGGAGCATTGGGAACTTCAGCACTGAAAAGGCACCTAAACAGATGTCATAACATTATTGAGAAGTTCAGTTGTGAGTCTCGCAGAGAAAGTGACAGTGATAGCTCACTACACTCAGGGGTAATGCCCATAGATGAAAGCAGTGGCAGCCCCCACAGCACTACACCTCCACCACCACTTCCTGCCATTCAAAGGACTCCTCCAACTGTTACTGAAAGTGACCATGTGTTCAAAAGCCCTCCTCCTTCAAGGAGACAGCTTACCATTTCAGAAACATATGAGAGTAAAGCCAAGTGTGCCTCGACTCACCTTGTTGCTGTCACAATAGCCCAAAAAAATTTCAGAAATTATAGCTGTTGATTTGCTACCATATAACGTGATTGAACATGTAGGATTCAGGTGGCTGCTTGAGTACCTCGAACTTCAATATAGTATACCATCACAGAAATACTTCTCAACAACAGGGATTCCAGATCTCTACGATGTCGTATGTAAAAAGTTAAGACGTGTGTTGTGCAGTGCTGTTGGGAGGGTGGTGCATCTCACAACAGATATCTGGACAAGCTGTCAGCCTGAACCCTTCATGTCTGTCATGGCACATTGGACATGTTTTGATTGTTTTGATCATTTATGTGGGACTGGGGTCAGTGAAACATTGCAGTTTGTTGTTCTAAGAATGTTATATTTTCCATCTGAACATACCTCATACAACATCAAAGAAGAGCTCCAAAAACCAATACAGCAATGGTCCACTTCACAGGGACTGTCAGTTGGCTTTATAGTTGCAGATAATGGGTCCAGCATATGGAAGGTCTTGGAGGAGGGGGGCTTTGTTCACATCCGCTGCTTTGCGCATTGCTTAAATTTAATAGTTCACAGTTTTCTCAATGACGAGAGGGAGATTAAGGCATTCATTAGCACTTGCAAAAGAATATGCACTCATTTCAGTCACTCAAGCAAAGCCCATCACTTGTTTGGAAAAAATACAGCAGGAGCACAGTTTACCTTTGCAGAGACTGAGCCAAGACATTTCTACTTGATGGAATTCAACCTTTATATGTTCCAAAGGCTGCTGGAACAAAAGAAAGCTGTCAGGTAGTACTTCTTAGAAAATAAAATTGGTGATGCAGATGTCTATATTACTCCACCACAGTGGGCCATGCTGGAGTTTCTAATTTTCCTACTCCAGTCATTTGAAGGACCACTTTGAAAATGAGCTTGCTCAATGGTGTTTATTCCTGGTTAAATAAAGTTGATTGACTGATTGATTTGACTGATGAAGAAATCACCAGGGAAGTTAGTGCAAACACAACAACTCTGAGCCAGGCGATATCCCTAATGTACATTTTTAAATTCAGATTGAATCTGATTAGGGAAAAGTTAGAGAAGCAAGACATTTCCATGATCAGACAGGCTGCCAGTGGTGCTGACACATGCAGATTGCCCTCCAGAATACAAGAAGATCTAACAAGATGTATGATCAAAAAAGTTGCAGAAGATGACAAACTATGTAAAATGCTTAATTCTGAATACTACATTAAAGCAACAATCTTGGACCCACGATACAAATCGAAGCAACTATTGAGTGGTGATGATGATAACACTTGTTTTGAGAGAAACAAACAAGAAATAATTGACGAGGTGTGTGCTGTCATGGAACAGAGTACAACAGCAGCACCACATTCAGAATCTTCTTCTTGACACAGCAGCACAACATCAGGTGGCCCATCCTTACTATTATGGCATTTTCTCCCTCTTCCTCCTTAGCCACTGCAGCCAAATCGTCTTCTTCACCACCAGCCAAGTACAGCACTATTCCACAGTCACTTGGTTCAGCTTCATGTCTCTGGTGTCACTTAGAAGATGTTATTGTAACATCTTATTCATCTGCCTCTTGTAACACAGCCTCAGTATAGACCATTGTTGAAATGTACCTGGTAGAGCCCAATAACAGCTGGAATGCTGATCCTTTGAAATACTGGAAATTCAAACAAAATATGTGGCTTGCTTTAATAAACACTGTAATGAAGTACATGATCCAACTAGTGTCTGTTCAGAACAATTGTTCAGTTCAGCTGGTAACGTCATTACTGACACACGATCCTGTTTGACACCAGAAAATACTGGGCACCTTACGTTTCTCAAAGTCAACATTCCTCACTTTAATTTCAAATATGATACCAGAATAAAACATTCACTGATTGCTCTGAGCAGGCCCTATGCACAAAACACTTTCAAGAATTTGTGCCTGTAGTGAAAATCTTTTGTGAATAGGGTCTGCTACATGAGGTAGCAATTAATTGCATCAAGTCAGGTCAGGATGGACTAGGCCAGGCCACTATAATCACATGAGCAGCACAGAATAGAAAAAAAAATAACGTCAGTGGGTTCAGAGTCCAAATACAGCAAGCAACTGCATTTCATGTCACAAACTTAATTGGTGGTACCTGGTACCACTATCTGATCTGGAAGGTAGGGTACTGCTGTCTACTACTACTGCTATCAGTTTTTGCCCTCATGAGTCATGACTACTACTTATTTATTACTTTTTGTCCTTACTCCAGTCCTACTCCTTACTACTAGTCACTTTTTTGCTCTCAACAGCTGATCCTGATTCCTGACTGTACTGTTTTAATTTCCGTACAGTCATGGCTTAGCAGATGTCTGAATGTTCAGAAACTGAATACTCTTTGTATATTTCTCATGTCCCTAATATTTGGTCACAAATACTTCACAGAAAAAAAATTATACTAAATTGAAAATTCATATAATTTCTTTATTGTTTGTGTGTGTGCGTGGTATGCTAGCCTGGTTACATCTCACTTACAGTAACTGGGCTGAGATTGCTATATTACTATATTTTATTTGTGATACTTAAATTACTTGGCAGTGGCTGGCACAAGCAATTGTGGAACTAGGAAGGATGTCACTGTGTTGTGTTGTGTGTCATCAGGTCTTCAGGTGGCAGTGGCAAACATTTTATGGCTGCACTGCACTTGACCAATGAGATGTGTGACTGGCTGCCTGCCTGTGTGGTGATCACTACCTGAGTGGTGATCACTATGTCTTTTGTTTTTCTTCTTTAAGAATTCAGCATCCTCAGCATGTTTTTCAGAGTCAGTAGAAGTAGTCATAATACTAGAAAACATTACCACCTCTTGGACCAGGTAGTGTGCCGTATACCACAGTACACTGAGGCATGCAAAGCAGTTGCATCATTCACATATGTAGGGTGGGTGGGCTCTCTTAGTGCTGTTCATTTGATCATTCATATCTATTTCTTTGGTTTGTTTGGCTCTGACTGGAACAGCCATCAAAATAATACCCACACAGCACACTAATAAAAAAAGAAATCTTAGCTGCCTGACAGTACCTGCAGTGCTTGGTGGTGCTATGATATAGATATTTGCATCTGTCTGTCTCTGTCTCTGTCTCCGTCTCTCCCAGCACACTCATGTCATGGGCTCGAGCAGGATATGCCACCATTATAGACCAGCCATGAAGGTGCTAGTAGTGATTGATTTCTTCTTTATTTAGCAGTTTTACTTTAATTTTTATACAAATAATCCATTCAATTTTTTCCTTTAGGCCTCTGTGTCAAATGTGAGTGACTTTGACCACTTTTATGCATTTTTTTGCATTTTTTTCAAATATTGGTCAATAAATCAGAACTAATCAGGATAAATCAGAATTTTACTGTGTTCCTGTTCTTATTTAATAAGGGTCAGAACTTCACTTAGTTCTCCCAACCATAGTGAAGACTGAGCAAAAGTGCTCATTTAGTGCTTCTGCTTGCTCCTCCCCTTTTTCTGCCCATCCTCCCTCCCTCCTTATCCTAACTATCTCATCCCTTGTGTTTTGCCTCTTCTTGATGTATCAGAAGAAGTCCTTCTCCCCTTCCTTCATCCCCTGGGCCAACCTCAGTTCTTTCTCAGCCTTGGCTGCCTTGACCTCTCTGCATGCTGCTCAAGATTTCACCATGTGTGCCTCCCTGTCCTCCCCCTTGAGGTTTGCTTGTATTTCAGGAAAGCTGCCCTCTTTTCCCTTATCTTTTCAGCTACCTTCCTGTTATACCAGCTTGGTTTCTTGGTTCTGGCGTTCTTCTTACAAGCCCTTGTACAGGTGTCAGTGGCCTCAATTATGCCTCTCTTAATGATGGTCCATTTCTGGTCCAAATCCAACTCCGGTCTGAGCACTGCCAGGTGCTCCCATACTGTGCTCCCCATCCTTCCGAAGTCTGCCTTTCTAAAGTCCACTACTTTCATTTTAGATATGGCTGTTTCCTTCCTCTATGTAGATGGAGAATCACACTGTGCAGTGGTCTCTGCCTGATAAGGGTTTCTTCACTTCCACATCCTGGACGCTCTCTCCATCTGATAGCACTAAATCTAATATGGCATCCCCCCTAGATGGTTCCATGACACCCTGTGTCAAGAAACAGTCCTGAATAGCATCCAGAATGACCTGCTTCCTCCCTGCTGCAGGAGGTAGCTGGGGTGCTCCAGTCTACTCCAGGTGGATTGAAGTCTCCTAGTATTACAGTGTTCCCCCTCCCTCCTACCTCTTCTCTGCTGCATATAATCCATTTCCTTACATACAATGTCACCCCCCTTTGCTCTGTCCTTCCTGTGCAGTTGGTATCCAGGGATCACTAGGCCCCATTCATGGTACTGGGTAGCCTATGTCTCTGTGATGTCTGCTATGTCTACACCCCATCATCATCGCCTGCAGGTTTGCTGCCTTGTTGTCCAGGCTACTAGCATTCAAGGGCACCACCTTCCAGTGCAACCCCAGACCCTCATTGCTCCTGTTCTTTTTTGTGCATACCCTCTCCCCAGATGATCTTTGCATTATGAACAAAGATAATGCATCAGGCAAAGAAGTACAAACCACCTCTTTGCAGAAATTCTCTACTCTTGCTGGTACTAAAGTAAATTATGATAAAAGCGCTGGTATTCCTATTGGAAAACCTCATCATATTACTGTAGGTGTGGTAATAGCAGGAATGACGGTTATGGATGTACTGTTGAAAATTTGGGGATAACAGTTGGTCCTGGAGACGTGATAGTGGCTAACTGGAAGAAGAGTATACAAAAAGCTGAAGGAAAAAAGTAGAAATAGGCTCTTGTCCAAGAAAAAAATATTTTTTTATTACACTCCTTGCTGCTACCATATATTTTGCATGTTAGTATGGTGTTCCCACCCCCATATCACTTGAAACGAAACCATATAGTATATTTTTCCAAGGATTTGGGGTAGTTGCCTAAACCCTACTAAAAGAGAATATACTTACAAGGATTATAACGAGAAGGGTCAGGATGGTCAATCCTGTTTTTTTTTTGTTTTTTTATGACAATGTTTCTTTTCTATAATTTTATTCCTGCTCTAAAAGAATAGGAGAAACATTGGGTTTCCCCATTGACTGATTGGATAGTTCCTTTTTTCTTTCTGAGTGGCAAAGTGGAGTGTGGGATAGCAAGGTCATGAGATTATAGGCATATTTATGCATCATATTTATTATGTTATGGTTAAACTGAAGTGTTGGAAAATTACTCCTGCTATTCTTGTTGTACTTAATAGATTTTCTCTCATTATTTTTCTCAGTCATTAGAGCTTAAATTTTGTCCACCTGGCCAGCAGCCACAGCAAAGTTAAAATAAATTCAAGGCTTCCCCGTCAAAGGTGGGATGTTACCTGGCTAGGGGTTCATGGAAAGATGACAGTGTGGGACTCTGAAACATAAGAGAATTAAGGACAGGAACTGCCCTAGGGACTGTTATAATATTCCAGAGACTCAGTCTCATCTTTTATTAGATTGTCCTTATGTTAAAATAATTTGGGAGCTTTTAAGTAGATCATTGGGAGAGACCCTACTGAGCACAGTAGATTACAGGGTGGTCGTTTTAGGACTTTATCAAGGCTCCTGGAAAAAATGAAATTCTTCCACACTACAGGTAGTGTCTGCATGCTGTAGATTTTATTTTTGACAAGCTAGACACATGCTATTATTACAACAGTAACGTTTTACTCCTGGGGCAGTAGTTAGTATGGCAACCAAGGCTGTTAAGTCAATGTATCGGTCTCAGTCTAAGCATCTTCCAGATCATATGGCAGCAAAGTTATGGAAAAATATGATATGAGCAGTATAATATGGAAAAGTTTAGTTTGTAAGTGTTATGGAACAAGAATTTCATTTCCTTACAAATATAGTATTACTAGCTTTTCTTGTTTGTGTTACATAAGTATGGGATCATAATTTATATGGGAGACTGTGGTGTATGTTTTTGAATTGGAATGTTTTTGTTATGCTTGTGTGATTTCTTTCTTTTAATAAAATTCCCATACTCTGTTCGAGAAGTGCCATGGGATCTTTAACACCCACCTGAACAACCACCAGAACAGGCAGATGGGACCTCAGCGCAACATCTCACCTGAAAGACAGAATCAGTGGACACCTCCAAAAGCAAGACACCAAGTGGAAATGGTACAAGGGCGTACTTCCACAATGTAATTAAGGAGATGGGATTGGTTAACATTTGAAACCTTATGAATCTTTTGGCAAGGGAGTAACCATTTTTCTCTCATAAGCATAACTCCTGATTAATAAGCAATTGGTTATTAATTTCAGATTCACTAGTACCATCATAGAACAATGCAGGCAAATCTGTTTAATATGAATGTTTTGGGAATGCATATTTTTCATTCAGATTAAAAATTGTGAGATTAACCTGACCAGTCTTCACAATTTTATCAAACTAAAAAACAAGTTTTTATTGTATTTCATAAGAGTTAAAAACTCAGTGAAAAATGACAAAAAAGAGTGACAAATCTGGAAAATATCAGATTGTTGTGCAAAAAGCACTTATGGCTTTTTGTTTCACTTTTTCCTTTTTTGCTTTTCCATAAATTTGGAAGTGTCACTAATGACATCTCTGTATTTACTACCTTCTTGGTTAGGGTTCTACTCGTGGTAGCTTAGGGCTGCTTGCAAGCCTGCTTGTGCCTTGGCAATGCACACTCGTGGTGGGGATGGGGCTGCGTCTGCATCTTGTTCAGGTTTGTTATTGGGCTCGGTTTTGGTTTTCACCAGGTCTACAATGTCATTATCTGACAGCAGAAATGCAGTTTAAACCTCATCATCAACATTTAAAAACTTAACTGCAGACAGCCTTAATACATTGTCATTAACTCTGACCTTATGAATTAACATCTGCAGCTTAGCCATGTCCTTAGAATCAGTATGGAAAGCATTTGACTCGATCTCTTGGCTTCCAATTATGTTGACATGCCTCCAGCAGTTTCTTATGGCCTGTGCTATAACAGAGTGCCAAGCAGTGTGAATAAATTGCAGAGCCAACCTCATAGTCATGTTAAGGTCCTATCTGGCCTCCACACATGAAATATAGGACCTGTACATTTCTTTTTTATAGAAATATTTAAAGTTTCTGATGATGCCTGTATCCATGGGTTGTATGTATGATTTAATGTTTGGAGGTAGGTAATGCAGTCAGATGTGTGAGGCTTAGAGGTTCAGAATGGCTTGTGGCATTATGCACAAGTAAAAAATAATATGCCGATTAAGGACTCTAATTGACTTGCTGAAACCCATCAGCCACATATGAAACTGAAACTGTCTCTTATCCATGCTCTACTGTTTGCTCTACCAGGATATATTGTAGGGTTTAAGTTTCCAGCAGAGCAGCTTGTGTTTTTTTTTTTGTTTGTTTTTGTTTTTTGTTTTGTTTTTGCTTTGCTAATAACGAACAGTCTGCATTTGTCTGATCCATCTGCAGTACCACAGAAAGCAACAGTTAACCTGTCCTTGGAGCACTTAGTGCCTGCAATGAGGGTGGATCATAGAATGGCATTAAGCCCCAATCAGAGGAAGAGGCCAGTCTCATCAAGGTTGTAAACATCACACAAATCATATCCCATTAAAGATCTCCTCCAGTTGTACCATGCCTAACAACAAATCAGTAAGGCCTACGCTTCCAGCCTCAATATGATAAAAAAAATGTTTTAAGAGACCATGGGCCCAATTCACAAAGATGATGCAGGGCTTACGCCAAGCCCTGCATCATCTGCAATTTTTGGTGCAGCTGCGTCAAAGTACTTTGGCACAACACAGCCTGATTCAAGACAGGCTAGTGCATTTATGACCCCCTACATTTGGAGGCAATAATAAAGGAGGGGCTGGTGAGGTACATGGAGGACAGTGGCCTACAGGATGGCAAACAGCATGGATTCGTGGTGGGCAGATCATGCCAAACAAACTTAGTGGAGTTCTTTGACTGGGTTATGAAGACAGTAGACAAGGGGCAGGCAGTGGACATCATATACCTAGACTTTAGCAAGACATTCGATTCGGTGCCACGTAGGAGGCTAACCACAAAACTGAGAGGGCTTGGGGTAGGGGAGAGAGTAGCAAGATGGGTTGAAAATTGGTTGGGGGGGGAACGGAGAAGGTAGTGGTAGGGTGGAATCCTCTAACACAAAGGAGGTCACCAGCAGGATTTCAAAGGAGTCAGTGTTGGGCTGGGTACTATTTAATGTCTTCATAAGAGACATAAGAGAGGGTATCCAAGGCAAAATGTGCTTGTTCGCTGATGACACTAAGCTCTGTGGGAGGGTAGATATGCAGGAGAAGAGTTGAGGCAAGACTTGGCCAGTCTAGAGAAATGATCAGGGATCTGGCAGCTGGGGTTCAATACCAAAAAGTACAAGGTGATGCACATTGGAGCAAAGAGCACACAAGCAGAGAACAACTTGGGTAATGTGCAGAGAGCAGAGACTGATGAGGAAAAGGATTTTAGGGTTATAATCAGAAGCGACCTGAAGAAGTCATCCCAATGCACAAAGGCAGTGGCAAAAGCAAATAGGATGCTGGGATGTATTGCAAGGGGGCTTAGCAGCAGACACAGCGAGGTAATCATGCCATTGTGCAGGTCACTGGTGAAGTCACACTTGGAATATGGAATGAGGAATTGGCACTCGTACCTAAAAAAGGACATTAAGCTGCTAGAGGGGGTACAGAGGAGGGTGACTAAAATGATCACAGGACAGCAGGATAGGTCATACAAGAAAAGGCTGGAGGCACTGGGGATGTACACCCTGGAGAAGAGAAGGCTGAAGGGGGACATGATAGAGACCTTCAAATACTTGAAGGGAGTAAATAAAGTTGAGTGTGAACTGCTCTTCAACAAAAGAGAGAACACCACTACCAGGGGGCATAATCTCAAGTTGGTGGGGAGCAGATACAGAAGGGATGTGAGGAAACATTTCTTTACAGAAAGGGTGGTGACAGCATGTAATGAGCTGCCTGAGGAGGTGGTAGAGGCTGAGACAGTAGGGGCTTTTAAAAGGGCCTGGGACAAGCATAGAGGGATACAATTGCATAGGGGCGGTGAAGGGAGTGTGAGGGATGAAAGGGGTGGCATGAAGCACTGGTGATAACCAGGTCTCAACAAAAATACAAGCAGACTTAATAGACCAAGTGGTCTCCTTCTGCTGACTACTTTCTTGTGTTCTTATGTTCTTACAGCAACTTGCACCAAAGGTTTGGCGCAAGCCACACAAAATGAGATGCAAAGTTAAACCAGGAGGAAGCTGGTCTAACTTACTGCGTCTGGTGCACCCAATCCAGAATGGTGATTGGCGCCAAATGTCTGCAGCAAGCCCCTTGTGCCATATGTTCAACGCACCGGGGACTTGTGGCAGATGCAACCCCTTCATGAATTGGGCCCCAGGACTCTTTTTGAATCTCAGGACCCAGCCTTTGAAATAGCCAAAGTCAGACAACACCATCTGATTTTTAAAAAAAAAAGTAGACTTCTTGGTGAGCATTGCATTGCCAACAGTCTCCCCCTCAGCATTCATTTTAGCAAGCCATAGATTTAAAGCACTCCCCTCTTTGTGCTTACCCATCCTCATTCTAGTTATCCTACATGAGGCAACTGTTTCAGCTGGCCACTTTTCCCTTTCTCGCCAAATGTCGCAGCATCTAGATTGACGAGGACAGAGACCAAACTCATTTTCCACATACAGGACCATTTCTTTAATGGTTGTTTTCTGTCTCCACAAGCAAAGGGTGTTTTTGAGCCTTAGTGATTTTGGAATGCACACACATTACAACACACTTAGCCTTAATCCTGACTTCCAGTTTTCAAGCAACAGGGATTAGGGTGCTTAAACAGATTGATGATCATGTTAGTAAATTAAGTCAGCTATTCTGAACTTCATGCCTTTCGATGGGGGGTTGGAGTACTGGCTGAAGTACTGTAGCAGTGATGCTTAGTAAAGTGCTTAATTCATTTTGAAATCACAAGAACAGCTGTTTTCTTTCATATTTGCAATCAGAGGTTTCAAATTTCCAACTTTTGCATGCAGTCTTTTGAGGGGGGGATGATGGTGTACTGACTGAAGTGAGCACTTGGGGGCTCTGCAGGGTGACTGTAACCAGCTGGTAGAAACACCACACAGTGGCAGGCACCCCTCCAACTGTTGAAACTAATAGCACAGCTCCACTCATGATCTACTAGCATAGGATCCATGTTTTAACCATTTCAGCCACCGTCTTACCTTCAGAGCCTTCCGTGTTCATAGAGCTGTCGTTTCTGGATCACGTGCAGGATTTGGTTTGAGAGCACCAAGGTGAAAGGTATAGAAAAGGTTATTGGAAAAGTGCTCAGTTAATTTAAAAATCACAATCACAGCTGCCCCTTCCTTTTTTTTTTTTTTTTTTTGCAGTCAGCTGTTCTGTGCAGCTTTTGGGGATGGAGTGCTGACCAAAGTGAGCAGAGTCCCAGAGTTTGAGTCTGAGAACTCAAAGATTTTGACAAAGTTGGTGGATGGAAATGGTGCTTAACAAAGTTAGTTAATTTCAAAATCACAATAGCAGCTTTTGTTTTAACAATCATGATCAGTCAAATCAGCTGCTCAGAACTTCTAGTTTTGTTTGCACAGATAAGACAACCTCTCATTAATTTAATGGAAAGTTGTGGTAGGATGGCATGCTGATTTAGAATCCAATAAATTTACATTAACAGGTACAGAATGAATGATAGAAAACTGTCTGTAAGGATTTTTTTCCCCTGACACTTTATATCCGCATCCATGCTATCTCTGACCCTCCCTCACTCTAGGGCTCCAAGACATACTGCATGACACACCTGCATTTCAGTGTTATCTCCTGCTTCTTATCAAAGCTGTGGTTTGCCCCACCCCCAGGAGAGGGTAGGGGCAGGGGATGTACCCATGAGTCTCTGGAGTTTTGTCAGGTGGTGGAGCATCGCAGATGTACTGGGGTCATTCACCTTGGGGGCTGAGGCCATTTTTGCAACACTGAGTCACCCAAGAAGCCACCCCTGCGTCTCGCTGGCCCAGCTTCAATGGCCTTTGAGGCATACCTTCAGTACCCCTTGCTCTGCCTTGCTTACAAACTGCAGCACCCGTCTGCCACACGTAGCCTTACAAGAATAATCATTCCTAAGTCTAACCCTCGTATACTCAGGACCACCGGTCAGTCCCTACTAACAATCCCCAGAATAAAAGACTAACATGGGAGGCAAATCCTTTGCTCACACTGTCCCTAAGCTGTGGAACACTCTCCCACCTTTAGTACAGGAAGCCCCATCACTGTTAAACTTTCGCACACGGCTCAAGTCCCACCTGCTTGGGGCAAGCTCGTGCCACAGGGTATTGGATAGTCACCCCCGGTTCCACATCCTACACCAATCCCTCTCCTTTTTCTCACTCAAAATGACTCCAAAAGCATGCTTCAACTCCCTCAATTGTTGCACTTATGTTCAGTATATTGAAATATTGCCTTTATTGTAACCTTGAATTTCATGTCTACTTTCTCTGCACTCTGTACTACCTGACTGTATTGTACTGTTTCTGTCTCCCGGGTAGCCCTGGAAAAAGGAATCTTCAGGGCTCAGTGGGCCTACCCAGTCATCAAAATTTAATAAATAAATAAATACATTTTCTCACTTTTTCCTCCATGGCCATTAGCATGCCATAGATGCAGAGTTGGAGCACTCACACTGGGGCATTATCCATGTGCCCAGACAATGGCTACCCTATCAACCTGCCTCCCCTTGTGCTGCCACCCATGGTCACCCAGATAGCAGCACTGCAGCTGAGGCAGCAACCCTCCCTCCTCGAAAAAGGAACATATCCCCTGGGAATGCTACAGTCGATTCCTCCAGCCAGACCACAATGTCTCAGCTCCTTCCCATGTAGAGGACTGCTATCTGGATGTCCATTTATACCAATTATTTAGTAACCAGGTTTGATTGTACTAAAACTGGATGTATGTTAATAAGTGACCATGCACCAATCGGTAGTAGTTTAGAATGGCATGATAGCTACCAGAATTCAAAAAAGATGGCATCTTTAGGCTACTACATTAAAAGATAAAGACGTGATAGGAAAACTAAAGGAAGTAATAGAGGACATGATAGTTTGAGAAGCCTTCAACGATATAACTGTGGTTGCTTGACAAAAATGGTAATGGAACAAAAAAAATCAAAACAGCAATTAGAAAAATGAAGCAAAGGAACTAAGTCTGGAATGGGAAAGAAATCAAAGCCTGCAATGGAAACACAGGGAGGAGGTGTTCACACTATATCGTTCTCTGGTGAGACCCCCACCTGGAGCCCTGTGTCCAGTTCTGGAGGCTGCACCTCAGGATGAACATAGACAGGGTGGAGGCAGTCCAAAGGAGGGCAACTAAAATGATGCAGGGGTTGTGCCAAAAAGCCCTATTAGGAGAGACTTCGGGATCTCAACATGTACCACCTGGAAGAGAGGAGAGTGACAGGGGACATGACAGAGACCTACAAGTACCTCACAAAAGAAAACATGGTGCAGAAGTGGAGGCTCATTCAAATGAGAATGAGCACCAGGACCAGATGGCATGTGATGAAGCTGGAGGGGAGGAGTTTAAGAGGGATGTAGGGAAGTACTACTTTATCGAAAGAGTTGTAGACACCTAGAACAGACTACCGCCAGAAGTGGTGGAGGCAAAAGGAGTAGGGGGCTTCAAGCATGCATAGGATAGACGTAGGGGAATATTAATAAATAGGCAGGTAGGAGGGAGGGTCACCAGTGACCAGTTAGGGTCTGTAGAGACGGACTAGGAAGGAACCATCTGGGCAGACTGGGTGGGCCAAGCAGTCCTTTTCTGCCAACAAAGTCTATGATTCTATGTTTCTAAATTTGAAATACAAAAAGTCTAAGTTATTTTCTAAACAGGCAGAATTTTTATTTAGACTAAACTGTGACATTTTGAAAATGAGGAAAAGCTTCTGGACATATGGCATGGAAATTTAATTTGCAATTCCAACAGAACTGCTTGGAACTTTGCAACACCAAGGGAAGCCATCATGAGAAGTTCAATCTTATCCTTTGTTTAGAAGACTAAACTCCTGAAAAATGTCAACAAAAGACTCAATCTCAATGGAACATTGAATAAGTGATGAAGAAATTAGTAACGCTTTTTTTAATTTTTAAAATCACAGAAGGCATCAAGTCTGAATGAATTTAACTCATTCAACAAAACATTTAATAACCTATTAATGCCACACACACACACACACATACACACAATATATATATATATATATAGATAGATAGATAGATAGATAGATAGATAGATAGATAGATAGATAGATATATATACTGTATAATGGCATGTTTAATACCAGGTATATCTCAGCAATAATGAGTGCAGAGGGTATCATCCAATTTTGTTTGTCAGTACAAATTATAAGATTCTTACCCATATTGGACACATTATACATGAAGATCAGGTTGGCTTTCTTCATGGGTGGCATTTGCAAATAAAGTCAGATGTCTCTTGAATATAAGGCAATAAGTTCAGCATCAAAAAAATACTTCTAGGGCACTAGAGAGCCACGTTTTAAGCTGGAAGTTTTCCCCTGCAGTTCTGCAACTTGTGCTAGCTAAAACAAAATAAACTATTATTATTTTACTAATTCTTGTTCAGACAAAAGGTATCTTCTGAAAGCTGAACTGATAAGGAGCATAAGGATACCAAAATGTATATGCCTAGACCAAAGGGAGCAACCGGAAAGTCCAGAGAAAAATCGCACCAGCAACCTATGCAGACCTCACATGCGGCAATAGAACAGATCGCAGGTCCAAGTGGCAAGCAGGATGCACCACCATGGGAAATGGTACTGAGTGCAGTACGAGAGATGGACGGGAAAATCGAGAGGGTGCTGGATCGGTTAGGGGCCCAAGATGTCAAAATCGAGGCGGCCACAAAAATGGCAAAAGAAGCTGATGACTGACCCCAAAGGACCCAGGCAGCCTTCTCCAAATCAACACAGGAACTGAATCATCTGAGGGCCCAAATGGAATCAATAGAGAACACAGTCCGATCCATGAACCTACGGCTGGTAGGGATCCCAGAAGATATTGAGGGGGTGAACTTGTTGTACATTAGACACTGGATGTTGGATTCTGTTCCCCAGGAATATCAGGTCGAGATAGATACCTTCACTCTAGCCTTCAGAAGTAACTCCCGCAGAGCCCAGGCCATACAAGGTGTACTTCGCACAATTATGCTGGTGACTACAGAATCAGGAGTTCTGGACCGGGTCCTACAATGGGCACGAGACAGATACCCAGTAACCATGGAGGGATATGAAATAAAAAAAAATTCTGACTGGTCCGTCACTATGAGGACCAGATGCAAGATGTTTGACCCTCTGAGGAAACAACTACGGAGATTGGGGTACAGCATTCCTTACTGTCTCCAGCCCATCTTCGCATCACATATGGTAGCAAGACCTATCAGTTCAATAACCCAGAGGAGGCTAAGAAAAGAGTTGAATTGATTGTGTCTGAATTTCAAAAGAATTCTCCAGCAGCCCAAGGATTACTAGGGGAGTCTGACGAAGAGGACTAGACCATGAGGGTGTGCTGTTTCTTCTCATTTCATTTCCTCCCTCTCTTAACTGACCAGGAGGTCGGTCAGATTTGAAATTGAGAACTATGAGGTGACTCATTCAATGTTTTTTTTTTTTCTAAGGACTACATCTCTGCCCATGATCTTGGTAGAATATCCTAGCAGAAATTATTAATTTCATGCTGACTTTGGGCTCCTTAAAAAATAATAACTGAGCAGCAATTAGAAAGGCCCTTGGAGTGGCATGACCATGAGGTGCTTAATTGTGTTAAAGCCTTAAATGGGGGGGAAACTGTTTCATTTAAAAGTCTTTTTGAATAAATCTGGGTGAATGTTTGTTTTAATTGTAGACAAGTTAAATGTTGTGCAAGGCCATTGGTCACAATGGACCAAGTTCAAAAGTTAAAAACACATAGTCTGCTCCAGTTTTGAGGAGTAAGTTGATAAAAATTTGCTTACAGGACCATCTCTGTGAAATATATATTTTTTTTAATAATGAACAGGCTGAAGGCTTAGCGTGATAAGGGTATGGGTGGTGGAGCTATCAGCAGCTGCAGGGTGAAGTAAAATCCCTTTTACTTAAATGTTTAATTAAGTGGGGAATAAATACCTTAACTATAGTAATGTATTTATGTCTAGACCCCACATGTGTAATGTGGCTAGCTATCCTAAATATGTTATGAGATTAGAGAATCTGTTTCTACAGGATGGAACCCCATATGATGTCTTAGCAAGCAGTAGATAAATAATACTGAAGCTAACATGTATGATCTCCACCAAAGTTCTGAGCTAATGTAACCACGCTCGGCTGTCTGTAATGACGCTGGACACGGAAAAAAAATTCCATCTTATGAATGGGCTTATTTATTTCTCTCTTTAGAAGAGTATGAATTTGGGACACACTTCATTAAATAGGTAAGAATCTTACATTTCTGTCCACAAGCATTTATCTAAGCTACTGGAAACATATTTCCTTATTTCCAGCTAATACCTGAAACAAGACAGGGATGGCCCTTACCTTCATTGTTGTCACTCTTAGCACTGGAGTACTTTATGATTGCTACAGTATACGGGAGCACCTGGGCATAACAGGCATTTGGTTAGGGTGGGGCAAACAAACATTTCTATTATTTGCTAATGACACACTTATTCTCTTATCTAGGCCTAAATGCTTCCTTCCACACTTGATAAAGTTGATCAGTAAATACGCCACAGTTACAAGCTTTAGATTCAACTGGGGGAACCACAATACCTTCCATTGAAGCAGACTTGCACAGATTTTATTTAATGAAAATGTCTATTTCTAAGGTTGCAGCAGGATTTATTTATTTATTTATTTGAATGTTGGTAACTGGGTAAGCCCACTGAGACCATGCAGCCCCTTTTTCAGGGGTGACCTGTGGGAGGGTACGAGAGAGGAGGGAATGTAAACATACAAGTCCAGCCATGAACAAACAATATGATGATAATTCAATAAAGGAATACAGATTAAAGCAGCATACATCAATAAATATAAAGACCTGTGCATTCAAAAACAGCATTGACATCAAACAGAGAAATACAAGGACAATCACATAAAGCACAGTACATTGTGAAAACAATGCAATACATTATATACAAAGACATAGATTTATTGGATTTAGGAGGGTGTGGAAGGTGGAGCGGAAGGCTGATACAGATGAGGGTTATGATCGACACAATATACAGCAGGTTATGTGCAGTAGTGAGGGTTCATAGGCACATCAGATTAGACAGTCAATTGCAGAGCAAAAGTACCAAAACATATCTAGTCTGACTGAGTTAGTTAGGTAAACCAGGAGCATGTTCCTAGGCCATTAAGGTGGTTGAGCAGGGCACTTTTGAAACTGGGGAGGGAAGAGCATGAGAGGATAGATGGAGGAAGGGAATTCCAGGCCCAGGGTGCCACATAGGCAAAGGATCTCCTACTTGCAGCATGTGGATGGCACAGTTAATAGAGTGATAGAGGAGGAGGCTGCCTTTCTCACCACAATATCAGTTAGACTCAGAGGTGTGTATAGATTGGTGAGCTTATAGGTAAGGCAGAGGGAGGTATGCTGGAATTTATGTTCTAGCTGTAGCCACTCCAGAGATGTGAGTACAGAACAGCGATATTGCCATGGGGGAGTTCCTAGAGCAAAGTGTCCTATCCTATGATAAAGTTGCTTTAGTTGATTCATCGGGGGGGGACTTGAGTGGCAAGAATAGAGGGTGCCATAGAGAAGAAAGGGTAGGAGGGAGGCTGTGGCAATTTTTTGGCAAGATGCTCCCGACAGAAGTGGATGGATCCAGTAGAGCAGGCTCAACTTCTAATGGAGAGTTGAGATAGTTTTGTTCATATATGCCTCAGAGGAGAGGCTTGGGTCAAGTAAGATGCCAAGATATTTAAAACAATGTACTTGTTCAAGAGGGGAGGTTCACCATTTTGGGTGTAGATGGTAAGAAGGGAAGAGCCGTCAGTTCTGTGGGCATGCAGGCAGAAGAGCATTGATTTAGTTTTTTGGTATTCAGGAGCATTTTATTAGACAGGAACCAAGTCTCCAGTTTGTGGAAATCAGAGTTCAAGTGGTGACTGAGTCAAGAGAGATCAGTAAAGGACCTGTATATGATGGCATCGTCTGCATAAAGTTGAACTGAAGCCCCACCACAGGCATTCAGCAGCTCATTAATAAATAGTGAGAAAAGAAGTGGTCCCAAGATAGAGCCTTGGGGAAATCCAAGGGAGATGGGTCTGAAGGGCGAGTGGCAGTTGGATCATCTAACACTTTGAGAGTAGCCTGAGAGATAGTCTTGAATCCAGGTTGTGGAGTGAAGATCAAGCCCCAGAAAGGGTAGACTCTGTATTAACAGATTGTGGTTCACTAAATTGAAGACTTTAGTGAGATCCACAAAGCTGGCCCCTGTCGATTGGCCCTGGTCAAAGGCTAGTTGAATGCCCAAGGTGACCTTGATAAGGGCAGAGAGAGTGTTGTGATTTTTGAGGAAAATTTAATTCCACCAACTATTGACAACGTGGTCTCTTTAAACCTTAACCTCTACATAAGACTATAACAAAAATACTGGGATAGATTGCGTGCAGTACATTGTGATATTTAGTATGGAGCAAGATCAATATTGTAAAATTGTTGATCTTGATGAGATTAATGTATATTATGGGGGGTTATCTGTTCTTATTCCAAAGATATTTTTTTTAATTCATCAGATTATATCTCAGTTTTTGTAGAACCATGGAGGGAAATCTAACATTGCTCTCTTGACATTTAAAAAAAATGGAATCTGGTGGTCTAGAGGTCCCTGTGGTTGAAACATAGTTTGGCTCATACGGTTAAATATATAAGATATTGGTTTGATCCAATTATAGTCTCCTCCCCAACATGGTTACTTTATGAGTCCCACAAAGCCCATCCATATGCATTGGGTTCAACCTTACTGTTGACTATGACAACTTAAAACAAACCTTAAACCTATCTTATATTTAAAGCAGCTATGCAGTACTGGCTGAGAATAATGTAACAAATTAAAATGCTCCCTGTCTTCAACCTACAACCTTCATATAGTTTAATCCAAAGCTGAAAATTATCGGAAAAGGTTTCTGCTGGACTGTATGACAAAAAATGTATCCAAACACTTAGGCAGATGTTTGACCCCCAAAAATGACATGTTTACACATATTAGTGAACAGTTTCAACTCCCAAATTACAAGGTAACTTATGAAATATATACTGATAATAAATAGGATTTACAAATTCATTGGAAAGGTTAGGTGATGGTCAAAAGCAGTTTAATGTTATGACCAATATTACTTGGCGACCTGTCCATGTACAGTATCATATATCTACAGAATGTTAAAAAAGATCGAAGGAAACAGGAGTACTTCTGCATGTATGAGCTAAGTATTTAAATAAGAAAAATGTAGTACAACACTGGAATAAAATATGCATGCCTAGTAAAGCCAGATCAATAAAGCTAAGAATTAAATTAATTTGATACAAGATGATTAATAGGATAAATTAGGGCCCAGTTAACATGTATACTGCAGGCACTGTATTAGATGACAGATGCTGGAAATACAACTGGAGCCTGGAAACATTATTACATATTTTATGGGAATGTGCACTCACAACTGGTCTCTAGAACAAGATCCAGCGTATGATCTGGGCAGTTTGGAGGATGTGGGTGAGGACTGATCCTGCTTTATGTGTTATAGGTGATATCACTGATCTAGTCAACTTGTATAAATATAAGGATAAGTGTTTTTTATGTGTACTATATGTTGTTTGACCGAAACTACTTTAGTAGAGAATTTGACATCTGATAAAAATAAATAAATATATGTTGGAATATGAATAGTTAAAATGATGGAAACAGCCAGTATGGGATGGATTGCATGTATTTAATATAACACAGAAGCAATGCATACTTTGGTGATGGGGAAATGCATTGAATATGTTAGTATGGAGTCAATGGGCCATTTGAAAGTATCCTCTGCGTGCACTTTAATACAGAATTATAATGAACTGACAATGTATAACTAAGAGAATGGAAACATTTCCTGATGTCAGGTCAAAAATCACATAAATTAAATAAAATCTCATGTATATGTTTTGAAATTATGTCTCACCTGCACAGCCGGCCCAGTGGTACTGAGGGTTAAGGTGCTGGACACCACACCTCGCGCTGCACCAGCAACCCGGGTTCAGGAACGAGCCTGGGTCATTGGGGGTCAGCGGGGAGGGTGAAGGATCGATCATCTGCCGGACTGCTCTCCTTCCCCAGGGAGGGGGGTTTGCTGCCACTGGTGCACTAGTGGCCTCTAGCGATGGCTGGGGGCAATGCAGTAGCACAAGCAGTTGTGGGGGCATGCTGGGGCCGATGCCGGGAAGGTGTGCGTGTGGTAGCATGCACACACCTGTACCTTGGCATCATTGGATGCCTCACACACCATGGAGAACCAGAAAAAATAGGAAAAAGTGGCATCGGCCATGGCGGCATGATGGCCGTCTCCAAGGGGAGCATACGGCTCCGAGGGCATGCAGCGAAACACTGGAACTGGTCTTGGTGGAGGGCTTAGAGGCACTCACTGCCACCCCACTGCAGGGGGTAAGCCACGGGGGTACTAGCTGCGGGACCCGAATGGGAGCCGGAGGTCCCTGGAGATGGCGTCCGGAAGATCTGAGGGGAGAAAAAAATGACTAATGAAAAAAAATAATAAAAAACCCAAGCAATTACCAACAACCAACAACCAATTGCCTGGAGGCTTAAAGACTTCATCACAGCTACTACTACTGGACATATTCACATTTATTTTTATTATTTATTTCAAATAATCAGTTTTACAACCTTTGAGTCAGAGACTCATTTACAAAGGTACCTCGTCGCAGGGAGGTGAGACAATTGGTAACAATACAGGTGAGATACAAGGTGTAAATAAAGCAAACGCAAGATGCACTAACTATACAAGGCTTATTCATCCTCTGTGATAGAGACCAGTGCTTAGTAGGCTGGGATGTCCAGGGGTACTCTGGGAGGTACTATTCAGGACAAATACAGCTCCGATTATCAACAAGGTATTTTCGTAGGGTTATTTTGAACTGGCCACTTCTGGGGATGTTTGTGATGTGCGCAGGGAGAGAGTTATACCAGGCAGGTGTTCTATGGTGAAAAGATCTTTGGCAGAGTGAGGTCCTGGCTCTAGGTACTAGGAAGGTGGCTTTAGTGGCATTACGGGTGTGTGCCGGCCAGGAGGCCTGTTGCAAGGGTGTAGTGACCCCTGGAGGGCATAGCCCAGATAGGGCCTTTTTTGCCAGCAAGCAGGTGTGGTATTTCAGCCGTTCATCAAAGGTGGGTATGTTAGAGGCAGAATAGAGTAGACATGTGTGGGTTCTGCTATGGGCACCGGTCAGGAGCCTGCAGGCTTTGTTGATAGAGGTCTGGACTTTAGTAAGGGTGGTAGGGCCTGCAGCTGCATAGGTAGGGAGTTCATAGTCTGCCAAGGACAAAACAGACCAGGTGATGGCAAGTTTTAAGGCAAACTCAGGGAGGCAGTCTTTGTGGCAATAGAGGAGACCAATCCTGGAGTTCATGGCCGATGTCAGAGCTTTAAGATGGGTATGGAAGGTAAATGCTGAGTCGAAAGTGATGCCCAGGTACTTGTAGGTTGATACCTGTTCAAGGGGGTGGAGTGTGCTGGGGGTGATGAGAAGGGGAGCATCACTGGAGTTGTTTTGGTGGTGTGCAAAAAGCATAGATTTCATTTTTTTCAGGTTTAGGACTAGCCCGTGGTTGAAGAACCATTTTTCCGCTTGGCTGAAGGTGCGTTGCAGGGTGCTTTGGAGCGAGAGTGGGTCCGAATGTGAGGCGATGAGGATAGCGTCATCAGCGTATAGAAGTATTTTACCAGTGCAGGAGCTAGGGAGGGTGTTTAGGAAAAGGCTGAAAAGGGTAGGCCCAAGGATGGAGCCTTGGGGGACCCCGGAGCATACTGGTAGGTTTGTTGAAAAGGTCCCATTCAATTTGACCCTTTGGGATCTATTCTGTAGGTAGCTTGAGAACCAATTCAGAAGGCCAGATGAGAATCCCAGTTGGCTAAGGGAGTCTAGCATTAGTGGGTGACACACAGTATCAAAGGCCTTAGATAGGTCGATGAATACTGCACCAGCAATTTTCCCAGCATCAAGCGCAGTGTGGATTTGGTGGGAGAACTCCAAAAGGGCTGTGGAGGTGCTGTGACACGGGTGGAAACCATGTTGCTCAGGGCATAGTATGTTGTATTTAGATAGGTAGTCCACGAGCTGTGTGGATACTATTTTCTCCAGGGCTTTTTGGGGGGGGGGATGGAGATGGGCCTGTAGTTGTTTGGTAATGTTCGGTCTCCAGTCTTATGGATAGGGGTGATTTCAGCCTATTTCCATGCACTTGGGAATTGGCCAAGGCATAGGGATCAGTTGAGGAGATCCGTGAGGGGGGTTAGCATGATGTCCAGTGTAAGGTGGAGTATCCTGGAGTCAAGGGGGTCACCGCTCGAGTTGTGGGAGGCGAGGGCTTTTAAGAGGAAAGGTTTGGCGTCACGGGGTGAGATGGTCCTGAAGTGGAAATGGGGCCAAGAGGTAGTAGAGTGGTTGGATGGGGTCAAAGAAATGGGCAGGAAGAACCGCACTTAGGTCAGAGAAAGTTGTGTTTAGGCAGTCTGCAATGCACGTTTGGTCCATAGTAACCATGCCATGGATAACGATCTGAGAGGGGGGGAGCGGGTATTCCTATTAAGTTCTTTTATATTATCCCAAAAGGCTCTGGCAGAGCCCCATGATGAGGTTAGAGCTGTTTGATAGTAGCTGGCTTTTGCTTGTTTAATGGCCCAGGTGCACCGGTTACAGGCTGTTTTATAGGCTTGCCTATCCACAGTACTGCCGGACTCAACTGCAATGTGCCATAAGTTGTCCCTATGTTTTAGTTTGCTGGATCAATGTGGGAGAAATCCAGGCAGCACTCTGTCTCTTTGGGTGAGATTTGGTGATGGGAGCAAATATGTCACAGGCCTTGCTGAAGGTACTGGTGAGGTAGGTTAAGGCAGTATCTATGTCTGGTGCAAGGGTGATTGGGGACCAGTCGAGCTGGGCAAGGTGCCGCTTGAGCTTGTTAAGGCCCCTAGGGCGGAAACGGTGACAGGGGGTGTTATTATAATCAGGACTGAGTGTGGGGGAGGACCAAAAACATATAACAGGAGAGTGGTCACTGAGGGAGTCTGCTAGGACGTTAACAGATTTTAATTTGTGTGGTTGATTAGAGAGTACTACATCTAGGAGGGAGCTGGTCCCCCTAGCTTGGTTAAGTCTAGTGGGTTGGGTGACCAATTGAAATAGATCAAGGGCCACAAAGTCGTCCTTAATGTTTCCTGATGTGGGGTTGAGCCAGTTGGTGCTAAGGTCTCCTAGAATAAGCTGTTCAGCCTTGTGTGGCAAGGTGGAGAGATAGTCTGTGAGTGAGTGGGTAGCTATCCTTTGACTGGCAGGTAAGGGGCTGCATCAACTGAAGGCATCATAGAGATTTGCCTAGTATCTCAGATAGAAAACTAAGACATTCTGAAAGTGTACCACCAACCCCATTTTTGCTGTTAAATATGAAGTAAAGTAAGCTGAAGAACTCGTGCAAATCAATGTCCATGAATGTCAGCCATGCCATCCTGCTGATTGGAATCCCAGAGGGGGCCAACTGTGGCACGTGGGAGGGGATTCTAGATGATCTAGATTGCCTTGGGACTGCGAAACACAAAGGTGTGTTCTACAGGTTGAATTCTCAGCACCTGCATACCTTGTGTAAGACTGACAAACACTAAGTGAGTGTTATTAAACTGGTTGCTACTTTTCCTGGTGAAAGGGTAGGAGATGTCTGGTACCTCTTTGTCAGAGGGAGGGCTTCTTACACAACTTCTTCATCACCCAAATCCCATGATTTTCAGCAGAAAGTTAAAGTTCTGTTGATCCAAGAAGAAACACCCATGGATGATTTGAAAAAAAAAGTTAGTGCCTTATGAAGACTCTGGCCCTTCCACTTAAGCAATTATTACTACTGTAGGAAATCTTCTTGAGAAAGCTGTCAAGCGTCACTGTGAGAGTAGCCCATGCAAGAGACTTATGGGTGTTTTTTAGAATCCAGCCTAACCCCACCAGGGAAGAAGGTTTTAAAGCCTGGATTAAGTAAGCTACACAAATGTTGCAGGAGCCTCTGTGCTCTGATGCAGAAAAATGCAAACATCTGGAAAAGAGCCTTTGAGGTCCAATACTGCATTATATTTTATTATACAATGGTGTGTGAAAATCCTGTAACCTCATTGGTCAAAACACATCACATGACCATGGGTAAATCCTGCATAACCCACAGCTGATAAATGGCATTTATAAAAAAACATAATTAAATACATTTTAAATTTATTTTACACATGGGTCCATTGTATTATCGCAATAAGGCACTCCAGGGTGTGAGTTACTGGGTGATTTACCCACTTCTTGTGTGGTTAAGTCACTCGGCTATGCCTCGTGACACACCACACAAGGCGTGGGTAAATCCCCAATAACCCACACCCTGTTGTGCCTTATTGCTTAAATAATTAATTGTCTTGGATAACAACCTTTGAGCTAGAAGTTCTTTTACAAAGGTTCCATGTCAATGATAGAGAGACTTACAAGGTACAAGAATAAGAACAAGTGCAAAATGCAGAATGTAATTCAAAATAGCTGGTAACTTAGATACATGATTATTAACAGAGCAATTACAGGAGGCCAAAATAGATGATGGATACATAGATACATACAAATTGTCAGCAGATAAGGACCGCTAGGCCCATCTAGTCTGCCTGAAAGCCCTATACTTGTATGCAGTCACTGACCCTAAGTGATCAATGGCTTTTCATCATCTGGAGAGCAGAAAAAGGGGAGGGTAGCACGAAGGCAATGAGTGGAGGGTGGCAAGCATCCAGGAAATGGCTTTGTTGGAATGAGGAGGTGAGGGTAGGGGGAAGCAGCCAGGATGAGGCTTTGTTAAAGGGAAATGGTGATGGGCAGGGTGACTGTGACAGGAGTGGAACATGGAGGGGGGAGGGGAGAAGAGGGGGAGTCATTTTTTAAGTGCTTGAAGTGATGTGGGAGCAGGGTAAGTGAAGGGAGGGGGAGAGAGGTTTGAGATTGATTGAGATTTATTAGGGGGCAGCGGTCCCAAAGCAGGGTGATAGTGAGGGGACAGGGTAAGTGGGGGAGGGGAGGAAGGGGGAATAGTAGAGCTGGATGTTATTCCAGAGGAAAGGTAGCAGTGGGGGAAGTAGTTGAAGGTGGGTAGTGTAGATGGGTTTCTCATCTTGAAAGGAATGTGAGGAAGTTAGTAGAGTAAAGAAGGTGGTATTTGGGGGAGGAAGCAAGAGGAGTGGAGCAATTAGATGGGTAAAATTAGTGGAAGGTGGAGAGACATATATGCAAGAGGGGGTTGAGGGTCAAGGGGAAGAGTCATCAAGCAATGGAAAGGGGGAGAGGTGGAGGAAGAATGCTATTAGGGCACTGAAAGACATCCACCTTAGTTCAACAGCTGTAAATTACAGTATTTGCCCATCCTGGAAGGAATGTTCAGTAGCACCAAGAGTAGTGAGGACCTTTACCCATACTTGAAAACCACTCAGCAGAGGAAAGAGCAAGAACTTCTCTGAGTTTCTCATGCAACAGGAACATTTTCTGCAGCAATTATATCAGAAGGTTGAAAAGTCTCCTGATGAAGTGGATCACCTGCAGGTTGAGCAAGTATAATCTGCTAATAGTTAAGTTATGGTTGGAGGAGGGAAAGAATGATCCCTCTCCCACAGTGAGCTCATCCAGAAAGTCAGGATCCATGAAGACAGCAATTCCAGGCAGAAGGGCCCCAAAACTTTTCCGGGAGCTACTTATGCCATGGAAAGTGGTGACACATTAACCAAAATGGATGAACTACTATGCAGAAAGAAAGCACTTCACACCCACTAAGACACTTTCTGCAAGATAACAGTTGGTGCCAAGGGTCTACTTCTCAGGATGTATTAGAAGGGAGCTCCCAGGTGTTCATGGCATTGTAGATCAGACTTTTGTGACATGGGCTCTGAACATCCTCAGGTTGCTTTGGCCAAGCTCCATGGCAGACAATGAAGTTTTGCAGCATATTAATAAAGAAACCTTCTGTACACAGCTAAATTTATTTTATAACCATCATCTTCTTGGGAGTAGAGGTTTAATGTCAGCTTTCAAGTAGTCATATGGCAGGAATTTATTTTAGAAGAAGGGGAAAGATGACTCACTGTCAGTTTTCCAACATTACGGGATCAGTTTATTTGGGCTGGGTGGAATTCTCCATTTAACAGCCTGTTCTCTGGGGTGGAGAGGTGAATGAGCAGTACTCAGTATATGTCATGGCTAGCTGTGCACCATGATTGGTTGAGCTGAGTGCCACGAGTGTCATTCTTTCCATGGTTTGGCTGCTTCCAACTGGATAGCAGCACATGCCAAGTGGAATACCGAGATGGCAGCCAGCAGTGATTCTGAAAATGTAGCTACTCGCTACAGAAAAGTGTCACATATAGTTACCACTACATGATGTTGCTGTGCACCACCGGACACAGATCCATGGGTGTCATACTGAACCTGCGGCTGCTGAACAGTACATGGGCATCCACCACTGCATAGATGCATCTGTTACACAGGATATGGAAAGACACACATGCACCATCCTGAAACAGTGGATGATGATTTTTAAGACAGTGTCTAGTGTCTCTGGGATAGCATTATGGGTGAATGACACTGTAAGAATGCAACTGTGCTCTGCAAAACAAAACTACAGACATCATCCTTAAATGTCAAACTCCAAAATCTTTGTGAAGCAGTAACTGGTAAATAAAATGTATTTTGTAACATTAGATAACCTTTGTGTAGCACTTTAGTTTGGGGAGGTATTTTAGCAGCCCCCTCTCCCAACACACACACACACACACAGTACACACACTTAAAGTTCTACTTTTGGTCTCCTGTTCTCCCAATCTCAGTGTTCTATCGCTTTTCTCTGTTGTTCCTTTCCAGCTCTTTTCTCTTTGATGTACTTTCTCCTCTTTCTGTGTGTTCTGTTATTCTTTTCTTTTCTGTTTTTGCTCTTGTCATCTAAATTAGCATTTTATAGCTGTTTCCTTGTTTCTTTTTATTTAGTTTCTTTACATTCTCTCACATCTATTTGTGTCTTTGCTTTTTCCTTTATCCTGCAAGATAACGGCACACTAGTATCAGGTATAACATTTCTTGTTCTACCTTTTGTTTTTTATTAATTTGATTGTACAATCTAGGAGCTAGTAGGTGCTTGTATTAAGCATAGTAATAATAACACCATGCACTACTACTGTCTAATGTAGATGCATCATTTTTTTTTATATGTTAATACCAATCACTATACATTTCATAATTACTAGTGATCATTTTTAATGCTTGGGTAACTGGTTTGTAAAAATGCATTACAGTCACCTGGTTGTAGCTATGTGTTACAACTGGGTGGTTGTACTCGCTCCCTGTCAATCAAGCTCGCACTGTGAGGGACGTGAGCACTAGTTACACAACTGCCACAGTAATCAAAAAAACTCAATAGTAATTATAAAAAAATGACATGAATGGGTGGGTGTGTGTAAACAAGAGCTTTACACACACCCTCAGTGTGGGAGGCTTTTATAAAACCCTTGAACTTGGGTCTCAAGGTTTATGTAGCATCCCATGCCTTGGGTATGTCTAAGCAGTGCGCATGTGCTGTAGCAATTTTTGGAAATAGTTTGGTTATCATTTTGTGAATGAATATGGCCACGTGGAGCTGTCTGCACAATTTATGATAACCAGTTGATTTAAGATATTAAGGGGCAATATGGCCAGAGGCACTTTTTTTATTTTAATTTAGTAGCTGCAAGCCCTGAGGAGGACATATTAATTTAGTAACTGCAAGCCCTGATGAAGAGGAGAAGCCTTGAAACATTGGCTTACCATCTTGTTGCAGTACTAACATGCTGACACTCCTTCTGGTGCCTAGTGGTGGTTAAAATAAAACATTTATACCATTTACATGCAAGGAGTGGGTCATTTGTCCAATATCTCTTCAGGGATTCATGTAGGTTGTATTGGACCAGATTCCTTCCACTCTGATATTTTTTCACAGGTGGAGATGGCCACATTGTACTCCCCTTCAGAGTGTGTCCTAGCCTCCCCATAGGACATGCCTAGTTTGATACTTGCCAGGTAGTCAGTTACCAAGGTATGTGTGTTGTCTGCAGGCTGCATCATGGCTACCGCGATACCATGGTCCCTCCCAATGAGCATTCTCCCTTGTTCAGGGAGTCCTTTCCTGAGCACTGAAGCAAAATATTCATTTCAGCATTACAACTGTCACCCCACCTTTTTCACAAGGCCTTTCATCTCTCCCATTCCCCTGTTTTCAGGGGCCTAGTACCTTCCTCCACTTGCCTCCTACCATTTATGTACTGAAAGATAGCTTTGGTGTTGTCCACAGCTCATGCTGCTCTCTCGGCTTTCAGTCCCTCTAACTTTTTTAACTCTAGTCTTGTAGCCCCTCAGTGCTGCTCTGTACTTAGCTCTGACCTAAATGAAACCTGTCTGCAGTGGTCATAGATTTTTTTTTTTTATGTTCAGGAAGGCAAATGAGGGCACCTGAATGTTAGTATGTATAAACAGGGATTTCACATGGTCACATCTGATGTATGAAACCCATGGACTTCTCTGCATGGTATAGCATCAGGTATATGTTGCTGTGCCATGGACAGAGTCCATGGGAACAGGCGCTGCCATCTAAATAGTCCCTTTACCCACAGATCTGTACCTTTTGACCTGCTTCTGGAATGAAGTATCCATCTTTTTCACTCCTCACGGACTTCCTGGTGGTCAGGTGGCCTGCTTCCCCAGCCTTTTAGCAGTCCCTGATGTGCATTGGACCCCCCCCCCGGATGCTCCATTCTCCCATGCACTGTTTCAGCTTGTTTTGTCACAGGATTATCTCAGTTTCCCATGGGATGGTCACAGAGTTGCAACACCAATACTGCCTGCCTTAAGTAGTTCTTAGGGCAGGGGGTTTGGCTAAACTCTGTGACCAACTGCGTGAGGGTAACCCGTTCACAGTGCAAACCTGCCATACTCTTGTGAAGTACTAGGGGTGCTACTATAGGGGTTGGCTGGCCCAAATACGTCAAGGTACTAGTCCAGAAATAACAGCACTTCTTATTGGAACACAGAGGACACTCCAAACTAAAATAAAAATTCATTTGCCAAACATTAAAATGGACAAATAACAGAATCCATTCACAAATCACCAGGAACAGTATGACACCCCAGTGCTTCACCTTATCAGGCTTCATCAGGAGGTGTGAATGGACTCTTTAATTTTTCTACATTAAAGTTTCGCAAATGTTTTTTTTAGTTCAGAGTGCCCTCTGTGTTCCAGTAAGGAGTGCTACTATTTTTGGACTAGTACCTTAGTGTGAGGGTCACCATCCTTTGTGAATGGCCTTCAGTGCCAACTGCATAGGGACCTCCTCTCCCTGCAAAGCAAATCTGCACACTGAACTGCAACTGCCAGGCAAGCAGACTTGTACCATTCCCACGTGACTAGGAATGAGGCCCGACACTGACAGACAGGCATGCTACAAAGACTAATGGGCAACATAGAGACACCATGCTGTCACTGCTAGTACAGCACCCAAGGCTGAATGACATTTCAACAATTAGAAAATGGAGGCACACAGGCTATTTACAAGGGACTGTTGTTCACTGTGAAAATAAACAATAGTTTACACCACCAAATTCTACAGCAATAGAGTTGACTAATGTCAATGGAAAAGATAACATTTAAAATATGTGAGGGTGTAGGTCTCTTTAAAGTGTTTTCAGTAAAATTCACAAATACACATGGCCTGTTTCTACAGCACCTTCTTTAATTATTAGAGCAATGGTCTATCCTGCTTTCAGTTCTGTTTTCCGTAGCATGACTCGTTTCTGCAATATTTGCTTTCTGACTCACACTGTTTTTTTCCTGTACCTATTTATGCAGCTTTCACCACTTCACTTTCATTTCTGCACACATAAAACTATTCCTGGAGCTTTAGTCAGTCTTCAATATTAGTTCTGTGTTTTTGTTTTTTTTGGTGGGGGGGTCATATTGACTGACAGTATACTGCTTTACTCTCATATGTGCATTTTCTTCACCCCTTCACTTTTAGATTAATTTTTATACAAGTGTCCACAAATTACACAGTAATTTATTTTAATATAATCCCTTAGCAATTGGTTCCCTTTGTTTTACATTTATTTCTGTTGTTGGTTTCTGAATCACTTCTTTCCTGCTTCCATGTCCATGCCTGCATATGTCCCAACCCAGAAAATTCTGGTACGTTCATACTTTTATAAGGTGCCAAACATTTTTTAAAACTCTGCTAATATCAGAGGTGCACTGCTATATTACTTAGTCGTCTTATTTAAACAATATGGCATGACAGGGTATGTTTCTGATCGTAGGAGACTCCATGATTCGGGAAGTCAATACCGATCTCCAGCCAGGGGTAATGGTCAGATGTCTCCCAGGTACATCAGCATGGAGAGACACTGACTGCCTTGCTAAAATTGTTCAGGAAGCAGGAGAAAACACTGAAGTCCTGGTACACATAGGGACTAATGATCTCGCCAGCCAGTCAGTTGTGGAGACCAAGGAACACCTGACCAGGCTGGGTGACAAACTATCATCCGTTTCATCCAGCATCTCCTTCTCTGAGATCCTGCCAGTCTGGGAAAGGGGGCAGTGGATGGAAGGTCAGAGAAGGGGAGATAGGGGAGCGAAACATGTGGCTCAAGGGCTGGTGCCAGGAAAAAGTACACGAATTTGTAGGGAACTGGCAACAGTTTTGGGAGCGAAGGTTCTTTAAATTTGATGGACTTCCTCTGACTAAGGAGGGAGTTAGTGCATTGGGGCAGAAGTTTGACGTCTTTGCAGAATATTTAAACTAGCAAATGGGGAGAGGGGTGCAGCACCCCATACATCAAATGGGAAGAACACCCCTCCTCCCTCAGCTAGTGGTCAAACAGGAGTTCAGCATGTTTGCAGTTCATTTGCATCACCAAGTAAGGAAAAAGGTCCAGCTCCCCATACGGCGCACAGGGAAAAAAACAGACCTCACCCAACAACTAACACACCAAAATCTAGCTAATAGAAAATCATGTACACAAATGCTCACAGTCTGGGAAACAAGATACCAGACCTGCAGGCAATAATGACAGAGGCTAAACTGGAGGGATCTGTATGACTTCCTGACTCCAAGGTGCCCGACTACAAATATCCCGCTACCTGCTTCCTTGTACACATTGCCCGTCTCGGTTTATGCCGACATTTAGGTTACCGGCACTACTCAATTCCCGAGTACTAAATCCCTGACATGACAGCAACCTCTCACTGAAGGAACAGGCAAAGACAGCAAAGACAGCATTAACAGTAACTTAATAGTGCTCTTCCAGCAAGCTGAAAAAAATCAATATAATAGCAGTAAACTTACCTGTACCTCCGATGCACAGACTCGTAGAAGCTCTCATTGAAAAGTCAAATTAAAAGCAAACTTTATTTTATATGTTTAAAATGTTAAAAATTTAGATGTATAAAATTTGGACTTGGTATCAAGTTAAATCACCATATTGTATGCCACTCCTCTAATAAAATCCATAACAGAGCGGTGGTCCTTGTCTGAAACAATGTTGGTTATCTTTTCCTCGTGAAGAGCATATTTCTTTTTTATCTGCGACTTCAGCAACCCTCGGTTAATTTTTTCTATCATGCTGTCTGTTACAAGCTGTTCATTATGGAGCTCTTCTACAAAAGCGATATATCCCCTACGTGGGACACTCCAACCAATATCCCTAGGCGTTGGTGCCGGGCCTCCATTTTGTTTTGTGTTCTGGGTACACCCAGATGCATCTGATCGAGAACAGACAAAAACTGGTGAAAGACATAATTGATACTCGTTGGCCACATCCTGCAAATCCTGTAGCATGCGTAGATAACATTCATGGGATTTGCTCGACATCAATGCATATACCAAAGGGAGGATTCTACAGGTCTCACCAGTTCCTACCGGGGCACGTATTGAATACAATTGCCTAAATAGAGTTGGGACTGTGCGGAATGTTCCATCCATGATCCAAAATGTTGCTGTGCTCAGCTTCTCAATGTTTGCTTTGGTTGTGAACAGGAAAAATTTTTTCACTAGCGCATGTTGAATCTCAAGCAAGGAAAGAATGGCTATTCACCAGTAAGAATTCTTGTGGAATGCACACTTCTTCTAAGGTTTTCGGTTCTGGCATGCTATTTTGCTTCCTTGCATGCTTAACTACCTGCAACAGGGAATGCTTGCCTGGCATGTTATGCCTTACTTCGGGATGTACCTTGGCAAGCTCATTTTGAATGAGTTGTGCTGGTGTGTCGTGGGTGGTCAATGCACAGTGTTTCAAGGGGGCTATTGCAATTGCCACAGGAGCATCATTGGGCATTGAATTTCCCCGCTGCGATTTGACAACTTCACAAACATGGGGATGTAATTCCGTAGTTGGTGTTGCTGGTGTTGCCATTGCTCTCGAGAAAGTTACTAAGCTGCAAAGAAAATGCGAGTGCAATGTCTGTGCATATAATGGTAATTACCTAATTGGAGCCACTCCTTGATCCGGGAACAAAATGCAACAACAAATGTAATTGGAAAATTGATATCACAGTAGCAGTAGCTGTGTGAAAGACAATGGTAACCTACAATTCAGTCACAACTCTGAAAGCAGAATTTCAAAAAGTGATTTGACAGTAATCGAAATGTGTATAATGTGTATTAAAAATGGACGGGTAAACAGTGTGCTGGGGAATAACATCGTCGGTACTATTAGATATGCGGGAAGCTGCTAAATGGGATTTCAGAGTCGTGAGCGTTACCGTAGGTAAGAATTAAGACGGGAAGTCGTACTAGACTGAGGGGGGAAAAACCCAGACCTCACCCAACAACCAACACACCGAAATCTGGCTAATAGAAAATCGTGTACACAAATGCTCACAGTCTGGGAAACAAGATACTAGACCTGCAGGCAATAATGACAGAGGCTAAACTGGACATAGTAGCAATTAGCAAGACTTGGTTTACTAGTAACCACACTTGGGAGACTTCAGTACCTGGCTATGTACTGTTCGGGGAAGGGGGAGGTGGAGTGGCCCTGTATGTCAATGAAAACATCAAAGTTACAGAAATTCAGAATACACATAAGGAGCCAGAAGAACTGTGGGTCACCCTGGAAATAGGAAATGGGATAGCCATAAGAGCTAGGGTTGTCTACAGGCCCCCAGACCAGGGGGAGTGCATAGACACATTACTGTTAGAAGATATACAAAACATGGCAGCTAAAAGGGAGGTTCTGGTAATGGAAGACTTCAACATGCCGGATACAGGTTGGTCAATACCATCAGGAACATCTGCCAGAACTAGACACATAGTGGATTCCCTACAGGGGGAGGGCCTCAAACAACTGGTACAACAACCCACAAGAGACAGGGCTATCCTTGATCTAGTACTGATTAACAGGGAAAGGATCACAGATCTCCAGGTAGAAGGTCACCTGGGGGCCAGTGACCATCACATGGTATGGTTCACTTTGGCCACTACAACTAAATCATCCCATTCCAAGGCAAAAATATGGGACTTCAGAGGAGCTGACTTTGATAAGATGGCCAACAATGTTAAGCTAGCCCTGGCAAAAAGAAATACAGGTGAGGGGGTACAGGCAAAGTGGGCAAGCATTAAGAATGCAATACTTGAAGCAACATCCCATTGTGTTAGAGAGAAAAGGAAGTGCAAAAGAAGAAGGAAACCACTTTGATTCTCAAAAACAGTAGCAGAAAAGGTGAGAACCAGAAGGCTGGCCTTCAGGAAATATAAGGGGATACAGCAGGATGAAGATAGGGAGGCATACCAAACTTCCCTAAGGGAAGCAGGGAATTCAGTAAGGCAGGCAAAGGACCAAACCGAGGAAACACTAGCACAAACAGTAGAAGAAGGTGACAAGACTTTCTATAGATACATTAGTGAAAGGAGAAAGTCCAGAGTGGGTATTGCTAAGATCAAAGGAGATAAGGGTGTGTGTGAGGAGGAGGACCATGTAAAAGCGCCTATCCTAAATAGATACTTCTGCTCAGTGTTTACTGAAGAGAAGGTAGGGCAGGGCCCACAGCTCAGCACCATGGACACGGGGGGAGGGAAGTGAGCACTAGTCCCTTCACAAAAGAAAGGGTCCTGCAAGAGCTCGATAAGCTTAGGGTGGACAAGGCAATGGGACCTGATGGCATACATCTCAGGGTACTAAAGGAGCTAAGGGTGGAACTAACAGAGCCATTATCGGAACTGTTTAGTGAGTCTCTGAGCACAGGAGAGATCTCAGAAGACTGGAGAAGGGCTCATGTGATCCCGCTCCACAAGAGTGGTAGCAGGGAGGAGGCAGGGAACTACAGACCAGTCAGTCTTATCTCAGTAGTGGGCAAGATTATGGAGGCACTCCTTAAGGAAAGGATAGTGCAACACCTGGAATCCATAGAAGCACAGGATCCAAGACAGCATGAATTTACAAAAGGAAGGTCCTGTCAAACTAATCTCATAGATTTCTTTGACTGGGTAACCAGAGTGGTGGACCAAGGGGGAGCAGTTGATGTCGCCTACCTTGACTTCAGCAAAGCTTTCGATACTGTTCCACACAGAAGATTGATTAATAAGCTGGGTAGGCTTGGGGTGGGTCAGAAGTTGGTCAACTGGGTGGCAAACTGGTTGACGAGCAGAAAACAGAGAGTGGTGGTAAACGTTATATAGTCAGAAGAGATGCAAGTCACAAGTGGGGTACCTCAGGAAGCAGTTCTGGGGCCAGTCCTCTTCAATATCTTCATCAGTGACACTGCAGATGGACTGGAGGGTAAAGTTTGTCCATTTGCAGATGACACCAAGATCTGCAACAGAGTAGATGATCCAGATGGGGTGGGCAGAATGAGAAGAGATATGGATGAACTAGCAAAATGGTCGGAAGAGTGGCAACTTGGGTTTAATGCAAAGAAGTGCAAGATCATGCACATAGGGAAGAGAAACCCTGAAGCCACCTATAGGCCGGAAGGGGAGTTGCTGACAGTCACAAAGGAAGAAAGAAACTTGGGCATCACCATCACCGATGACCTGAAATCATCCAAGCAGACCACTAAAGCAGTAGGTAAGGCTAGGGGATGTTAGGGTGTATTAGTAGGGGTATCACAAGTTGGAAGGGGGAGGTAATAATCCCTCTTTACAAGACACTGGTTAGACTCCATCTGGAGTACTGCGTGCAGTACTGGAGGCCACACCTTCACAAGGATATTAACCAAATTGAGGCAGTCCAGAGAAGGGCAACCAAAATGGTGCAGGGACTGCATTGGAAAACATATGAGGACAGATTAATGGAGCTCAATATGTATACCCTAAAGCAAAGGGCATTAACAAGGTGAAAGAGTCTAACATGTTTCAATATAAGAAAAATAGCAGGACAAGAGGACACATCATGAGATTAGAGGGAGGCCGATTAAGGGATAATGTGAGAAAGTTCTTTTTCACAGAAAGGGTGGTGGATGCATGGAACGGCCTACCTCAGGAAATGGTGGATATGAATACAGTGCAGGGCTTCAAACAGGCATGGGATAGGAACAAGGGAGCAATACAGATGAGTATGAATAGATAGGCCATTGACAGAGCAAAGGTCGATGGCACATTTATAAGGTAGAAAAAGAAATGGGCAGACTGGATGGGCCTTGTGGTCCTTATCTGCCGTCAACTTCTATGTTTCTATGCAATATTCTGGGATACTGGCATACCTTGGGAAGAAGGAAATGTATGCCTCTTTACAGATGGCACCTTTTCTTCCCCCATCTACCTATCCTTGGCCTTCCAGGTCCCCTTGCAGGGTCCCTCGACAGCCTGGTGGGTTCCTTGAATCAGGCCTCATCCCCTCCCAGGTGTTAGTTCTCATTCCCTCCCTCTCCCTGTCCCTCTACAATTACAATGCCTAACCACAGGAGGGTTTACAATCACCTGAACATCCCTGCCCCCTTGCAGGGTTCATCGCATCCTAAAGGGTTCTCTTTTTGAGTCAGGCCTTATTTCCCCTCCTAGGTGTTAATCACACTTATACAATGGCAAGAAAGAATCCTGGCTTCTGATTGGTCAGTTGGCTGTCACAGCAGGGATGTTATCCTAGCATAACATCCCTGCTGATTGTTTCTAGGATTTGAGTGCTTCTTCTCTTAAGAAACAAAAATATTTTTACACACTGACAAAAATATTCTTTAAAATTTTTTTTTTTTTATTCTGTACAAAACAACAAGACATTGTATAAGAGGAATAATGCCCTCCAGGGTGGGTCTTATGCTGGGATAACATCCCTTCTCGTGTGTTTGACGCCCTCGGCCAATGGCCTCGGGCCCAACCACCCGAGGTGGGATGTTATCACAGCATAACACTCACCCTGTCAGGCATTATTCCTTTATTACTCCCTTTCTCTCTCCCTCTCAAATCTCTACTCCAGTCCCCTGTCCCCTTGCAGGGTTCCCCACATCCTGAAGGGGTCTCTCCGGGACATGACTCAGCACTATCCGTCATTCATCCTCTCTCTCCTTCACCCCTTATTTCACGATTGCACTTGTTCACCTGTTACCATTGCACTTATTAATTGTTCTCACAAATTACATATATATGCAATACTGTTTGTAACAACAGCCTTAATTAATTGTATGCTATGTTGGTCTTTGTAACTTGGATGTAAAATATCTCATCCCTATTGTACCCCTTCCCCCCCAGGTCACACCGGGAGATGAGCAACCTGTTGCTCAGTGTGTCTTCCTGGTAAAACATTTCAGTAAATAAATAAATAAGATCTGCAACAGGGTAGACACTCCGGGAGGGGTGGAAAAAATGAGGAGGGACCTAGGTAAACTTGAGGAATGGTCAAGAGTATGGCAGCTAAGATTCAATGCAAAGAAGTGCAAAATCATGCATTTGGAGCACAGGAACCCAGGGGAGGCTTACATGATGGGGGAGGGGAGATACTGATGGCCACCAAACAGGAAAGAGGTCTGGGGGATTCATATCAGATGACCTAAAAGTGGCCAAACAATGTGCCAAAGCTGTGAGGAGAGCCAGTGGGGTACTGGGGTGCATAGGGAAAGGTATCACCAGCAGAAGAAAGAAGGTGGTGATGCCACTGTACAAATCATTGGTGAGATCCCATCTGGAGTACTGTGTCCAGTTCTGGAGGCCACATCTCTGTAAGGACATAGACAGGGTAGAGGCAGTTCAGAGCAGGGCAACAGAAATGGTGCAGGATCTGCACCAAATGTCATATGAGGAGAGACTAGAGGATCTCAATATTTATACCCTGGAGAAGAGGAGAGAGAGAGAGGGGGGATATGATAGAGACCTTCAAATATCTCAAGGGCATAAATAAAGTACAGGAGGGTAGCATCTTTCAAAAACACAGATGTTCAAGAACAAGGGGACATGACATGAGGCTGGAAGGGGTAGACTAAGGAGTAATGTGAGGAAGTATTTCTTCACAGAAAGGGTTGTAGATGCATGGAACAGCCTCCCAGTGGAGGTGGTAGGAGCAAACTCAGTGGGGGAACTCAAAAATGCATGGGATAGGCATAGGGGAACCCTAGCGATAGGAAAGAGAATAAAGCCATTAAAGCCATAGATCAAGTAAGGTCTGTGGTTTTTGCAGCAGGTAGAGAAAATGGGCAGACTGGGTGGACCTAGCGATCCTTATCTGCCATCAATTTCTATGTTTCTATGTAAGTGAAGTACAAAGCAATGCTGAGTGCCGTAAGCACCCAAGAAGTAAGTAATAACCCACAACAGGGTGTAGGGTTATAGGCATTTAATCCATGCCTGGGGTGCGTTGTGAGGCATGAGGCCGCAGGCCAAGTGTCCTCACAGTGCCTCAGACGTGGATTAAATGGAGAATAATGAATGGGTAGGTGGTTATAAAGAGGGTTTTATAATTTCGAGGGTGGATGCCACATAAAACCCCGAGACTGAAGCTCGAGGGGTTTATTAAGGCATCCACTTGGAGTCGGTGTGTGTGTAAAATCTGAGTTTTACACACCTACCCATCCTTTATTTTGTATAATTGATGGGGATCATTTTTTTCACCACAGCAGTTATATAAAATAAATGTATATCTCTGTGGAGCCAAGCCGCAGACTGTTGGGGTTTCAGTGCAGTCCACAGAGGCTCAGTTCCTGACATAAAGCACTGTTTACTTTTTTTTTTATTTCCGATCGGAAAAAAGAAAAACATTTTCTGTGCCCAGTCATATCTGTGTTTAAAAAAAGAAGAAGAACTTACCGCCAACTCCTACTGTCGATGAACTGCAGATCCTTGAGGAATGGGACAGCAGGGGACACGCAGAGCAGAGAAAGATCACAGCTAGCACATGCGTCAAGCTAGAGAAACCGGGGGCATGTTTGTCATTTTAACCAGCTGGTTATAGCAATAAAATTACAACCCGGTTTCCCTATGGGAATAAACAAGAGCCAGTTATTATATGCCAATAACCCCACACCCTGGAGTGGGTTATTGTGCTTATAACATGGGTTACCTTCGAGATAGGGGAGAAGTAATAAAAACAAGCTGGCTCCCCTGTTCTGCTGAAAAAAAGATTCTTATCCTTCCACCTTCCACCTTGCAAAGTAGTCCCTCACAAAATATATTTTTCTGCACTTTTTATGCATCTCGAACACCCTGTAATTCAGTTGGCAGTGTTTTGTGTCTACTTCTGCTGCATTACAATGTATTACCTTCACTGTGACTATAGCACTCACAGAAGCTGTGTGTGGGAAGTTGCTAACCGTGGATTAAACTGTGAGTTTAATCAATGGCTGTAGCACCATCTAGACTTCACAGAAACTGTGTGTGGCAGTGTCCTAACCATGGATTAAACTGAGTTTAATCAATGGATCTTTGTACACTTCACTGATGTCCTGTCATTTTTCTGAAAAGAGACGGAGCTAGTTGAGAAGATGGTGACAGGATACAGAGAGGAAAATAGGAGAGGACAACTACAGGAGCTGTGTATAGGCTCAAAGAGAGCCCACTGTGTGACATTTCTTGTGTATGTGGACTGGGTGACACACACACCTCACATGTACCCAGCCAGATAATAGCAGTGCTGCGTGACTTGTAAATTGAAGCTCTGACTGCCTCGCTCACTTTTGCTGTCTGCCTCCCATGCTGCTGCTGCATCTGTCTTGCACTGGTACTGTCCAGTAATATTTACTCTCATTATCTAACAGGTCATGGGAAACCCCACCCATGCTGCTGTAGCCCGTGATACTGCTACCCATCCCATGCCATGCATCGGCAGACAGGCAGAGTGTCTCCTCGTGTCCCATGCCTTATCTGGGACATTCTGTGGAGAGCATGGTGTGGATGTCCTCACAGTGGAGAGAGAGACTGCTACTGTTGCAGCTGCCATCACATTGCGACCATGTGTGCCTCTGCCACCGTGGTCCTGTGCATTGCTGCACTCTCGTCTCTCCTGTGTCTTGGTATCTGTGTCTGTTCCAACTGCAGTTGCTGTTCTTTGTCCATGAGAGACAGAGACAGACAGAGAAATGAAGGTTCTTGGCTTGATTGGGGGGGCACAATTGCAGGATTGCCTGCCTCTGTCTCTCTGAATTACCGCATACCATCTCTGCCACTTCACACAACCTCCATTCTCCTGTGTCCCCCAACCCCCACCTCAGCACTACCACCATCACACTAAAGCTTGCTGCTGCTGCTGTCAGGGATCTGGGAGAATACACTGTCACTTATGCCCAACGAACCTGCAGAGAAGCAGGGTGCAGTGAGCATCAGAACGTGGTGGGGGTGAGCTGCTTGAGGCACTTTGTCCCTCTATGTTGGGGGTATTTTACACTGATTCGGGAGTGGGGCTAGCTGAGGCATACACACAGAGAGGACATGTTCCCCTACCGGGGGTGTAATGCTGTAATTTACCAGGGACAATGTGCGGCGGATGGGCAGGCAGGGGGCCAACAAGGAGAGCTGCTGTTATGAAATTCTGCCTTTCCTAATTGTTATTTGCAGAACTGGCCAATGACAAATGGAGCAGAGTGGGGGGGGGGCTCGTTCGGTACTGTACTGGTCCCAGTGGATGCCGCTAGGATTTTTGCCCCACAACAATATCCTCCCGATTGCAGTCTGAGCATTAGGCATCACAGGGGGAAATTATTACCATGGAGCAGTGCAATCTGGTCTGCAAACCACTTGGTTTATCCTCTGCTTACAAAAACTATCAACAAGCAATTGTCGGACAGTTTTCTTTACTTTTCCTCTCACATTAAATAGCTTTTCAGTTACACTTTAGTTTGCTTGCTAACATAGAATAAAATAGCTGCTGTTTAAAATGAGCTGAGCAACATCTATAGATCCCTTCACTTGGTGATCATCCCTACTCTACTGTCACAAACAAGAACAGCCATGAAAACCATGGATTAAATAGGGAATTTAATCCATGGACAGGTGACAGCTTTCAGCCAATCAGATCACCTAGTTTAGGTAACCCATGTTATAAAGGCTATTATCCCGCAGTTATGCACACACTGGAATGCCTTATTGTAGTTATAAAATGGTTTCACTAATTTTGCATTTTAAAAACTGAGTAATTAGGTTCAGAAAGTTAAGTATTTTTGACCTGTGCTATTGAACTGATATAATCCATGGTCATGTGATCACATCCGACCAATTACAGTTCTTAGTTTCCACTACCTATTTTATAATGTACAGTATAACCCTCCCTCCCCCCCCCCAAAGTCAGGGGCTTACCATACAGCCTCTCCCCTAAGGAGCGTATTCATCACCTAGACTCCAAGGCCTGTTGTTTGGGGACTGGACTGTTGAGACATGGAGCAGCATTGTGTCATTAGCACTTGCTGATGCCACAGTGATTAGCACCTACCAAGTCACTGATGTTGGATTGAGGATAAAGCACGGTCAAAAGATACCATGCTCATGTAAACAGACATGGCAATGGCCATGTTTATATGTCCTTAGATCACAGGGAAGATGAGAAAAGAGGACAAGGTTCACCCTGACATTGGTCACAACCAGACAACTATTCAGAAGACAGGGTTTCTTGCAGAAAGGGAACCAAATCTAAAAAGTGTATGTTGGGAGTGAGGGTATGAGGAAAAACCTGGAAGCACATAGCACCCAGAAACTATGATTTGCCCATTTTGCCCACCACCATGAGGATTCTGCTAAGCCAGGGGTTGGGAATTAGGAGTATAAGCCCTGTTGTAAAAGCAGAGAATAGGGAGGTGCTTGTTGCAAGCAGACATTCAGTTAGTTAGTTAGTTAATTAGTTGACATTTCTGACCAGGAAAGGCACAGTAAGCTATGATAGCTTGCTTCTAGTTGTGTTCTGGGACTGGGTTATACGAACCTGCTTTATCCATGGGGAATGTTGGACATGACACCATCGAAACTCCCTTACTTTTCTTCCATAAGTGTGATGGGATCTTTAACTTCCACCTGGGCAGTGAAAAGAGATGGGCAGATGGGACCATGGTTTAATGTCTTACCTGATGGACTTCACCTCAACAGCACGGGACCCCCTCGTAGTGTACTACAGTGTCAATTATGGGTATAACCCAAGTACCTGGTGTGGGGCTTGAACCCACAACCTTCCAATTTTCTGGCTCCAGAGATGACCATGCTGTCTACTGAGCCACTGACACTAATAATGCTGACATGCTGCAGAAATGCTTAGGATAGCAAATCTGTTCTAGGTGTGAAGGAGAAGTACTGTACCTCCTGACTGAATTTGTAAGGTTTACATAGCTGAGAGGTCAAGTGAGTGTTTGGATTTAGGCAGCTGCCCACAGCAACAGACACCAGGGGAAGTTTGTAAGCCAGTCCACCAAAGACTGATATGCAACCAAGCAACTGCCTAAAAATCAGGAAGCTCCATCCAGAGCCCAGTTAGAGTGGGAGCAGAGCTAGGGAAAAGCTAGACCACCTTACCAAATTCAGCCATCATTGCAGCAGTCCTCACTCAAGGCAGAAGAGGCAGAAAAAGTCCCTTTCTTAAGAGAATAAAAAAGTCCCAATGTGGGGTGAAAACCAGTAAGGCTAAGTCCACAGACCCAAAGCTCGCTCCTGAATACCACCGTTTATTTATTTTTTATTGACATCTCAGATTAAGACCTTTGAGCTAGCTAGCTCATTTACAAAGGTTCCACGTTGGTAGAAAAAAGACAGTAGACAAATACACGCAGGTTACAGTTACAATACAATCTGAGATACAATGTTCGAAAATAGACTGGTTTATATAAAAGATGGTGAAAAAGGTTTTTTCTCCTATATAAACAACAAAAAAACCTACTTCTAGAACAATTGGGCCCTTAATCATTAATAATAAAGAAATTGTACCGCAGAATACTACCGAGGAATTTAATAAATATTTTCGTTCAGTTTTAATGCTAAAACCAAAATTGACATTAAACAAATAAAAAAAACAGTGGATGATGTAATGGAAATAACCAAGGAGGAGATCTTGACCAAATTAAATACAATAAATATAAACAAATCACCAGGGCCTGATAAAATCCATCCTAGGCTACTGAAAGAAACTAAGGAGTGGCTAGTTGAACCATTATATAAACTTTTTAATATGTCACTACTTTCACACAATGTACCAAATGATTGGAAAGTAGCTACTGTGACACCTATCTTTAAAAAGGGAAACCACGCAGACATGACAAATTACAGACCAGTCAGCCTGACTAGTATAATAGGCAAAATCTTTGAGTCAATACTCAAAACCAGACTAGAAAAAGACTTAAATACAAAAGGACTGGTTGACAGAACCCAGCACAGATTTAGGAAGAATAGATCTTGTTTATCTGGCAATATGGTTTTCTACAAATATATCAGTAAAAAAATGGAGAATAATATATCTATGGATGTAGTCTACCTTGATTTCTGTAAAGCGTTCAACAAAGTAATCCACGGACAATTAATAACTAAAATGAGAGCATTAGAAATTAATAATCAAATCACTAACTGAGTGGAAGAGTGGCTTAATGACCGTACCCAATGTGTATGCATTAGAGGACGCCTGTCTGGAACTCTTCTTGTAAATAGTGGAGTGCCTCAGGGGTCTGTATTGGGACTAATATTGTTTGTTATATTTATATCCAATATAACTACTGATATTAATAGTTTTGCTATAAAATTCGCAGATGACACAAAAATAGCAGCACCAGTTGAAACACCAGAAGCTTGTCTTAAGCTTGTCAACAATTTAAAAAAACTTGAAATTTGGGCAGATAAAAATCAAATGTTTTTTAACGTTGACAAACGTGTTATTATGCACTTTGGAAATAAAAATCAGCAATATCAGTATAAATTACATGGCAAAGCCTTAACACCTATAATGCAACAAAAAGATCTAGGTGTATCAATTTATCCTGACCTCTCCTTTCAGAGTCCGTGTAATAACATCACCAATAAGACAAATGGACTAATAGGTTGTATAAAGAGGAGTTTTACTTATCAGGACAGGGGATGTATTCTACCATTGTATAGGGCTTATGTGAGGCCGCACTTGGATTACTGTTCTCCCCTGTGGAGCCCATACCTCAGATAGGATGTGAATAGATTAGAGGGGGTGCAACAGAGAATAACTAAAATGGTCTCAAATATCTGCAATAAAAGTTATGAGGAGAGACTGGAGGAGTTGGGTATGTATTCTCTGGAGCAGAGAAGAAGAAGAGGGGACCTGTTATTTATGCACAAAATTTACACTGATGAAGAGCTACTCTTTCAGTTGGATATGTCTTACAGTAGGCGTAACTGCAAACTCAGAAGTCACAAATATCAGTTGACATCAACACACCCAAAAACAAATAAAAGGAGATTTTACTTTACTCAAAGAATAATCCCCTTATGGAATTCCCTTCCAAGTTCGTTATTGGAGAATGCAGACCATGTTAAATTTCAGCATGGTCTCGATACTACAATGTTATGAACAATTCATTGATGTACCAGCTTGGCTAGAGACATGCTCATATGGGCCATCGGCCTTCTGTATGACTATACCTTCTTAGTATAATTCAGGGCACGGGATCATAACGCCGCAAGACATTATGCCGCATGCAAACATCGTGCTGTCAATACAGCTCGATTTCTTGCATGCAGCGCTCCCAAACCCCCCCAATAAGAATTCTCAACTCTAGCGGTTGGGGTGCAACATGAAATTGCACAAAGTGCAAAATAAAATCAAAGTTTCTGGGACCGGGAATCAAACCCAGTCCCAGACACAGCGCCTGGGTTCCTTGCTGCAGTGGCTCAGTCCATTGAGCCACAGAAGCTGCTTGGTGGAACCTCATCCCAGCAGAGGTCTTATCCTCTGCCTGGGATAGTGCAAGTGGTGCAATACTGTGTACAGCAGTATTCACGGTATGGCACCACTCGCTGTCTCGTACAGCGCTATTCTCGTTACGCTTAATAATGTTGCTACTCTATTAAGCGTTCAACATTATGACCTGGTAGGAATATTCAGGGTTTAAGAGATAATATAACAATTGAACACAGTAGCAGTTAAGAGCAAGAGTTACGTCATCCAGGGAATAACAACAATGTGCTGACAGAGGTGTCAAAGGATAGGATAACCTTGACCAAATAGGAGACAGGGATAGCATAGAGGGAGATGGGTTCATAAAGTAGGGAGGTGAGAGAGTACAAGTTAGAATAGCAAAGGAGTCTACCCAGAGAGTTTCATTTTTAAGAAGGTAGTGAGAGTGAAGGATCCGCCCATGGGGTTTCTTTAGAGAAGGTTAGGAGTATAGGTGGACATAAGGTGGATGGGTGGGGGGGAAGGGAAAATAGGAATGGATCCAGATAGTGGGGGTATATAGGATTAGTATAGAGGTGGATTAATGCTGCATTGACCACAGTGCCATGTGTAATCCACTGAAGCATCCCAGTTGCACCTGACCTACAAAGGAGAAACCACTCAGCCAGCAGAAGTCTCCAGGGGCCTACTTCGAAACACCATAACTACTAGTAATGATCATGGTCTTGATCCTGCAACTTGATATTAGCTAGATAGTCAGTTAGTGTGTTAGGTTATCAGAAGCACCGGGCTGGGACTGTGTATGTTGGGAATGGTTGGGCAGAAGATCAGCAAGTGGAACATCAGTCCCAGGATTACAATTATCTTTGATCCCTTGGATGGGATGTTAAACCAAGGTCCAGTCTGCCATTTCTGGTGGGTCTTCGAGTGGACGCTAAAAATCCAGTGGCACTGTTCAAAAAGTAAAGGAATTTCCCCGCTGTCCTGGCCAAATTTTCCCCATTCACTGAAAATATCACCAACAGGTTTATCTGGTCCAGTTTCAGTTGATTTGCTCCTGTATCCCCCCCACCCTCAACCTGGGATGGGGCGGAAAATAGGTAGTACTGACTAGCCTTCCCAGTCAACAAAAACTAACTAAATAAAAGTAACTCTTTAAGGAAGTGATTAACTTACTTTGTTTATTGTGTCACCTTGATAACTAAATTCAATGGATCTGTGTGGAGGGAGCGCCATAGGGATTGCGGGAAATAATACTCTGGAGAACTAGATAACTGAAAACTGCTGTGGGACTGGATTTGGGGCATGTGGTAAGGTTTAGGACTGTATGTCCTGAGTATCACATATTTGCATTCTCTTGATTACCCCTCATCCTTTCTTTTCCCAGTCCTTTGTTCCTGCCTCCCTCAATAAATATTACCTTTGTTTCGTACTTTATCATCTGTGTGCCATTGGTCTAGTTGCATGGTTATTGTGTGGGACTTGTGACACTTGGACAGCTGGTTCTGATCACTGTATCATTTTTGTAATATAAAAATGTGTTATGGACTGTCTTTCATGAGAGATGCTGAGGCAGCATATGAGATGACACACACACACACACAGGTTTTAGATACAAGGTGTTACCTGGAAGGCCAGGAGCTAATTACAGACTAGAACAGGCCTTAATCAAGGATCTCCTATTTATCTAAGTTAATTATAGCTGTAGTTGCTAAGAGGGAAATCATAAACTTTTATGGCATTTAGGGGAAGAGTGCAGGTTATGTGACACTGGTGCGAAGTCATGAATGCTTTGATGTCTGTGTGACAGAGGATACTGCTTATAGACGAAAGGAAATTTACAGACTTGATTGGGGAAGTCACATGGGGAAAGGAGTTTCTGCTGCTGTAACCTTAATTATCTTACCTTCTAATATGATAAAATATCCTGGGTGTATGATCTTTCATAAACAGAGGAGGAATCAGGTGACCTCACGCAAAGGGGTTGGCAAAGACAGTTTTTTAAACAGCATTCTGTTTTCCTTGACACACATTTTTATCTACACTCTGACAAAGAAACATCTTTGAGCACTTTAAGCAAGTATACAGGTAGAGAAAGAGACAAAATATAAGTACTGTAGTAGGAATTGCACTGTTAAAACCTTGTTCTTTTAAAAGATTGTATGGTTCTTGTGATATATGGTTCCGTATTTTATGTTTTATATACTTTTATCTATTTTAGAAAAACTCTATTTTTAGAGCCTAGTTGGTCTGTCTTTGAATTTCTTTTCTTTGACAAGTGAAGTATATATGGTTAAAGCAGACACTGGGCATAAGCTTGAATGGTGATACAAAACTGGAAAAAGGTAAGAGTAATCTGAGGTCTTTATTAGAGTTTTTAAGGCTTCATTTTGTACACCTGATTAGGTGCCCATAGGCAAAGATATCTGCCCCCAAAGACAGAATTATCTGAGCCTGTCCATTGGGTATGCTAGCAAGAGGTTCACAGTTTGAATCCCTCCAGAACTGAGACCAAAGGTTAATTCAAACCCACAAAACAGACAGGAGGGTTACCCTGTTTCTGTTAACTGTTCACAAGACTGCGCTTGGAGGTTGGCACTGTGGGAGCAGAGGGCCTGACCTGCTGAGTGGGTTTGTGACTGATTGTTTGGCAGTGGTGGGATAAAATTTTGGTATTACAAGCTTTTATTGTTCAGTGTGTCAGCCTGAGACCATCAGCTCACTTGCAAAGAAAGAAAAAGGCAGTGATTTATTTTTAAAAAAGGAGACAAAACTATATCACTTGGCGTACAGTCAAGTTCCTACCCATTTTATTTTTTTTTTCTAAAGTGCAAGTCAGAGTAGCCATAGTTAAGGAAGAAGATGGCTTCCAACTACAGCAGGCACACTGTAGACTACTTAAAGCAGTTGTGCGGTGACAGAGGAGTCCCGTTCGAGGTGAAAGCCAGCAAACAGAACCTCGTAGATGCCCTGATGGTAGCAGATACCCAGAGCAGCGAGTCACAGACAGTGACTGAAAAGGACCAAAGCTCGAGTGTGGCAGGGCTAGCAGCCAGTGCAGTGTCCAGATCTGATGAGGAGGGCAACAGGGCCACTGTCAGTGAAGGGCCACAGCAGCAGGGGAAGGTCATCAGTATCCTGGATCCAGAAGTTTTCAGGCTGCAAATTGAGTTGCGCAAAATGGAGCTGGAGTTCCAGAGGAAGAGGGACCGTGAACAATAGGAGGCAGACCATGAGGAGCGTGAGCACCAGCGACCTGCAGAGGAGAAGAGGGAGTGAGAATGCTGAGATGCAGACCATGAGGAGCAGGAGCACCAGAGGCAACATGAACTGGAGAAGCTACGACTCCAACCAGTGGCACCAGAGCAGGTAAGTGGCTTGCGTTCAACTGGGACTACAGGACTGGGTTACAAATTGAACTCCAAATTGATAGCCGAATTTAAAGAGGGGGAGGATTTGGATGCCTTTTTAATTCTTTTGAAAAAGTTTGTATTCTGGCTAAAATTTCTAGAGAGTCCTGGAGCTTCCAGCTATCCCCGCTACTTACTGGGAAAGCTTGGGATGCATTGGGTCAAATGGACAATGAGGACAATGATGATTACAGAAAACTTAAAGCTGCACTGTTAAAGAAATTTGAATTAACTGCTGAATCATACAGAGCTAAATTCCGTAAGCTCAGGAGAAGCCCTGACATGAGCTACAAGGAGCTAGCCACGAAACAACGTCAGTTTTTAAAACATTGGTGGGAAGGAATTGAGGCAAACTCTGTTGATAAAATTGAAAATGTGATTTTGTTAAAACAGTTTTATTGGGCATGCCCAGCAGAGCTAAAAACCTGGCTAGAAGACCGAGATCCCAAAACAGTGCAAGAGGCTGCTGAACTCTCAGACCGCTATGCCAAGAGCAGACCTGCTCTGACAGCGAATGGGATGGGCATGGCAGTGCAGAAAGGGAAAAGCCCACCTTCAGGGCAGCTAAAACCCTCACTGCCTCCACTGAAACCGGTTAGCCCCAGGTTTCAGAGAAAAGATTTCTCTGAAAAGAGAAGTGAATGTTGGTTATATAAAGAAACTGGGCATATTGCCAGACAGTGTCCCAAAAGAATGAGCAATAATACGCAGAATGGTACTAGAAAAGAAGTGGGTTGTTTGTGTGTCCCTGGAAGCATGCCGGTGAACATGAGGGAACACATGCACCCAGTCATGGTGAATGGTGTACAGATGCAAGGGTTAAGGGACACAGGGGCATCCCAGACATTGGTAAAATGGGATCTAGTAGAGCCTGGTCAGCTTATACCCAATAAATATGTCACTGTACAGGACCTTACTGGTAAGGCGAAAACATTGCCCCTCACTAGTGTTCTCTTAGACTGGGGTGAAACAGGGGGAACTGAGCAGCAGGTGGCAGTAGCCAAAACGTTAGCAGTGGATGTGATCCTGGGCAACAATCTCAAACAGGGGATGGTATGTGCAGTTACCCATAGCCAAGCGGCAAGGGAAAATCATAGTTCCCTGAACCCCACAGAAGCCATTGTGGAAACCACTGAGAGGCTGGATCCCCAGCCTGTGTCTCCAGATGGGGAGACTAATGAAAAGGGGGTAGAAATTTCCACAGTAGCAAGTAACCACACAGCTACAGAGGGTTACTCTGAAGGGGGGGTGACCCATTGTCAGAGGGTTGGGATTAACAGTGATCCTGAGTGCCCTGACGCTAGTGCTAGGAACCCTAGTTTAGCAACTGAAGGGGACCTGTCACATGCCTTGGGAATATGTGAGAGGTTTGCAGTTGCTCAGAGAAGTGACCCTAGTTTAGAGAAGCTGAGGGCTTGGGCAGACTCTGACGGTGCACAGGGAGGCGATGGCAGACATAAGGTTTATTGGGAAAATGGACTTATGTGTGTTCAGGCTGTGCAGACAGAGGGAGGGATGCTAGGCAGGCAGCTTATCATTCCCCAGAGGTATAGTGAGCAGTTTCTCAAGATTGCACATGATATTCCCTTGTCTGGTCAACTGGGAATAGCGCGCACTATACAGCGGTTGGCCCAGAATTTCTATTGGCCTAACTTCACCCAGCAGGTGAAGGAGTATTGCAGGTCTTGTAACCGGTGCCAAGAAATAGAGAAGGCGGGCAAGAAAACCCAAGCCACCCTGATTCCATTGCCCATAGTGGAGGAGCCATTCCAGAGGGTGGGAATGGATATTGTCTGGCTTTTAAATACTCCCAGCTCCTCAGGGAAGAGATTCATCCTGACTGTGGTGGATTATGCCACCCAGTACCCAGAAGTAGTCACCCTATCCTCACTGAGGACAGACAAAGTGACAGATGCCTTACTTGGGATTTTCTCATGTGTTGGGTTTCCGCAGGAGGTTATCACCAATCAACGGGGTTCCTTCATGTCGAACCTGATGAAATGTTTATGGAAGAAGTGTGGGGTGGTGCAGAGATGCATGACACCGTATCACCCACAAGCCAATGGGCTTGTGGAAAGATTCAATAGTACCCTAAAGTCAATGCTTCACATGTTTGCTGAACAGCTTTGGAGGGACTGGGAGAAATACCTTCCCCACCTGTTGTTTGTATACAGGGAGGCTCCCCAAGAGATGACAGGATTTTCCCCCTTCAAACTCTTATATGGACACCGGGTACGGGGGCCCCTAAGCTTGATCCGGGAGGACTGGGAAGGCAAGCACGCCACCCAGGGAACTCCCGTTATGGATTACGTCCTTGGGTTTAGGGAGAGGCTGAAGGAGCTTATGGGGACAGCCCAGAGCAATCAGGCAGCTGCCCAACAGAAACAAAAAGTGTAATACAACTGCAGAGCCAGAGCTTGCCCATAAATGGTGGGTCAGGAAGTCATGGTCCTTATTCCGGTCTGGAAAGACAAGCTGCAGGCTGAGTGGGCAGGACCATACAAAGTGGTTAGGAAGGTAAATGAGGTGAACTACATTACAGAGTTACCTGACAGGAGACAGACAGAAAGGATGTACCATATCAACATGATGAAGCCATATGCAAATAGGGCTGACATGGTGTTTGCAGTGTGTAGTAACGGGGAGGGGATAGATGAAGGAGACCCCCTTCTGGACTTGCTGGAAGAAAGTAAGTGGGAGTCCTCTGTGGAGGCAGTAAAATTGTCTCCCCAGCTGACCCCGGACAAGATCCAGGAAGTAAGGGAGGTTTTAACAGACTTTGCCCCATTGTTTAGTGCCAAGCCTGGACTAACCCCCTTAGCAACTCACGATATGGAGACAGAGACACAGACGCCCATACAGTGGACAGCATATCGGTTGTCAGAGGCTGTCCAAAGGGACATTAGGAGGGAAGTGGAGGAAATGCTGGATTTAGGGGTAATCCAGAAATCCCACAGCCCTTGGGCCTCACTCATAGTCCTTGTTCCCAAGCCAGATGGCTCTACTTGTTTTTGTGTGGACTATCATGGACTGAATCCAGTCATGAAGTCAGATGCCCACCTGATGCCATGGATGAACAAACACCTGGACAAGTTGTGAGGGGTGACTTACCTTACAATTATTGATCTGACAAAGGGTTATTGGCAAGTAGAGTTAACTGCCAGAGTGAGGGAGAGGTCACCTTCATCACTCTGATAGGCTTATTTTAATTTAAAGTAATGCCTTTCGGAATGAAGAATGCCACGGCCACTTTCCAAAGGTTGGTGAACCAGGTGTTAAATGGTGCTGAGGAGTATGCTGTGGCATACCTGGGTGATATTGCCATCTTTAGTACCAGCTGGGAGGAACACCTGTCCCACCTTAGGGAAGTGCTGAGCAGGACACAGAGGGCCAGGCTCACTGTCAAAGCCGAGAAGTGCCAGGTGGCCATGGGGGAAGTGGCATACCTCGGTCATGTGGTAGGCCGGGAACAGCTCCATCCTAACCAAATAAAAATAGAGGTAATCCAGGAGTGGCCCAGACCAGAAACACAGAAGCAGGTCAGGAGTTTTCTAGGGACAGCAAGGTACTACAGGAAATTTGTACCCCATTACAGTGCCCTGGCTGCTCCCCTATCTGACCTGACAAAGAAAAGGATGCCCAAGAAAATTACTTGGGGCCCAGCCTGTGAGGAAGCCTTTTCCAAACTAAAGGAGGCACCATGCAGTTCTCCTGTTTTGACAAGTCCTGACTATAGCAAACCCTTTATAGTTCAGACTGATGCCTCAGATGTGGGTATTGGGGCAGTACTGAGTCAGACATCCAGCCAAGGGAGGGATCACCCAATAGCATACGTGAGTAGGAAGTTACTTCCCAGGGAGCAGGCATATTCCACTCTGGAAAAAAATGTCTTGCCATAGTGTGGGCCCTAAAGAAATTAGAGCCATACTTATATGGGCAGCATTTTGTGGTGCAGACTGACCACAACCCCCTGGTTTGGCTGACGTAGATGGGAAAGAACAATGATAGATTGCTAAGATGGAGTCTTGCTTTACAAGGGTATGACATGACAATTCTACATAGGGCTGGAGCCAAAAATCAGAACTCAGATGGGTTGTCTTGTGTCCATGAGGAGTGAACTGATTTGGGAAGCTCATCCCATGCAGGGGATAGAGCCCCCAAATTCAGTCTAGGTGGGGAGGAATTGTGACACTTGGACAGCTGGTTCTGATCACTGTATCATTTTTGTAATATAAAAATGTGTTATGGACTGTCTCTCATGAGAGATGCTGAGACAGCATGTGGGATCACACACACACACACACACACACACACACACACACACACAGGTTTTAGATACAAGGTGTTACCTGGAAGGCAAGGAACTAATTACAGACTAGAACAGGCCTTAATCAAGGATCTCCTATTTATCTAAGTTAATTATAGCTGTAATTACTAAGAGGGAAATCATAAACTTTTATGGCGTTTAGGGGAAGAGTGCAGGTTATGTGACACTGGTGCAAAGTCATAAATGCTTTGATGTTTGTGTGAGAGAGGATACTGCTTATAGATGAAAGGAAATTTACAGACTTAATTGGGGAAGTCACATGGGGAAAGGAGTTTCTGCTGCTGTAACCTTAATTATCTTACCTTCTAATATGATAAAATATCCTGGGTGTATGATTTTTCATAAACAGAGGAGGAGCCAGGTGACCTCACGCAAAGGGGTTGGCAAAGACAGTTTTTAAACAGCATTCTGTTTTCCTTGACACACACTTTTATCTACACTCTGACAAAGAAACATCTTTGAGCACTTTAAGCAAATATACAGATAGAGAAAGACAAAATCTAAGTACTGTAGTAGGAATTGCACTGTTAAAACCTTGTTCTTTTAAAAGATTGTACGGTTCTTGTGATATACGGTTCCGTATTTTATGTTTTATATACTTTTATCTATTTTAGTAAAACTCTGTTTTTAGAGCCTAGTTGGTCTGTCTTTGAATTTCTTTTCTTTAACAAGTGAAGTATATATGGTTAAAGCAGACACTGTGCATAAGCTTGAATGGTGATACCAAACTGGAAAAAGGTAAGAGTAATCTGAGGTCTTTATTAGAGTTTTTAAGGGTTCATTTTGTACACCTGGTTAGGTGCCCATAGGCAAAGATATCTGGCCCCCCAAAGACAGAATTATCTGAACCTGTGCATTGGGTACACTAGCAAGAGGTTCACATTTTGAATCCCTCCAGAACTGAGACCAAAGGCTTATTTGAACCCACAAAACAGACAGGAGGGTTACCCTGTTTCTGTTAACTGTTCACAAGACTGCGCTCGGAGGTTGGCACTGTGGGAGCAGAGGGCCTGACCTGCTGAGTGGGATTGTGACAGGACTGAGGGTTAGTTTTGTTTTGGTAAAACATTTGCTAATGTATTTTCCTGGGGATATCATCCTGAGTGCCCTAGACCTACAAGGTGCTTTCCCAGGTGGAGGCACCATGTCACTGAAATCAACACAGCTGAATTACTCCAGATCCAGGGCCATCTAACTGAAGGCTCTGTAGTAAAGCTTTACTAGTTTGGTGAGCTGCACCAATACGTCCAACAAGTAGGTGTCACACTGGTTAATTGCCATTGCCAACTCGCTGCCTATTTTATTAAAAAAATAATAATTTTTATGACTAATTTTTTTAATCGCATCATTTCTTCTCTTTCCCCCTCTTCACCATGCCCTCACAGCTGCTCCAGCCAGTGGCATCATGGTGTAAGCATCATCAAAAGTGGTATTTCTTAATGGCTGAAACACTGTGGTAGTTATTGCTCTCAGTGGGCTACAGCAGTATGTTGAGAGCCATCTGGTACAGCATGGTCACAAAAAATTTGTAAGTGCAGGCAAATAATTAGGGACAAAAATGCCATGAGTCTATGGACAGCACAGCCACATAGTCCAAACACCACATGGGAACTTAAATGTACCAGGTACTTATAATAAAACAGGGCACAAAAACAAAAAATCACAGGGCCACAGGAGAAAAGAAACATGTGGGGGCCACTAAGATTCCACAGCCCATATTATGAGTACCACTGCCTGAATCCTGTCTTTACAATTTTTGTTTTTTTGTATCTTTATTTTTCTGTTTTGCACAGACCCTTGCAAGACGTGCCATGTTGGACTTAAAGGGGAATGGGGTGGTACTGCTCTGTCGTTTATTATTTCATCTGACGTTACTGACATACTGTACACCACCGCTGCCTTTGCCTGCTGAGTGTTCATTGTAAAAGGTCATGTAAGCCAAAATTCTATGGGCACTGTGGTATTTACTCTGCATCCACACTACACTGTAGATTTAGCAAGAACCAAGGGAAACAATAATTAGAATATGGCAGAAAGCACCAAATGTAAAATAAGAATTTTTAAACCACCAAGCATGCAAAAAATCTGGGAAGTGAGGAATGCTTCCTGTTTAAGTGATACTGCTGTGTTAACATCAGTCTTTTGTGCTATATGCAGCCCACACTCCTATATAGCAGCCTTTATTTGTCTTTACGATCGACTCATTTACTAAACTGAATGTTTTTGTCCCTCACCAGTGGTCATTGTCCAAGAAATGGCCAGTATGGTAAGTGGGCTATTTTTACTTGAATGCTAAGTGCAGGCAAGAAATAACCTATATGCTGGGAATCGCCTACAAATTAACAATACATTGGGCTCACCAGCTGTTAGGCTTTATGCCTCTGCCTCCAGCTACTTCAGCCAGTTGTTACTCTCTAGGAAATTAATGCCATAGCGTGCATTATTCCTTAAAGTGCACATGAACGACTTCCAGTGACGTCACGGCAACAGCAGCTGCCTAAAGGATGAGCTCTGTCCCCGAGAAAACTTAAAAAACCCTCCAAAAATCCACAAAACTTCTAAATATACTGTACCTCAAAATGCTGCCTGGAGGGTCTAAGAATGACAGAGGGGATAAATTTTGGCAAAAAGCAGCAAATAAAAAGCCCATGGCAGTAGAATTAAAGACAAGCCGCAGGCCCACAACCAGAGTGGATCTCCTTGCAGCCCACATGGCTCTGACCATGACACGGAGGGTGAGATAGAGACTCTGTCCCGATCACGCTTCGAGACTCTTTTGAGGGAGTTTCAAGATTCCCAGACTGAAAACGAGAGGGAGTTCCACAATCTTGCACAAAAACTAAACAAAATGGAACAGCAGATTGAGAATGCGGAGCAGAAAATAGCCCAAACTGAAAGCACAGGTGAACTCTTGGTCAGGCGGTGGGCTCACTGTACCAGCACACTTTGGCACTGCAGGCGAAATGCACAGATTTAGAGAGCAGATCCAAGAGGGATAACCTACGTTTAGTGGAGGGCGCTGAGATCCAACCTATGGCTTCCTTTATAGAGGACCTCCTGAGGGACATCCTTGCACTTCCAGAGGGCTAATAGATCCGCGTTGAATGGGCCCACCGATCTCTAGCGCCTTGACCCATAGACCCAGCCGCAAGACCCCACTCCATCATTATTAAATTCTCCAGTTACAGGGTCAAGGAGGATATTCTTAAGAGGGCCTGGCAGAAAAAAGAGTTAAAATACCTTGATTCAAGTCTGTCGATGGATCAGGACTGTTCCCCCGAGGTCCAACAGGCAAGACAACGCTGGGTTTCCTTCTTTAAAATCTTTTGGGAACATCAGATTCGCTTCCAGACACCCTATCCTGCAAGGCTCTGGATTCTGTGGGAAAAGGGGGTGAGAATCTACAACTCCCCAGAAGAAGTGGTGAAAATCCTTGAGAAAAAAGATATCACACCGCCACAGCTAGAGGTGGAATGCTCGAAGCGGAAGCAGTCGGGAAACATGGACTGGCATCTTGTGGCCAGTTGGAAGAAAACAAGTTCAGCGCTGGAGGTGGCTCGCATGGTTCTTCAGCAAGTAGCAACCCTGCAGCAGAAGAAAGAGTGAGGCCCTCAGGATGAACTCCCGAAGGCACTGGACTGAGAAATTTTCTTAAAAGTATCTGTGGCTTTTTTCCTTTCTTGCACTCCTGTTGTGGAGAACTGTCTAGCCCCTGCCCTCCTGTTACACAGTAATGACCAAGGTTGTTACACCTGGACCTCGTTACAACTCTCTCTCTCTCTCGTGCAGGTTTTGGTTCATCTCCCACAATCGTAGTTGAACATCAGTGGTCCCACACAGGGCATGACTTCAGCTGGAACTAGAGGCATAACGTCGGACCCACAACATCTGGGTTACTTGAGACCCTCGCGTTTGTCTTTTTTCCTATGATCTGAGCACATGAATCTTCTTTCCTCCCTGGAATACATCACAGGACATCTGGCTGTCCAGATGGGACTCGAACTGCATGACCTGAGTTAATAAAACAACTCCCTTTGATACATAAATCAGTGATGTGAGAGGGGACAGAACCCCTGATTGGGAATTGATCTTGATTGGGGGGGAGATGGAGAGCGCAATGGAGAGATTGGAGACTGGGGGCTGCAGCTGGGACTGAAAGGACTCAGGGGGCTGGGGGAATGGGTAGCTGAGAACAACAGGGGTACCAGGACAATTTTGAATTTAGAAGCTGCACATGCGCAGAAATATCTCTTCGCAGTACTTCATGAATGTGATCAAAAACGGATTTTTCTCGGGGGGGGGGGCAACTGAATATGGTTGCTTTATGCCCGGATGAGGGTTGCCATGACACAAGATACCAATTTAATAGGAGGTCAAGCACAACATCTATGGCCTTGGGGAAGGGCTCCATAAATATGGGGCATTCCAATATCAATCAATCAATCATAATTTATTTGTAAAAGGCGCCTTTCTTCAACCAAGACGCCTGTACATAACATAAATACTACAAACATACAACATCATTTCCAATTTAGATAAAATATTATATATAAAATTCACTATTAAGTTACTATTCATTAAAACCACCAAATGCAGACTCAAATAAATGAGTCTTAAGTGCAGTTTTGAACTCCTCTTCTCTCCCCCTCACCTGGAAGCTTGAGGGGCGGAGAACAGAAGCCTGATATTTCAGGTTTCCTACCTTGGAAGTGTGTATTGCAAGATCTGTATATAGATATAGTTATTGCCTTGTTGGTATGATGTTTAATGTGCTTTAAAGGTCAACAGCTGAAGAATGAGTTGTATGTCTACCAGTGTTCCCTGTGGGGAGGAGGGGGGATTGAGACTTACGGCCATGTTGATCAGGGGAAGAGAAACAGAATGACTCCCTGGGACAATAAAGATGGCTAGACCCACAAAGTTCTGCTCATATAATGTCCACGGACTAACTAGCCCAGTTAAATGTAGCAAGATTTTGAGTTACCTGAGGAAAGTGGCAGTGGACTTTATATTTCTTCAGGAGACTCACTTGTCCTCTCTGGAGCATTCTAAACTGGGTACCATGGGTTTTGGCAGCACTGCTGCAGCCTCCTATAAAAAGGGGTGTAGAAGAGGGGTTGCAATTTTAGTCCCCAGGCATGTCCCTTTTGAAAAGACAGAGGTGTTAGTGGATCGGGAGGGAAGGTACGTTCTGATGAAGGGGATGCTTCAGGGCAGACCACTGACCCTGGCGTCGGTGTACTTTCCCCCAAGGGCAGAATCTGCCTTATACCTGAAATTTCTAACAACCCTACAGGAGTGGGCACAAGGGGAGGTGATATAGGGAGGTGATTTAAATTTGACCCTGAACTCTGCATTGGACTCCACAGCACAGACCCCTCGCAGGGAACACTGTATGGCCAAAAGAGTTTAGAGAATGCTGGGGGAACTAGGATATGTAGATATCTGGTGCCACCTAGAGGGTAAGAAGAGGGATTATACATTTTACTTAGCAGTACACCGCACATACACGAGATCAGACTACTTTTTGGTCCCCAAGGAAATGGTGGGTCTGGTGCTAGAAGGGTCAATTGGGGACTTTGTTTTATCTGATCATGCCCCTATTTTTTTGACCATGCGGTTCAGTGAGGTCAGGAAAAATACCTTTTGGAGGCTAAACCTTTCTTTGCTCCAAGACAAGAAAGTGATAGACTCAATAAAACAAACAGTTGAATATATGCTGAATGATAATGATCTCCTTGAGGTATCCCCGGCCATCCTGTGGGACACCACTAAGGCGGTCATTAGAGGGAAGTTCATAGAGTGGTCTGTCCAGAGGAAATGAGAGAGGGAGGTGAAGAAGTTAGAACTAATAACTCAAATACAGCTACTGGAGGCACAACAGAAGCTTAAGATAGATAAGGGCAGAGCTAGGACTTAAAAACAGTTGAAAGCCGAACTCTCCACCTTGCTAGATTATGCAGTAGAACAAAAACTCATGTTTTTAAAACAAAAGTATTACGAAGGTGGCCCAAGAGCCCAAAGACTCTTAGCTGGTAGGCTGAGGGTACAAAGAAGTAGGTCCACTATTCAGGCTATACACCATCCCACCTCACATAAGATAGAGAAGAGGGTGGGGGGATTGCAGAGGCCTTTCTTGCATACTATACCACCTTATACAAACAGGGACCACAACCCTCCAGGGATCACATTAGGGACTTCCTTAGGGACTTACGCCTCCCCCATTAACGCAGGAGCAAGCTGACCATCTCAATTGACCAATAGGGGAGGGGGAAACTGACACCATAATCAGGGTATTCAAATCTCTCAAATGTCTCAGTACAGATGGACTACCGGGGGAATTTTATAAGAAGTTCCATGAGAACTTCTCCCCTTACTAGGTAGAGTATTTTGAAGTCTACAGGGAGAGGAGGGACAGATACCCCCTTGTGTTCACAGGCCATTATATCAGTAATTCCCAAGCCGGGGAAAGACCCACCTTTCTGCTCCTCATACTGTCCCATTTCAATATTAAACATTCATTATAAAATATTGACCTCAATCATGACCAAAAGGCTCCAGGTAATGATTCCAAATTTAGAAAAATTAGATCAGACAGGTTTCATCCCAGGGCGACAGGCCCAGGACAACCTTAGGAAGACCATCCACATAATTGGCCATCTGAATTCCACCAAAACACTTGCTCTTTTAGTCAGCATTGATGCTGAAAAAGCATTTGACAAGGTGTCTTAGACTTTCCTAGAGGAGACCCTAGCTCACTTTGGGGTAAGGACTCCCTTTTTAAGGTTAATATACAAAATATACAAATCCCCGATGGCCTACATCTGAGCAAATGGACATCACGCTCCCAGGTTTTCCTTGGAGTGAGGAACTAGACAAGGGTTCCTTTTGTTGCCGCTCTTATTTGCCCTGTATATCAAATCCCTGGCTCAGGGTATTAGACAGGACGAGGGAATCGAGGGGGTACAAATAGCAGGGCACCAGCATAAGATTTCCCTATATGCTGATGACGTATTACTATACTTAGAAGATCCTATGGGTTTGTTGGTCCAGACGATGAATAAGATAGCTCAATTTTCTACCCTGGCTGGCTATTCTTTAAATACCTCTAAAACAGAGATATTATCCTTTTACTATACCCCCCCCCCACAACTGAGGGCTAACTACCCTATGAAATGGGACTTAAAGCAGATGAAATATCTTGGGGTTAATATTGGCACTTCATCTTCACAGCTATACCAACTCATCTTTATTCCCCTATTGAATCAGTTAAAGCTAGATATCCAAAAATGGAGTGTTTTACCACTCCAACTCCATGCCTGAATACAAACAATGAAGATGAATGCACTGCCTCAGTTCTTATACCTCTTTCAAGGTGCCCTGTGTATAATTGCAAAGAAAGATTTAGAAGTTTGGCAACAAATACTTATGTGATTCATATGGGCCACAAGGAAACCCAGAGTGCGGAAACAAACTATGTTCCTCCCAAAGGAGCAAGGAGGTTTGGCTGTACCCCTTCTTGCAGGTTACTGGGTTGCTACTCAGATGAGGATAGGATTATTGTGGGGACACCCAACCTATAAGGCCACTTGGAAAGAGATTGAAATGGGATTATATGAGTCACCTCCTTTGCCAGTCCTCCCTTTCCACCCTAAGTGCCAGCCGGAAAATGGACTACGGGGCCTCACGGCTACCCGAACAATGTTAGAAAATATAATTATGGCTACTCACCTTCAGCTCCAAGAGTTTGCAACCAGGACACCCAAAAGGGAATTGTCAGATAAAGATGATTACGTGCAGCACCATGGCAGCCCGACTGCATGGGATGCTGAGCCTTTAGATCCAGACATCACCTCTGACTCCAGGGATGATGAGGAAGAGGAGTTCACCATCACCTCTAAACATTTGTTCGAGGAGCTCCGGAGGCTCTGAAATGCTTTATCTACCACCAAAAAAGATCTGGCAGCTACCTGCTGAGACCTGCAGGTGCAAGAAAAGAGACTAGGCGAGGTGGAGAGTCACACAACTGAACTTTGGCAGATGGTGAACCTACATAACAGAACAATTCTTCAGCTACATGACTGGGAAATCTGGATCCAGCAAACACTGGAGGACTTAGAAAACAGGTCTCAACGGATTAATATCTGTATACGTGGAATTCCAGAATGAACAGAAATGGGAGATATGGTAGCCTTCATGGAAAGCTTTCTTTGGGAAGTGCTTGGTCTGGGTGCTGACTATGCTTTAAACATCATCAGGGCTTATAGAGCAGTGGCTGCCATGCCCACTGATCCCAAGGCTCAGCCCCACTCAGTGATTGTAGCTTTTTTAAATTACAGAATGAAGCAGGAGATTTTGTGGAGAGCGTGGGCTAAGAAGGAGGTCTTTTTCGGGGATAACAGACTCTTTTTTGAGCATGATTATGCTCCCTTAACTAGGGATCTCAGGAAGCAACTACTCCCAGTTTTCAAAAGCACTGTGGGGTAAAGGGGTAAAAGCAAGAATGGACTATCCAGCAGTGCTCAAAATCATCATGGGCTCGGGAGTGCACACCATCCACTCTATTTCTGATGCCAAGAAGTTACTATCACAGTGGAACATCATGGTGGATGAGTTAATAGACTCTCAGAAGTTCAAGGAGTTGGATCACCATAGGTGGCAGACGGTCCAAAGCTCCAGCCCCAGAAAGACAACTAACGCTGGTATGGATTCAGTTCTGCAACCTTTGGAGAGAATGTCTGCAGCATTACAGAAACCTGCACCTTCAGCTAGCCCTTTGCTGCAACGCAAACAAGGAGGCAAGTCTAAGCTCCAGAAAAAAACTAGCTGATGCAGGGAAGCCCAATCCATCAATGTCTGGTACCTGAAAACTTACCTGGCTCCTTTTGAAGTGAGATGTTATTATCCTTTCCACCTGTTGAAAGCAGTGAGACTTCTGGGGAACTATATCCCCTCAATACCAGATCTGAGGGCCCGGTAACTGCTCACCTTATATAACTAATGATGGAGGGGGAGAAAGCCAGGATGTTTAAGGCAGCTGATCCTACTTTTTCTTTCCTGATCTTACTTGGATTATAATATGCCCGGAACAAACTGCAAAGGACATGTACATGGTAACGGGGTGGGGGGGAGCTTCTATGTTTCTATTTTGAGACTCTCCTCAGACATTTGAATGTAGACTGTTTGCATAGTCTCTGGTTACCTTTCCCTATATTGGAAACGTACTTCTGAATAGTTGGTTTGTTTTTATTATTACTTGTGTTTTTGGCTATGAGGAATTAGATGTCTCATACTGCAGCTTATGCCATTTGATACAAAAGCTTAGACAGGATACACTTATGTGGTGAGATCACAGTCTATTTGCCAAAGGCGGGGCTGGTTGGGATTGGGGGTGGGTGGGGGTGGGGCCAAACCCTAGATATGTATTTGCTTTAACGGGTGCTTTACCCTCAATTACAAGAGGGGGATACCCTAAATTCCGTTGTGTTAGGGGAGGGTGAGGTCCTGGCTCTTGTCCTAATGCTCCGCAGTGGCTGGAGTGGAGGGGGCATGCCAGGTGGGTGTGTCTCCCTTCTTGGACCTTGGCCGGGGGCATGGTGGGTGAGGGGAGGACCCACAATTGGACAGGTGCATGTGATTCTTAACCTGTGGGGGACATGACATGACACCTGACACTGGAATATGGGTTTACTTGGTTTCTGGCTGGGTGCAGTCTTGTGATGCTGCACCATCCACTAGCATGGTGGTTACACAAAGAGTGGCATAAGGCAGCATGACTGGAATTTCATTAATGGTTTTATTTTACATAGTTCTGGTTCCAATTATTCTCTGTTGAATGGTTTCAAAGTTTATAGCATTGCTCTACACTCCTGTCAAAGATCTGGAAGATTGTACATAGTGAATGTGGGGTCTCTGGCAGTACGTGGTGGGGCAACACGTGGTGGGGAGGAACCCTACATTGAAGAGGAAGCCTGTTCTGGCCATTTTACACCTCTAGAAGTTGAAATAATTTCCCCTTTTTTATCTGAAATATGGCTGAACTCTCGGTGATTATGTATAATGTAATATGGTTAAATGGACCAATTAAAATGGCCAGGCTATTTCAAGAATTGAATAGGTAGTGAGTAACATTTGCTTTTCTTCAGGAGTCACTCCGGACTCTCATGGAACATGAGATCCTTAGTAGGTCTTGGGTGGGGGAGGTCCATGCTGTTTCCTGGGGAACAGCCATATTAGTCCACAGGGACAACCCTGTACAGGTCTGTCATTCAGACTGTGACCCTGAGGGCTGTTTTGTGAGGCTGCAGATAAAATATGGATCTGACCCTGTATGCTGTTAAATATTTATGCCCCTAACAATCCAAAAGATAATAAAATACTTCTTGTGACAGGGTGGAATAGGACCCTGTCCCAGTTACTATGGAGAATCTGAATGCAGGGATCTATTCTGTCCACTCCTTTTCTGTCTCTTCTCTGTCTGGTTTCACAATCAAATTTTCCTGTGAGACCTCGGATTTGATCACCCCAACAGTCTCACAATTCTCTGCCTCTCGCTATCTCTCAGTCTTCCCTTGCTGTTTGTCTTTTCCTCCCTTGCATATCTGCTGGTATAAAAAAATATATGCAAATCATTGTATGGAAATGTAACTGATATTGGGATCCCTTTTGTTTAGAAACTATATAGTGTTAATTTTTGAAATGTATGTAATTATAGTTTGAGATGATTGCAAAAAGCTATTGGAAAATCAAGAGGTTTATATACCTTAGTGCAATTTTAAGCCTTTTGCAGAAGAGCTGTGGAAAAGGGGCCTCAGCTCAGGCACACTGTGCTCCTGCCAGCACCTGCCTGAAACATATAAGAACACTTTGGAAGAAACAGGATGCTTATTAAGAATGGGGGTTGGAAGGACTTATAAAAGAGCTGAGCTGCAGTTGCAGGTTAGATGGACACAGAGGTTGAAGAAAAACTCAGATGGACTTTTTCTTTTTATTTGGCCTTTGTAAATAGTTATACTGAACAATATTATTTTTTGATGAAAGTGCTAGTACAAATAAAACTCTTGTTGCAAATTTTACAACTGCTCCTGGTTTTTCCTATGCTTCCTGACCTGTGCCTTGATGACACTTCTCAAAGAAGATCTTATTGGATACAGTTACTAAACTAGACCCAATTTACATTATTGGGGGTGGGGTAATATGATAGTCTCACCCACTAAAGAAAGAAGGGGTCCTCCACTAACCAACCATTGCTAAATGGGCAGGTTCTTAATAAGGCTATTAGAGGAGCTTGGGCTAAGGGATGTCTGGTGGTCAATATATCCTAAAAGAAGGAATTACATCTTTTTTTCTAACAGACATGAGAGTCACTCTTGGCTAGGCATGTTTATACTCTCTTCGGAATATATACAATCTGTCCAAGATTGCAGTATTCTCCCATGGACGTGGTGTGACCACTCCCCGGTCTTAATGCAGCTCTCCCTACTTCTCACTGCTAGGAATTCAAATTGGCAACTTAATGTGGGCCTGCTGAACTCTACACCTTTCCAGGATTTAATAAAATCTATCATAAAAGATTACCTAGCTTGCAACCCCAAGGAGCAACTATGCCATCTACCCATTGGGATGCCCTAAAGACGGTACTAGAAGGGGTGATTATAAAATATTGTTCAGAGGAGAGGAGAGTTCAGCAGGTGTGTCAGAGGCAATTAGAGAAGGAACTGAGAGAAGTGGAGTTTCACCCATAAGCTTACCCGCCACGCTTAGTGGGAGTAGGAAGTGACAAGGCAATCCCTTCAGAAACCTTTAGCGTATCAGGTAGGGGGCAGCTCCACCAAACCAGACAGAGAGTTTATGAGGGGGGTAACCAAGCAGGGAGTCTCCTGGCCATGGCCCTCACAAACGGCAGATCAGCAGGGCAGTGTTAATGATCCAAGACTCCACTCAAGGGAATCAAATTATAACCACTTCATTAGAGATTACTGCTACCTTTGCTGCTTTTTACACTCAGTTTTATTCTCATGAGGACCATTCTAATCTGGTCCACCATATGGAGGAATTTCTGGCAAAGACAGTGTTGCCCTCCTTGACCCAAGAGGAAAGCAATGGTCTGGAATGAGACCTGGAGGTCTCAGAGGTCACTGGGAAAACAAAACAGGTAAAGGTGGGGAAGTCACCTGGGTAGGATGGCCTGATATCTAAATTTAAAAAAAAGAATTCCAGGACTTGTTGCTGTCCCCACTGCTAGATTGCTTCTAGTATATATATTGGAAGGGGGAACACATTTCTGACTGATGGTGCTATGCCCAGATCTTAGTGCTGCCCAAGGAAAGGAAGGACCCAGAATACTGTGCCTCCTACCACCCAAATCTTTGCTTAAAGGAGAACTGCACTGAACCTGAAGGTACTTTTTCCCAGTGGAAGCACTTTTTTAGAAACTGGTTCAAATTATGTTATTGTTCCATCCATACTTGTCTATTAACAACCTTGGTGGTTGTTTCTGATTGACAGCCTGATGCTGCCATTTTAGAATTTTATGATGTAGTTAATGTCTCCAACCACAGAGTTCTATAGTAGAACATGGAGGCATTGTTTCAACAATGGAAGAGCTGAGCAAGGACATAAACTACATCATACAGTTCTAAAATGGCACTTATTATCTGAGTGTAAATCACAAATACCCAATAGATTAACTAAAAAGCCTGCAGAATGGAACAGTAACACAATTTGACCTAATACTTAAAAATCAACGTCTACAGGGAAAAATGATATACAGATTCAGTGCAGTTCTCCTTTAATGTGTATCTGAAAATCTTCATGGGACTTTTGGCAGATCGCATTCAGGGGGTGATCCATAAGGTAGTCCACCCTAACCAAACTGTGTTTGTAACAGGGAGACATCTTCAAGATAATATTACAAGACTATTAAACATACTGTCTTCCCAACAGGACCAGAGGGAGTTTCAGTTAGCAATCTCTGTGGATGCTGAAAAAGCATTTGATAGAGTTAATTGGCAATTTTTACAAAAAACATTGAGAAAATGAAATTTGGTCCTAAATTGTTAGCAGTAATCTCTAATCTCTATTCTTCCCCACACGCATTGGTGGGAGTAAATGGTATCAACTCTGCCCACTTCCCCCAGTCCCAGGGAACATGCCAGGGGTGCCCTCTGTCTCCCTTCTTATTCACTCTAAGTCTTGAACCATTAGCAGCGGTGGTCCATCAAGACCCACAGATAGTGGGGATAGAGGCGGGGGGAGTGGAACACCAGGTGGCATTATCCGCTGAGGATTCTATTTTCTTCATCAGCTGGCGAGAGCAGTCTCTTCCCCCACTTGATGGCTTTATTGGAGAAATTTGGCCCCATTTCTGGATATAAAATGATTCACTCCAAATCGGAAGCCCTTAGACTGGGTGGACCGTGCCCCATCGGCTTAAAGGAAATGTTCCCCTTTATTTGGGTGAAAAACAATCATATCCGGTATCTGAGTATTCATATAGTGGGTGACATCACTAAATGTTTTGATATTAACTACCAGAAGCTGTGGGGACAGGTACAGCAAGATCTTGCTAGCAAGCTTTTGCTAGGTGAGTCTTACTTCTACTCTCTGTAGTTGGATACATAAAAACATTGAAAATGAATCTGTTATCTCACTTTCTTTTTCTTTCTAGTACCCTTCCATTACCAGTCACAAGTGCATATTGGGAGCCATTACTTAAGAGAATCCACCGTTTTATTTGGAGTGGGAGAAAAGCATGAGTGGATCATAAGACTTTGATACTCCCAAGAGACGGGGGGGGGGTGCTATCGCTACCAGACTTCAGGAAATATTATCTGGCTGGACAGATGGTTGTGGTGTGCACATGGGCTAAGCAGCGCAACAACTCTGGGCAGTATGATGTGGAGGAAGCTGGATGTGGTAGACAACCATTATTTACGTTAGCCCTGTCCTACTTCTCTCGAGATTACCTTAAAAATGTCACAAACCCTTGGGTTAAGCACACCCTGAAAATGTTGCACAAAGTCCAGCAGAAATTGGCCCCTGGGGTTTCTTTGAGCCCACTTTCCCTCATCCGGTATCATCCTGATTTTTTACCCTCACGCCTAGACAGGGGATATGCCAGCTGGGAACAAAAAGGCCTCACTCGATTCTCACAGCTGGTAAAGGGGGGGCACCTGCCTGACATTTCAGGCTCTGTGAGACAAGTACCTTCTGGAGTCTCAGGACTTTCAGAGGTACCTCCAGGTGCAACATTTTATCTACAGTGGGAACAACAAAACCTAGCTGGAGTGACCAAAAATACCTTGGGAGGATTTCTTCTATTGGGTAGTGACCTTAAAGACAAGAGTCAGGTGTGTCTCCAAGCTATACAGGGCACTGGGAAAGACTGAGGTGCATTCTCTGGATAGAGTTAGGGTGGCTTGGAAGGGAGAGGCAGCATCTACTATCACAGAAGAGGACTGGCACCAAAGGTTAAAATTTGGATGGAAGGTTACATCATCCCCCAACTGGTGCGAGTTTTATTGGAAAATACTCATGTGTTTTTTTTCTAACCACCTCAATCACAAGGCATTTTCAACACACTAACACCGTGGATTGCTGGAGGACCTGTGTGGGTGTGCGGACACGTTGGCATATACTATGGGGGTGCCCTAAGTTGAACAGATTTTGGACAGAAGTTCAGGAAAAGATTCAACAGATTCTCCAACAAGATATCCCTAATACATTTACAGACTGGGTCCTGGGGTTACCTACTGTGGTTTAGGTGCCTCCTCCAAAGCATAAGATAGCATTAGTCTTCCAGGTGGTGGCATTAAAATGTATTATGGGTGGCCCATTGCTTTCAAAAAGAGCCCCCACAGGCCTCTGAGTGGATTACTCGGATGAGAAAACTTTTGACATGGAAACACTAACTGCTAAGCTTTGCCTGAGGGAAGCGTCTCATTTGGAGAGGTGGCATCCCTGGATTCAGTGGGAAGCAGGCCGGCAGGGGCCGGGTGCCTACTTAGGTAGGGGCACATGAACTTGTTGGTCACAAGGATACACAACACTTGTGACACTGCTATTGGATTACTGGATGAGGCCCTATTTTACCACACTCAAATCCAGTTGGGGAGGAGGTCCCCCCCCCTTGGGCTCTAGAGACCCCCGGATGGTGTCTACTGTTCAGATTTAGGATGAATGAGATTTCTCCTATCTCAGTGACAGATCCAGAAACAAATGATTTGATACCTTTTATTGGACCAACATGGATGTTACAGAAAAGAACAAAGTGCTTTAGCTTTCGAACCAACCAGGTCCTTCTTCAGAAGCTTTGTGGCAGTTTTTTCAAATATCCCATACTATTAACACCAGATTATATAGAAAAAGCAGAAATAATTCTCATTGGTTTAACATATACATTTAAAACATAATAGAAGATTACGTCAGAGAAGCTAATTAACACCAGTATGCCTTAAACTGAGGAGCCTCAGAAGGGCAAAGGTTATCAAGAATTCTCTACAGCCAGAGAGTTCTTGTCACATAAATTTTAAAATGTCTCAGTATGCCAGAAAGCATTCTAGTGATAAAAAACCTTGAGTGGCATTCTCCTAATACATGTAAGATGAGCTTACAACTTACATTCCAATTGTCCTGTATATTAAAGGACAGATAATGAGAGACAAAATCCTGAAATTAGGTATAACTGCAAGTTGAAATCAAGCCTCAAATTAACCACACATATAAACATGATGCATGAAAGTATCACTTGTAAGTGTAAGTAAAAAAAAAAAAAAAATCCTTGTCAAGGACCCCAAGAAAACGAGACCATGAGCCTGATAAATGCAGATTTCAACACAGAGTCTGTGTATAACAAAATGCACAGAATCAGTCTAAGCAATCTAAATGAAAACCCAAAGGAATTACACCTTTAATGACCCCCAAGTAAATGAGATATGCATCTTAATATGAGCAGTTGAAAATGTGACAGTGTGAAATCCACCCACTGACAACTAATAGAAGGAAATAAATGCACACTATATGTGAAAACTAAGTGTTCTAGCCACATAACAACTGCCCCATGCCACGCTCCACTCACACATATGTGTGTACATACACCATACCACATCCCCATACACACACACACACACCTGCACACCCCACACAACCACAACACACAACAAATATAGCAAACACATTCTGCACACACCACACCACACCACGCACAACAAACAAAACACACATACACACCATACCCACAACACATAAAAACACACACACAAACACACATACATACATGTATACACACACACACACACTCAAACGCACTCACCACAGTGTTAAGTGAAAGTCAACAATGTAGATAACCACAAACTTACAAAATCAAAGGCCCGCTGAAGAACTAAACTGTTTATGTCCATCTTTTAAAGTAAAGGTCTGTGTAAGTTTAAGTGGAATAATGTGTCATGTACCCAACATCAATGTTCAATCCATCCGCCACCATATTGAGAAGTAAAATAAGTCTAATTTCAGAAGCCCGTCTCTGTTGCGTACTGTTGAAATGTCCTTTTAAGACCATCACAGACATATCTGAGATTAGTGGTCATCCTGGGAGAAGTGCCGGCTACTGGTTTCTCAATCATCTTGTGATTAATAGAATGTCTGTGTGAATTCATTCTAGTGCGGAGTTGTTGGCTTGTCTCCCACATAACCTGTGCGAGGACATTTCTTGCATTGGATAAAATAGACCACATTACTTGATGTACACGTATAATTCCCCTGTATCCTGAATAGTCTGTTTTGTGATGTAACCACACAGTCTGAAGTGGAAATGAGGTTACATGTCTTACATGTGCGTTGATGACAGGGTCGTGTACCATATGATGTCATGGTATTCTGTTCGGTTCAAGTTGACTCCTAATAATCAGGTTGGCTAAATTAGGTGGTTGTTTAAAAGATAGTAGTGGTAGTTCTTGAAAATACAGTTAAGGGTTTCATCCTCACTAATTATTGGATGGAGATCCTTAGTAATCTTACGTAGGAGTTCAAGGTCAGGATGGTATGTGACTACTAAGGGTATTCTGTTGGTAGTCATCCGTTCCTTATATTGCAGTAGCTGTTCTCTTGGGACCTGTGTTGCCGTTCCACTGCTCTGTCAATTTCCCTGGATGAGTGTCCCTGCTCAATAAAGGTGTTTTTCAACATCGCCAGATGTGTGTCTCTGTCTTCCTCATTTGAACAGAGGCGGTGATACCAAGTGCTTGACTATATATAACAGATTTCTTTGTGTGGCTCAGGTGATTACTTTTCTTGTGTAAGTATCTCTGTCTGTCTGTTGGTTTCCTGTAAAGACAGGTATGTAGGTACCATCCTTAATAGTGACAGTGGTATCCAGAAAATGTACACTTGTGGCAGAATATTCTAGGAAAGCTTTATAGTTGGGTGGAGGTTATTAAGTTCTTGGTGAAAATCTTTAATGTGTCAGTCCCTCTGTCCAAATTATAAACAAATCATCAATGTAACGGAAATAAGCGAGTGGTTTATGTGTACAGTGCCTTAGAAAATCCTCCTCCAAATTAGCCATAAAAGATTAGCATACTGAGGAGCCATCCTGGTTCCCATTCGTTCCCATAGTTTGAACATAATGTTTACCATTAAAGCTGAAGTTGTTATGTGTCAAAATGAATTCAGTGAGTTTACCCACAACCCAGGGTCAATGTTGGGGTCCAATTCTTTGTCATGCAGGTATTTGAGGCAGGCTGAAATGCCATCTGTGTGTGAATATTAGTGTAGAGGGAGGTTACATCCATCGTGGCTAAAAGGGTATCAGGTGGTAAGTCCTTAAAACCAGAAAGTTTATGTAGGAAGTGAGTAGTGTCCTTGATGTAACTATCCCTTTGTATAACCAGTGGTTTGAAAATAGCTTCTACAAACCCTGATATCCCCTCTGTCAGGGTGCCAGTACCAGAGACAATGGGTCTACCAGGATTACCAGGCTTATGTATTTTAGGAAGCATGTAGAATGTCCCTGGCTTAGGTTCACTGGGGACGAGGTCCTTTAGTTTGTCTTGGACATGCTCTGGAAATGTTTTAATTAACTTCTGTAGTTCTGTTTTATATTCTGTAGTTGGGTCACTTCCCAGTACTTTGTAGTAAGTAAGGTCACTTAGCTGCCAGTTGGCTTCCGTAATGTAATCTTCCCGATTCAATATCACCACTGCCGAGCCTTTATCAGCTTTTTTTATGACAATGTTATGGTTTGATTTTAGTGTTTGTATAGCCCTCCGTTCCAATGGAGAGAGGTTGTAGCGGGCCTGTTTCTGCCTATTAAGAATCTCACCAGTAACTCTCTGGCGAAAGCAATTAATGTATTTGTCCAGTTTCACTCCAAGGTTTTTTTTATCACTAGAATGCTTTCTTGGCATACTGAGACATTTTAAAATTTATGTGACAAGAACTCTCTGGCTGTAGAGAATTCTTGATAACCTTTGCCCTTCTGAGTCTCCTCAGTTTAAGGCATACTGGTGTTAATTAGCTTCTCTGACGTAATCTTCTATTATGTTTTAAATGTATATGTTAAACCAATGAGAATTATTTCTGCTTTTTCTATATAATCTGGTGTTAATAGTATGGGATATTTGAAAAACTACAAAGCTTCTGAAGAAGGACCTGGTTGGTTCGAAAGCTAAAGCACTTTGTTCTTTTCTGTAACATCCATGTTGGTCCAATAAAAGGTATCAAATCATTTGTTTCTGGATCTGTTTTTAAAAGGACCAATACGGCACCTACAACATTTTTTTGCATCATGGAAGATACCGAAATTCGCTGCAGGACATGGCAGTTGCATAACATCAGGAAGAAACTAGCACAGCTAGACAGTGACATCTACTTTTATCCCAGTGCAAAGGAATAACATTATCCCTAATGGTCTAACTATTTGGAATCCACTGAGAAACACAGATAATTCTACATATGCTGAACAACTTTGTCGAGGACCTCTGAGAAATTGAGAAATCACAGAATCCACAGCTCATATGCCAAAAAGCATTTTTGAAGAAACAGTTTAATGAAATAGCTACCACACTGGAGAGGATGTCTGGTGAGCCTATACGGACATCTTGCATGAGATAGACATGAACTACCAAAGAACCTTAAGAAAAGCCATGCTCATTAAAAACAGGAAGTTAAATGCCCTTCAACTTACTATACTCCTAACAACCATGAAGAACAGAACAGAGTGACTGAACAACTAAGCCACAGAGATGGGCACCTTTCAGTTGTTAATTTGTCCACCCACACACTGACTACTGGGAATTAAATGTACTTTCTAAGGGCCTCAATTTCTGCCAACTAAACCACTGGACAGAATACAGTTTTGTGGTGAAATGGAGGAATACTTCCATGAATTGAGACTCAGGAATTTTTCATGGCAGAGAAGACATCACAAACAGGAAGAAATCACAAACAGTAAAACTACTATGGATAAGAAAAAGAAACCATATGAGTTTACCCCATCAAGTGGCCGTAACAAGAAACTGGACAAATACATTAATTGCTTTACCAGAGAGTTACTGGTGAGATTCTTAATAGGCAGAAACAGGCCCGCTACAACCTCTCTCCATTGGAACGGAGGGCTATACAAACACTAAAATCAAACCATAACATTGTCATAAAAAAGCTGATAAAGGCTCGCAGTGGTGATATTGAATGGAAGATTACATTACGGAAGCCAACCGGCAGCTAAGTGACCTTACTTACTACAAAGTACTGGAAGTGACCCAATTACAGAATATAAAACAGAACTACAGAAGTTAATTAAAACATTTCCAGAGCATGTCCAAGACAAACTAAAGGACCTCGTCCCCAGTGAACCTAAGCCAGGGACATTCTACATGCTTCCTAAAATACATAAGCCTGGTAATCCTGGTAGACCCATAGTCTCTGGTACTGGCACCTGACAGAGGGATATCAGGGTTTATAGAAGCTATTTTCAAACCACTGGTTATACAAAGGGATAGTTACATCAAGGACACTACTCACTTCCACATAAACTTTCTGGTTTTAAGGACTTACCACCTGATACCCTTTTAGCCAACGATGGATGTAACCTCCTCTCACACTAATATTCCACACAGATGGCATTTCAGCCTGCCTCAAATACCTGCATGACAAAGAATTGGACCCCAACATTGACCCTGGAGTTGTGGGTAAACTCACTGAATTCATTTTGACACATAACAACTTCAGCTTTAATGGTAAACATTATGTTCAAACTATGGAACCTAATGGGAACCAGGATGGCTCCTCAGTATGCTAATCTTTTATGGCGTAATTTGGAGGAGGATTTTCTAAGGCACTGTACACATAAACCACTCGCTATTTCCGCTACATTGATGATTTGTTTATAATTTGGACAGAGGCACTGACACACTTAAAGATTTTCACTAAGAACTAATAACCTCCACCCAACTATAAAGCTTTCCTAGAATATTCTGCCACAAGTGTACATTTCTGGATACCACTGTCACTATAAGGATGGTACCTACATACCTGTCTTTACAGGAAACCAACAGACAGACAGAGATACTTACACAAGAAAAGTAATCACCGAGCCACACAAAGAAATCTGTTATATATAGTCAAGCACTCTGGTATCACGCCTCTGTTCAAATGAGGAAGACAGAGACACACATCTGGCGATGTTGAAAACACCTTTATTGAGCAGGGACACTCATCCAGGGAAATTGACAGAGCAGTGGAACGTGCAACACAGGTCCCAAGAGAACAGCTACTGCAATATAAGGAACGGATGACTACCAACAGAATACCCTGAGTAGTCACATACCATCCTGACCTTGAACTCCTCGTAAGATTACTAAGGATCTCCATCCAATAATTAGTGAGGATGAAACCCTTAACTGTATTTTTCAAGAACTACCACTACTATCTTTTAAACAACCACCTAATTTAGCCAACCTGATTATTAGAGTCAACGAACGGAACAGAATACCATGACATCATATGGTACACGACCCTGTCATCAACGCACATATAAGACATGTAGCCTCATTTCCACTTCAGACTGTGTGTTACATCACAAAACAGACTATTCAGGATACAGGGAATTATCGTGTACATCAAGTAATGTGGTCTATTTTATCCAATGCAAGAAATGTCCTCGCACAGGTTATGTAGGGTAGACAAGCCAACAACTCCGCACTAGAATGAATTCACACAGACATTCTATTAATCACAAGATGATTGAAAACCAGTAGCCGGCACTTCTCCCAGGATGACCACTCAATCTCAGATATGTCTGTGATGGTCTTAAAGGACATTTCAACAATCTACGTAACAGAGGCGGGCTTCTGAAATTAGACTTATTTTACTTCTCAATATGGTGGCGGATGGATTGAACATTGATGTTGGGTACATGACACATTATTCCACTTAAACTTACACAGACCTTTACTTAAAAGATGGACATAAACAGTTTAGTTCTTCAGCGGGCCTTTGATTTTGTAAGTTTATGGTTATCTACATTGTTGACTTTCACCTTAACACTGTGGTGAGTGCGTTTGAGTGTGTGTGTGTGTATACGATGTATGTATGTGTGTGTTTGGTGTGTGTTGTGTTTTATGTGTTGTGGGTATGGTGTGTATGTGTGTTTTGTTTGTTGTGCGTGGTGTGGTGTGGTGTGTGCAGAATGTGTTTGCTATATTTGTTGTGTGTTGTGGTTGTGTGGGGTGTGCAGGTGTGTGTGTGTGTGTATGGGGGTGTGGTATGGTGTATGTACACACATGTGTGGGTGGAGCGTGGCATGGGGCAGTTGTTATGTGGCTAGAACACTTAGTTTTCACATATAGTGTGCATTTATTTCCTTCTATTAGTTGTCAGTGGGTGGATTTCACACTGTCACATTTTCAACTGCTCATATTAAGATGCATATCTCATTTACTTGGGGGGTCATTAAAGGTGTAATTCCTTTGGGTTTTCATTTAGATTGCTTAGACTGATTCTGTGCATTTTTGTTATACACAGACTCTGTGTTGAAATCTGCATTTATCAGGCTCATGGTCACGTTTTCTTGGGGTCCTTGACAAGGATTTTTTTTTTTGCACTTACACTTACAAGTGATACTTTCATGCATCATGTTTATATGTGTAGGTTAATTTGAGGCTTGATTTCAACTTGCAGTTATACCTAATTTCAGGATTTTGTCTCTCATTATCTGTCCTCTAATATACCAGGACAATTGGAATGTAAGTTGTAAGCTCATCTTACATGTATTAGGAGAATGCCACTCAAGGTTTTTTTTATCACTAGAATGCTTTCTTGGCATACTGAGACATTTTAAAATTTATGTGACAAGAACTCTCTGGCTGTAGAGAATTCTTGATAACCTTTGCCCTTCTGAGGCTCCTCAGTTTAAGGCATACTGGTGTTAATTAGCTTCTCTGACGTAATCTTCTATTATGTTTTAAATGTATATATTAAACCAATGAAATTATTTCTGCTTTTTCTATATAATCTGGTGTTAATAGTTTGGGATATTTGAAAAAACTGCCACAAAGCTTCTGAAGAAGGACCTGGTTGGTTGGAAAGCTAAAGCACTTTGTTCTTTTCTGTAACATCCATGTTGGTCCAATAAAAGGTATCAAATCATTTGTTTCTGGATCTGTTTTTTAAAAGGACCAATACGGCACCTACAACATTTTTTTCCTATCTCAGTGGTTACTTGACAGTGGATTAAATCAGGTCTCAATGTTTTCCTTTTTATATAGATAAAGAGTGTGAAATGTTTAATGTTTACATTGTTTAAGGTCCACAGGAGCAATGTTGCATGTTCCTATGTACTTAATTTTGCTCTATTTAGATCTGATAGTTTAAGTTCTATATCACTGAAGCTCCTTTATTAACAAGCATTCATGGTTTTAAGGATATTAAATGTGGTCATTTGCACGCACTGTATAGAATAGAATGGTTTATCTTATTGTGGTTGTAAACGACTTACAGTACTTCTTTGAATAAAGATGAGTCTGAAAAAAGAAAATAGGTGGACGGGTAATGACTGGTAAATTATTTGTGAACACAATACACTCTTGATTAAAAGACATTTTTATTGTACTATAATACACAAAATTGAGTCATACTACTAGATTCACATGTAAAAATGCTTCCACAGTGTAGTGTCCTACATATCAAAAAATATATTACTATAAGGTTTTTAAAACTGAAAAATTGGTGCTGTTTTGTTGTGCTGACCTATTTTCAGTTCAAGAAGTTAGCATGGGAAAATTGAAAGATAAAACTAAAATATGGTTTAAAACCTGAGAATCTATTGAAGAATCCAGCAGTGCAACAAATGCTGAAGAATCCAGCCGTACGACAAATAAGGCCCCTGTTTCTATAGTAGCAGCAGAAACTGTTCTGTCCCTGTAAGACCAGAAAAAAATAATATGTTGATTTTCTGGGTATTTTCCTGGAGTGCTCAGTGAATGTTTTTATTTAATTTTCCTCCACATGCTTTATTATGTTAGTTATAATAACAGTTGCAATAATAGGGTTGGGGGACTCTCTCACTCAGCTTACACGGAAAGCCAGTGTGATGCTGTAATAGTAGCAATCAAATACTCTTTATTCTCTGTCCATAAATCCCAGTGTTTCACCTCCTTGGTCTTCATCAGGGGATTTTGTCTAAAAATACATAATATATAATACATTAAACTCATGCACTACAAAAATTATGAGTCCTAAATGCCAAAACCAGGTGTTTCGAAATGTATTACAGACTCCGATCTCTAACCATATAACACTGAAAACAATCTGAAGATTCTAGTCCATCTTAAAATAGAAGGTTATTTGTCTTCCACCATTAACAGCAATATTTCATGGTTCAATACCACTTCTTCAGGCACGGTAGTAAGTGTCTGCTAATATACAGAGTCTAGCAATTGCTTGTAATTAATTAACTCATTGCTGGGTTTTTATAATAGTGCTTCATGTCTTTACATTTTAAAACAAAACTTGAAATTGTGAAGCACACATTAAGCATGGGGCTTAATGTTTAGCTGCCGCCCCTTTAAGAACACTTAGAACTGCATGTATCTAACTGTTGCACTACCTGGCAGTGCCATGTTGGTCTGTCAGTCAGAGTTTTAGTCAGTGTGGGGCTTGTCCTCATGAAGAGAACACCTACTGAACTGAATAAACCTGCCTTATTCTTTATTTTATGTGTCCGACTAGTTATTTGCACGGTCCAGATGGGGTCCTCACCAGCAGCAACCGAAGGGGCTGGCAGACCACAGAGAAGGTAAGGGGTCTTTTAGTGGTGGACCATACAAAAAAATGCCACACATGGTGGAGAATGCGGCCCTTCTTCTGTCCAGACCCCCATCTCGCTTGCCTGTGTAGCTGGTTACCCAAAGTCATCACCCCAGTATGTCTGAACTGCTTGAATGATATTTTACAAACACCCTTGGCAGCACAGAAGAAAAAAAAATGATGATGAACTGTTTCCTAGTTGCAGCCTACAGCCGTCCTACTGTATTAAGACTGCTAGCTGAATATCTGAGCTGTCAGCAAGTTACTTTTTCTCCAGGCTGAGGGTCCCTCGGAGCTCCAAACTGCAACCCCCCCCCCCAAACACCTACCTCGTGGCAGGTTCAGTGCCTAACCTCCTGCTCCAATCCACAGTGCAGAAGCTCTCTAGAAGGTACTGGATCAATAAATAAAAGAGAGCAGCAGTTTGAAAAGGAAAAAAAAAAAAGAGCCCTCATGCTGCCTTTCGTCTGTGGCTCACAGCAAACTGCCGCTTTATGCTCCCCACGTCGAGTCCAGGGCCAAACCTACAGCTCCGCTCCCGGTGTTGCTTGAGCCCTCTACCCTCCTCTCAAGCAGCTCTGCTCCTGAACTCCCTACAAAGTGCTCCTCTCGCCATACGGCTCCTCCACGAACTGTCTCTGCTTGAGCCAAATTTGCTGCAGCTCTACAAATCAAGCTGCTTCCCCTCAGCCGCAACAGAAACCAAACCGGAGCCCTGCTCCTCCTGAATAGCTCCTCAAGCCACAAGCAGCGATCCGCTCCACACAGTTGAACCCCTCCTGCACAGTACAGCACCGGAACTCCAGAGGCACAACCCGCAGCTCTTACCTTGCAGCTGCAGATAGCTCAGCAGCAGGCCCACTCCTCGGCTCTCCAACTGCTCCCCAGCTCCACTGGACAGCCTCAACAGACTGTTACCTCCCTTTTGCCAGTCCTGCTACTGCAAACGGAGCGATCAGCTCCATACTTGGACTTCCTGCATCTTACCTCACAGCTGAGGCTCAGCGCCACTCCTGGGCACCACGACTCCCCATGCTTCCTAGCAGCCACCTCCCTTGACTAAGCAAGGGACCGTGGCTTCACAGCAACAAACAGCTGCTCGAGTCCCTCTGCTCCTCAGCTTAGCCCTGCCCTTCTCTACAGCCTCACGGATAGCAGCCACGGCTTCCTCCTCACCCCAGCAGCAACACGGAGCCTCTGCTCCTCACTTCCCTTTCTCTCCACAGCAGCGCTCTCTGTGGAACACAATCAGTCAGTCCCTCCACAGCAACCGTGGCTTCCCTCTCACTCCTGAATGAACAACTTGGGACTGCAAATGGAGCGATTAGCTCCCTGACTTACTAGGCTGCACACAAAGCTGCTGTTGGGCAATGCAACAGGGAGCCACCACATCGGAGCATATTTTAGAAAAATAAATCTGGAGCAGGGGAAACAAACAACAAAAATATATATATATATATATATATATATATATATATAAAAAACATAATGCTCCATAACTTAAAGCAGGGCACAGCAATAAACAAATACTGGGGCACAACATAAAATACAGAGGATAGCTGGGAGACCAGTACAACAGAAAATAAAACAACAGCAAACAAATGAGCAGCAAGCAAATAAATATAGTAATTTCCCACTCAGCAAGCTGCCACTCACCAAAGACACGAAAAGCCCGCCATTTTTCAGTGCCAGGGTTGGGGAGGAAGCACCTCAGGGTGGCAATCACCATTTTGACCATTGTTCTGCAGCCAGGCTGCCTCGTGGAAGAAATCCTCCATCTTGGGCACAGCACAGCAAAACAACAAGGAAGGAAGTGAACCTTGACCCCTAGCTGGTGGCCATCTTGCTACAGTCAGCCCAGTCAAAACCTACAGGAACTGCATGTCACAGTTAGGCGGCCATTTTGGGAAGGGCACAAATTGACCTCACTCCATTGGAAACAATTGGATTCCTATTGAAATATAGAAACATAGAAACATAGACTTTGATGGCAGATAAGGACCGCTTGGCCCACCTAGTCTGCCCATTTCCCTACCTACAGGATAGGCCACAGATCCTAGTTAACCAACAGTCTATTTCTTCCTACCCCCCACAAGAATTGCCTTATGTCTGTCCCATGCATTCTTGAATTCTCCCACAGTTTTAGACCCCACTGCCTCCTCAGGAAGGCTGTTCCATGCATCCACTACCCTCTCTGTGAAAAAATACTTCCTCACATTGCCCCGGAACCACCCCCCCATCTTTAAATTGTGTCCCCTTGTTCTTGCACATCTCTTTTTCTGAAAGATGCTACCCTCTTGGACTTTGTTGATTCCACTGAGGTACTTAAAAGTTTCTATCATGTCCCCCTCTCCCTTCTTTCCTCAAGGGTATACATATTAAGCTCCTTTAGTCTCTCTTCATACGACTTCTCTTGCAGACCCTGCACCATTTTAGTTGCCCTCCTCTGGACTGCCTCTATCCTGTCTATGTCCTTGCAGAGATGGGGTCTCCAGAACTGGACACAGTACTCCAGATGTGGTCTCACCAACTGTCTGTACAGAGGGATAACAACTTCCTGTTTTCTGCTGGTGATGCCTCTCCCTATGCATCCCAGTATACCCCCAGCCCTCCCTACTGCCTTCTCACATTGCTTGCTAACCTTAAGGTCATCTGATATGATTACCCCCAGGTCCCTTTCCTTTTTTGTTGTTGTTACTACCCCCCCAATTGTGTATTTTTTCCCTGGGTTCTTGTTTCCCAGGTGCATTATTTTGCACTTCTTTGCATTGAATCCTAGCTGCCATACTTCTGACCATTCCTCCAACCTTGCCAAGTCCCTTTTCATCCTTTCCATGCCTCCTTGTGTATCAACCCTGTTGCAGATCTTTGTGTCATCTGCAAAGAGGCATACTTTTCCTTCCAGTCCCTCTGCAATGTCACTTATGAAGACATTAAAAAGGACTGGACCCAGTACTGAACCCTGCGGTACCCCACTAGTAACCCCTCTTTCTTCAGAGTGGACTCCATTTACAATTACCTTCTGTGTCCTGTTGTCCAGCCAATGTTTTACTCAGGCTCCACCCTGGGACCCACTCCCAGGCTGGTTAATTTGACTATTAATCTTTTGTGGGACTGTGTCAAATGCCTTGCTAAAGTCTAGGTAGGCCATGTCACAGCCCTCCCTGGTCTACTACTTTGGTCACTCAGTCAAATAAATCTATTAGATTCGTCTGACATGACCTTCCCGTTGTGAACCCATGCTGCCTTGGGTCCTGTGCCCCACTGGCCTCTAGGTACTCAACAATTCTTTCCTTCAGAAGTGACTCCATCACTTTCCCTACCACAGAAGTCAAACTGACAGGTCTGTAGTTTCCTGCCTCTGTCTTGGTCCCACTTTTGTGAAGGGGAATCACATCCGCCTTCCTCCAGTCCTCGAGTACCACACTACCTCCCATGATTTATTAAAAAGAGTAGTCAGTGGTTTCACTAGTTCCTCCCTTAATTCTTTTAGAATTCTGGGGTGAATTCCATCATGCCCCATTGCTTTGTCCACCTTCAGTTTTAGGAGTTCTTGCAGAACCCTTTCTTCTGTGAAAGGGCTGGGATCGACCACCTTATCAAGGGTGCTTCTGTTAATTGGATTAGGCACGTCCCCCTCCTCTTCTGTGAATACTGAGCAGAAATATTCGTTCAGTATCCCTGCTTTTTTACTGTCCCCCTCTGCCCACCCACCGTTCATTCTATTCAGCCTCACTATCCCTCCCTTTGTCTTTCTACGCTCTCTGATGTACCTATAAAAGAAATGAATGGACACTGCAACAAAAAGCTGATTTTTGCAACAAAACCTTTATTTAAGTAACAATCAACACAGAATTGAGTGGGAAATCCTTTATTAAGACGTCATTGATGAACTTTGCTACAAAAAAAAAAAACTTGTGTACTTTTGTCAACAAAAATAATCTTTGCCTGGCACTTCATCTACAACACGACATCCTGTCTCCTGCATGACGGTAACTCCTTCTCACCCGTATGAACTTCGCTCAGTGAAATGAAGCTCATCTCCAACCACAATGTCTGATGCCGACACGGATATGGGCGTCGGAGCATCCGGAGTCTTACCTTCACCCACCTCTAGGGCTTGGGGCTACAAAATTGAAACAATCCTCCATGACATTCAGTCTTCTATTTCTACTCAAGGAGCACCAGCTACAGTATGCAAGCTATTCAAGATGACTTGGCCTACATTAAAGTCATTTCACCACAGTCCACGGTCCATGCTAGCCTACAACCAGTACCCTTCTCAGCCCTGCCTCATGAAGATGCTGTCGATTGGCTGGAACACTTCCAAGCATGGATTTTCTTCAATGGTTGGATTGATCCCTTACGCATCTCCAATGCCTTGCACTTGCTTCTGAGAGGGACTGCCATTTCCTGGTTCAACGCACTTTCAGACCAAGTCAAAGCAGATGCTGGCACACTGTACGCAACCTTCAAAGCCCATTTTCTCCAAGCACACTCACCCTGGTTATTGGAGCGACAGCTGTGGGAACGAACAATGCAACCCACCGAATCTCTTGAAGCCTTCATAGTGGACATCGAGTCTCGCTGCAAACGCTTACAGAAACCTGAGAAAGAACAAATCACAATATTTGTTCGGGAACAGCTTCCTCAACTCCGTCTTTATGTCATCCAGCAGAAACCAGCAACCTGGATGGACACAATCCAAGCGGCTCGACTTGCACTACAATCCATAGCAATGTCCCAGGCTACCAGTGTACCAGCACCTCAGTCGCCACAGTTAGCCACACTCGCAACATGTGTCCAGCAGCAACAATCAATGATAGAGACGCTCACTACAAGTATCAATACTCTGCCCCACAGCTCAACTGCTTCTTCTACTACCTCTGTCAATGTCCTTCGACCATTTTGACAGCGACCTCATCCACCTCTGCCTTCAAGAGAACCAGTGACTTGCCAGTGGTGTGGATTCAGGGGACATACTGCCGCTGTCTGCCGAAAGCTAAAGCACAACAGAAATCAAGAGAACCACAGGCGCCCACCGCTGCACAATCAGCAAGATAACCGCAACTACTCCCAGCACCAGGGGAACACAGCAACTGACCGCCCCTCTGACTCTCGCAATTCAAACAAAACTCTTCCTCCAACTGCAAACTCTGGCACACTCTCACTTCTTGGAGCAAAGGTACCTGTCATCCGCTCACCTCTTCTAGCGAACTATGTACCTGTAACCATCAGAGATTGGTCTACTCACGTCTTGGTCGACACTGGAGCAGAAATTTCAGTTATCAACAGCAGTATTTTAAACAATCAAGCTATTCGTCACATACCTAATGTCTCTCCAGCCGACATAAAGTACATTATCACAGCCAGTACAGCTACAGTACCTATCACAGGCATGGTCCATCTTAAGCTCCACTTTGGCTCACATCAAGCTACTGTTAAGTTTTATATAGTGCCTGATCTTCAACCTGCAATAATTCTAGGCCTGGACTTTCTCAAAGCTCACAAAGCCATCCTAGACTTTGCCTCAAGCAAATTGTTGCTAGATCCTCAGAGGCAACTCGCAGCTATAGACTCAGTCACCATGCCTCCTCAGTCGGAAATGGTTTTGATTGCCAAGATTCGAGGTGAACCACTTCCACAAGGTGTTGTTGGCATCGTCACAGGATCCCCTGTGCTGCATTCATCGGGTCTCCTTCCAGGAAATACCTTATCAGCGGTGCAGGATGGCGCAGTCTTCCAAAAATGCTGCAACTTCACAGATGAGCCAGTGGTCATTTCAAAGGGTGCCAACGTCGGAAAGTTTGTCCACTTGTCTTCAGGGGACCAGCTTCATCTCATGCAAGAACCTCAGCCTGGTTCCACCAACACTACTACTGTCAATACTATCATGACCACTCCCACTTCAACAGAGTTACCCCTCACTCAGCTTCTATCCTCTTCCAAACTTGCAGCATCTCCAACAGAAAAGCAACAACTTTTGAAATTCCTGGAAAATTACCTGGATGTCTTTGTTGGTTCAGATAACAAGCTTGGATGTTGTGATATCCTGCAACACACCCTCAAAGTACTGCCCAACCAGAAACCAATCCGTCAACGAGCCTACAAAGTGGGACATAAACAGAAACAAGTCCTCGAGGACATAATCAAAGACATGCTTGACCAAGACATAGTCGAAGAGTCTACAAGTCCCTGGGGTGCACCTTGCTTGCTGGTGGTAAAGAAGGACAAAGGGTATCATTTTGTGGTAGACTACAGAAAACTCAATGCCTACACAGTGCAGGATGCTCATCCCTTGCCTACAACCGAAGATGCATTAGAGAGTCTTGGTGCGGCCAGTCCTGCTTACTTCACTACTCTAGACCTTCAGAGTGGGTTCTACCAAGTTTTAATTGATCCAGCTTCTCGTCCGTACACAGCATGGTGCTGCCACTTGGGACTTTTCCAGTTCAAACAATTGCCTGTGGGTCTTCGGAACAGTCCAGCCACATTTCAGCGTGTTACGGAAGCCATACTATGTGGGTTGTCTTGGAAATCTTGCCTAGTCTACCTGGATGATGTGATAGTCTTCAGCAGAACTTTGCCAGAGCACCTCCAACATCTTCAAGAAGTGTTCGAATGTCTCAGACAAGCCAATCTCAAGCTTCGCCCAGAAAAGTGTTGTTTTGCGCAGCATCGAATTCATTACCTGGGACATGTGGTTAGCTCTCAAGGCATCTCTCCAGATCCAGACAAGCTCTCAGCAGTCAAAAACTATCCAGAGCCTAACAATCTCAAAGACCTTCGAGCTTTCCTGGGCATGTCTGGCTGCTACCGAAAGTTCATTTGCAACTACGCCAAGATTGCAGCTCCACTGTACGCCCTCACCAAGAAGGGATGTGAGTATATCTGGACTTCTGAATGTAAAGAGGCCTTTGACACCCTAAAACAAAACCTCATCTCTTCTCCAGTATTGGCATACCCAAGGTTCGACCAACCATTCAAGCTCTACTCAGATGCTAGTTCCTTTGCAGTGGGCGCTGTGCTCTGTCAAATTCAAGATGGAACAGAACGGAATTGTCCCCTATGCTGGGCGCTCTCTTTCCTCAGCTGAGTGAAACTATGGCATCACAGAGAAAGAATGCCTAGCCATGGTATTTTCTGTGAAGAAATTTGACTGCTACCTGCGCTACTCTTCCTTTACAGCTATTGTTGATCACTCTACCCTCAGATGGTTATTTGAAATGAAGGAGCCAGTAGGCAAGTTCGCCCGATGGATCACCATGCTGCAATCCTACACCTTCGAAATCCAATACAGACCAGGTCGAGTTCACTCAAATGCTGATGGTGTAAGCCGGAGACAATATCCCTCTGCATCCTCCTCAACAGATGACGAATCCTGTTTACAAGCTCTTCCCTTCCATGCCACAGATGTGCTTCCTGTGGACACTCCTTCAACACCTCAAGTTGCTTTGCTGCTACCAACTGCCTGCTCAGAGAGACACACAAATCCTCAGTTACTACAAGCAGCTGAAGAGCTTCTAATCTCCTCTGCATCTGATCTGTCCCTGGCAACTGTTAAAATACAACAAAGAACTGACACTCAATTTACGGACATCATCACCTACTTAGAGTCTGGAACATTATCGCAACAAAACCAACATTGCCAAGATGTACTTTTCCTTGCTTCGTAGTACTTCCTCAATGACGGTGTGCTCTTTCACATTTGGACCAAGGAAGGCAAGGGTCATCGCACGGATAGAACTCACCTACAGCTAGTTGTGCCAGCCTCTCTCATCCCTCAAGTTCTTCTCTCCACTCATGCCTCTCCCCTCTCTGGAGGTCATATGGGAATTCACGGAACTCTGGAAAAGACAAGGCTTCACTTCTTCTGGCCACACATGAACAGAGACATTGTCCAGTTCATAAAATCCTGCCAGCCCTGCTCCCAGAGAAAGCCTCCGGCCAAACCAACAAAGGCACCCGTCATCCTAATGCCTGTAGCCACTGAACCATTCCAAAGAGTCAGCACTGACATTCTTGAGCCCTTGCCAGCATGCTCTGACTCTGGTAACAAATACATCCTTGTCTTTGTGGACCACTTGACAAAGTATTTGGAACTCATTCCCGTAAGAGACATTGAAGTCACCACTGTGGCCAGTGCATTTCTCAACACAGTCATTTGTCGTCACGGTACCCCATCATACCTACGTTCAGACAGAGGCACTAACTACCTGTCCACCATTGTCCAAGAAACTTGCAAACTTCTCGACATAAAAAAGACACATAGCACAAGTTACCATCCACAATGCAATGGACAGAGTGAAAGAATGATGTCCACCATTCTCAGCACACTCTCCAAGTTTCTGGATGAGACTCACGACACCTGGGACCAGTTTGTTCCCTTTGTACAGTTTGCGTACAATACCAGCCCTTGTGTTGACAGCACAGAATACACCCCTTTCTTCTTAGTCCATGGACGTCACCCAAGAACTCCACTGGACAGGGATCTCTCACTGCTAGAGGTGCCTAGGTCAACTTCTTCTTTTATTATCCCTCTTCTGGAACAGCTGGAACTTGCCCGACAAGTTGCAATCACCACGTTGGGCCAAAGAAAATCGGCAATGAAGAAAATGTCTGCAGCCAAGGTGCATGAGCCTTCATTCTCTGTTGGGGGCATTGTCTATTTGTACCACCTTTTCTTGTTCCGGGCACCACCAAGAAACTGCTTCGCCCCTGGACTGGTCCCCTCTACATTGTTGAAAAGCTCCCTCTGGTCCGTTAGTCTGCGGCCAAGTCGGATGGCAAGCTGGTACCTAAACAAAGTCCATATAAACCGACTAAAGCATGGGTACCTCAATAACAAACTTCCAGATGACCCCAGTCCTCCCACAAATGAAGCTGCCCTTGAGCCTGCCATCCTTTCTGAAGCTGAGATTCCCCCAGATAACTTGCAGCCAGTTCCTACAGATCTTCCCACTCCTGACACTCTCCAGCCGGATTCCAGTTTACCAGATGATTTGCCTGGGACTTCCTCTTCTTCTCAATCTTCTGCTTCTTCTTCTCAGAACTCTCTTCCACACACCCCAGTGTACCAGATTGAGAAGATCCTAAGAAAGAAGTTTGTCAATGGATCCTGGACTTACAGAGTAAAGTGGTGTGGATTTGATAGTGGGCAGAACTCTTGGGTTGCTTTTAATGACCTGACCCCCCTCCTGTCAGGAACTAGTGCAGTCCATGCATGCCTCCATTCCCACTGACCGGAAAAGTCAACGGAGGTCTTGAACTTTTGTTACCGGACTCAGTGAAATGTGTCAGGACTAATTCATTTTCTGATTTTCATTGTTGCACTAAATATCTTGTTGTACTTCTTTCTTGCACCTGTTGCCATGGTACTATTTACCTGCACTAACGCTTTTCCCCTTAGGAATGTCATTTCACATAGACAGTCCACCTATTATTCTTGTTATGCAACTGTTATTAAAGTGTGAACCTGCATTCTGGGTATCCTCCTGCTGCTACCCTTCCCTCTCTTCCCTTTTCCCTTCCCCCACACTTTAGCGCTTGTGGCATGACCAAGTCTCAAGTACTATTGTGTCTCCTTCCTCTCTGGTGCTGCTCTGACTGGTCCCCAGTGTAGTCCAGGTTCTTTCCTCCCCCCCTCCCTGCAGCGGAGTACTGTTCTGTTTTGGGAAATCCAATGCCTTGTAACGCATGACAATGTTTTTTTGCCTTAAATTATTTATTTAAAAATTCTTAGAAACGTATAGATTATTGCTTGTTCAAGTGGTGCTCACATTCACTGTTCCGGCGGTGATGTGAAGCACACATTAAGCATGGGGCTTATTGTTTAGCTGCCGCCCCTTTAAGAGCACTTAGAACTGTATGTATCTAATTGTTGCACTGCCTGGCAGTGCCATGTTGGTCTGTCAGTCAGAGTTTTAGTCGGTGTGGGGCTTGTCCTCATGAAGAGAACACCTACTGAACTGAATAAACCTGTCTTATTCTTTATTTTATGTGTCCGACTAGTTATTTGCATGGTCCAGATGGGGTCCTCAACAGCAGCACTAGCAGCAACTGAAGGGGCTGGCAGACCACAGAGAAGGTAAGGGGTCTTTTAGTGGTGGACCATACAAAAAAATGCCACAAAATGTTCAAAGGTATACACTGGCTTAGTGTCACCAACACCTCTATCCACACTAGTGTAGTAGCCGTTGATACCTGGGCATACAACTCCTCCTGAATTTTTTTCTCTGTTCACCATAAAAACACACATACCAAACACACATACCAAAACATAATATACTCACTTAATAGGAATGCCATGCACAGGCACCTCTTTCTATTACACATTTTATTATATGGTGGCTGCTATTCAGGTACACTTGCAATAATTCTCATAAAATGAAAGAAAATCTTTTATAGCTTGTCAGCACCTCATTTGTTCTTTGTTCTGCACCACAAAAGCCATTATTTCGTCTCTAGCTACTACGTCATATAATCCCAGCTTGATGATGATGTTCTTTCACTTGCATTAATCTTCATAAAAAGAAAGAAAACCTTCAACGCTCATTGTTAACCATATATCAACCTTTCTAGTGGTACTAACACAAGAGGATTTTCCCTTGGCACATAAATAATAATTCCCTAAGTGGCTCAAGTGGGTTTTGAACCGACAGCACTAGTGTTACATAACTGGAATCTCTTCCAACATGAGACGTCACAGACTGGTATAGAAGCACCACCTTTTCTGTACCAATATCCAGTGAACAGTATATGTCCATCCATCACCCATCAACTCTCTAGTGTTCATTATTTAAGCGTAGTGAGCCTCAGGCCTGCTCTGTTTATTATTCCTATTTTTACATGTCAGGCCTGTCTCCGAGATGAAGGTCTTTCTGAATCCCAGCTACACCCTATCTGGGTGAACCCTATAGTTTGTGTTGTTCACTTTAGTGAGCCTCAGGTCTGCTTTATTTGTGCAGTGTCTGCTTAGCTACCTAGTCTTTTCCAGTTCAATATAGACATTTTATTGCTGTGATTATTTTGCCAATAAATTGAGTTTTGCTGGTTTATATATTATTCTGCTTTCTGTCAGTCATGCACCCAGCCCCACTCTTCTGCCTTCTCCTCCACTCTCTCTTGCCACTGTCCCTACTCTCTCCTCCCCCCCTTGCCCCCTGTCTGACCACCCACCCCTACATCCCCACCTCTATCCATCCTGGTCGTCTCTCTTTCCCCTCCATAAACTTTGATTTCTTCCACCGAGCTATCCATTCCCTTCCCTTATCCTCCCCTTCTCACTCTCTCCATCCTTGGGGAAGTAAATCCCACTCTATCCTTCTGCTTCTTATCATGCTTCTCCTCCTAGCTGGTGATGTGAAAGCTAACCCAGCTAGCTCCTTCTCTGCTCCCTCCCCCTCATCTCCTAAAGGCCATAACAGTTCCCATCTTAATGCTAGCAGCCTACTCCCTAAAATCAATTGCCTCAATGTCTTTGTCTCTCAGCACTCCCCTGACCTCCTCAGCATTTCTGAATCAACATCTGACTCCTTCTTGGCACTCCCCAACTACCATCTCTTTAGTCAGGACCATGGCAAACGGGTGGGGGTTGCGCCCTATGACCGCCACAGTCTCACTTGCTCCTTCTCTCTAAGGGAATATGTACCCTCCTCCCATGAGTTTCCTCTCGCCAAACTCTCCTTTCCCTACTCCTTACCCAACTTCATTGGGGCTTCTGTGTCTCCCCTAAAATCTCTCCCTGTTCTCTCATTGATTCTCTCTCCTATCTAGCATCCCACTCCCCCACTGGTGCACTCATTTTCCTGGGTGATGTAAATATCAATTGGCTATCCCCAGCCTCTAGGCTGACTTCCTATAGGACTGAGTCACTCAGCCCATCACAGAACCTACATGTCTCCATCCTCATTCCTCAACCATACCCTCCTGGACTGTTTTTTTCCTCACAGCCCCACTGAAGACCTGCTAGTGGTATTTTGCCAGATGCCTTCAGTGAACAATGCATGACTTTCTGGGACAGGAAAGTTCAATTCCCTCCTGCTCCTCCCAAATACATTTGATCCACATTTCTCTAGTCTCTTAACATTGACTACCTTATCAGCGACTTTGCTGCAGCAGACTGGTCCTCCATCCTCTCGCCTCCTGACATTGATGTGGCCCTCTCCTTGTTCCAATCTAAATTTACAAATGTCTGGGACACGCACATCCTCCCCTCAGAAAATCCAGAGTCAAAGAATCCCACCACCCCTGTATGATGCTGGATCTCACTGATCAGTGCAAGTCCCATGACTAAATCTGGGTCTACTTCGAATTGTCCTACTCCCTGCCCGATCTCCTGCCTTAATGGAATCTCAGAAACTCCTGCATGAAGGCTGTCTCTGCTGCAAAGTCACTATATTTTAAAACCAACCTCCAATATAATCTTAACTCCTCTGCAAAGTTCTGGAAGGTTATTCACTCACTATTTGACTCCCCCTACCCAGTCTGCCTCCCCCGTCCTAATGGTATATGAATCACCTGTTTCTGATCTTCTGTCTGTTGCTGCTCACTTTAACAAAGTGTTTACTATCTGTGCTTTTCACTCTCTCCCTCCTCTCCTGTCATCTCTGCATCCCACTCTCAAACCTCTACTCTCTGCCCCACCCATCTCAAGGGTTTCACTCCTCTGCTGTAACTCCTCAGGAGACCTTACTTGTTCTTTCCTCTCTCAGTCTGTCCAAATCCAGCCCTGATGGGCTGGACCCCAAACTGCATCATCTCTCCACCCCTACAATCACCTCCCCCCTCACCCATCTTCTCAACTTCTCTTTCTCCCTCTGTACTGTCCCTCAGTTTTGGAAGTTGGCTGAAGTTCTCCCCTTATACAGAAGGGGTAACCCCTCCTCCTCAGCAACTTCTGCACTATGTCTCTTGTCCCCATTCTTGCCAAGCTGCCAGAGAAACTAGTTTACTTCAGGCTTGTTGACTTCCTCTGCTCCTTCAATTACCTTTCTCCCTTCCAGTCTACCTTTCGCAAACACCACTCTACTGTCTCCTCCCTGCTGTAGGTCACTGACTCGACTCCATCCTCACTAGGATGGATCAAGGGCATATTATAGCAGCCATTTCATAGCTAAGGCCTTTAATTCGGTGGCCCACCACTTCCTCCTGGATAAGCTGAGCTCTGCCAGCTTCTCAACTCTCGCTGTTAACTGGTTCCATTCCTACCTCTTGGGTCATCTGCACAAAGTATAGATTGGAGGGAACCTGTCCCTTCCCCATTCAGACCGGGATCTTCTAGGGCTCCATACTGGGTCCCATACTATTCTGCATCTTCCTAAATGACCTGCTATCCATCTGTGCCAATTCACATATCCATATGTAACACAGTCATCTATGCCTCCGTCCCCTTGGCCTCAGCCATGGAAGTTTTGCTCCAGTGAGACTTCCACAATGTCCTATGCTGATTTCAATCCAACCAACTACTAAAGATCAAAACTAAAAAACAAAGGTGTCCATGACCTTTGACACTAGACATAAACTGATCAGACTCCCCTACCCCCTGTTTTCACCACCCTGGATTATACCCCCCTAGAAGCTGTCTCCACCTTCAAGTATCTTAGTGTGTGTTTGGACAGCAGACTTAAAACTTCTCTCCCACATCAAAGCCATCCACTCCAAGCTCTGCCCTAAATTTGGTGCCCTGTATTGCAGACAGGACTGCCTCTCTCCCCAGGTCTGCTGGGAGTTGGTCATCAAAATGGTTCACCCGGCATTCGACTATCTATGGAACTGTCCCCTCCTCTTCCCTCGCCAGATGGGATACCCTCTGCCATGCTTTCTGCTATTTCTTTACTAATTCACCCTTTTGCAGTCCCCACTGCTCCCTCTATTCCTTGCTCTGTATCCCTCCTCTCCATTCACATTGCCTAGCACACTGTTACTCCCTCATCTCCAAATATAGGTTTGGATCTCTTTCTCCTTACCTCTCCTCACTCCCCTTCCCTTTTCCCACTACCTCCTATTCTTTTCACTCCAGAGACTCCTGCACCATCCCCCTTCCTCACCCTCACTCCTCTGCTGGGCAATCAGCTTTCACCTATCACCTTCCCTTCCTGTGGAACAATCTCCCCTCTGCTCTCCAACTCCTCACCTCCCCCTCTCCTTTAAACACCAGCTAAAACTTCTTTCTTCCCCATCCTACTGCTGCCAAACAACCACCTAACTCTGACTCCCCTTCCTCCCTGTCTGATTGGGGGTCATTTTACTTAATTTCTGTCACATTAGCTGTAACAAGTGGACCCTCCACTTGCATTCTCTTCTACACCATTGTCTTTGCATTGCATTCACCTGTATTGCCACTGCCTAGTCTCCGCTTTACTCCACTGCTGGTGTAATTTTAACTGCTGTATTTTCCGGGCACTGTAGTCACCCTGTATTGTACCTTTATGCTGCCCATTGTTGCACTTTGTGGTTTTACAATTCTTATCACACTTTTATCTTGGTCTTTTTACTCAGTGTGCTCTTTACCTTGTACCTTGACATTGGTGCTGTACTCTCATTGCCGCATTTGTTGTTCTATTTATCCCCTTCCCCTGGGTTACACCTGGAAATGAGCCTCAGCTCAGTATGCCTTTCCTGGTTACCAATTTTCAGATAAATAAATTAGCAAATCCCAGCAAACATCAATGTGAATACACTCCAGAACATTGTCATGTTAAGCGGAAGTCTTAGCTCACACATAGGATGGCTACTAGGGTGGGGATTTCTGACACTGCAATTTGGGTGAACACCACCCACGTATGCATGGCTGCCACTAAGTTAACATGACAAGCATGAGGGCATTTTGGCACGCTTTGTACTAACTTCAGGAGTATGTAAGCTGTGTAATAACAGGGAATGGCTGCTTCAGTTAATGAAGAGCAGGCCGCCCCCCAGTTTGCAGCAAACATTACTACTAAGATAAAACACACTCTTTTTCTTTACCTACCCAGTACCATGAGGACTCAAGCAATTCTAATTAAATTTTAAAAAGTTAGCGTGATAAGTGCAACTGCACTTGTATGAAATATTTAAATAAGACAATAGATTCTTTGTGCAACATGGAAAAGTTAGGAGCTACTACTGTAAGCTTTTGTTGCAGTAAATAATATGACACGAGGAAATAAGCAAGCATTACAGGGAAAGTATGCTATCTGAAATTGCAATATAAGTAAGCATTAACACACAACAGGGTGTACTGTTAATTGGTATTAACACACACCCCAGGTACTGTGAGGGCACTTGGCCGTAAAGTCCTGCACAAAACCTTGTTTGTAAAGGATTCTATCAGGTAGTGAGAGCGCTTTGACATTAGCAGATCTCCCTAGACAGCACAGAGATAATCTAAACCTTACTACTTGTTTTCAATACAGCCTTCAATGGGCAGGAAGCCAGACATCTTGCAAAGGACATTAATATAAGGCACCTCCTGCTGGGAGAATTTTTATGGTCTGCATGTTAGAAAACACATGACAACTTTTATAAAACACTTATGCACTGGTTGCAAATCGAAAGAAGAGAAAGCATGTCATCATCATCATCAAGCTGCAATTATACTGTGTAGTAGCTGGAGAGAAGATAATGGCTTTTATGGTGCAGAACAAAGAACAAATTAGCTACTGACAAGCTATAACAGGTTTACTTTCGTTTTATGAGAATTATTGCAAGTGTACCTGAATAGCAGCCACCGTATAATAAAATGTGTAATAGAAAGAGGTGTCTGTGCATGGCATTTCCACTAGATGAACATATTATGTTTTGGACATGTGTGTTTTTACAGTAAACAGGGAAATAATTCACTAGGAGTAATATGTCCACTTAACACCGGCTACTACATTAGTGTAGATAGAGGTATTGGTGGCTCTAAGTCAATGTATACCTTTAAATATTTCATCTTAATTTGCATTTTAAAATGTAATTGTATAATGTGGTACTATTATAAAATCTCAGCAATGAGTTCATTACAAGCACAGAGATAATCTAAACCTTAGTACTTTTTTTCAATACAGCCTTCAATAGGCAAGTAGGCAGACATCTTGCAAAGGATGTAATATAAGATACCTCCTGCTGGGAGAGTTTTTATGGTCTGCATGTTAGAAAATAAATTACTTTTCTCACGGCTAATTATCAATGTAAATGCCTATCTGACTAGATTGACTCGTCAGTATAATTGTGCCATACATGATTGTTTTGACCTGTCATTTTTATGTTTGTTAATTTGTTGTACATTCTGGTCACCCTTGTAAACGGATCCTTGACCCAAGGTCTTACCAGATTTAAATAAATAAATAAATAAATAAAACTGCTAAACTCTGTTTGCTTATTAACAGACAATTACCACCATGCCTGAAGAAGTGGTATTGTACCACGAAACAACGCTGTTTATGGTGGAAGACAGATTAAATTCCATTTTAAGATGGAGTCTTCAGATTGTTGTTTTTAGTGGTTTCTGCTATCTTGAAGAACTCCTCTAACACTATATTTAATTTGGCCCTATAAGGGCAGTGGGCATCCCGGAACTTCCTAGTGGCTTTGACCATATAACATACCTAAGAGTATGGCCAACATTAATGTTTCTTGAGTTGCAGTTCATCCTAAAGTGCTTAGCCTTGGTATTGACCATTCGATGCACTGCTGGTGCATTCATTAAATAAACAATAAGGCACGACAGGGTGTGTGTTATCATGTAATAACGTCACTCCTGGGGTGGGTTCAAAGCCGCAGTGAAGCAGAGTGCTTCCCTACCAGGAGTGACGTGCTACCTAATCTTTACCTTGGAATGTAATACTATATCTAATGACTACGGTTGTTAATTATAAGAAAAAATAAAAAATAAAGATTTTTATGCATTTTTATTTAATTTTGTCTGGGTGGAGGAGTATATTTTAAGAAAAAAGTCCAATATGTGTTTCTGCCACTAGATGGAGCTTTTAGCTGAAGCAGTGTGCTTTGCCCAGTATGACACTGCTCACACTTTCATTTGCTTATGGTATTTTGACCCCCACTCCCCATTCTTCCCCCGGAGAAAATGGGATGCAGCTGACATTTGTTTGAGTTTTTATTTTTATGGTTTAATTAACTCATTTTTCTGGGTTTAGAGCCTGTTGGCAGTTGTGAGACACACGGTCGATGTACAAATTTCATAATCGTGCTGATGGAACTGAGGTGTCACGGCTTCATTTACTTTTCGTCGGTGAGTACAGCAGAAGCAGGAGAAGCCAGCAGATTGCATGTTTTTTATAGTAGAAGCCATAATTTAGGTTTTCCCGGTACATTATGTGGCTTTTCTCATTTGTACCAGGAGAACACTGCAGGACAATGGCAAATGTGCAGCAGCGAGTTAAGAGAGCCGGGGAGTGAAGAATCTGTTGAGCGTGCGACTGAGAAGCCGTTTAGTGTGTCAGCATATTAAAAGAAAATACTTGGTGCTCTTTATTTAAAAGTGCTTTTGGTTTAGTATTGTTGCAGGCAGTATTTGTTGTGACTGGCATTTGTGGGGTGGTAACTTTGTTTGGGGGGGGGGTTTGAAGTTGTTTAGCGTGATGGTCCATAGCGGCGGTAACTTGTGAAGAGGAGGTATGATTTTTGAATTTGATATGCGGTCATGTGTGTGCCTGGCCTTCATACGGTGATGTTATTGTATAATATCATCACTGTCCCAGGCACCCACTGACCAATCAGAGGGTAGGAAATTCCCTTGTCATTGTATAATGATGTTTAAAGGGGCACTGCCAGCTTTGTCCTTATGGTTTTCATAATTTCTTAGCAGTGTCCCCCGAGGCACACATTAAACAAACTATCAATGTAAAATGGCCCTGCATGTCCCAAAAGTAACATTTTTACCTAATTTTCACAATTTTACATTATTTTTCTGTCCGAACATGTCAGCCGACCTCCGGAAGTACATCCATTCGAAAGATGCACGTCTGTAACAGAGCGCATGTACGCTGTGCAATTTTTAACATGCCCTATGAAAAGAGTTGCTTAAATGAAGTATTTCAAGACGCTAAATCAAACTGTGCCTCTTGTAACAAGAAACAAGGCATAATACAGCTAAAAAATACACTTAAGAAGTGGAGTCTAAATCCCCCGCATGTGCACTAGCAGCATCTTCCTGCTCTTGCACCGGATCTCTGCTCCAAGACACTATGTGGCAGTGTGGGATTTGGGCTCGCGATTTAAGTGTATATTTTAACTGTATTATCTGCGTTCTTAATCACCAAAGCGCGGTCGTTGGGAATGTGAAATACTTCTTTCAACAGCTCTGTTAATGAGGGCATGCTAAAAGTGCACACCTGTGCTCTGTAGACGCATGTCTTTGGGATCGTGTGCTTCCAAGGTCGCTGACTTGCGATGGTCGGTCAGACAGAAAAGAATGTTAAATCGTGGAAAGCAGGTAAAAATATTACTGTTCGGACATGCAGAGTCATTTTACACTGGTAGTTTGTTTAGTGTGTGCTTTGGGGAACACTGCTATGAAATGATGCAAAACTTGGGGACTAAGCTGGCAGTGTCCCTTTAATGTGTTAAAATTAATAATACTATATCTACTGTGCTGCCTGTGCACTCAAGAGTTCCCCTGGGATCTATCCTGGGTCCTCTGCTATTCAGCATCTTCCTCAACGCCCTGCCTAAATCCTGCCCTGGCAACCTTCTCCTCTACGCGGACAATGCTGTTCTTTATGCTGCACATCCTGATCTTCTCTCTCTACAGCATACCTTACAAAAGTCCTTCTCTCAGATTGAACACTGGTTTGCTGAACACAGATTGGTGGTCAACATTAAAAAAACTAAGACGATGCTCTATGCCCACCGCCAAAACAAATCACAGGATTTCCCCTTGGAAATTCTCTCCTCCTCTCTCATCCCACTGGAACAGGTCCCAAAGTATAAGGATCTAGGTATTACATCTGACTCTTCCACTTCTCATTCCACGAACAAACAAAAATCCTCACCTCCGCCACCAACACCTGCATTGGTCTCCTTTACAGACATAAAGACTGCCTGCCACCTGAAGCACTTCACCTAGCCAGTACCTCCTCAGTCTTATCGCTGGTGGTCTATGGCCTCACAATCTATGCTGTTGCCGACCCTACGGTGCTTCATCAATACAAGTAGTCATCAATAAGGCCTGCCGGCTCCTGTATAGTGCAGACAGAAATACACATACCTGCACCCTATATGTGTTCACCAATATCCTCTCCCTTGAGAAAAGACTATTATACCAGACCTGTCTCTTGGCCAAAAAAATCCACCTGGGTTTAACCACAATAGGTGTCATGGCTTCTCTTCAGGCAGCCATCATCTCAGCGTCCACACGGGCTGTCCCAAAAACTATCTGGAAGGTGCCTAGGGTCAGGACCACCTTGGTCCAGTAATCCTTCCCCCTTAGAGCTCCATCCTGGTACAATGCCCTCCCACCGGCTGTCACAGCAATCACCAATCTAGGTCCTTTTAAAGCTGCCTTAAGGGCCCATATCCTCTCCTCAGGTCAATGCCAATGTAACTGGTAACCTGTGGATCCTGTACCACATCGCTAGGCCACGCACCTGCCCTTGGCCAGGCAGTGGAGAGCCCTCACTATTTCTAGCCTACAGGCTCCTCACTTCCCTTGGTTACCATATAGTTGCACTGGACTATGAATGCACTGTATTATGTATAAGACAAGGCCTCCCTGAGGCGGCTTACTACCAACTCATATCATGCATTGCTTTAGCTACCAATTGTATAGATCTTAATCACTCATTAGGTAAATATGTCGATAGCTCTGCCCTGTTTTAGCTACCAAATGTATAGGCATTAACCCATGCTCATTGTATTTATACTCTGTATGATTGCTCACCCACATAGAAAAGTAGAAACATAGAGTTTGTCGGCAGATGAGGACCGCTTAGCCCACCCAGTCTGCCCATTTCCCTACCTAATAGATAAGCTGCAGAGCCTAGTTAACCAAAAGCCTACTTCTTCCTACCTCCACCCCCTAGAATTGTCTTATGACTGTCCCATGCATTCTTGAAATCCACCACTGTTTTTGACTCCACAACCTCCTCAGGAAGGCTGTTCCATGCATCCACAACCCTCTCCATGAAAAATATTTGTTCATATTACCTCTGCGCCGTCCCCCCTTTTTATTCTCTACATTTGTTCTATGTATGTACTGTATGAATGCCCATGTTTTATTCCGACGTGGAGCCTTTGGAAACAAGTCTATGACTCAAAGGGTTGTAATTCCAATTTCCTAAATAAATAAAATGTTAGCACACTTGCTGTGGGTACAAGAGGCAGCAGCTAATTCAGAGCAACTGCTGCCAACATTTCTGCATACGAGGAAGCCATACGAGCCTGTATGGGGTAAAACTGATCCTTATAGAGCACAAGCTCTTTAAAACTTTCAAAACTGAAGAACAGAACAAAATAAATAAGGCATAAAGCAAGTCTAACAGAGTAACAACACTAACAGAGTTTGAAATCCTTTCTGAACAGAAAAAAAGCTGTTTATCAGCAAATTAAAAAGGCAAAGTAGCAAAAGGCTCTGAAACCCCCATCAGCACATTGGATGTCAGTAACAAGGCTGAGCACTTTAGGGTGCCACAGTAAGACAAATCATGCTAGAATGGTGGTGGTGAAAAGTTATATATAGTTTTCCAAACTGCTTACTATTTAAAACTTATGTATTAGCAATGACCATACTCTTGGGTATATGACAGTCACATAATGTTATGAGGCTGTGCAACTGCACCTGAATAGGCTCAGTTCTTATTTAAAGTTTAAAACTTTTAAATCCACACACTAACAGAAAAGCTACCTTACCAGACCACCACAAACCAAAACTATAATTAGCAGAACAGAGAAAAAGAGTAAGCTGGCTACAAAATAGAGCAGGACAAAGACTACTGTCTTATCAAAGCCATGCCACCGCCTTTCTAAAAGCACTCAGAGTTTTGTAAGCCCTCAAAGTTCTTGTGTTCCCTGGCCTCACCACCAGGGCACCAAAAAGAAGCAGACACAATGGATTGCTTTTTTCCCCAGGAACTGGCCACAGTTAATTATGCTATATTAGACCTGACTAGGAAATCTAAAGCTTTAACGCTTGCAATCAAAGCTCTGAAGAGGCAGGTGAGTCATACAAAGGCCTGCATCAGCTCAACTGAGGACTGAGCGGAAAAGCAAGAACATGAACCGACATCCCTGAGGAAGAAAGTACAGAGGCTCAAGGAGAGGAAAAAATGACCAGGAGGGGAGAAGTTGTCAAAATAATTTAATTCTGGCTGGGATATCAAAAAATCTGAAGATGGGGATATGCTGGCCTTTGTTCAGAGGAACTGTCAAAACGCTGCAGGCCCATCTCATAACAAACCTTATTACCTAATAAGAAAGGCTCACAGGGTGCTGAGGCCAAGGCCAAATTCCAAGGAAAAATGGTGCATGAATAATTTTAAACTGTTGAATTTCCTAAATAAACTCTACATTCAGTAAAATGTGTGGAACAAGCAAACACTTCTTTGGGAAAGGAGGAAGTATTACGTACTCAATGGCCTGAGCCTGTCTGCTGGGAAAAAGCAGGTAGAGTATGCTGACATAAAAAAAAAACCTTACATGCAGCCAGTCTAACATTTTAAATTGTATACCCCACCCAATTAATTGTTCCTGACCACCCTGCAAGGTACACATCAATTCCACTCTGCAGAACAAGCCTGGCAAGAGGTACCTGATATTCTCCCAAACCACTTCCAAAAGCAAGATAGCATCGGAGGTGGGAAACATAAATGTCCAACCAAACACTGAGAGGCAGGCAGTAAAAAGTGAGTCAGTAAGAGAACTGTTGTAATGTTGACTGTGTCAGCCATTGTATATAGCTGTGCAAGGTCGACAGCATGGAGCACATTTTTCCGGCTCCTTTCATAGCCTGAACAGCTGAAACAGATGACTGTGTTGGTTTTGGCGGGCAGCCCTATGTTGGAGCTATGTGTGAAGACTGTTTCATTATCTAGGACCTTCCAGAATCCAATCTGCACGAGAGGGTCAAGAATAGTGCTGTGCGAATGGACCCTACCATGATGTGCCTTGAAGTGGTTGTAAGAAGAGTGCTTGGCATCAGGATAGGTTATAAAATACACCTACGCACCCCTTAACAGTGCAGAGATTCAACAGTGGACACATAAATGAGGGTGTAAAGAGTCTCTGGTGGCCAGACGTGGTCTTTGCAATGCAATGGGTGAGAATCAACCAAAGGATACAGGAACACCAGTGAAAAGATACCAGAATAGGGGGAGGAGGAACAATAGGTTGGCCACACTGGGGTCGGTGGGGAACACAGTGGGAGCACAGATAGGCGAGGTATGCATGTTGAACATAGTGTAAGGGTTTAGACAAATACTGCATGAAGGCCCTAGTACAACTGCCACCCTCTGTCCTGCTGAATAAGACTTCCCTACCCCTTCATAATACACTTGAGACAGACTCCTAGCTTGAAGACCGGGCTCTTCAAGCAAGTGCAGACCAGTATGCACAGTGCACTACTGATTATGTGTGGGATGTGCTGCAGGAATGTAGCAATGTTTCACCTGCTGGAATCAGTAATCCTTAATGGCAACCAGGGTTGGCCAGTGGGCAGAGGGGAGAGCTTGGCTGGTAATGCACCACCAGCTCACCCATCCTCCCCCTGTCCAAGCTTGGTCACACATCAAGCTTAAATGATAGTTTGTAGGAGTGGCATCTACATGAAACAACACCAGACAACAACCTAAGAGGGGTTAGTTGATATGACTTAAAGCAGGGGGCCCTATCTCAGTTAACTCTTGAAAATTACCAGTTGTAGGATGTTTAACTTGTGACTTTTTGCTGGTTTTCTTGGTTATTTGACTAACGAGTTATAAAACAAGCTATAGGAGCTATTGATTAATTCTGTTTGAAATGATTGATATGGGGCTGTAGCTTACCCATGTTCCATTCAAGTTGGATAGGGCATGGTGATGACAGCACTCAGCTGAAACCATCATGGACCAACTAGGTTTTAAGTGGCATAGGAGGAGTGCCGAAGAAGCAGGTGGGGGCCAGGATGATGGGGGTGCACAGCGGAGCCAGATCTAAGCATGTGTCTTGATGTTGCTCGGCTGCATGGTCACTGTGTTCTTGGCCTCGCTAAGAAGCCTATCTGTTCATGGTGAAAGTTCTACAGTATTTAGGGTGGTGGGGACAGAATTAACTGTATGCACTGAAACTGAATAGACTACGTTACATATATGCACATGCTCATAGTGGCAACGTGGATGTTGAAATGATTATATGTGATAGAATTTTTGTGATGTGGGTTGAGCTGGAGGAGATGGAATGGTGGATGCCATGGTAGGAAGGAGCCAGAAATGTCAAGTGGTAACCACAGGCGGGGTGCTATGGAGAACCCCCCTACTGAGCGCATATTTAATAAAGAAAACAAGTAGGAAAATAAGGTTTATTATATGTAACATTAAAGAGGTGCAGACAAGAGAGAAAAGATATCAAATTATAACTCCTTTAAAACCTAGAAATATCAGTGGCCTTTATCTAGGAGACACAAATCAATTTCTGCTGTTCCATAGTGAGCTGGTGGTTTGGCTCAGAAACAACATTAGAAAGAGAGGGGTGGGGATTTTAATAGCAAGCAAGGTAAATTCTCTGACTAAGGGATGGGAAAGGAAGATATATCTTTATCAGAGGAGTCTTGAAGAATAAGCAAGTGGTACTGGTAAGCCTATATATGGTCCCAATTCCAACACCTCAGCTTTCTTTGCAAAACTGTGAACTATGCTGGCATAATTCACACAGATTCCCTTTATAATTGGCAGAGACTGGAACTTAATCCAGGTCATCCTTGACTGATCTGGAATAAAATGCAGAGATCACTGTTTAGCACAAAGAACGTTTCATGAACTCCAAGACACTGTTAGTTTTATGGACCAGTAGAGGTTGTTGCATAACACCAACAGGGAATATACTTTCCATTTACTCCTCCACCACACTTTCTCAAGAATAGTTTATTTTCTAATTTCCCAAGAGTGCATGCAGGGCATACAGGGCTGTAAAATTATAGTTTATGTAATATCAGATCATGTCCCAGTGTCTCTGAACCACTCTTTCTGTAGTGGATCGGAGTAGAACAAGGTGTGGAGAACATCAGAAATTAAATTATGAAGAAGCAGTGGAACTGAAAAAAGTTTATTCAAGACTTCTTCATAAACAATAAAGAATCGGTAGATAGGCAAGGCATCTTGTAGTACACTGCTGAATGTAATATCTGGGGGGAGCTGATTAAGCTAATGTCTAACAGGAAAAATAAACAGCAGGAAACCAATATCTTCTTGCTTAAAATAAGGGAACTGGAGCAAACCCTAAGCTGAACCCCTTTCCTTCATGTACAATTACATTTACATTTACACACATGGGTCATTAGATCCAACATAAACAGAGGAGAGATTGTAAGGTTAGTAAAGGAAGGGGGAGACTGTGCAGGGGAGGCACAGGAAAAGGCAAATATTCTGAAAAAATACTTTTGTCTGGTGTTCACACAGGAAGGGGAAGGAGAGGGACCACATAAAAGCAACATGAGTACTGGATGGAGGGAGGTAAACATTAGTCCATTTTCAGAGGAGAGAATCCTGAAGGGACTCACAAATCAGAAAGTGGACAAAGCTATGGGGTCAAATGGAATACATCCAAGGGTGTCGAGGGAGCTCAGGGAGGAACTGGCTACACCTTTGGCAGTCCTATTCAACTGCTCACTAGAAACAGGAGTAGTTCTGGAGGACTAGAAGAGGGCAGCTGTAGTCCTAGTTCACAAAATCAGTAGCAGAGAGGAGGTTGGTCAACTATAGGCCAGTCAGCTTAACATTGGTGGTGGGGAAGTTAATGAAGACATTGCTAAAGGAAAGGATTGTGGAGTATTTTAAATCCAGTGGGTTACAAGACCAGAAGGCAGTATAGCACAGTGGTTTAAGGCTCTGAGCTGCAAATCTAGAGACCTGGGTTTAGATCCCACAGTCCCCACTTGCATACTGTGTGACCCCGAGCAAGTCACTTAACTTCCCTGTGTTCCCAGGTTGCACCTGTAAACAAGCTTTCAGCTTAGTGTGTCTCACCTGGTTGAACAATCGAAGAAAAAAAAAAGAAGCAGCACTGATTCATGGGGAGAGGTCATCTCAAATAAATCTGATAGATTTCTTTGAGTGGATGACAAGGAAATAGAACAGGGTGATGCAGTGGATGTGGCCTACCTAGATTTCAGTGAGGTGGATCCTAAGGTGGTAAACTGGATAAGAAATTGATTTAGGAATAGGTGACAGGGTGGTGATGAGTGGAGTTCACTCTGGAGAATGGAGGGTGGCTAGCAGGGTGCCTCAAGGTTCGGTACTGGGACTGGTTCTTTTTAATGTCTTAATAAGCGCCATTGTAGATGAGCCAGAAGGCAAGGTCTGCCTCTTTGCAGATGACACCAAAATCTGCAATAGATTGGACACTCCTTGGGGAGGGGGTGAAAAGAATGTGTAGACACCTGAGAAAACCTGAGGAATGGTCAAGGGTGTGGCAGCTGGTTTTCAATACAAAAAAGTGCAAAATCATGCAGTTACGGCACAGAAACCCAGACACGGAGTACGAAATGGAAGAAGAGATATTGACTGTCACCAAACAGGAAAGGGACTTTGGAGTAATCATATCTGATGACCTAAAGGTTGTCAGGCAGTGTGACAAGGCAGTTGGTAGGGCTAATGTGATGTTGGGGTGCATAGAGAGGGGTATCACCAGCAGAAGGAGGAAGGTGGTGTTGCCGCAATACAGATCGCTGGTGAAACCCCACCTGGAGTACTGTGTCCAGTTCTGGAGATCACATCTCTGAAAGGACACAGATAGAGTGGTGGCTGTCCAGAGGAGGGCAACTAAAATGGTGCAAGGTCTGCATCAGAAGCCCTAGAAGGAGAGACTAAAGAACCTCAATATTTATACCATGGAAGAGAAGAGGGAAAGGGGATGTATGATACAGACCTATAAATATCTTGGGGGGTACATAAGGTATAGGAGGGGAATATTTTTCAGAAAAAAGATGCATGAGAACAAAGGGACATGCAAGAAGCTGGTGGAGGGTAAATTCAGGAGAGATGTGAGGAAGTACTTCTTCATGGAAAGAGTAGATTCTTCAAACAGTCTTCCAGCAGAGGTGGTGGGAATGAACACGGTGCTGGGATTCAAGAATGCATGCAATAGGTATAAAGGGAATCTCAGTGGAAAGCAAGGGGTGGGGGGAGAGAGAGCTAAAGATCAAGTAGGGTCTGTGATGACACTACAGGCAGAGAAAAAATGAGTAGACTGGGTAGGCCAAGTGGTCCTTATCTGCTGTCAAACTCTATGTGTCTGTGTAACAGATGCAATGGTCACCTTGGTTCTGAAATAAGGGAGTGATCCAAAACTTCTCACAAATTATAGACAAATTTCTCTTACAAACTTGGATTTCAAACGTTTAGCCAAGGTCCTGGCCTACAGGTTAACTGATGTACTGAGTGGACTAATAAGGCCTTAACAAGAAGGCTTCATACCTGGGAGTTTTATCAGCAGATCATATCAGAATGTTGGCCCATATTATCTCCACATTTGGGGAGCCAGACAAGCTGCTGTACTGGTTTCTTTGGTTGTGAAGGAAGCCTTCAGCAGAGTCTCATGGGGTACATTTTCAAGATTCTATAAGAATTTGGGTTCTCAGACTCATTCTGGCAACAGGTGCACACGCTCTATACTAGAGCCTCAGCCAGAATACTGTGCAGTGACATTTATTTCAGAACCTTCCCAGTTGCAGAGAGGCCCCCTCTCTCCTCTATTATTCAACCTTTACCTGGAGCCTCTTGTGCTGAAAAGCAAAAGTTGCCTTGAAATAAGCAGAGTGGGTGTGGGAGGGTTGATCTTTAAGCTGGCAGTTTATGCAGGTAATATTTTGCTGCACATCACACACACACAGCAGTCTCTCTCCCCGCAACCCTGAAGGTTATAGCTGACTTTAATAGATTATTTGCCTATACCTTCAATATTGATCAAACAGTTGGGATGCCCCTTAATTTCAGTGTGGACAAATAGAATATTATACAGCTTGGACTCCAGTGGTTGCCAGATCAGATGAAGTATTTAAGACTGGAGATAACCACCAGCAAAAGTACCCTAATAAGCCTACATCTAGATGCTTTGACAAAAAAAATTAACTGAATCTAGGGTCCTGGGTGAAACTCACATTATCTCTCTTAGGAAGAATCAGCAAGGACCACTTACTGCTGCAGAGTAGGTTGATACCCTTCCGAACCTTTCAAGAAAGCACAACCTTCCTAACAGTGCCATATTTAATTTCTTATAAGTATCTCGCACACTGGCTAGATACTAGAGCAGACACCCCTGGCATAATAGGCACAGAGAAGTAGCATAGGGAAGTAATAAGTTAAAACCCATGGGCATCTTTCCTCTAATTATATCTAAAGTTGACTCATGGATCAATGAACACTCTTTGGCTGCTGTGGTCAAATTAGGGAGTTATTGGTCTCAAGTGTTCCTAATGCTAACCAAGGAGGCACGCAGGGATAAAATCTTGTCAGACACATAGAAATATCTAAACGCAGACAATTTAAGATTCATCCAGTTCAACATTTTTGAACAATATATATTACACATATCAGAGCTGTACAAAATTAATAGGCTGTCTTCACCAGGGTGTGCAAGATGTTGGGGTGGGGTGGGGTGGGTTCCCTACTGCACATCATTTAGGAGTGTCTCACTGTGGTACAACTATGGGTAGAAATTAAAACATGCTTGGACACCCTACTGGGGTTGGAAAATGCATTCTACCCAGAAGTATGCATTGTGGGGCAATACAAATGCCAATTACTTGGAGATCACCAATATCATTTGGCCATGGTTTCAGCGACTGCATAGAAACATATCCTAAAGCACTAGCTGGACCAAGAGGTCCCATGTTATAAAGAATGGCAAAGTGAAATTCTTAATGCCCTAAGAATGGAAAAGATAATTCCCAGTATGCAAAACAGGGTGAGATCATACAAGAACAAGTGGGAAAAATTGTATACACTGCTACTGCACTTCTTGCCTAAAGGTACTTATAGTCAAAAGCAGGTTATGGACTTCCCCAGAGGAAGAATGGTGTAGGTATCCTATCTGCTGTTGAAATTTCCTGCTATTGAGTAAACATCAAAGCAAAATCAAGAAGTTGCACCGAGGTGGGTCTGGTGCTATAACACACTTGCGTAACAGCAAAACAGGAGTCAGCGCCCAGATCAAGCGCTAATATAAAGGCATTTATTTAGAACAAGAATGCAAGTGCAAAATACTGTTTCATCTGGCTCACATACCATTCTGGTAATTATCATGGCAGTCACAGAAACATGGTACACAGAGAGCCATGACTGGGATGTCAACATACCAGGGTACACAATCTACAGGAGGGACAGGGAGGGTTAAAGAGGAGGAGGAGTCACTCTCTACATCAGGAAAGGGATCAAAGCAATGGAACTAAAGGGTAAACAGGGAGGAGAGGAGGCACTGTGGGTTACCCTGGAGACAAGAAATGATACCACAATCTGTACAGGGATTATATACAGACCTCCATCTCAGAGGGAAGAAATAGACAAGAAAATGATAGAAGGCATCCTTAGAATGGCAGAAAAGAGGGAGATATTGTTGATGGGGACCGGAATAAGCCAGATGTTAACTGGAGTACCTTTGCTGCAGCCACATCCAAGAGCAGGGACATTCTCGATGCTCTACAGGGGGCATGACTCAGACAGCTAGTGCTGGAACCCACTCAGGAGGGAGCAATCTTAGACCTAGTACTCTCAAATGGGGAAGGAGAGAGGATCTCGGAATTAGAAGTGGGTAGCCATCTGGGAACTAGCGACCACCAAACAGTGTGGTTCATGATAAACACAACCATAGAGTCAAGTCACACAAAGGTGAGGGTATTGGACTTTAGGAGGGCTGACTTTGGCAAAATAGGGGAGTGCCTCAGAAAAGCATTAGCAAATGGGCAAAAAGGTGGGGTGGAGGAACAATGAGGAAAAATCAAAGCTGCCATCACAGAGGCAACAAACCTTCGTGTGATGCAAATAAACAAAACAAAGGAAAAAACAACTATGGTTCTCAAAAGAGGTGGCAGGGAAGGTTAAGGAGAAAAAGATAGCATTCAGGAAGTATAAGGAAACACAGAAGGGGCAGGACACAGAACTGTACCAGTTAAAACAGAAGAAAGCGGGGAAGGCAGCCAGAATAGCAAAGGCCCAAACCAAGGAAAAGATGGCCAACTCAGTTACTAAGGGGGATAAAACCTTTTATAGGTACATTACGGAGAGAAAAACAACTAGGGGAGGGATAGTGAGGCTTTATTAAGGGGAGAGGGAGAGGGCAGAAGGTGAAAGTGACAAAGCAGATATACTGAATGAATACTTCTGTCCTGTATTCACAAAAGAAGAGGAGGGGGAGGTACCCAAACCAAATAATAGAAGTACACTGGATAGGGGGTTCGATACCAGTCCATTCACAGAAGAAAGAGTCCTGAAAGAACTCCTAAAACTGAAGGTGAACAAAGCAATGGGGCCTGATGGGTTTCACCCCAGAATTCTAAAAGAACTAAGGGGAAAACTAGTGGCACCACTGACTACCCTTTTTAACAAATCATGGGTGGAGGGTGTGGTACCTGAGGACTGTGCTACTGGTGCTGCTCTTTTGTGGGCTGTCTGGTACAGTCCTTAAATGGTTCCACTTGTCCCTCATGGGCAGATCTCAGAGAGTTGCCACTAGAATCTATTCCTCTGGTGCTCACTCCCTGCTCTGTGGGGTGCCGCATGGCTCCATTTTGGCCCCCATGTTGTTTGCAGTGTACATGCTGCCATTGGGAGATATCATCAGGTGATACAGTCTGAGTTTTCACTTCTATGCAGATGACACACAGCTGTACATGTCCTTTCTGCCCTGCCAGAATGATGCACTTTCTGTGCTAAATAATTGCCTTACTGAGATCAGAACTTGGATGAGCTCCAGCTGGTTGAGACTGAATCCAAACAAGACTGAAGTGTTGGTAGTGGACCCAGGTCATCCAGGGGTGGGTCTGTGGATTGGACAACCATCAGGCTTGTTGCTTGGTGGTACACAGCTCACTACCTCAGACCGGGTGTGAAACCTAGGCATTATTTTCTATGATGGTTTGACTCTAAGGCCTCTGGTTTTAGCTGTTGTTAAATCATCTTTTTCATCTTTTTATCATCTTAGGAATATTGCCCAGGTGAAACACCTGGTTCCTCCGGATGATCTTCCAACATTGGTCCATGCCTTTGTCACTACCCATCTTGATTATTGCAATTCCCTCTACCTAGGGCCACCAGGGTTTGATATCCACCGCTTGCCGCTGGTGCAGAACACAGCAGGTTTCTGACTGGGATTTCTAGGACCAGTCATATTATGCCTGTGATCTGCGAACTGCACTGGCTGCCTGCTCAGTGGCAGATCACCTTTAAGGTTGGCTTGCTAACCTTTAAAGTCCTACATGATCAGACACCCGGCTACCTGCAAGATCTTCTGGTACCCTACTGCCCCCTCTGCCACCTCCATTCTGCCAATGAGGGATTGCTGGAGATTCCCAGGGTACGACTGAACACATCTGGTTTTCGAGCTTTTTCTTTCTCGGCACCAACCCTGTGGAATTCTCTACCTCGTCGGTTGAGAGAATGCCTGACCGTTGATAGGTTTAAAATTGAGTTAAAAACTTATTTATTAAATCTAGCCTTCCCAGAATATGCATAAACTGATTTACTGTTTTAATTTTATTTATGTTGGCTGCATTTTCTTTTACATACAGCGCCTTGGTTTGGAAAGGTGCTATAAAATTAAGGCTTGACTTGACTTGACTAGAGGAGGTCAGATGTGATTCCCCATCACAAGAGTGGGAGCAAGGCAGAGGCAGGAAACTACAGACCTGTTAGTTTGACCTCAGGGGTAGGGAAAATGATGGAATCACTTCTGAAAGAAAGAATTGTTGAGTACCTAGAGGCCAACAGGGCACAGGACCCAAGGCAGCATCGATTCACAGCAGGAATGTCATGTCAGACGAGTCTGATAGATTTCCTTGACTGGGTGACCAAAGTAGTAGACCAGGGAGGGGCTGTGGACATAGCCTACCTAGACTTCAGCATGGTATTTGGCACAGTCCCACACAAAAGATTAATAAACGAGTCAGCCAGCCTAGGAGTGGGTCCCAGGGTGGTAACCTGAGTAAAAAATTGGCTGAACAACAGGACGCAGAGGGTAATAGTAAACAGAGTCCACTCCGAAAAAAGGGGGGTTACTAGCGGGGTACCGCAGGGTTCAGTACTGGGACCGGTCCTCTTTAATGTCTTTATAGGTGACGTTGTGGAGGGATTGGAATGGAAAGTATGCCTCTTTGCAGATGACACAAAGATCTGCAACAGGGTTGATATACAAGGGGGGGTGGAAAGGATGAGAAGGGACTTGGGAAGGTTAAAGGAATGGTCAAAAGTGATAGCTTAGATTCAATGCAAAGAGGTACAAAGTAATGCACCTGGAAACAAAACCCAAGGGTAGAGTACACAGTGGGGGGATATTAACAACAACAAAAATGGGACCTGGGGTAGTCATATCAGATGACCTAAAGGTAGGCAAGCAATGTGAGAAGGCAGTAAGGAGGGCTGGGGGGATACTGGGATGCATAAGGAGAGGCATCACCAGTAGAAAATAGGAAGTTGTTATCCCTCTATATAGACAGTTAGTGAGACCCCATCTGGAGTACTGCATGCAGTTCTGGAGACCCCATATCCACAAGGACATAGACAGGATGGAGGCAGTCCAGAGGAGGGCATCTAAAATGGTGCAGGGTCTGCACCAGAAGCCATACGAAGAGCGACTAAAAGAGCTTAACATGTATACCCTCGAGGAAAGGAGGGAGAAGGGGGACATGAGAAAAACTTTCAAGTACCTCAAGGGAATCAACAAAGTCCAAAAGGGTAGCATCTTTCAGAAAAAGAGATGTGCAAGAACAAGGCACAATTTGAAAATAGAGGGGGGACAACTCAGGGGCAATGTGAGGAAGTATTTTTTCAGGGAGATGGTGGTGGACTCCTGAAACGGCCTTCCTGAGGAGGTCATGGGGTCAAAAACAGTGAGGGAATTTAAGAATGCATGGGACAGACACAAGGCAATTCTAGTGGGAGGTAAAAGGAAGTAGGCTGTTGGTAAAGCTAGGATCTGCAGCTTATCTGATAGGTAGAGAAATGAGCAGACTGGTTGGGCCAAGCGGTCCTTATCTACCATCAAAGTCTATGTTTCTGTGTTTCTATGCCTTTACATTAGCCCTTGGTCTGGGTGCTGACTCCTGTTTTGCTGTTTTTGAGTAAGCATGAAGTTCCTCTGACACTTTATGAAATTGTTCTAGTATGGGGAGGGAGAGTGTGTTTTTTGTTATGTTATGTTGTGTAGCGTACTTTTTGTATTGGTTTATCTGTACTGTATTTTTAACTGAAATTCCAATAAAGCGTTTTAAATCAAAACAGTTATTTTATATGGTCAAACAGCAGTGTCTGTAATTAATTTCTAAGTGCCTATTTTTGATATTTTGGAAACATAATTTTTATTTTTATTTTTTTAACATTTCTATTTTTCGCATCGGTGTCCCAGAACTCTCTCAGTCTCCCAACTCACCGTGCTGCTCTACCACCTACTGTGACCCTGCCTTCTTCAAGTACATTACTCTCTCCTCGCGGGACCCACGGGCCCTAAGGTCCACTGGGAGATTGAAGGGCAGAGGCGGAGGTCCAGTGTTGGGCGTGTGGCAGCCAGGCACTGTGGGGCCATTGCCTATCTGGGGCAGAGATTTTTTTCGTGTTTGTTCCCCCATTAGCTACCTCCTGAGCATGGCATGCAGTGACACCATGGTGCACAGCAACCCTGCCGACATCTGCCACACTCCCCACATGTCTGGCCTATGTCTGCAGTGCCCCTGATCTCCACTGGGGGTCACTGGGACACCGGACAACCCACTGCCCCCCCTCCCCCGGGAGAGGAGAGCAGTCCGTCAGACACTCAATCCTCTTCCTCCCCACTGACCCCCGGCGCCCAAGCTCACTCCCAAACCTGGGTCGCCGGGTTAGCGCGAGGTGCGGCATCCAGCACCTCAACCCTCAGCACCACTGGGCCAGCTACTGGAAACTGAATGTTGGTAGTCCTTGAATTTAACATATTTATATATTATATATTTGTCAAAAAAAAAAACCCTGATGAAGCCCAAGGAGGTGAAGCATTTGGATTTATGGATAAAAATGAAAACTTGAATTCTGCTATTAGCATCTTACTGGCTTTCTGTACACACCGAAAGAGAGGCCCCCACCCCCACTTTTGCAATTGTTGCTGTGCACCTGGGGCCTCCTCTCAGAGTTCAGGTTCATCATAAGAACATTTTTGAAGCAACTGCTTACAATACCAGTTTGTTTTCTCTGTAAATATAATAACAGAAAAAAAATCCAGGAGAATATTGGAGTCAAAAATTCAATCTTGACCTCTCATGCCATGATAATCTGAAAAAGTTAATGCACAACACAGTCAAAGTAAAAAAAAAAAAAAATTAAAAAAAAAGAAAAGATGCCCTCTGGAATTAACTTATTTTTTTTCCATGGCCTAAGTTATCAGTACAGAAGTTGTTGTCTTACCTTCTCTCTGGTTTACTGCCTATTGTAGCTTATAAAAAGTTTTATGTGTTAGCCAGCATTGATCTACCCCCTGCTGGATTCCTTCCTCCTCTATCCAGCAGCGAATCTCATATCCCGTTCAGTGGGCAGTGCACATTCCTCAAAGGTCTGAAACTTTCCTGCTCTAAAGACACAGGCAGTTAAATCCATTTCTATAAAATTTCCACAGGTTTAACAATTTTGTTCAGTCATTACGATCTCAGTGTAAGTATGGCCACATTTCTGCTTAGCAAGGGAATTATAGAGTACCCTGAGTTGTAGAGTGGGTGGGGCATCCCTGTAAATCAGTGCATGTTTGAGCAGCATACTTGTTGGTCCCTCCTTATGAAGCGGGGTGGGTCTGGGGAGTTGATAGACCTAGAGTCTCTTCCACCCTTTAATTACTATGTTACATGTGTGACAAAGTATGTCATGCTGCATCAATGTGCAGTATCTTTAATAATTTTCCTATTTGTTTTACCAGGAATGTCCCGTGGAGCCAGAGTTCCTTTACAAGGCTGTCCTAGACATAATTGCAATACACTTTTACAACAGCATATATCACTCAATTATACATGGTTATGTAACAGCAACAGTGTGCATGTTTTAAGATTTATTCGTTTGCCATTATCACAAGAGGTGATAGGATATGATGGTTTTAAAATTTAGGCAGATGATACTATTAGTTCCAAGGATACAGCTGGGACTCTCTGGGATGTTTTTTTTTAACCTGTCAGACATGGATACATGTAAAGGCACCTAGCCATAGCTTTGTGAATGAAACAGCCTCCCACCGTCTCATTGTCTGTCTTATTTATTTTTTATTTAAACATAGAAACATAGAAACATAGACTTTGACAGCAGATAAGGACTGCTTGGCCCATCTAGTCTGCCCATTTCCCTACCTACAGGATAGGCCGTAGATCCTAGTTAACCAACAGCCTATTTCTTCCTACCCCCCCACAAGAATTTCCTTATGTCTGTCCCATGCATTCTTGAATTCTCCCACAGTTTTAGACCCCACAACCTCCTCAGGAAGGCTGTTCCATGCATCCACTACCCTCTCTGTGAAATAATACTTCCTCACATTGCCCCTAAGGCAGCCCCTCCTTCTATCTTTAAATTGTGTCCCTTGTTCTTGCAAGTCTCTTTTTCTGAAAGATGCTACCCTCTTGGACTTTGTTGATTCTACTGAGGTATTTAAAAGTTTCTATCATGTCCCCCCTCTCCCTTCTTTCCTCAAGGGTATATATATTAAGCTCCTTTAGTCTCTCCTCATACAGCTTCTCTTGCAGACCCTGCACCATTTTAGTTGCCCTCCTCTGGACTACCTCTATCCTGCCTATGTCCTTGCGGAGATGGGGTCTCCAGAACTGGACACAGTACTCCAGATGGGGTCTCACCAACTGTCTGTACAGAGGATAACAACTTCCTGTTTTCTGCTGATGCCTCTCCTATACATCCCAGTATACCCCAGCCCTCCCTACTGCCTTCTCACATTGCTTCTAACCTTAAGGTCATCTGATATAGATTACCCCCAGGTCCCTTTCCTTTTGTTGTTGTTACTACCTCCCCACCCATTGTGTATTCTTCCCTGGGTTCTTGTTACCCAGGTGCATTATTGCACTTCTTTGCATTGAATCCTAGCTGCCATACTTCTGACCATTCCTCCAACCTTGCCAAGTCCCTTTTCATCCTTTCCACGTCTCCTTGTGTGTCAACCCTGTTGCAGATCTTTGTGTCATCTGCAAAAGGCATACTTTCCTTCAGTCCCTCTGCAATGTCACTGATGAAGACATTAAAAGGACTGGACCCAATCTGAACCCTACGGTACCCCACTAGTAACCTCTATTTCTTCAGAGTGGACTCCATTTACAATTACCTTCTGTGTCCTGTTGTGCAGCCAATGTTTACCCAGGCTACCACCTGGGACCCACTCCCAGGCTGGTTAATTTGACTATTAATCTTTTGTGTGGGACTGTGTCAAATGCCTTGCTAAAGTCTAGGTAGCCATGTCCACAACCCCTCTCTGTCTACTACTTTGGTCACCCAGTCAAAGAAATCTATTAGATTCATCTGACATGACCTTCCGCTGTGAATCCATGCTGCCTTGGGTCCTGTGCTCCACTGGCCTCTAGGTACTCAACTATTCTTTCCTTCAGAAGTGACTCCATCACTTTCCCTACCACAGAGGTCAGACTGACAGGTCTGTAGTTTTCTACCTCTGTCTTGGTCCCACTTTTGTGAAGGGGAATCACATCCGCCTTCCTCCAGTCCTCGGGTACCACACCATCCTCCCATGATTTATTAAAAAGAGTAGCCAGTGGTTTCACTAGTTCCTCCTTAATTCTTTTAGAATTCTGGGGTGAATTCCATCAGGACCCATTGCTTTGTCCACCTTCAGTTTTAGGAGTTCTTGCAGAACCCTTTCTTCTTGAAAGGACTGGGATCGACCCTCCTATCAAAGTGCTTCTGTTAATTGGATTAGGCACTTCCCTCCTCTTTTGTGAATACTGAGCAGAAATATTCGTTCAGTATCCCTGCTTTCACTGTCCCCTCTGCCCACCCACTGTTCATTCTATTCAGCCTCACTATCCCTCCCTTTGTCTTTCTCGTCGCTGATGTACCTATAAAGGTTTATCCCCTTCTTAACTGAGTTGGCTATCCTTTCCTCAATTTGGGCCTTTGCTATTCTGACTTCCTCCCTGCTTCCTTCTGCCTTAACTGGTACAGCTCTCTGTCCTGCTCCTTCTGTGTTTCCTTATACTTCCAGAATGCTATCTTTTCTTCCTGACTTTAACAGCCACCTCTTTTGAGAACCATAGTGGCTTTTTCTTTTTTTTGATTTGTTTATTTGCTTCACACAAAGGCTTGTGCCTCTGTGATGGCAGTTTGATGATTCCCCATTGTTGCTCCACACCTCCTTCTAGCCTGTTTGCTAGTGCTTTTCTGAGGCACTCTCCCATCTTGCCAAAGTCAGCTCTCCTAAAGTCCAGTACCCTCACTTTTGTATGGCTGACTCTGTAGCTGAGTTTAACGTGAACCACACTGTTTGATGGTCACTTGTCCCCAGATGGCAACCCACTTCTGGATCTGAGATCCTCTCACTGCCCCCGTTTGAGAGTACGAGGTCTAAGATTGCTCCCTCATGAGTGAGTTCCAAAACTAGCTGTCTAATGCCTGCCACCTGTAGGGCATCAAGAATGGCCATGCTCTTGGATGTGGCTGCAGCAAATGTGCTCCAGTTAACATCTGGCATATTCTGGTCTCCCATCAATAGTATCTCCCTTTCTCTGCCATTCTAAGAATGCCTTCTATCATATCCTTGTCCATTCCCTCCCCCGACATGGGGTCTGTACACAACCCCTGTGCGGATTGTGGTGCCCTTTCCAGTCTCCAAGGTGACCCACAGTGCCTCCTCTCCTCCCTGTTTACTCTTTTTGTTCAGTTGCTTTTATCCCTTCCTTTACCTAGAGAGCTATTCCTCCCCTTCTCCCTGCCTGTCTAGCCTGTAGGTTATGTACCCTGGTATGTTAACATCCCAGTCATGGTTCTCTGTGTACCATGTTTCTGTGACTGCTACGATATCCAGGCATCCCTCTTCCATCAAGGCCACCAGCTCAGGGAGCTTGTTGCCCAGACTACGGGCATTGGTACTCATTACCCTCCATTTCCTGATGGCCTTACTCCCTTTTGCCCCATCCCTGTCCTTCTTGCCTTTGTCACTTTCTCCATTTACCCCTGCCCTTCTCCCTATCGACACCTCTATGTTGGTGTTTGCCGCACTTACTACCATGATTATTTGGGGGGCTAGGATTTTCCTGCTCCTTTCCAGTGCCTCCCCCCTTGGCTAGTTTAAAAACTTGCCAATGAAGCATTTAAACCTATCACCTAGGATCCTGGTTCCCCTCCCGGACAGATGCAGCCCATCATGCCAGTATAGGCTTGCATCACTGCAGGTGGACCCCCAGTCCCCAATGAAGCCAAATCCCTGAGCTCCACACCAGTTTTTCAACCACTGATTGAATCCCATGGTGTGGAACACCCTAGCCTCTCCTATGCCATAGATGGGCAGCACCTCCGAAAAGGTTACCGTGCGTGCTACTTAACTAAGGCCCTTCCCCAATCTAGGATTACAAGTACCTTTTAGCCAAGGCTCTTTTACAAAGGTTCCACGTCAATTACAATACATACAATTACAACATGGATAAAAAAAATAATGCCAAGGGTTAGGTGAAGCTGTACAATAGAGAATATTACATAGGGGAAGACAAAGTGGAGGGTGGAAGGGGAAAACAAGGGGGAGGGTGGACAATGTCGGGGGGAGAGCAGCCAAAGGCAGTTGTCAAACATACAGATGGGGGGTGGCGTATGGTATAGAATGAACAGAGTGGGGTGAAGAAGTGGGATAAGTGCGTGGTGCTGATTAGAAGAAGTTAAAGGGATCGGTTATATAAAGCAGTCACATGAGCTGGCAGAGATGAGATGAAGGCGAAGTTTGACTTTGAAAGGGCCAAGTGTAGTCATAGAGGTGATGTCAGGACTGAGATCATTTAGCCAGCTAGGCCCCCTATAGGCAAAGGATCATTGGTCCAATGAGGTGTGGCAATAGGGAACCTGGAGGAGTTGAGTTTCAGATCGTCTGGTATTCTGAATATTCAGGCTTGGCCGCAGTAGTGCTTGGACACCAGGTGGTGCGAGGCCCAAGGAAGCTTTCTTGGCCATAGTGCAGGTTAGATACCTTATGCGGTTGAAGAGTAGAAGCCATCTGGTTTGTGCATAAAGGTCACAGGTATGTGTCAGGTGGGAGCACAAGAGATGAGCCTACAAGCCTTGTTCAGAGATATTGATATTCATCTGAGCACAGTGGCTGATGCAGAACCATATACGATTAGGCCGTAATCTATAATGGAGACCACCGAGCTCTGGACAGCGATCCTCAAGGCTTCCGGAGTAAGGAGACTTCTGTGGTGGTATAGCAGGCCTAGTTGAGAGTTTGCAGCTTTGACTACATAGTCAGTGTGGGAGCCATATGTTAGATATGGGTCCAGCGGTATCCCAAGATATTTGAATGACTGAACTTGCTCATGGGTATTTCCGAGGCTGGTTGTGATGTTGAGGGGGTGTTGCTTGTGCTGGTTGTGATGGCTGCTGAAGAGCATGACCTTGGTTTTTTATGGTTTAGGACCAGCTTGTGCCTACTAAACCAGTTTTCTACAGCGGCAAATTCTTGCTGGAGATTGTGTTGAAGTGGCACAGGTTCCTTGTGAGAGGTGAAAATTACTGCATTGTCTGCATATAGAATGATTCGTTCAGAGCAGTATTGAGGAAGGGTGTTAAGGAAAAGGCAGAATAGCAGTGGCCCCAGGATAGACCCCTGGGGGACACCGGAATGGACTGATCTGGCATCAGAGAGAACCCCAGCAATTTTTACTCTTTGTGTCCGATTGTCAAGGTAGCTATTAAACCAGTCTATGGCATCAGGTGAGAGCCCAGAGGACCGGAGCTGTTCTGTCAGCAGATGATGATGAACGGTGTTGAACGCTTTTGTCAGGTCGACAAAGACGGCCCCGATTAGATGGCCCTTATCCAGCACAGTATGTAGTTCTCCAGTAAGTTCCAGTAAGGCCGATGTTGTACTGTGGCCTTTTCTAAAGCCATGTTGTTGGGGACATAGGATGTTGCATTTTTCCAGAAAGTCGGTAAGTTGGTCGGCCACTATGCATTCCAGGGCCTTCGAGAGAGGAGGGAATATGGAGATAGGGCGATAGTTTCCATGGTTGGTCTTATCCCGGTTTTTGTGGACTGGTGTAACAGTAGCATCTTTCCAAAGGTCTGGGAATTGGCTGTGCCTAAGGGAGAGGTTGAAAATATGAGTAAGGGGACCTAGGACCTCTTCAAGGGTAAGAGATAGACATTTGCGGTCAAGCGAGTCTCCTCTAGTTCTAGACTTGGATATAGCTTTAGTGATATATTTGCAGGCTTCATGTTTCTTTATAGCTTTGAAATAGAATGGGGGGTAATTAGATGGGGTGGGATAGCTACGTGACTGGAGGTTGGGAGGAGTGGGGAAGCTGCAGGGAGTGGAAGAGACAGAGGTCTGGAAAAAAATTCGGAGGGAGAACACTACTTAGGTCAGTGAAAGCATCGTTGAAGTTGTTAGCGATGACCAGTGGATCAAGGGTGATGGACCCATCAACCTTTAGCATAGATGGTGAGGATTTGGGCTGCTTCTCTGTGATTTCTTTAATGTTCTTCCAGAACTCGCTTCCATTTCCCCAGGTATTGGAAAGAGCTTCTTTGTAGTACAGGCTTTTCTTAAGTCTGATGGATTTTGTGCAGTTGTTGCGGGCACGTTTGTAATTTTGAATGTCAGATTGAGTACCAGAGGCCCTAGCTAGGGCCCAGAGGTGGTCCCTTGATTTCAGCTGTGCCAGAAGCTCACCGGTTATCCAGGGGTTGTTTAGGGCCTTCACTTTTCACTTTTTGTGTGGGGCGTAGAGGTCGCAGGCAGCATTGAAGGATGAGACAAAGTAGTTAAGAGCTGTGTTGACATCTGTGGCTTTATAGATGGGGGTCCAATCATACTGGCTGATGCAAGATTTAAGGTGATTCAGCCGACCACAGGGGAGCACTCGACTGGTGATGACTTCGGGCAGAGGCTTGTGGAATTTGTTTGACCATTCACAAATAACAGGGGAATGGTCACTGAAAGAGTCTGGGAGCATGGAGGTGCTTAGGATACGGGAAGGGTGACTGGTCAGGACCCAGTCCAGAAAGGTACTAGTGCCAGTTTTGTAATTTTTTCTTGCGTGGGAGAGGACCATTTGTGAAAGATTTGCTGCCAAGATGGTATCCCTATATGCACCTGCATCGGATGCATGCCAGTTAATATTAAAGTTACCAAGGATGATTGTCTCAGAGCCTATTGGGAGGGTTATGATAAAATTCAGAGTGGAGTTGAGACTTTTCCCTTGTTCTTTTGGGGGAATGTAGACAGAGACAATGGTGAGGGCTTTGTTATGGGCCCCAAGGAGAATTTTGACTGGGAGAAACTGGGCTGCGGAGTCATGGGTGGGGGTATTGATGGGGCAGCCCACGAGACAGTCCTTGACATAGATTGCATAACCTCCTCCTCTTTTGGAGACACGATCAAGTCTGTGCACATTGTATCCTGGGAGGTCAATTGTCATGTCTGGTATTTTCGATGCCAGCCAAGTTTCAATAATTGAGAGGACATCAGGTTGGTGTTGATTAGCAAAGATTTGAATGGCATCCAGCTTAGGTAAGAGGCTGCAGGCGTTGATGTTTGCGATAATCAGACCCCCAGAGGGTTTAGCATGCCTGTCCGAGCTTAAGGGGGTGGGACCTGGATTAGGGTGCACGTTACCAGACATCAGCAGGAGGAGAAACAGGAGCTTCAGGGTACACAACCGGAGTTTCTTAAAGGATAAATTATGTGTCCTTTGTTTGTCAGGACTTAGACAGGGTTGCAGGCGTTTGTCCCAGAGGTTGGCATATATGATGGTGGGACAGGTGTGCCCAGTACCCTATTCTGGAGAAACTCAGGAAATGCCAGTCAGGGGCAGGCCGAGCTGTGCAAGAGCAGGGCTCAAGTGGAGTGTGCCTAGGTGGTGATAGGGGTATTGTGGTTGGTAAGCGGGGGGGAGAGGGGTAGCAGTACTCAGGAAGGTATGAGAGGTGCAGCAGGGAGGAAAGGATAGAGAGGTGAATGAAAAGATTGGGACAGAAATGCATGGTTAAAGAGGGAAGGAGAAAGAGGCAATGCTAGAGCACAGGTAGTGTGGCAGCAGAGTGGGTGGAGTGGCAGAGAGGGTGGGCCAGAGGAATGGTATGAAAAGAAAAAAGGGGAGGAGAAACAAGAGAGAAACTGGAGTGAGGAGGATGTAACCATGGAGGTGGCCCAATTGGGTTGAAACAAGGCAGGTCTAGGGAAAGGTGGGCGGTGCTTGGGTCTATTTAATTAAGGTAGGAGGGGGGTGCGGGGGCAGGTGTAAATTTTTGGCACTTTGCTATGCCTGAGACTGGTCTCCGAAAGCACCGAGGTGCAGGGTACAGAAAGGCCAATCAGGAGCAGTGGCAAAAAAATGGGAGTCCAATCAGGGGAGAAAGCGCAGAGCAGGAGCCAACCGCAGCTGCTCACAGCTTCCTCAGTCCTGGCTGTAGGCTTACCCGGTCTGTCTGGTGGCTCTTGCAGGTCCTGGAGTGGAGGATAGGGTAACTTGCTGGGAGAGCCATGGCAGCACCAGCAGTGAGCCCAATCAAGGGTAGGGTCTAGTGAAGGAAATCACAGACAGGTTAGACTTTAGGGAGGTGAGAGACAAAGGGGAAAATGACACCAATTGTGAATCAGGGGGCGTGGAGATGGCAAGGTGAAGTGAAAGAGTTAGCTAGTGGAAGGCAGGAGGGAGGGTGACCAGGGGCAGGCAGAAATTTGTCCAGGCGCCAAGTGAGGCAGGGGGCTACACAGATAGGAGTGGGGGGGTTCGGGAGAAAAGAGAGGAAAATTAAGTAGTTGTAGGGAGTCAGAGCAGGAGGCAAGTCTTAGACAGACATCAAAGAAGGGTAGCTTGCTTGTTCTGTAAAATTACAAATGGCAGCCATGGGTAAATGGGGGAAATTATGT